>CM053031.1:147962086-148562086 GCA_028564925.1 Lithobates sylvaticus | reverse complement strand
TTTGATGGGCGCTGATAAGGCTGTATTTGGTGGGCACTGATAAGCTGCATTTGGTGAGCACTGATAAGGCTGAATTTGGTGGGCACTGGTAGGCTTCATTTGATGGGAACTGATAAGGCTGCATTTGGGGGGCACTGATAAGCTGCATTTGGTGGGCACTGATAAGCTACATTTGATGGGCACTGATAAGGATGCATTTGGTGGGCATTGATAAGGCTGCATTTGGTGGGCACTGGTAGGCTTCATTTGATGGGAACTGATAAGGCTGCATTTGGGGGGCACTGGTAGGCTTCATTTGATGGGAACTGATAAGGCTGCATTTGGGGGGCACTGATAAGCTGCATTTGGTGGGCACTGATAAGATACATTTGATGGGCACTGATAAGGCTGTATTTGGTGGGCACTGGTAGGCTTCATTTAATGGGAACGGATAAGGCTGCATTTGGGGGGCACTGATAAGCTGCATTTGGTGGGCACTGATAAGCTACATTTGATGGGCACTGATAAGGCTGCATTTGATGGGCACTGATAAGGCTGCATTTGGTGGGCACTGATAAACTGCATTTGGTGGGCACTGATAAGGCTGCATTTGGTGCGCACTGGTAGGCTTCATTTGATGGGAACTGATAAGGCTGCATTGGGGGGCACTGATAAGCTGCATTTGGTGGGCACTGATAAGATACATTTGATGGGCACTGATAAGGCTGTATTTGGTGGGCACTGATAAGGCTGCATTTGGTGGGCACTGGTAGGCTTAATTTCATGGGAACGGATAAGGCTGCATTTGGGGGGCACTGATAAGCTGCATTTGGTGGGCACTGATAAGCTACACTTGATGGGCACTGATAAGGCTGCATTTGGTGGGCACTGATAAGGCTGCATTTGGTTGGCACTGGTAGGCTTAATTTGATGGGAACTGATAAGGCTGCATTTGGGAGGCACTGATAAGCTGCATTTGGTTGGCTCTGATAAGCTACATTTGATGGGCACTGATAAAGCTGCATTTGGTGGGCACTGATAAGGCTGCATTTGGTGGGCACTGGTAGGCTTCATTTGATGGGAACTGATAAGGCTGCATTTGGGAGGCACTGATAAGCTGCATTTGGTGGGCACTAATAAGCTACATTTGATGGGCACTGATAAGGCTGCATTTGGTGGGCACTGATAAGCTGAATTTGGTGGGAAATGATAAGCTGCATTTGGTGGGCACTGGTATGCTGCATTTGGTGGGCACTGGTAGGCTGCAATTGGTGGGCACTGGTAAGCTGCAATTGGTGGGCACTGATTAGGCTGCAATTGGTGGGCACTAATAAGCTACATTTGATGGGCACTGATAAGGCTGCATTTGGTGGGCACTGATAAGCTGAATTTGGTGGGAAATGATAAGCTGCATTTGGTGGGCACTGGTATGCTGCATTTGGTGGGCACTGGTAGGCTGCAATTGGTGGGCACTGGTAAGCTGCAATTGGTGGGCACTGATTAGGCTGCAATTGGTGGGCACTGGTAGACTGTATTTGGTAGGCACTGATAGGCTGCAATTGGTGGGCACTGATTAGGCTGCAATTGGTGGGCACTGGTAAGCTGCAATTGGTGGGCACTGGTAGGCTGCAATTGATGGGCACTGGTAGGCTTCATTTGATGGGCACTGATAAGGCTGCATTTGTTGGGCACTAATAAGGCTGCATTTGGTGGGCACTGGTAGGCTGCATTTGGTGAGCACTGGTTGGCTGTATTTGGTGGGCACTGGTAGGCTGCATTTAATGGGCACTGGTAGACTGCATTTGGTGGGCACTGGTAGGCTGTATTTGGCGGGCACTGGTAGGCTGCATTTTATGGGCACTGATAAGGCTGCAACAGATGGGCACTAGTAGGTTGTAATTGGTGGACACTGATAGGCTGCATTAATCTCTTGTATCACTTCCGCAGTTTCTGACCATCTCTTGTATCATGTCCGCAGTCTCTGACCATCTCCTGTATCATGTCTGCCGTCTCTGACCATCTCCTGTACTATATCTGCAGAATGTCTGGTCACGGTCAGAATTTCCGACAGAAAAAGTCAGATGGGAGCTTTTCATCGTATATTCTGACTGTGTGTATGCCCCATCTGACTTTTTCCGTCGAAAATTCAGAAGGACTTAGATAGAGAACATGTTCTATATTTTTCCGATGGAAAAAATTCCTATCGGAAGAAAAAAGGAATGCTGTTCCGACGCACCAAAAACTACGCATGCTTTGAAGCAAGTACCAGACGGAAGCGCTCGGTCTGGTAAAACTAGCATTCCTAATGGAGCTAGCACATTCCTCACGCTGCAAATTCTGTGATCTTTTAATGCAGCGAGTTCTCACAAACTGATTTCTTTATTATTTCTCGTGATCGCATGAATAATCTTTTATTTTTTTAAAGCCAGATCTCCATAATAATGTTTAGAATTATTTTTTGTAGTCACGTTTTTCTTTTTTTTATTTCATCAAGATTTTTTGGATTATTGAAAAAATTCTAGTGATCGCCATATATAATAATTATTTTTTTTGTGTCAAGTTACCACACTAACATTATTATCTTGTATTTTTTAACCTCAAGTCTACTCACAAACAAAGTGTCCTTTTTGTAGAAAAAGCACAAGTCTGAAAAGCGTGAATCGTCTCTCACCAAACTTCTACTAACACAAGATAAACACGAGATTAGAAGAAGGAGAAGGAGGAGCCCAAAGGGTGGCGCAGTGGCTATTGAACTTCCTTTTTATAGTGCCGTTGTACGTGTTGTACGTCACCACGTACGTGACCACTTTCTTAACGGTCGGAATTTGGTGTGACCGCGTGTATGCAAGACAGCTTGAGCGGAATTCCATTGGAAAAACCTTCAGAGTTTATTCCGACAAGAAAAACGGTTGTGTGTACAGGGCAAAACAGAGCCCTCCCCCCGTAACGTAGACTCCTTCGGGGAGCATCTCTGTGTTTGATTCATTGCCATAGAAACATTTGTAAAGGGGAGGAGTTAGTAAGATGGCCACACCCACGTGGGGGCACCAGAAATAGTTCTGCACCCAGGAGTCTGTGACCCTAGGATCGGCCCTGCTGCCACGTAATCAAGCTGCAAAGGTCCCGCTCCTGCAAGCGTGCTCCCCATAACCTGAGATGTCTTCCTGAGTCTTCGTGGTAAGGCTCCGGGAGTCACAGAGCAGGGCAAAAGTAACTTCAGGTATAACCACCATGTATCAGCAGACTCAAAATAAGGGTCAGGTTACATACCAGGGCACAAGGGTACTCAAGTAGACAAAAGCGACAGGTAGTATCTTTGAAGAAGTGGTGGCAAATGCAGGGGAAATCAAAGGATCAGCTTACCGCACCAATCTTTGTGTTAGCACTGTTCAGTACTGCGGCGCACGGAAGATAGTGAGACTCGTGGACTCTCATCTGTTTCCATGTCTCCGCGCATTCTTGGCGAGGAGGTAGCTGAAGGTCTGCGACGCCTTTGTCTGCTTCTTTGTGACCTTGGGGTGTCATCAGGCTGGGTTGAAATGTGCCATACCAGTCATGAACACTGATCGGCGGGATGCTGAGGACATCACAAAACTGATGGAGATCTGCTGGTGTTCGATTTCCAGTAGTGGCTTGAAGGCAAAAGGGGAACTTCCAGCGGTACGGGATGCGTCTTTCCTGCAGGACTTGAAGGAGAGGGCTCAGGTCCCTCTTGTGATTGAGGGTGATGGAGGAAAGATCTTGGAATACCTGGATGTGTGCTCCTTCATGTTCCAGATTAGCATTTTTTGTGGGCTAATCAAAGTATTTCCTCCTTCTGGATAAAGTTCAATAGGCAACATACAGCATCTCTTGGTGGGTCGGTGTCCCTGCCTTTAGGTCCAAGCGCTCTGTGACACCTCTCCATTTCAACTGGGGCATCGGGCGGCCTGCCCAGAAGTGTATTAAAGATTGCCCAAACATCAGCTTGCAAATGGGGAGTCCGGTATCCCTCTGATACGTAGGTTACATCTGCGGCCCCTGTTATCTAGGTCCTCCATGTGCCTATGCATGTCTATGAGGTGTTGGGCTTGCACAGTGGAGGCACGTTGTACTTGTTGGATGGCTGCTCCGTGTGTCATGGCGGCTGATTCCACGTGCTCTAGCCAGGAGGCAACTGCTCGGATGTCACTTTTTAGGTCCAAGATTGCGGCAAACAGGGAGCTTTTGATGTCCATGGCCACCTGCTGGAGGTCGGCTAGACACAGGGGAGGGGATGGATATGAGGCATCTGTACCTGGAGGAGAGGTGACTGGAGGGTCTGTGGCAGCAGCATGACTCATACTATGGCCCGTGGCTTGAGATGCGGCATGTGAGTCAGTGTGCTGTTTGCGGAATATCGCCGGTATATTTTTGCTCAGACAAGTCCAACGGAGATCGGGTGGCAGATTGGCTTCTCCCGGCCATCTTATCTCCTTATTGCCCACTGATGAGAGGTTAGTCTGGACGGTGGAGCTCTCTATCTATGCTGCCATCTTGCTCCGGTGCCAGGCCATGCCCCCCCAAGCCTTTTTATATCCTGACTGAATATAAAAACCTGCTGTATCTTCAGACAGATAAACATTTGAATTCACGTCAGGCTCAATGGGCTCTGTTTTTCTCCTGTTTTAATCTTGTTCTTTCTTATGCCCCTGGGCATAAAAACAAGAAAGCCAATGCTCTTTCAAGACAGTTTGCAACTTCTGAAGAAGATAGACCTACCGAGCAGTAAATAATCCCACCTCACAAAATTGTCACACAGATCTCTAGAGCTCTTTCCCAACAGTTACAAGAAATCCCCAAGGCCTGAAGATACCACCAGGCCTCATATGAAAAAAGATGTTACTGACTATGTGGCTGCCTTTCCAACTTGTGCTGCTAATAAAGTACCCCGCACATTGCCTACTAGACTGTTACAACCACTTCCTGTGCCTCGCAAGCCATGGACCCATTTGACTATGGACTTCATTACACACTTACCCAAGTCCGAGGGCATGACTGCTATATGGGTCATAGTGGATCGCTTTTCCAAAATGTCTCATTTTGTACTGCTCCCTGAATTACCTACAGCGGAAGCACTGCCTACCCTCTTCCTTTCCCATATTGTAAAACATCATGGCATACCTACCAATGTTGTTTCAGACCGTGGATCCCAGTTTGTTTCCAGATTATGGAGAGCGTTCTGCAAGAAACTGGGAGTAACGCTCTCACTCTCTACCTCACATCACCTTCAAACAGATGGTCAAACCGAACACATGAACCGGACCCTGGAAACCTATCTCCGACATTATGTCAATGTGTTAAACTCCAACTGGTCTGAGTAT
Organism: Lithobates sylvaticus; assembly: GCA_028564925.1. Classification (NCBI taxonomy): domain Eukaryota; kingdom Metazoa; phylum Chordata; class Amphibia; order Anura; family Ranidae; genus Lithobates; species Lithobates sylvaticus. The sequence continues at coordinate 148,556,765 of CM053031.1, read as the reverse complement.
TTGCCTTTGGCTGAATTCGCCATTACCTTCCGTTGGCACAGTGCTCTTCATACCACACCATTCTACGCAGCCCTAGGCTATCACCCTCAGACTTTTCCCCTACTTCAGCCTTCTTCTGGTGTACCAGCAGCAGATCAGTGGATGAAAAATATTCTGCTACACTGGAAAGAGATTTGCTTATTACTACGGAAGTCAGCAGGCAAGTATGCGCTTTCTCCAACAAACAAAGACGCCATATACCTCCATATGTGGTGGGGGACAGAGTTTGGCTATCAACCAAATATGTGAGACTGAAACAACCTTCTACCAAATTGGGCCCTCGATTAATCGGTCCTTACAGAATTATTGCTTGAGTCAAACCAGTCTCCTATCAGTTGAAATCGCCCCCCAGATACAACCCGTATTCCATGTTTCCCTCCTCAAAAAAGCAATTTTCAATTGCTACTCCAGAACGCAACAGCTACCTCCTCCAGTTCTTGTTGATGGACAAAATGAGTTTGAAGTCTCTAAGATTCTTGATTCTAGAAGGCAGGGTTGTGGCCTACGGTATCTTTTTTTTTTTTTAAAGATATTTTTATTGCATTTTTTTGAACATACAGACAGACTTACAAATAAAAACAACAAAATCCAAACATAAAATACCGAATGCTCCTATGTCATATTAGAACAGAAGGAAATTGTGCATCATATATTTACTATGGTATTCAGAGTGGATAACATCTAACTCGACATTAAACTTTGTATAGATGAGTGCCACAGATGTGGATAGTACTATTATGGCAAAAGTCATTCACTGTGTGAGGCAAACTACCTTAAATAATACCCCACTATGGCAGTGTAGGTGAGAGGGTTTATGGGCTAGCCAGCCATCTGTCCCAGATCTTTTGGCCTGGGAGGGAACAGCGGGGTCACCAAAGATGCCCAAGAGACAGTTCTTGGGATTAAGTATATTGCGGAGACCCAGTGCTGAGGAGAGAAAGGCACCTATGTTCACCCAGAAGTTCTGTACTATAGGACAAGTCCAGAAGCAGTGGAGGAAGTCAGCTGTGTGTCCACATTTTCGAAACCATTCGGCTGAGAGGGATATGCCTATTTTTTTCATTTTAACTGGAGTAAGGTGTGATTGGTGAAAGACCTTAAGTTGAATTATCCTATCTCTGCAAGAGATAACCAAGGTCTTAAAGGTATCACAGAATTCAGACCAGTCTTCTTCTGTGATAGGGATGTCTAAGGAGTCCAGTTTCTGTTGTGTTTCCCTGAACCTAGGATTAGAGTTTGTCACTAGGGCTGAGTAATAAGTAGATATAAGTTTTGTCTGGTCCGGAGCTCTTAGGAGTTTTTCCAGGTCGGGGGCCTTGAGGGAACTAGCTAGGGAGCCAAACTGAGCTTGTACAGCATGTCTGAGTTGGTAGTAATAGAATAGATAGGCACATGGCAATCTCATCTGGGGGAAGGATTTGAAGCCCTGAGGGGTGTATATATGGTGGCCTACGGTATCTGGTTTATTGGAAGGGATATCCTGTCACAGACCGTTTCTGGGTCCCAGCCAAAGATTTGCATGCCCCTTCTCTTATTCGAGACTTCCATGCCTCCTTTCCCACTAAGCCCCGCTGGGCCCCTGGAGGGGTCCACTGGGGAGGGGACCCTGTCATGTATCTGGGTGTCTTCCAACCGGGATGTTCCTGGTCCCAAAGCTGCAGTCTTACCTGTTGTGCCACGGAGGAGCTCTGGCGTTATTGCAATGATCTCCCAGCTTGATTCATTGCCTTGGAATCACTAGCCCCACCTGCTGCCAGCTGCGGACAATGTACAATCAAGCAGCCCATAAATAGCAGCACTTCCTGTTACTCAGTGCCTGTTTGTTTGGACTAGCTCCCTAGGTGTATTGATAGCTCTGTGATTTGGACTACCGTGTATTGAACCTCTGCCTGAATACTTGACCTTTCTCCAGCCTGCTGATTTGGTACTTCACCGGCAGCCCATGTATGACCTCCGCCTGTATTTATATATATTATCTCTATATATATATATACACACACACAGGCACAATCTTTTTTATATACATATCTTTATATATATCTTCTTTTCTTACACTTGTGCACTTTAAATTGTGTCTTTAAGACGTACTCTCATTTTTTATGAATCCCAACATAATGCTTTGAGCACCTCTTTTACAATGCTCTAATCATCTTCCCAGCCGATATCGCTATTGCGGCTCAGTGTGGGTTAATTTTATCCTCTAAACGTGATGTGAAAGTCAGAGGATCAGTTGATGAAGGAGGCGTAGCCGTGCCTTCGAAACACGTTCTAAATGGCCAGACACAGCGGTAAGCGGCTCCCCAGTCTGACAGCTCTGGACTACCCCCACACAGAGACACTCAGTCGGCATCCCTACGAGGCTTAGAGCGGAGGTTCACACAAAAATTGAACCTCCACTTTTCAGAACGCTCCCTCCGGTGTCACATTTGGCACCTTTCAGGGGGGAGGGGGGTGCAGATACCTCTCTAAGACAGGTATTTGCACCCACTTCCCGACACAGACTCCCACAGGAGTCTATGCCTCTTCCCGTCCCCCCGTGCTGTCTGCTGGGACACACACAGGTCCCAGACACAGCAGGGACCATTCGGATTGCACATCGCGATTTCCTGATTCCCTTACCGAAGATGGTGGCCGCAGCATCCGAGGACTGAGGGACGGTTCGGTCTTTGGGTGCCAACATCGCGGGCGCCCTGGACAGGTAAGTGTCCTTATTTTAAAAGTCAGCAGCTGCAGTATTTGTAGCTGCTGACTTTTAAAAAAAAAAAAAGATTTGCAGGACTTCTGCTTTAAGCTGCCAGCTAACACAGCGCTTGTGGACTCCTCCATAAAGACATTCTGGCAGCTCTCCTGTGAAGCTGCATGTGGAAGCCCCCACTCGCTTTAGCACCCTGTAAGTGCACCTTACATTGTTCATGTTACCTGTTCTTTTATTGAATACATTGAATGCTGCTTAAAGTGGAGCGTCACCCGTTTTTAAGACCTACCGTATATACTCGAGTATAGGCCGACCCGAATATAAGCCGAGGCACCTAATTTTACCACAAACAACTGGGAAAACTTATTGACTCGAGTATAAGCCTAGGGTGAGAAATGCGCAGCTACTGTAAGTGGAAAAGAGAGTCAACAATGCCCATTTGCAGCCTCACTGTGCCCATGCAGATGGACACAGTTGACCGATTTGGGGACCTGTATCTCAGGGTCACTTAGTGCTAGGAACCCCATCTTTGGATATGTTGTAGTGCTAGTTCAACTGGGTTTGAATACCAAATTTGGGGTTCCTAGCTCCAAGTGTCCCCGAGATATGGGGCCCCAAATTCGGGTCAGAAAATCTCAAGCACTTTTCTGCAGCAGAGAATGACATTTTCCGAACCGACTTTGGGGCCCCGTATCTCGGGGCCACTTAGTGCTAGGAACCCCATATTTGGATATGTTGCTAGGTCCACTGGGTTGGCACACCAAATTTGGGACTCATAGACCCAAGTGGCCCCGAGATACGGGGCCCCAAAGTCGGGTCGGAAATTTTTTTTTTTTGCTGCAGAAAAATGCTTGACTCGAGTATAAGCCGAGGGGGGCACTTTCAGCACAAAAAAATGTGCTGAAAAACTCGGCTTATACTCGAGTATATACGGTATATCTAAAAAAGAATACTCACCTTCCTCGTTCCGAAGCGGTAGTTTTTTTTAAAAAAAAATTTACTTACCTTTAGTTGTTTTCTTCTTGCCATCCATCGCTTCCTGGTTCTCCTTCCCTCGGATATGGGCGGGGATATTATGGCTATTTCGTAATATCCCCTAGCCCACACTGTCTCCTGGGAGCTTGTGTCATAGCTTCCAGGAGTCAGTGCAGCGGCCTGGCCCGAGATAGCGCGAGACTTGAAACCGAACGTGACGTCATCATGACAGTCACGTTCGGTCTCTGCTATCACAACGGAGCGGGACTTTCGACGCCGCCTCCGTTGTGATGGCAACAGGAGCTGCTGACGGCGCTCCTATGCACTTTACACGCATGCGCATTACAATGAGAGGCGTCAATGAAATCCAGGAAGAGAATGCCTGGAGGTTTCAAATGCCCACAGGCAAGATGGAGAACGAACCGGAAATTTTTATAAAGTCTTTTTAGGAAAAAAAATCGAAAGGCACAAGTGATACAAACAGGACAGGTGAGTTACTAATTTACAAATGAATTTCTTAATTAATCACCATTGAAAAAAAACCCGTCAGGGGCAGTGTAGCTCCGCTTTAAGGATTTGCCTGGCGCCTCTCTCTCCTTTTCTATGCCTTTCTCTCCCCACAGTGATCGGGTCCCCCAGCCCGTGCCTGAAGCAGTCTCACTCCCGCTGCAGCATCTTTAGAGACTTTATCTAGAGACTTCAATCTATAAGGGCTCATCCCCCATATTTTTTCTTTTCACTCCTATTTTTAAGTTGTTGCTCCATGTTCATACATAACATTTTTATCTTTCCTTGAAAACCTTTTTTTATTATTGTTGCACTTCCATGTACCAGCATGCAGATGCATGCTTTATTATTTATTCCTAATCACCAGATGGTTTAGCGCTGAAGATTATACATATCTTTGTATGAGTTTATACTAGCCTATTATGCTTTTACTTTGCAGGGGAATAAAGAGGAAGTAAAACCCTTCAGAGTTTACTTCCCCTTTAATTCTGTCTAAAGATTTCTGGACCATATCACTTTTGAGCCATTGTGGAGCATTTGGGGCTGTGCCAATACCACCCCCATTATGGACATAAGCTCCCCCATGCTCCTTTGTATACACAGAGCTGAAGAAAATATTTAATGAGCCTTCTCTTTGTCCCCAGTCACCCACTCTAGATTATTTTGTAAAGGGCCTACATGCTCAGACCTGACCTTTTTACTATTAATAAATTTGAAGAATTTTTTGGGGGGTTCTACTATCTTTTGCAATCTGCTGTTAGTTTTGAATTTTTACGTCCTTGATTTTCTTTTTATATATTTTGTTATATTCTTTGTAGCATTTAAACGATGATAGTGTTCCTTAATTTTTATATATTTTTTTAAAGTTTTTTTCCTTTATTAATTATAGCCATTTTAACTTTGGCTGTGCGACATATAGGTTTTATTTTTCGCCTTTGGGAATATACTTTGCAGTGAGTTTGCATACAGTCCTTTTGAAGAATTCCCATTTCTATTGTGTGTCCATTGATGCCAATATTCCCTCCTAGTTTAAGTCCTGGAGAGCAGCCCTTATCCTTGGGAAATTAGCTTTTTATCTTTCCCATATGTGTTTGTTGCCTACAGCTAGCATTAAGCCCCCGTTCACACCTATGCGAATTAGATGCGGCTTACAACACTGCGAATTTGCAGGACATTTCAAAATACATTCATTTTAATGAGGCTTGTTCACATATCTGCGGTGCATTCGCACTGCGCATTGCAGAAAAAACATGTGCATTTTTTGGGCAGTGCGGTGCGGCTCAGGTGCGAATTCAGGCCCATTATCTTCTATGGACACTCATCTGATTCGCAGCTGGCTTGCGGTGTGAACATAAATTCGCGTCCCTCCAACACCTCCCCCTCTTCCTCCCCTGTGTGTTTTGTGATCCGGACTGGAACCAGCATGGCGAAAAGAGGACGAAAAGCGACATCAAAGGTGAAAGAATCCATCGATTGTGAGGAGTTGATAAGACTTGTGAGGGAGAAACCGATGATTTATGACACCCGGCATCCAAAATATAAGGACAACGTTCTTAAAAAACGTGCGTGGCTGGAAATTGCCAGAAACCTCTTGCCAGAGTGGAGCATGTGCTCTTCACAAGTTCAGGCTGACAAATGTAAGTTTTTTTATTCCCTTTCACTACCTGTAGATGCTGTCCTGTATTTTTTAGATGGTGTACATTTATTGCATTTCTTATATTTGAAAAAACAGCATATGGTCACCTCCAAATCTGTACCAGGCCACATTCTGTAAACATTGTGCACATAACAGCTTTATACAGCGACGGAGGAGTCCCTAAATAAATGCATATTCTTAGAATTTGTAAGGTTACCAATATAATATACACCACAAATGTGAGAAAAAAATTTACAGCAAACATTTTGCATACAGCACACTTAGCATTATATTATCATGCCTTTACAAAAAGAAAACAAATACATATTTTTTTTTTATTAAATAGAATTCATCTGCCAAGGCACCTCCCCAGCTGGTGACAAATTTTTTTTTTTTAATTCCCCACGAATATGTGTACCAGTAGTGGTGCCCCTAGTAACATTCCACTGTGCTGCCTCTATGTTATGGCTCAGGGAATCCTCAAAAAGATAGCCATCTCGTTCACGCACATAGTTGTGCAGTGCACAGGCTGCTTTAATCGCACTGATAGCATGATCAATACTGAGGTTTATAGAAATATGCTTGAATCTCCACTTATTGCATAGAATTCCAAATGCACATTCTACTACTCGTCGTGCCCTAGTCAGCCTATAATTGAACACTCTTTTTTCTATTGTCAGAGAGCGACTTGAAAAAGGCCTGAGCATGTTCTGGGAAAGTGCGAACGCTTCATCTTCGACAAATACATGTGGGAGGAGAGGCTCTGTAGTCCCGGGCAGGGGAGAATCATTGGGCAAGTCTAGTGTATTGTCACGCAGCATGCGGCCAAATGAGCAATGTGAAAATACACTAGAATCCGAGCTGCTGCCATAAGAACCCACATCAATATAAATACATTTATAATTTGCGTCTGCCACTGCCATTAATACCAACGAAAAAAAATTTTTGTAATTAAAATATTGGCTCCCACTAGCTGGTGGCTTGAGGATGCAGACATGTTTCCCATCAATGGCTCCAAGACAGTTGAGGAAGTTGCATCGCTCCCAGAATAGGTCCACTACCTTCAACCATTCTTGTTTTTTGGGCTTCTTCATAACCATATCATTTAGTTCTTCCCATATGACTAGGCAGGTATCCTGAACAATGCCACTAATAGTTGATTTTCCAACCTTGATTTCATAGTGCAAACTTCCAAATGAATTTCCTGTTGCTAAGTACCTAAAAAAATAAAAAATAAAAATTTAAATTATGTTGTTTGATATTTTTTAGTGCACTACTTACAGACAAGATGGCGTAGCATGCGTGATGCTTACAGAAAATATATGCGGCACCTCAAAGAATCAAGGAGTGGCTCGGGGGCAGCACCTAGGGTACCCTATATGTTTGCCAGGGACTTAGATTTTCTGCAACCCATTGTGGAGATGAGGGAGTAAGTTTTCATCTAGATCATCTATGTATCACACAATCTCTTAACAATGAATATGCCTAGTTAATTTTTTCAATTTTTACAATCTAAAACAGGACAGAAGCTAGTTGGGAGGAGCAAGATGTTTTTTGATGAAGAACCAGAACAATAAACAGAGGAGGAAGCACCCATTGATGTTTCAGAAGACACAGAGGATTTATCACTAATACAAACATCTTCCAATCTCTGGGAAACTAATCCAGATGAACAATGTGCAGTGGCAGAGGCTGTCCCTGGGACATCCTCTGCTCCTGCACACATTGTTCTGCCAGGCAAAGTGCCACGGAGGCGACCACCACTATCCCAACCTGACCTAAGTGAGCGCTTATTAGAAATGTTAAAAAACATGACAGAAAAGGTGGATGCATTTTTATGTCCCAATACAATCCTGGCGCTCAGTTTTGTCCCACTAATTAAAAAGGTACCCCCAGAGCATTACTATGAAATGCGAAAAACTATAGAACAAGTGCTGCACTCCTTCTCCCAGCCACAGGAGGAGGCTGCATTTAAATACCCAAATGTGCCACAACCAAGACCTCCCCTTAACTACCCAAGATACATGCACTACCCTGAGCAGCAACACCATTCTTACCCCTATAATCCACCATCATATCCCTCAAGTTATGAAAAGCCAATCTCCAGATATGAAGTGCCACACAGTAACCTTCCCTATCCCATCCCATCCCCACTTCCTTCAATTAGGCCCCCCCCCGCCCAAAATCAGGGTATGTATGTGCCAAGCCAAGCCAACATGGGGAGGCTAGGCCTGCTCCCCACACTGCCAGTGATGACCCAGCTTCCGCAACTCAATACTCCTATGAGGCCCCTTTCCCAAAAACCTATCAGAATCTGTGATGAGGTCTGTTCAAGGTTAAGGACCAACATGACACATTTTTACAAAAAAATCATGGAAGAGGCCTACTTGACAGCCAAGTTTATTTTTTAAGTTATTTCAGAGCTAATTTATGTTTTATACATGAGCCTATTTTACATTTTTATATTATTTTGGGATACGTGAATAAATACTTATTCCACCATTTTTTGTGGTGTCATTTATTTGAAAATAAACAGGTTTGAAAAATAAAAAATACATTCGATTACATGGTCAATAAATCACATGACAAAGGACATCAGTGCTGAAAATTACCTTAATGTGATCAATAATCTTTCAGCAGGCTGGATACTTGTTCTGTAGCACGTGTTCTGACGCTCCAAGCGAGGGGAGATTAAGCCAAGCAATTTGTCAAAACTAAGTAAAATAATATTAAATTAATACATACATGTGTGAAAAACATTTGGGCCTACTGTCTAAAAAATAGTAAGGTAAGTGGTTAAGGACATTATTTCTGGTAACAAGGCATGCATCCTTCGTTAGAATATAATTATGGTTAAATAAGTGGCCTACAAAAAAAAAAAAAAATGCATATGGGTCCTCATTTCAACAGAGAATAAGCCACTGGCGTTTGAATTTAACAATAACAATTGTCTGATCCAAAAATGCACAACAAAGCTGCGTGGCAACACCACCACCCACAAAGCACATTGTCACCAGCAAATTGGGGACAAGGTGTTTGGGGGGTAAAATATCCCAAAAAACATGTTAAGGGCATATGACCTGGTTTGCACCAGGAGGGGGGTGCTAGCTGATGCTCATTTTGTGCCCTTTAGGCTGCATGCTCAAATAATGTACAGTTTGTATTTTGTAGGGGGGGGGGGGGGGGGGACAACGCTTATTAGTTACAATAATCTTACAATGACATAATCACACATAGGTTAGACTTGATGGACTTGTGCCTTTGAAAATATAAAACATACTAAACATCAATGGCTACAAATAAAGTATGGTTTTGAGGAAAAATTACTCACCTACTTATTGACATGCGAGTGAAATTGAAAAATGTATCTTCATGCTCACGGAGGTCTCCATACAATATCATGAACTGGCCTCTCTCCTCACGATTTGCAATGATGGGATGAACCCAGTATCTTCTTCTTCTCCTCATCAAGCAAGATTGCTGCTGTTGCAGCAACAACTGTTGGCATTATCATAGGCAGAGCAGCACACATTTTGCAAAGAAAGACAAAACACACACTACAGACTCCTGGACAACCAGGAAGTGTACACAAAAATCCCAGGTTTAATTAGCAGCCAGACATCAGAAAAAGTGCTTACCTAGCTAAAAATTAGCAACTCTAATTCGCAGCCGATTCGCACCTAAAACGCTGACAAACCGTTGAACAACTGACGTTTTGATGCGCAGTTACGCCGGACATTAAATTCGCACCGCACTGGTGTGAACCCAGGCTAAATGAAATCATGTTATGGTCACTGCTTCCCTGATGTTTTTTTATTTGAATATTGGTAATAAGCTCTGCATGGTTTGAGATTACCAGGTCCAGCAGAGCATCATTTCTAGTCGGGGCCTCAATAAACTGGACTATAAAATTGTCTTGCAATAGGTTTATACATTTTGCCCTTTAACTGTCCCAGCAGTGCCATTACTCCGATTTACGGGTAGTTAAAATCCCCCCATTATTATCACTGTCCCTGCCCTTGCAGCCCTTTCCATCTGTGCAAGGAGCTGAGTCTCCACCTCCTCATTAACACTGGGAGGTTTATAACAAACTCCAATGATAGCCTTTGAGGTATGCACACCCATGTACAGTTCCACCTATAATGCTTCAGACACATCACACTCTCCTACTAGGTCCTCTTTTACACTCACTTTGAGATCATTCTTTCTGAAAGAGAGCATAGCCAGGAATATTAATAGCCCAGTCATGAGAAGAATGAAGCCAAGATTCAGCAATACCAATTAGATCATAGTTCTCTTCGTGCACAAAAGCTTCCAACTCACCTATTTTGGTTGGCTGACTTTTTGCATTGGTAAACAAACACTTTAATTCATTGTCACATTTTGCAAACGTATGTTGCATATTTTTTTTCTTCTTAGTACAAATAGTACCATTTCCAATGGTTGTTTGTAACATAGAAACCTTTGTATCATCTGCCCTAGCCCTCCCCTATCTTTCCCAATTCCACCCACCAATAGGGGCTGACCCCTGTCTGACCTGTTTGACCCATTATAATCTAATTCACCCTCCCCTCAATCCTAGTTTATATACACCTCCAGCCTTCCCATAAACCTCTCCCCCAGCACGGTAGACCCCCTTCTATTTAGGTGCAAACCATTTTTAGAATATAGGTTGCACCCCAATGAAAAGTCAGGCCAGTGCTCTAAAAACCCCAATCTGTCCTTCTTACACCAGGTCTTTAGTCATGCATTCAGCTCCTCTCTAATCTCCCTCTGTCTTTCCTGTGTTGTGCATGGCACAGGCAATATTTCTGAGAATATCTCCTTGGCGGCCCTTCCCTTCAACTTGCAACCTAGTTCTTTAAATTGGTTCTTGAGGAGCCTCCACCTTCAATACATTCTGTCATTGGTTCCAACGTGGACCAAGACAGCTTGGTCATGCCCAGCCTCAACCCAGTCCACCACATGCCGAAGCCTGGCACCAGGGAGACTACAAACCATTTGGATGAGGTGATCCTGGTGACAAACCAGTCCTTCTGATTATAGAATGCCCTATTACCACCAACTGTCTAGGCCTACCTGCACTCCCCTCGCCACCCCTACTAGATGGGTTGCTCTCCTGGCTGTTAGGGGGAGCAGTGACATCTAGGGCTTCCACCTCTGAGCTTTGTTAGGGTGCTCAAACCCAGGGCTGGCCTTCTTTTTCTCTGAGCCCCCTACCACTCCCTCTAACTACAATAACCCATTTTCCCAGTTACAATAATAATACTAACAGGAAATTTCAGATGTTACTTACAGGTTTGACTCCTGTTATAATCTCCTGTTTTCAACTCTGGTTTTTAATTCACCACTTAGTCCAGTTCGACTTGGTCTAAGTTCCAGCAAGCAAAATGGTGGCAAGCTCAGAAATTTGTTCTACAGAAGCCTAGGTTCACACTGTAGCGATGCGGGAACCAGCACGATTAGAGCACCGGTTCCCGCATCGCATCTCTGCTGCAGGCAGTTCTCAAAGTGCCCTTTGCGAACCGCTGCAGGTGTCGAAATGTTAACGACACCCCAAATTGGTTCACAAATCTTAGTGCGAACTTTGAACTCGCACAGGAATCAGATCACATTGGGTGAGAACACTCATGCGATTTGATTCCAGTGAGGGAAAAAAAAAGTCCCTGCAAATCCAATGCGAGTTCAGCCATACAACTGTCAATGTCAGGGTTTGCACAAGTGTGAACCCGGGCGAAAGTTATATAGAACCTGAAGCACCTATGGCCAAATAACCACTCCCCTTAATTAGTAGTTGGAAGGAAAGAAAAAAAACAGAAAAGGTGTTAAAAAGCTGCAAGGTTAGACCCCAAAAATAACCTAAAAATGCAAACACAGCAATCACCAGCAGTCAAAATCAAAACTGGTTTTCACTCTCCACTCAAATCTTCCACTCTTCAGTTTCCAACCAGCAAATCTAGCAAAATTCAGACGTGCTCTACAGAAAGTTATATAGGACCTCAAGCACCTGTGACCAATTAACCACTTCCCTTTAATTAGTAGTCTCAGCCCTGGTTCACATTGGTACGATTTGACCTGTCAAATCACATTTAAAATCGGCAGCAATTGCTGGCAATGGAATCGTCCTAAACGGTGCGATGCTGTATTTGCGGTGCTGCACCGATTTCAAAAAGTAGTTTCTTTACTACTTTTTGATATTTCGGGCTGCGATTTACATTGACATCTGTGTAGAAACCTGCACAGATGTCTCTGAAATCACGGTCGAAATCAGGACTGACATGCGGGAGTGAAATCGTGCAAGTTAAGCTGAACTCGCACGGCTTCATTCCTGAAGCTCAGTGTGAACCTGGGCTGAAGAAAGGAAAGAAAAAGAAAAAGGCTGCTTAAAAAGTGGCAGAAAAGGTGTTCAAATGCTGAAAAGGCCCCAAAAAGAACCTATCTTTATTGATACAAATATTCAATTTAACCACAAAATTTAAAGCGTTGCCTATGGGGATTTTTAAGTACCAAAGTTTTGTGCCATTCCAGGAGTGTGCGCAATTTTAAAGCGTAACATGTATCTATCTACTTGCCGTAACATCATCTTTCACATTATACAAAATAATTAGGCTAACTTTACTGTTTTTTTTAATTCATGAAACATGAAAAATTGCTGTGCAAATACTGTGTGACATAAAAAGTTGCAATGGCCGCCATTTTATTCCCTAGGGTCTCTGCTAAAAAAAAACATATATTATGTTTGGGGGTTCTGAGTAATTTTCTAGAAAAAAAAATTATGATTTTTACATGTAGGAGCAAAGTGCCAGAATTGGCCCGGGTGGGAAGTGGTTGAGTAGAATAAGTTACTCAGTACATATGCACACAGTTTCCTCAGACAAACACTTGCTAATCCTGCCAGTGAACCTCCTGTAGCTTCCTATTCCGATTTCCTGCTTATGAACACCATTGTCAACCTCATGTTGGCTGTGCTTGTTTGTGCTACAGTGGAATGAGAAGTTGTTGCAGGGGCGGGGGCATGGCTATCAGCACTGCAAATTGCCTGTAGCTTGTAATTTAGTAGCTGGCCACATCCAGCCTTTGCCAGTGCTTTCTGGATTTACTGCCTCTGCTGCTAAAACCTCTCAATGTGAGCTGCAGTGACTGCCCACGGTATAAAAATTCCTACTTCCTTAGCACACCAAGTTAAACTGAAGCTGGCTGCCTGTTAAGGAAAATATAGCCCATGCAGTGGAACCAAGTCTTCTAATTTCTTAGTGTCCAGCCTCCTTTTGGCAGAGCATATACCTCTGTGGACCCCACAGGCTGAAGGAAAAGGATTGAATAGTGTATGGCCAGCTTAAAGTATAACTAAAGAAAACTTTTTTTGTTTTAAAAAAAAAAGTGGTGAGGGAGTATAACACCTGTCAGGCCTTTATTGCTACCTGTGTCCGCATTAGGGAAAATCACCCTCTCCATTTGTCCTGTGAACCGTCATCACCAAGGCTGAAAGAAAATCAAAAATTTGGGGTTGTCACCAGAATAGAGGGGAAATGCTCCATTGGAGGCACTAGTTCTGGTGACAACCAGGGACCCCCTCACATTGGAGACATTTCTTCTCACTTTCTGTTTTGGCTATGAGACAGGAAATTAAGGGAAATCTCCCCAATGGGACACAGATGGCAAAATCTCTCCTTAACTTGATACAAAATGTAAGAAGAAAAAAAATAGCGTACTTTAAACACTAATACACACAGCTTTACCTAAATGTGAACAGTAGAAGATACAGCAGAACCAAAGAAGATAGTGCACTGTCCCTAGTGTAATAAGCCTTTAATATAGAAAAATAAAATGAACAAATGCACTCACAATGGAAAGTCTTGTGCCACATGTATCACAATGAGTCCACACAGACATCCCCTGGTCCTGTAGGGCAATGCTTCTCAACTCCAATTCTCAAGTAACAATTCTAGCTTAAAGTGGAAGTAAACCCCCCTATCGTTTTCAGCCAAGGAAGCTGCCATCTTTGCCTCTGTTTAATCTTCAACTGCCACAGTGCTGCACATGTGATCCGTTATGACACCAGCCATTGGATGGTTTGACTGTTTGGTTGAGAGCACAGCCAATGTGCAGTTAGCATTCACGGCATGCCTTTTTTTTTTTAGACTGTTAAATCGATGGGTTTACTTCCGCTTTAAGACCTCCTCTGTAACTCTAAACAGGTAGCCTGTAAAAAAATTTAAAGCGTCGCCTATGGACATTTTTAAGTACCAAATTTTTGTGCCATTCCACGGATGTGCGCAATTTTAAAGCGTAACATGTTCGGTATCTATTTACTTGCCGTAACATCATCTTTCACATTATACAAAAAAATTAGGCTAACTTTACTGTTTTTTGACATGACCCCCAACAGGTCATGTTTTCAGGATTTCCCTCAGATGAAACAGCTGTCTTAATTACTAAGGCAGTGAAACTGATGAAATCACCTGTGCCAAATAATGGAAAGCCTGAAAACATGACTTGTTTGGGGTACTTGAGGACTGGAGATGAGAAACATTGCTGTAGGGGATGGAGCAGCACAGTCCGCCATCAGCACAGCTTTTTTTGTCCATGGCCTGGAGCACTGTTGAACAGGGAACACTTTGCTGAGCTAGGAGTGGCTGTTCTTCTCGCTGTCAAGCTGTCGGCTCAGGCATGGCTGGAGTCAGTACACCTTGCAAGGACACCCAAGAGTATAATTGGGTAGTGGTTGCCAAAATTATGCATTTCAGAGGCGTGGTCTCCTTTATCAAGCTCCTGAAAAAGGAGGCCACTCTCTTCAAGCTTTAAAAATTCACTTTATTTCTGAATAATAAAGCCAAGACTTGCTCTTTGCTCTGATTTTATTTACAATTCCACCATGTGACTTGGAGATGAAAAAAGAAATAAAAAAATATCAGGCTGATCAAACCCAATTTTACTGGGGGGGAAGAGGGTCACCGGCCTATTTGTAATATGAGCTTCTACAACATAGCAGGTGTGTGATGCTGATGAGTATGTAGCCATTTTTGTGCCACGTTGGGAGAGTAAGGCTACTTTCACACTGGAGCGGCGGGGGCGCTGGCGGTAAAGCGGTGCTATATTTAGCGCCGCTTTACCGGCGTTTTAGCAGCGCATTTTGGCCCGCTAGCGGGGTGGTTTTACCCCCCGCGAGCGGCCGAAAAAGGGTCAATACCACCCGCAAACCGCCGCTGCAGCGGCGTTTTGCGGGCGGGTTCAGAGCGCTGCCCCATTGTTTCCAATGGGAACGGGCGCTATAGGAGCGGTAAATATACTGCTCCTATAGCGAGCCAGAGATGCGGCTTGCAGGACATTTTCCAGCGTCCTGCAAGCGCACCGCTTCAGTGTGAAAGCCCTCGGGCTTTCACACTGAAGACACAGCAACAGCTGTTTCGGGTCGGTTTGCAGGCGCTATTTTTAGCGCAATAGCGCCTGCAAACCGCCCCATTGTGAAAGGGGCCTGACAAAGCCATCTGATGACGCAGGAAACTGGCGTGAGTTTTGTGCACATTAACAAAGTAGCCAGACTCATATGTTCTATGCGTTCTTTTTAAATGTTACCTGTAAAACCCCACCTGTAGAAAAGACCAGATATGCCGATCATGGAAATACACATCCTCTTATCCCCAGTTTAGACTGCAGCAACATTTTTGGAGATCAGTCAGTTCTGGCAGCTGATTTATACAGTAAATACAGACACCAAGATTAATACAGTAGAAGTACAGGAGTTCCATTATGTAACATCATTCTTTGTTGGGCACAATGCATACAAGGATTTGTAGTATATGGGCCTGCGTGCATTACATGAAGCTACTGGACAGGCGTGGAAAATGCACCCTGAGCCCAGAAAGTGTAAGAAATCGTTGAGCAGTTATTCAACAATCGCACCTTTGAGAGGGTATTTTTTTTTTTTACAGTAAATCAGTACTTTTATTTCAAAAGTACCTCACATTTTCATAGCAGGCATTGCGTTGATGGTATAAATGCAAACATTATGCTGTAACTTTAGATCTCCTTGAAATTGTCTGTCACATTCCTCTTAAGCCTCGTACACACACTTAGATTTTCTGGCGAACAAACGTTTTGTGTCATGCTAGTCTAATTTCGAAAGTGAAGAGGTTACTCACAATGTGAAAATTTTCGTACGTCAGAAGGGACGTAACGTGTTGAATAGTTTTGTATGTATTCTTTTGTTTCTGAGCATGCATAGTCCTGCTCTTATGACTTTTTTCGTACAAAAACCATACTAAACGAAAATCGGACGTGGAGTTTACATCCGACAAATTTTATAGTCTAGTTCTATAGACGAAAAAGCAAAATCGGCTGTCAAAAGCACCGTACTAACGATCCGAAAATTGTCAGACAGCTGGTCATACAAATTTTTCCATCCGATTTTCACATAGTGTGTACGGGCCTTAAGGCTTCACGTACACGGGACGTTATTTAACCTCTCCTGAACGATCCGAAAATTGGCAGACAGCTGGTCATACAAATTTTTCCATCCGATTTTCGTATAGTGTGTATGGGCCTTAAGGCTTCACCTACACAGGACGTTATTTAACCTCTCCTGAACAATTTAACTTGACAGCTAGAAACCAATGTCTAAAAACGTCCCTTTAGCCGCGTTTACATGCCGCGTTTGTGTTTTTTTTTTTGCTAAAATTAAAAACGTCTGTAAACAAAATTGCCTTTGAGCAATACTTTATTGAAGCACCTTTGGCACCAATTACAGCCTCAAGTCTTTAAAAAAAAAAAAACAAGGACAGAGGGCACACCAGCCTTGCACATTACCTTTGCAACACTGAAATTCCCACATATATGCAAATGTACAGTATCTCTAACACAAGTGAGTACACCCCTCACATTTTTGTAAATATTTTATTATATCTTTTCATGTGACAACACTAAAGAAATGACACTTTGCAAATGTAAAGTAGTGAGTGTACAGCTTGTATAACAGTTTACACCCCTAAGTGAAAATGTCCGCATTGGGCCCAAGTAGCCATTTTTCCTCCCCGGTGTCATGTGACTCGTTAGTGTTACAAGGTCTCAGGTGTGAATGGGGAGCAGGTGTGTTAAATTTGGTGTTATCGCTCTCACTCTCTCATACTGGTCACTGGAAGTTCAACATTGCACCTCATGGCAAAGAACTCTCTGAGGCTGTGAAAAAAATATTTGTTGTTCTACATAAAGATGGCATAGGCTATAAAAAGATTGCCAAGACCCTAAAACTGAGAGCTGCAGTACATTGGCCAAGATCATACAGCGGTTTAACCGGACAGGTTCTACTCAGAGCGGGCCTCGCCATGGTCGACCAAAGAAGTTGAGTGCACATGCTCACCATCATATGCAGAGGTTGTCTTTGGAAAATAGACATATGAATGCTGCCAGCATTGCTGCAGAGGTTGACGCCACACATTGCATCAAATTGGTCTGCATGGCTGTCGTCCCAGAAGGAAGCCTCTTTCTAAAGATGATGCACAAGAAAGCCGGCAAACAGTTTGCTGAAGACAAGCAGACTAAGGACATGGATTACTGGAACCATGTACTGTGGTCTGATGAGTCCAAGATAAACTTATTCAGCTCAGATGGTGTCAAGTGTGTGTGGCGGCAACCAGGTGAGGAGTACAAAGATGAGTGTGTCTTGCCTACAGTCAAGCATGGTGTCATGGTCTGGGGCTGCATGAGTGCTGCCGGCACTGGGGAGCTACAGTTCATTGAGGGAACGATGAATGGCAACATGTACTGTGAAATACTGAAGCAGAGCATGATCCCCTCCCTTTCGGAGACTGGGCCGCAGGGCAGTATTCCAACATGATAACAACCCCAAACACGCCCCCAAGATGACCACTGCCTTGCTGAAGAAGCTGAGAGAAGCTGAGGGTAAAGGTGATGGACTGGTCAAGCATGTCTCCAGACCTAAACCCTATTGAGCATCTGTGGGGCATCATCAAACGGAAGGTGGAGGAATGCAAGGTCTCTAACATCCACCTGCTGCATGATGTCATCATTGAAGAGTGGAAGAAAACTCCAGTGGCAACGTGTGAAGCTCTGGTGAACTCCATGCCCAAGAGGGTTAAGGCAGTGCTGGAAAATAATGGTGGCCACACAAAATATTTGACACTTTTAACCCAATTTGGACATTTTCATTTAGGGGTGTACTCACTTTTGTTGCCAGCGGTATAGATATTAATGGCTGTGTGTTGAGTTATTTTGAGGCAACAGCAAATTTACACTGTTATACAAGCTGTACACTCACTACTTTACATTGTAACTAAGTGTTATATTTTTTCATGTGACAACACTGAAGAAATAATAAAATGTTTATAAAAGTGGGAGGGGTGTACTCACTTTTGTGAGATACTGTATATATCATGATATGCATGCACATACAAAGGAAAAGAAAGTTTAAGATTGTAGCATATTGTCCACGATGAGACCAACCAGTTAAAAAACATCACATATACATTTCTTATTGCTTTAAACTAACCCACCTGACCACAACCACTTTAAAAAACATCTACCTTCAGTTTAAACCCAGCTCTGAGGAAGAGGGGCCACCCTCGAAACCCCATCAGCCTACTTTGGACTGTTTCATCCCACTCAAATCTACTGTCCAGCAGATCCTGCTGGATGAGGTCAATGATAAACTCTGCATCATTTGCTTGATTTTATTATTTGTATATTTTATTTATAATACATTTCAGTGTTTCAAACGTAATGCGCAAGGCTGGTGCGCCCTCTGTCCTTGTTTTTTTTTTATTTTTTAGTGTTA
The DNA here is from genome assembly GCA_028564925.1 of Lithobates sylvaticus. Taxonomy (NCBI): domain Eukaryota; kingdom Metazoa; phylum Chordata; class Amphibia; order Anura; family Ranidae; genus Lithobates; species Lithobates sylvaticus. Next base: position 148,538,123 of record CM053031.1, on the reverse strand, counting down.
CTCCTGGGTTCCCCCTGACCTGTTGAGCGTGGCAGCAAAGCGGATTCAGTGGCGTGATTTGTGAAGAATTCGCTCTTCTTAAATTTACCCTATGGCAACCTTTCGAGCGCAGGAGCATTTGTTTCTTTGTCTTTTTGAGTATGATGCTACAAGCTTGGCACACCTATTGGGCAGTTTCTCCCATTCTTCTTTGCAGGACCTCTCAAGCTCCATCAGGTTGGATTGGGAGCGTAGGTGCACATCCATTTTCAGATCTCTCCAGAGATGTATAATCGGGTTCAAGTTCAGAGCTGTCCCATAGCAACTCCTTTGTTGTCTTGGCTTGTGCTTAGGGTCGTTGTCCTGTTGGAAGATGCACCTTCTCCCCAGTCTGAGGTCCAGAGCACTCTGAAGCAGGTTTTCATTAAGGATGTCTCTGTACATTGCTGCATTCATCTTTCCCTTGATCCTGAGTAGTTTTAGTGCTGCCACCACCATGCTGCACTGTAGGGATGGTATTGGCCAGGTGATAAGCGGTGCTTGGTTTCCTCCAGACATGACACTTGCCATTCAGGCCAAAGAGTTCCATCTTTGTTTCATCAGACCAGAGAGTTTTGTTTCTCATGGTCTCAGAATCCTTCAGGTGCCTTTTGGCAAATTCCAGGCAGACTGTCATGTGCCTTTTACTGAGAAATGGCTTCCATCTGGCCACTCTACCATACAGGCCTGGTTGGTGGAGTGCTGCAGAGATGGTTGTTTTTTTGTAAGGTTCTCCTCTCTCCACAAAGAAACGCTGGGGCTCTGTCAGAGTGACAATCGGGTTCTTGGTCACCTCCCTAAGGCCATTCTCCCCCAATCACTTAATTTGGCCAGACGGAGCGCTCTAAGAAGAGTTCTGATGGTTTCAAACGTCTTCCATTTACGGATGATTGAGGCCACTGTGCTCATTGGGATCTTAAATGCTGCGGACATTTTTCTATACCCCTCCCCAGATCTGTACCTCGAAACAATTTTGTCATAGAGATCTATAGACAATTCCTTGGATTTCATGGCTTGGTTTGTGGTCTGATATGGACTGTTAAAGAGGTTGTAAACCCTCATGTTTTTTCACCTTAATGCATCCTATGCATTAAGGTGAAAAAAACACCTGGCAGTCATCGGCCCCCCATTTTACTTACCTGAGCCCATTCATCTCCTCAGTGGGGATGCGCTTTCCCTCTCCACGGGGTCCCAACTCTTGATTGAATAGATTGATAGCAGAGCAGCTATTGGCTCTTGCTGCTGTCAATCAAATCCAATGACGCGACGGGGGCCAAGTCCGGAATTCATGTCTGTGGATGAAAATGCTTGTGCACCCAGGCGCCACAGAGGTGGAGGCGCTGGAGCGCCAGAGTGCTCCCCTCCCTCCTCCTCCTCTCCTTGTCCGTAGGCGGCTCTCTCCGCCTGTCACCGCCGCGGCCACGCAGTGATGCCACAGGGGGGGGCGTTCCGTGGCCGAGCCCGACTTGTTTAGAACAGAGCGTGTGGGATGCTTGTGCTGGTGGGCAGCAGGCGGGAGTTAAACACAGGACTCCTGTTTTTAACTCCCGCCTGCTGCCCACCAGCACAGGCATCACACACGCTCTGTTCTCCACCCGGGCGGCGCGGCTGCACACTGTCCTCTCCAGCTGCCGCCCGGGTGGTTTTAATTAGCCTAGTGGTGGGGGGGGGTTTGTCCTGGGGGGGGGTCTATACTAATGTAGGGGGGGGTTTGTCCTGGGGAGGTCTATACTAATGTGGGGGGGTGGTTTGTCCTGGGGGGGTCTATACTAATGTAGGGGGGTGGTTTGTCCTGGGGGGGTCTATACTAATGTAGGGGGGTGGTTTGTCCTGGGGGGTCTATACTAATATGGGGGGGTGGTTTGTCCTGGGGGGTCTAAACTAATGTGGGGGGGTTCGTCCTGGGGGGGGTCTATACTAATGTGGGGGGGTGGTTTGTCCTGGGGGGTCTATATTAATGTAGGGGGGTTTGTCCTGAGGGTCTATACTAATGTAGGGGGGCTGGTTTGTCCTGGGGGGGTCTATACTAATGGGGGGTGGTTTGTCCTGGGGGGGGGGGGCGTTTGTCCTGGGGGGTCTACACTAATGTGGGGGGGTTTGTCCTGGGGGGGGATCTATACTAATGTGGGGTGGTTTGTCCTGGGGGGGGGGTCTATATTGATGTAGGGGGGTTTGTCCTGAGGGTCTATACGAATGTAGGGGGGCTGGTTTGTCCTGGGGGGTCTATACTAATGTGGGGGCGTTTGTCCTGGGGGGTCTACACTAATGTGGGGGGGTTTGTCCTGGGGGGGTCTATACTAATGTGGGGGGGTTTGTCCTGGGGGGTCCATACTAATGTGGGGGGGTTCGTCCTGGGGGGGTCTATACTAATGTGGGAGGGGGGGTTGTCCGGGAGGTTCTATACTAATGTGGGGGGTGGTTCGTCCTGGGGGGGTCTATACTAATGTGGGGGGGGGGTGGTTTGTCCTGGGGGGTCTATATTAATGTAGGGGGTTTGTCCTGGGGGGGGTCTATGCTAATGTGGGGGGGGGTGGTTTGTCCTGGGGGGTCTATACTAATATGGGGGTGGTTCGTCCTGGGGGTCTATACTAATGTGGGGGTGGTTCGTCCTGGGGGGTCTATACTAATGTGGGGGGGGGGGGGGTCATCCTGGGGGGTCTATACTAATGTGGGGGGGTGATTTGTCCTGGGGCGGTCTATACTAATGTGGGGGGTGGTTCATCCTGGGGGGTCTATACTAATGTGGGGGGGTTCGTCCTGGGGGGGTCTATACTAATGTGGGGAGGTGGTTTGTCCTGGGGTTGTCTATACTAATGTAGGTGGGGTTTGTCCTGAGTGGGTCTATACTAATGTGGGGGGGTGGTCTATACTAATGTGGGTGGCGGGCTGGTTTGTCCTGGGGGGTCTATACTAATGTAGGGGGGGTTTGTCCTGGGGGGGGTCTATACTAATGGGGGGGTTTGTCCTGGGGGGCTATACTAATGTGGGGGGGTCTGTACTAATGTGGGGGGGTTGTCCTGGGGGGGCTATACTAATGTGGGGAGGTTGTCCTGGGGAGTCTATACTAATGGAGGGGGTGGTTTGTCCTGGGGGGTCTGTACTAATGGAGGGGGTGGTTTGTCCTGGAGGGGGTCTGTACTAATGGAGGGGGGGTGGTTTGTCCTGGAGGGGGTCTGTACCAATGGAGGGGGGGGTGGTTTGTCCTGGGGGGGTCTGTACCAATGGAGGGGGGGTGGTTTGTCCTGGGGGGGTCTGTACTAATGGAGGGGGGTGGTTTGTCCTGGAGGGGGTCTGTACTAATGGAGGGGGGGTGGTTTGTCCTAGGGGGGTCTGTATTAATGGAGGGGGGGATGGTTTGTCCTAGGGGGTCTATACTAATGGAAGGGGGTGATTTGTCCTGGGGGGTCTGTACTAATGGGAGGGGGTGGTTTGTCCTGGGGGGGTCTAGACTAATGGAGGGGGTGGTTTGTCCTGGGGGGTCTGTACTAATGGAGGGGGTAGTTTGTCCTGGAGGGGCCTGTACCAATGGAGGGGGGTAGTTTGTCCTGGAGGGGTCTGTACTAATGGAGGGGGGGCGGTTTGTCCTAGGGGGTCTGTATTAATGGAGGGGGGATGGTTTGTCTTTAGGGGGTCTGTACTAATGGAGGGGGGTGATTTGTCCTGGGGGGTCTGTACTAATGGAGGGGGGTGGTTTGTCCTTGGGGTCTGTACTAATGTAGGGGGGGGTGGTTTGTCCTGGTGGGTCTATACTAATGGAGGGGTGGTTTGTTCTGGGGGGTCTGTACTAATGGGGGGGGGGGGGTGGTTTGTTCTGGGGGGTTTGTACTAATGGAGGGGGGATGGTTTGTCCTGAGGGGGGTCTATACTGATAAAGGGGGGTGTTTTGTCCTGGGGGTCTATACTGATGGGGGGGTCTGTACTGAGGGAGGTATTTATACTTAGTGAAGGGTCTGCACTGACGGAGAGGGGGTCTATACTTAATGGAGTGGGGTCTGTACTGAGGGACGACTATAGTTGGTGGAGGGGGGTTGATACCATGTTTTACTGCACCAGGTGACACCACTGCAGCCACGGGCTGTTATTTCCCCTCTCCTCCTCGTGCGCTGCTGTACTAATGAGCGGCGCACTATGTTTCTTCCCCCGCCTTCATAACGGCCAGGGAAGAAAAAACAAAGGAGCAAAGAAGAGGATTGTGGGACATGTGGTCCCAAGGACTGGCAGCCCCACTGTAACACGGAAACTGCAGCCCACACAGCATGCTCAGCTGAATGGGAGAGAGAGAGAGCCAGGAGCCCGGGAAAGCTTTAAGGGAAGTACACCAAAGACTCCAGAGGGAGAGGACAGTGCTGAGAGAACACCATCAGAGAGAAAGCCACACAGCCTGGCACCATCCCTGGTGGAGAAAGGAATGGAGTCATTGCAGGAATACAGATCTGGGCTCTACCCAGCGGAGTCGACATGGGCAATTCAGAGTGAGCAGACTCCTGATCAGAGGAACCGTTGTTGCTGTATCGCTGGGTCAGGTGAGAGGGCCGATCGGCCATTATTTACTACCATCTCTTGTAACATGTCTGCAGTCTCTGACCATCTCTTGTAACATGTCTGCAGTCTCTGACCATCTCCTGTATTATGTGTGCAGCCTGACTATCTCCTGTACTATGATTGCAATCTCTGACTGTCTCTTGTATCATGTCTACAGTCTCTGACCATCTCCTGTACTATGTCTGGGGGCTCTTTCTAATAGACTCTCTAACAGAAGCCCCCTCTGTGTGCATCAGAGAGACTCCCCTCCAGGTCTCATTAGTGTACGCTTTTCCTGTATTTTCTTTATTGGTAAAAGATCATTGGAGGATCCCAGGGTAACGAAGACTTCTTACGGGAACATCTCTGTGTTGAAGTCGTTGTCATAGAAACATTTGTAAAGGGGAGGAGTTGGTAAGAGGACCATGCCCACGTGGGGGCGCCAGAAATATTTCTGCACCCAGGCGTCTGTGACCCTAGGATCGGCCCTGCTGTGTACTGTATGTGTAAAAGTAGCCACAAATATACACACAGCATCATACTGATGAGTGAGCTGTTACTATAATGAATGAACACTTGCGGCTGCTTAGCCATTCATAATAGTTAAACATCGTCCAGAGCTGAAGCTCTGTGTAATGTATCTGCGACTGGTTGTACATACACAGAGCCAAAGCTCTAAGTGATCTTTTACTATTATGAAAGATCACTCAGCTTACAACAGGGGAGGGCTCTGTGGCCCTTTTGGTCTTCAAAGGGTGGTGGAGCTACAGCCAGCATGAAGCGGTGTGTTTAGGGGACAACGAGCCACCAGTTAGAACAGGACCAAGTGCTCTATACACTTGGTCCCCCTAGGGAAGTAAAAAAACAAAAAAAACAGTTCCCCTTTAACCACTTTAGCCCTGGAAGGATTTGTCCCCTTAATGACCAGGCCATTTTTGTGATACAGCACTGCTTTGCTTTAACTGACAATTGCGCAGTCGTGCAACGCTGTACCCAAACAAAATTGATGTCCTCTTTTTTCCCCCCACAAATAGAGCTTTATTTTGGTGGTATTTGATCACCTCTGCGGTTTTTATTTTTTGCGCTATAAACAAAAAGCGACAATTTAAAAAAAAAAGATTTTTTAAATTTTGCTATAATACAGATACTTCATCAGTTTAGGTCGATATATATTCTATATTTTTGGTAAAAAATAAATCCCAATATGCGTATACTGATTGGTTTGCGCAAAAGTTATCGTGTCTACAAACTATGGGATAGATTTAGGATCATATTTTTTTAAATATTGTTTTTACTAGTAATGGCAGCGATCTGCGATTTTTAGCGGGACTGTGACATTACGGCGGCCAAATCTGAGGACACTTTTTGGGGACCAGTGACAATATTACATTGATCGGTGCTATAACAATGCACTGCAATGTAAAAATGGCACTGGCAGGGAAGGGGTTAACACTAGGGGCAATCAAGGGGTTAACTGTGTTCCCTTGGTGTGTTCTAACTGTAAGGGGGATGAGCTGCCAAGGACATGACAGAGATCGCTGTTCCCGATGACTGGGAACAGAAGATCTCCGACATGTCTTCTGTCAGAATGGGGATCCGCCTTGTTTACAAAGGCAGATCCCCATTCTGCCTCTGTACTGGGCGACCGCGTACATCGAGTTCGCCCGACCCCACGGGCAAACTCCCGCAGCGTGCAGTGCGTGCGGCAGCGCATGCCCACCCACAACTGCAAGAGACGTCATACAGCTACAGTGATTCGCCCAGGATAGCCAACCTGTCACCGTATTACTATAGCGGCTGGTTGGCAAGCAGTTAAAGAAAGGAAAATAACAGACTTACTGGTAGAATTAACAGGTAATGCAGCTATGTTACAGGAGGGCTGAGGAAAATGAACTGTTAATGCTACTGGAAGACTGCATTATGTATGTCATTTTTTATTTTGCCCATAGTTTCACGCACACACTGGCTTTTATCAAATCTTTATAACAGAAAAAACAATGCTCCTTTTTCAGTTGATGACAAAACGGGAAATAGTATCATACTTACCATAATTTGCCTATCCATGGCAGCATACAGTTGATAGAGCACCGCCTCGACACTTCACTCAGGACTAGCGAATAGCATAAAAGAAAGACATAACCCCTCCCCCAGCATTCTCTGTAAATATAAAATACTGAGGGTGGGAGCGTATGCTGCCATGGCTAGGCGCCAGGAAAGGAAAATTACGGTAAGTATGATACAATTTTTTTGTTTTCCTGACACCTCCATGGCAGCATACAGATGATAAATAACTAGCTCACAATGGTGAGCTGATGCTAACAAAAAACATATATTTAGACAAAGATAGAGCCGCATGAATTGTCCTCCTTCCAAACTCCACAGCCGTCAGGGCTCCCGGATCAATACAATAGTACTTGAGAAATGTGTGCCGAGGAGACCAAATGGCGGCCCTGCAAACTGTTTCCAAGGAAACATTAGCTCTCGCTGCCCACAAAGTCGAGATTGCTCTAGTCGAATGAGCATTCACCTGTGAAGGAGGTTCCATGTTCTTCGTCCTATAAGCCTTTTGAATCAATTTGACCACCCATGATACCAGAGTTCTGCTGTAGGCTTCCTTTCCTCTGTTCTTTCCTCATGGGATGACAAATAATCTTTCACAGTTCCTGAATCCTTCGGTTGCAGCTAAGTAGGCCTTGAGCACCCTGGTGATGTCTAGGTCATGGAAGGAATCCGATTCAGAGTCTGAACACTGGCAGTGCCAAGGATTCCCTTAAATGATTTAGAGTGGTGACTTTAGGTGTAAATCCTTGGAGAGGGCATAGCTCCACTCTGTCCGGGAAAAAGGAGATGTGGTCGTCACCTATCCCTAGAGAATGAAGTTCGCAAATTCTCCTGCCAGATGGCAGATTTCCAAGAGGAAAGCCGTTTTCAGAGATAAATTCCAGATGGAGGCTTGTTTCACAGATGCAAATAACTGATTGGTTAGGACCTCTAGGATTAAGGAGAGCTCCCATTTAGGAAAAGAGAGCCTAAAAGGCGGACAGATCTTTAACAAATGTGATGACTAGAGGGTCTTCTGTCCATTTTGTATTAGTTGCGGCTGATATAGCTGTCACCTGAATCTTGAGGGTGCTCAGACTGAGACCTAGGTCGAGACCAGTCTAAAGAAAACCCAAAACATTGGATGTAGAAGGGGAGGTTGGAACAAAACCTTTTCTGGAGGGAGGAATATGACAAGAGCTTGTCCCAGATTCTTGTATATACGGCCTTCGTTGCTGTTTTTCTGGCCTAAAGAAGGGTGGCCATGACTTCAGGGGAACATCCTAAAGATTCAAACCTCCACCTCTCAATTTCCATACTCGATGCTCCAGCAGGTGTGGATGGGAGTCAGAAGTTGCAGAAAACAAGGGATCCTCATTGGAGGGTTAACATTGAGGCTCATGGCCAAAGGAAAGCTCCTCGGCCAGTACTGCCAAGATCTGTACTGATTGTGCGAGGGGGAAAGGCATATGCCGTGGTGAAACTTCATGGGCAAGACAGAGCATCTACCCCTTCCGCCTGGGGACAAGGAAGGCAAGAAAATAAATCAATGAGCTTGGCATTCTCCAGAGTCATGAATAAATCCACCTGGGGGAATTCCCAAAGGTTGGCAATCTGCAGGAATATGCAAAGGATGAAGGGCCCACTCATTGTTGTCCAGGACATCTCTTGACAAGGAGTCTGCCTCCATGTTCAGTCTGCCCGGAAGATACATTGCCCTGAGATCTTTTAACCACTTGCCTACCAGGCCAATTCTGACATTTCTCTCCTACATCCAAATTATTTTTGCTAGAAAATTAAATTAAAATTAAAATAGAACCCCCAAACATTATATATTTTTTTATCAGAGACCCTAGAGAATAAATTGGCAGTTGTTGCAACTTTTTATCTCGCACGGCATTTGCGCAGCAATTTTTCAAACTTTTCTTTTTAAAAAAAAAAAAAAGTTTCATGCTTTAAAAAGAAAAAACAGTAAGGTTGGCTCAATTGTTTTGCATAATGTGAAAGATGATGTTACGCCGAGTAAATGGATACCTAACTTGTCACGCTTCAAAATTGCACACGCTCGTGGAATGGCGCCAAACTTCGGTACCTAAAAATCCCCATAGGCTAAGATTTAAAATGTTTTACTGGTTACACCTTTTGAGTTACAGAGGCAGTGTAGGGCTAGAATTATTGCTCTTGCTCCAACGTTTGCAGCAATACCTCACATGTGTGGGCGTGACTTACGTTCGCTTCTGCGTGCAAGCACACAGGGATAGGGGCACTTTAACAATAAAAAAAATATATATTTTTTTTTAGTTTGACACTTTTTTTGATCACTTTTATGTAAACATCCCTTGAAATAGGAATAAGCATGACAGGTCCTCTTTACAGTGAGATATGGGGTCAATAAGTCCCCACATCTCACCTCTAGGCCGGGAAGCCTGAAATTAAAAAAATTAAAAGAAAGAAGCGATCACGGCTTCCCAGCCGAGGCAGCACCATTTTTTTCGGCTGAAAAAGAAGATATCGGAATGTCTATAACTGCAGGCATCATTCAGATATCACCACTCAAAGTCAAGAACGTCACAAGACGGCCGGTGGGCGGGAAGCGCTTAAAGAGAAAGTAAACTCTCCCACTCTGGTGCTTCTTGTCATTTAGTCCATTATAGTAAGTAATTATCAAACTATAGCCACTGTAATCCAGCCCAAATCGCATATTACTTTTTAAACAAACTTTAAAAAAATCTTGTTTCCAGGGGTAAGGCAGCGCCATCTTAGGTATTGTTTTCTGAGTCCACAGTAGAGTGTTTTTCCGCCCCTTGCATGGAGCCCTTCCTGTACTGTCAAGCCTTCTTCTCGGTCCAACGTTTCTATGGCAACCCAGCTTCCCTGTTCATTGCCGACTTGTTTTATTCCACAGTATTTACTTGTGCCGATTATCTAGTGTTTGCCTGTGTCAGTGTTATCCGCTTCAGCTGATAAGACTGTAGTATGCAGTCCGATGCCCAGGTTTACACTCCATGTGATATCACACGGTCACATGGGGTGTAGGAGGAAGCTCTGAATGATTCTGCAGTCTCATGGGATTTGAGTGTTTTGCCACAGGTGTGCCATGAATCAGGGGAGATATGAGCATGCGCCAGTGAGGTCATTCTAAAGAACAAAACGGATTACAGCAATACTAAGAAAGTAAGGAGATATCTACAAGCAGTGTTCATTAGGGTTTTTTATGCTGATTTACATGGGATAAAGTTGTGGAGGAGAATTTACAACCACTTTACGTTCCTCTCTGCCCAGAGCATTATTGGTTCTACGTCCCTTAGAAGCATCCTGCTGCGATTGCCCCCATTTTTGTAAATATGAGACCGCTGCCCTGTTGTCCATGCGCAACAGCACTCTCTGGCCTCTGACCTGAGGCTTTAGTGAAGTTAGAGCTAGAAATTTGGTTTCTAATCTCCAGAATGTTGGACACCACCACTCCAGTGGGAAACTACCATCTTCCATGTACTCTGACCTCTCCGCAATGGGCTACCTAACCTTGCCCGCTGGCGACGGATGTAACTATGGTCCATGAGAGGGAACCCAAATGACGAGGTCTGGAGAGGGTCTCTGGGTTCGACCACCAGTGCAGGCTCCTGCACATTACTGCTGTCAACAGGATTGACGGAGAGATGTTGTCTCTTCCACTGCACCAAAAACCCAGATTGGATATACCCCAGATGCCAGTGAGACCATGGAACCAGGGGAATATAGGAGGACATTGTGCTAATGAGACTCAGGCATTGTAAAGCTGTTAAGTGTGAACTCCGGATGAGCTTGACCCTTCTCTGAATGATCTCTGCTTTCAGGGGAGGCAATGACACTGTACCCTGTTGCTTATTGAACATCAACCCCAAATAAATCATACGCTGTATTGGAGATAGCTGGCTCTTCTCATGATTTATAAGCCACCTGACCTTCGTTAGAGTTTGCAACAGTATTTCCCCGTGGGAGATGAGCTGGATCGGGTCGTGCGCCAGGAGAAGAAGAGTGGTTAACCCTCAGCCCTTTCTCTCTCAAAGGGGCTAGTATAAAAATCAATATCTTTGTGAACACAAAGGGAGAGGTGCAAAGGCCAAAAGGTAGACATTGGAATTGCAAGTGAATCTGCCCCACCGCAAATCTCAGGTACTTTTGAAAGGAAGGGAGGATCGTAACATGCAGGTATGCATCTTGAAGATCTACTGAAACCAGTCCCCTGGCTGTACTGCTTGAATAATTGTCTGCAGTGACTCCATCATGAAGCTCTCTAAGTGGATGTACTGATTGAGCTTTTTTTTAGATCTATCACAGGTCTCCAACCGCCTGTTTTCTTCTCTACCAGAAACAGGGTGGAAGAAAAACCTGTGAATTGCTCCAAAAAGGGAACTGGGGCAGCTGCCCCCTGGATCTGGAGTGAAGATATGAACTGTATCAAGGCTCGTGCTTTTTGTGAGGAGGTTAGAATCTCTGTTCTTATGAAAGACCTTTGAGGAGGCTGATGAGAAATTACCATATTGGATTGTTCACAGAACCCACAGGTCCTGATATTGCATTGCCCAGACTGGCACAAAATGTTTTAGCCTGGCTCCCTCATGGGAAGCAGTAAGAGCCTTGCCTTTTCTGGCGGCTAAGAAGGAAGCCTGAGTGCCCTTCCAAGATCTCCTGTTATCCCTGCACTCCCAGGAATGTCTGAAATCTCTTTAACCTGAATGACAGAATTTTGAAGAAATATACTCTGGATCTTCGCATCCTTCTATCTTGGGGAAGCAACTTACCTACCATAATTTTGGAAATAGCCAACTCTGAACAGAGCCTTTACATCGAATGGAATTTTGCACCAGATTTGTTTTGACGCCAAATTGACCATCCAGGGTTTCAGCCATAAGGCCTGCTTTGCCATACCAGCATGTAGCATAGATCTGGCCGAACAAATTGTGTCAATGGCTGCTTCACCTACAAAGACTGCTGACAACTTAAGCTCCTCTAAGGCCTTGATTATATCGTCCTTTGGAACATCCTGGTGTAGGGCCAGCTCAACATTTTTTGTCCAAGTCCTAATGGCATTGGACACACAGATAAGGGCAATGGCAGGCTTACACGCTGCCCCTGAGGCCAAGTAACTCCCTTTTAAAGTCAAAATCAATTCTCCTATGTAGGGGGTCCTTGAATAAAACAGAATCTTCCATAAGAGTAAATTCTTCGCTAGGTTTACAACCACTGCATCCACAACTGGCATTGAGCTTAAAACGTGTGTATCTGATTCTGCTAAAGGATATAATCCTAAAGCCACCCTAGCAAGAAATTCTTATACGCTTTATTCCATCCGTCCTCAATAATAATTTCTTTAATTTCACCAATCAAGGGAAAGACAACCTGCTTCCTCTTAAGAAACGGAAAAAAATCTTTTAGATTTTTTTCGGGGGGTACTTCCGGGTCCTACCATGCAATAGTTGCTCTAAACCGCTGAATAATGGGTTGCACGAGGGAAAAACTGAAGCCAGAGGGCTCTGAATCTTCTGAAGAATTCGCTGAGGAGTCTTTTGGTAGTGAACCTCTAGCTGTATGCCCTGGTGGTGGCAAATGGGTACTGACTGCTGACAAACCATGAATGTTAGGGTCTGCTTCAGAAGCTTGAATCGCTTGAGGAGCTGGCTGCTAGCCCCGGAAAGTAAGTGGATAACCACGTGCCCGCGAGATTCAAGCCACGCACCCACAGGGAGCTTGGAAAATGACTGCACCGTGCATGCACAGAGGACGAGCCAGATACAGGCTGTGATAAACTAACTAATAGAAAGGAAAGCAAAACAAACAAAAAAAGTACAGTGAAAATCTGTAAAAAGAGATTAAAAAAAAGTAACCGATCCTTCTGTATAACACACAGCATACACCAAATTGGGTAGGCAGACTGCATTCCTGTGAGAAAACTCTGCAAAACCCCAAAAGATCCACAGAAGGGGTTCCCAGTCTTAGCACTGTTAGCGGCCCAAGAACAGGGACTGCGCATAGGAGAGGCTGAACCTAGCAGAAGCTGCTTAGAGCAGAGGTAAGGACATACTTCTACTCTTAACAGTCAAGAGGAAATGAGGAAGAAAAAAAAAAAAAAAAGAGACTGCTGGGGGAAGGGTTACGTCTTTCTTTTATGCCATTCACTAGTCCTGAGGGAGGAGTTTAGGTGGAGCTCAATCATCTGTATGCTGGCATGGAGGTGCCAGGAAAATGTGTTAAGATGATCCTAACAGGTACCAATCCTGCACAGTCTCCTATTCTTTAAAAGGAAAAAAATAAACACAAGATCAATGGTTATAACTAGTTGGGCAAGTCTTCACATAAACAATTTTCCCATTAGGTTATATGTGCATTTAACATATTTTATGCATGTTATTTACCTGTAAAAGCCTCTCTGGTGTATACTGTACATCCAAAAGACCTGAGACTGCTGCTCTGAACCGCCATATTGGATGTAATGTTAGCAGCCCCAGAGCAGTCACACTATAGTATTCCCCTTCCCTCCTACCCCAGCATCTACATAAAGTCATGCACATAGGTGGGGGGAGGGGTAGAGAAACTGCCAGCACTGAAACGTAGACACTCCCAGGAGTGAAGGAGGCAGGGAGAGAGAAGACTGTATTGTAGAACAGTTAATATTTCTATTAAGCAAGTTTCAAAATCATATTACAAGGGGAAACAAATATGCGATAGAAAAACATTGCAAATAAGCATTTAAAATACTTGATTTTTGGTTTAATCTGCAATTTTTAAAGTTGGTGCTAGAGTGTTTAATTATGATGTTTCCAATTCCAGAATGAATGAATCTCAGGAAAGACTGACACTAGGAAGTGGACTGTAGATTGCAGGTGCAAGCTCCACAGTGTTAAAATAATTCCATTGATTTATTAGTTTAAATAGAAGATCCAATACTGTATTTAAAAAAAGTAATTAAGAAGAGCATGGGAAACAGACCATGTGAACCCCACAATTTAGCTACCACTGTGATTTGATACTAGGAATAAGCTATTCTGGGACTGGAAGAACCATATTAGAAATGGAAAGGGGTTCCACTTATCCTGTTTTCTTCTAATGGTAAAGTACCTTGAAGAGGCCAAAGGTAGCAAAGTCATGATGCTTCTGGTGCTCCCAGCCACGGGGACAGCAGCTCACAATGTCTGGCAGGGCAAGACTCATTTAAAGCAAGACTCCACTTTTGTTGAAGAAAACCAATTTCCTCTGGGTGATCTATGTATAATGAAAGAAGGTTTACCACATTTTGTTGCAAGTGTATACCTCTTCTGTTCTAAAGAACTTGCAGTTTGTTTCACTATGTCCTTTCCAGACTGATTCCCGAATAGGTCTGTATTCATTATAACCACCTATGCAAATGTCTGTGTCTAATAAAGAAAGCTGCAGTGTCTGTATGCCTTCAGTAGACAAGCCAAAAGAGTACATACATTTCTATTGCAGGGGATAGCTAGTAGAAGTTAGCCACATTCAACTGGACTTGTTCTGTAATGTTGAAGATGTTTTGTAGCTTATTCAGGTCACTTCTTCAGTTCCAATAAGTGTCGGAAAGATACCCCATCATTTAATCCACACCTTAATCCAATCATCATGGAATGTGTAGGTGTTGATTGTCCGAGAACAGGATGGAAGGCCTGAAAGTTAAGGGGAACCATGCTATTCTAGTTACATAAACCCATTTTTTTCCTGTCAGTAAGCCTCCATGAGAGTTTCTTAACTTATATGGCTAAAGAAGAGAATTGTCAATTCAGAGATGTTAAAACAGTATTATATGTTGAAGGTTCCCACACCTGTTCAGGCATGGCTGTTCCATTTTGACTTAGTTCGCCTTTTTCATGCCTCTTGCAAACTAGTTGTCTTCTCTGTTCAGACAATGCACTACACTGTCCTCAAAAGAATGTCCCTTTTTCTAAAGGTGTAGGAAACATCTTGGCCTGTAGAATTTGCTCTCCTATGTTGGGCCATTCATTTGTGGAAAGGTTGTTTTGTCTCCCGAACTCACAGGTGTTTTTTTTACGATCAACACAGCGCTTTGCATTTACCAAGATACTTTGCTCAAGTTTGGGTAATCTGTATTTTTGGATGTACAAGCTTCTACCTCAGTGTAATGCTGGGCTTGAAGGAGACAGGGATGCAGTGTTTGTTAAAGATCCTTCTGAGTTTTTTCAGCACTTGGGCTGCATATGGGATGACTAGATTACTCAGTGTTTTTCAGCTTCTCTCCTGTGTTTGACAGTCCCATGTTTTTTACTTGACCTTGTGGATGTTTTATTAAAGCACCATTCTGGGTAGCCACACATTTTCAAAGCACCCCTGAGATGTCTGTTACTTGTCCTTAGATTCTCTGTTGTTACAATATCGGTCCACACGTTTTTCTTGTCTCTTTTGAAAAAAATCAGTGATTCAATCACACAAAGCAAAGTGACATTTCTGAGGGCATTTCAAAAACCAACATTATACAGAACACCTCCAGTGACATAATGCATTTTTTTTTCTTGCGACTGTAAATTACAGTGGCTGCCAACTTAACTGGCAAAGTAATATTTAACAACATTTAATTAAAATAACGTGTGTAGAAAGCTTATATGCTATAATACTTTTTTGAAAGAAAAATTGAGTTTTCCTTTAAAGTCAATGGACTGGGGTTGCAGATTGTTAAAATTTTGTGTAACTGAAAATCAAGTTTGATCTACTGTAGCAAACTGAAAACCCTGTGGATTAATTTGCTCATCTCTAGTATGGTACATAACCGTTAGGGCTCATTTACACTTGCTTCGGCTTCAACAAGGCTTCAGACAGGCTTTGTTAAAGCTCTCAACGCTAGTCAAAGCTCCTGTCACTAAATAAAACAGTTAGCTTACAGTCCTGTTTACACCTGCTTTTGCTTTGCTTCAAAAATGATACCCCATGTAGCTTCAGTGGTGCTTCAAGGCGTCTTCAAAGCCTCCATAGAAGTCTATGGCAAAGCTTGCTTAAAGTCCCACCGAAGCACCAGGCAAAAGAAAGTGTTAACAGGCCTGTAAGCTAACCATTTTATTTAGTGACAGGAGCTTTGACTAGCATTCAGAGAGCTTTAACAAAGCATGTCCGAAGCCTTGCTTTGAAGCAAGCGTAAACTAGAATTAAGAATGCAAGTGATATGACTGCATTCTAATTTTTTTTTTTTTTTAAATGAAATCAAATTCAATCTTTCTTCACCCATTTTACAAACATCATAGCTTTTGCATGCACCAATTCTGGCTTTCAAAATAGTTCACTAAATGAAAGTAAAACACAAGTGTTTCATAAATAATAATAAATTCATTTTTGATTATTCTGTTATGGCTATTTAAATAGCTGATAGAAATTGATCCATTAAAGGCTTCACAAAAGACCAGTAAGCTTTACGGGTGAAACAAAATCTACTGGATGAGATATGGCCAGCAAATTCCAAGTTTCACAAAGATCAGTTGAAGACACTGTGGGAAGCAGGGCACTCTTTTACAGGCTGAAATGATCAGGTAGGCCTAGCAGAATTTATTATGTGTTTCCCTTTCATGATGTACAAAACAAGACTAGCACACAGCATAGGACAACTGCACTGAACTACCTACTAGCTTGTACATCCCACTGTCACAAGTTTTTTGTTTTTTTTTTCCCCCCTAAAGAATGCACTCTCAAGGCTGCTTTTGTTCTGTACAGCACACTCCTGTTAAAAGGAGTGATCATACAAGCAGTTTCCTGCTACTGTATAAAGCTACATCCGAAACACTCTTGCATTATACGGTACATGGACGTGTCTTGCAAAAGTTACACCATTATTTTAGCTTTAGCTAGGTTTGAAAACGTAGCACTTTTGATATAGATCATCTTCATGTAGTAGTTGGCGATGCAGTCTCTACACATCCATCAGGAAAATGATACTTCATTATTTTAGTAGTCAGCTTCTGTTGTTCAGAACCTGTGAAAAGAAGACATTTCACTAATTATAGCAACATCTAATATTTGATTGCTTATGGATTTGGAAAAAAAAAATCTTAAAATAAATCTAGCAGTCTAGAATTTTGGGTACTTTCATTACTGATCGTGGGGGCTACTATTCTTGGGTATAGAAAAGAATCACCCCCTTTAAAATATTCACATTTTGTTGCTTTGCAGCCTGAAATGAAGACAGACACAGTTTTTGTTTTATCCAGTTATATTTACTCAGTAAAACATATAACATCCAAGTGAAAGATATTACACCAACAGAAACAGATTTAAGTAATCAAAAATTAACAAAAGCACTGTGTTGAAAAAAGGATGGTTTCTCGTGTCAGTATTTTGTTGAACCACCTTTTGCTTTAATTGCAGCTATTAGTCTGTGGGCATATGTCTGTACTAACTTTGCACATCTAGACTGCAATATTTGTTCACTGAATTGCTCAAGTTCACTTAAATTTGATGGGGACCGTTTGTGGACTGCAGTCTTCAAGTCATTCTACAGATTTTCATTGGGGTTGAAGTCTGGGCTCGGACTAGGACATGCAAGGACGTTCACCCTTTTCTCCTTTAACCAACGTGTGGTTATTTTTGCTGTGTGCTTTGGGTCATTGTCATGTTGGAAGGTACACCTTCTTCCCATTCACAACTTTCTGGCAGATTTTCCTCAAGAATTTGATGGAAGTTTGCCCCATCCATTTGTCCTTATATCCTGACAAGTGCTCCAGTCCCTGCTGCAGACAAACACCCCCATAACAGGATATTACCACCTCCATGTTGTAGGAATGGTGTTATTTCACTTGGATGTTACAAGTTGAATACAGCTGGATAAAACAAAAACCATGTCTGTCTTCATTTCAGGCTGCAAAGCAACAAATGTGATTATTTTAAGCGGGGGGGGGGGGGGGGGTGATTCTTTTCTATTTCCCACTGTACTTGCCAAGTCTCAAAACAAGCATGTACATATCAGAAATACACTAGACATGGTTAGGCACCCATTTAACCACTTGATTATCCTAGATGTTAACCCTTTCCCAGCCAGTGTCATTAGTACATTGACTATATTTTTTGCACAGATCACTGTATTAGTGTCACTGGAGATGTCAGTCAAATTTTCCCCCCCAACGTCACTGTCATATTGCATGCTACACTATCGCAGACCCCCTAGAACTCTCTCATCGCCGCCATTAGTAGTTCAAAAAAACAAATAAAAATTCCAGTATGTATACCATTGTTTGTAGATGCTATAACTTTTACGCAAACCAGTCAATATACACTTATTGGGAATTTTTTTTACCAGAGACATAGCAGAATACATTTTGGCCAAAATTTTAGTTTATATCGGAAAAAATAAACCTAGTGGTGATCAAATACCAGCAAAAGAAAGCTCTACTTATGGGGAAAAAAATATATATATAAAATTCCATTTGGGTACAGCATTGCATTACTACACAATTGCCAGTTAAAGTAGCTCAGTTTCGAACTGTGGTTAACTAAAGAATTTGAGACTTTTCACAGTTGAATATTTACTTTCACTATCCAATCATGAGCAGATAAAAGTAAATAGGGATTTACTTTTCACATAAATGGATAATTGGAGCAAATTCTTTATTTATTTTGTGAACATTCTCAACTCCTTTAGTAAATCAGCCTCTTGGTGTAGAAAGCTGCAGGGGCTGTTATGGTGGGAGACTCGTGCGAGAAATGTAATAAGAAAAGAACATTTACGGAGAGAAAAGAAGATTCCCGGCCACAAAAATTATTTTCTGTAGCAACATGAGGTGAAATTGAAGGCTTGGTTGGCCGAATTTCGAAAATCAATGGTGGCACAATCGGATCACAAAAAAAACGAATTTTCTGATTTTAAAAAGAAAATTTGTTTGTAATTCGACCATGTATGGCCTGCTTAAGTACAGATGCATTGGTTACTCTAAAAGAAACATTATGTAACATTTTGAATGGAATCCCCAATGCACTATTGCAGCAGTGGACAACACACCTGAATGGCAGGCAGTGTAACACGTGTTGCACATGTTGTGGCGCTCTGTATTTAAAAAAAAAAAAAAAAAAAAAAAAAAGGCTCTTGCCCAATTCCTGTGCTTAAACCCTTTTTTTGTGGGGGGGGGGGGGGGGGGGGTTTACAACCACTTTAATGTGTGCTGCCATCCTGTTAAAAATGAATGGGGTGCCTCCCTAATTAAAGTTGTGTCAGACCTTACGCTTGACCAAGATCCAGCAGCTTGCTTGTTGCATCTTAGCCCTCTCTCTAAGAGCAGATATCACCATTCAGTAGTAAGACATCTTCTCAACGGGACAAAGGCTTGTATACCAGCGCAGTGGAAATCCCCCTCCCCTACTGTAGAACATTGGATCAAAGCAGTAAATTATATAATGCGTATGGATGAACTTTATGCATCAGTAAATAGGCAGGAAGCCTGTTTTAGTAAAACGTTGGATCAGTGGACACGTCTTACTGTATCGGAGATATATCAGGCACTCCTTGATGAGCCTATAGTTGCATAAGTAATAAATTGGTGGCACATAATTTAGTTTTTTCTCCTTTGTCCTTTTTTTTTTTTATCCTTTGTTATTCTTATTGTTTATTTTCTTTCTGGTTTCTATTTTTGTTTTTGGTGGTGTTTTTTTCTTGTTTTGTTAGTTTTTTTAGGAAAAACCTAACTGTTGGGGCTCTGCAATGTATCCCCACAGGCGACATAAATGTATTATTGGTATGATAGACGTAGTGGGTAAATAACTTTGTATAATTGTTTATGGTCAGAAGTTTCTGAGGTGTAATACATAAGGGCATCTTGAGAATCTGTAGAATTACTATACATTATGATTAGGGTATATAAAAATTCATGGTTCTGTATTTTAGTCTGACACTTTAAAAAAAAAAAAAAGGATTAAAAAAAAAAAAAAAAAAACGAATGGGGTGCCTTAAAGTGATTGTAAAGACAGAAGGTTTTTTATCCTAACCTCCCTGGCGGTATTCCCGAGTCTGGCTCGGGTGAGATTTCAGTAACAAAAGCGTTATTCCCGAGCCAGACTCGGGATCGCATCGCAGGATCCATGTAGAGGTTTACTTACCTTGTCCCCTGGATCCTGCGATGTCTCCCCGATGTGATCTGCGAGCCACCGTGTCTTGCTCGATCTGTCAGTGCCAAGCTCCGTTCCCTAAAATAAATAAAAAAAAAAAAAAACACAGTATAGATGCAGTATACTGTAATCTTACAGATTACAGTACTGTATCAAATAATTACACATCCCCTTTGTCCCTAGTGGTTTGTCCAGTGTCCTGCATGCAGTTTTATATTATAAATACTATTCTTTATGCCAGGAAACTGGAGATTGTCCATAGCAACCAAAAAAGCTTTTAGGCCAGCTATAAAACAGTGATGATAAATTAGAATCACTTGCAGAATTGAGCGATAGTGATTCGTGGGGAAATTCGTCATCAAACACTAAAAGTAATGACAGGGACAATTCTGCAACTGAGCAAATTTCAGTGTTTTTGATTTGATTACATTATTGAATAATTTTTATTATAATTATTTATTAATATATATATTTATATCATTTCTAAGAATTACAGGCCTACAATATAAACGCCAAATTTCCATGCAAAATAATGGTACCGCTTTCAGCACCTAAAATCTGAAATAATCATACCGCCAGGGAGGTTAATGATGCATGTTGCAGGAAAGACTTGGCTGCCCAGGATTCTCCTCCTCATTGGCAGAGACAGCAGCAGACTGCCAATGAGGAGAAAGAGGGGCAGGGCCTAGCAGGGGCTCCATGTCTGAATGGACACACAGAACTGTGGCTCGGGGTGTCCCCATAGCAAGCTGCTTGTTGTGGGGGCAATTGTCAAGAGGGAGGGGCCAGGAGCACCAAAGAGGGACCAGAGAAGAGGAGGATCTGCACAACCAACTGCACAGAGGAGGTAAGCATAACATGTTTGTTATTTTGAAGCGAAAAAAAAAGTTTCAGACCTGCAGGAAGAGTGAATGGACTACAAGTATGCTGATCAGCACGCTCGTACTCCCTTGAGAATTAGAACCCATCTGCTGTAGTGGTAGCCGTCTGCCAAGCCATGAAGAGCCTTATAGGTGAGCAAGAGGATCTTAAAGTCTATGAGAAACCTGATGTGTAACCAGGACAAGGACTCAGAGAAAGGGGTAATATGATCACTTGTACCAGACCTAGTCAGGATTCTGGCTGCAGCATTTTGGACATATTGAAGTAAATTAATGGTGGATTTAGGCACACAAGCAAGTAGAGCATTGCAGTAGTCAAGTAAGGAGAACACAAAATGTATGGATCAGCTTTTCAGCTACAGTGTATGATTGCTAGGCTGCATCCTATGCTATGTTGCCAAATGGGGAAAAAAAAATGTACTGACCACGTTTTGTATATGTGGATCAAAAGGTTAAACTATCATCAAATATCAACCCTAGATTTTTTTTAATTTAGACTGAAGCTCAAGTGCAGTGCCATCTATAGATAAGATATTAGAACCGGCCTTACATAATTGATGGGGGGTGCCAATAAGCATGACTTCAGTCTTGTCACGGTTTAATTGAAGGAAATTATGTCCCATCCAAGTTTTTATATCGCATATTACTTATGAGCACAACTGTATAGCGGAGTGTCATCAGCATGGAAGTGATAATTGAGCCCATGTGATCTAAGCAGTTGGCCAAGTGTAAACATGTAAATGCTAAAAAGTAAGGGGCCCAAGATTGAGCCCTGAGGACCAACTTCAGACTGGAATCTGCCAAGAGAAACAAAGTGAAAGTAAATCGGTGAGATATGACTTAATCCATTTCAGAGCCGATTCTGAGATTCCAAATATGGTTTCAAGGCGAGAGAGTAGAAGACTGGTCTACAGTATCAAAGGCAGAACTAAGATCCAGAATCAGAAGCTAACAGAAGGTTGTTAGTGACTTTGACCAAGGTGGCTTCTGTGCTGTGCAGTTGCCAAAAAAACAGATTGAAAAACAGAACAATTTGAGAATCCTGGTGGACATGCGTGACTAAAGAGTCTTTTCTGGGACAGAACAGAGAGCACTGCAGATGAGTGTCTTTTGATTCAGGAAGAGTACTCACTCCTGCAATGCAGGAGGCAAGCGCCCAATGACTGCGGTGGGCTGGAAATAAGTCAGGACATAGGAATGTAAACATAGAGAGAGTACTGAAAAGCTTCATGGGTGCCAGAAAAAGCTTACAGGTATGGCATTTGCATTAAACCAAAAAAACTTTTACAAATAGCAAAGTGCAATTTAACCACTAGCTGTCCAAGCCAATTCTGACATTTCTCCCATACAAAAAAATAAGCTAGCATATATAAAATTACTTAGGGACCCCAAACACACATTATATATATATATATATATATATATATATATATATATATATATATATATATACATATATATATATATATATATATACATATATATATATATATATATATATATATATATATATATATATATATATATATATATATACATACATACATACATATATATATATATATACATATATATATATATATATATATATATATATACACACACACACACACACACACACACACACACACACACACACACACATACAGCCCTCAAAAATTACACTCGCACACTCGCATTTTGCGAGTGATTTTTGAGGGCTGGCGAGGAGAAGAGAGGAGAGCTGCCACTGGGAGATCACAGCAGGGAACATTCAGACTTTCGTTTCATAAGCTGTGAGTGTTCCCCCGCGGCGCGCCGTCACATAAGCTCCTCCCCTTTTCCGGGACTTTGATAGACAGATCACCCGTCCAATCCTAGGACGGGTGACATGTATCAAAGTTCCCCGGACAAGCGGAGGGGCTTATGTGACGGCGCGCTGCGGGGGAACACTCACAGCTTATGAAACGAAAGTCTGAATGTTCCCTGCTGTGATCTCCCAGTGGCAGCTCTCCTCTCTTCTCCTCCACAGGTAGGCAGCACATAGGGGACACAGGCTGCAAATGGGGGGGGGAGACACAGGCTGCAAATGGGGGGGGGAGACACAGGCTGCAAATGGGGGGGGGAGACACAGGCTGCAAATGGGGGGGGAGACACAGGCTGCAAATGGGGGGGGGGACACAGGCTGCAAATGGGGGGGGGGGGACACAGGCTGCAAATGGGGGGGGACACAGGCTGCAAATGGGGGGGGGGGGACACAGGCTGCAAATGGGGGGGGGGGGGACACAGGCTGCAAATGGGGGGGGGGACACAGGCTGCAAATGGGGGGGGGACACTGTGTCCCCCCCCATGTGCAGCCAGTGTCCCCCCCCATTTGCAGCCTGTGTCCCCCCCCATTTGCAGCCTGGCTGCACATGGGGGGGCACAGGCTGCACATGGGGGGGACACAGGCTGCACATGGGGGGGCACTGGCTGCACATGGGGGGGGCACTGGCTGCACATGGGGGGCACAGGCGGGACACAGGCTGCACATGGGGGGGGGACACAGGCGGGACACAGGCTGCACATGGGGGGGGGGACACAGGCTGCACATGGGGGGGGGGGACACAGGCTGCACATGGGGGGGGGGACACAGGCTGCACATGGGGGGGGGGACACAGGCTGCACATTGGGGGGGGGGGACACAGGCTGCACATGGGGGGGGGGACACAGGCTGCACATGGGGGGGGGGACACAGGCTGCACATGGGGGGGGGACACAGGCTGCACATGGGGGGGGACACAGACTGCACATGGGGGGGGGGGACACAGACTGCACATGGGGGGGACACAGGCTGCACATGGGGGGGGGCACAGGCTGCACATGGGGGGGACACAGGCTGCATTAACATTAAGGTTGTTAATATTTTTATAACTTAATTGCATAAAACATTAAAGGTGTCATTTAATGAGATAATTTATGAGGGCGGGTTTAGGGGCGGGGCAGGGTAGGGGTTGGGCGGGGCAACTGGTGGCGAGTAACCCTTAAGGCTTGGCTAGTAGCTCAGGACTTGAAATTTTGAGCCCTGTATATATATATATATATATATATATATATATATATATATATATATATATATATATATATATATATATATATATATATATATATATATATATATATATATATACACACACACACACATATACACATCTTTTATCCAGAGGCCCTGGAGGATAAAATGGTGATTTTTGCTAATTTCAATGTCGCACAATGTGATTTATCAAAACACAAATTACACTTTAAAAATTAATGCACACAATACCCAATTGTTAAAATATAAAAGATGATATTGCGCCGGGTAAATGGATACATAACAAGTCATGCGTTAAAACTGCACACGCCTATGGAATGGCAAACTATGGTACGTTTATTTATCCATGGGTGGCAATTTAAAAGCATTTACAAGCTACCAGTTTAAAGTTAAAGAAGAAATCTGGTGCTAGAATTATTGATTTCACTCTGACGTTCATGAGGATACCTTGCACATGTAGTGCAAATCGCCATTTACATACAGTGCCTTGAAAAAGTATTCATACCCCTTGATATTTTCCACATTTTGTCATGTTAAAACCAAAAACGTAAATTTTACTTTATTGGGATTTTATGTGATAGACCAACACAAAAGGGCACATAATTGTGAAATGGAAGGAAAACGATAAATGGCTTTCAATTTTCTTTACAAATAAATATGTGACAAGTGTGGCGTGCATTTTGTATTTAGCCCCTCGTGTCAATACTTTGTAGAACCAACTTTCGCTGCAATTACAGCTGCAAGTCTTTTTGGGCATGTCTATACCAGCTTTGCACATCTAGAGAATGACATTTTTGCCCATTTTGCTTTTCAAAATAGCTCAAGCTCTGTCAGATTGTATAGCTGTGAACAGCAATTTTCAAGTCTTGCCACAGATTCTCAATTGGATTTAGGTCTGGACTGTCACTGGGCCATTCTAACACACGAATATGCTTTGATCTAAACCAGGAGTGCCCAACCTTTTGAAGAGCGAGGGCCACTTAAGCGACTTAGTAACCAGTCGTGGGCCACAATGAGCAGAGTGGGTGGATGACAGGTCCGTGTCCACTCTGCATATGAGAGTGGACACAGACAGCCCACTCTACTATATGGGCCCTCTAATCTGATCAGATTTTTTTTTTAGCAGCTCGGATCTAGGGTAGGCTGGTGTAAACGGACACAAGTCTGTTTTCATCTGCCGCTCCATAGAGGTGAATAGAGGGTCCGATTGGGTTGGACCAATCGTGTAAAAGGGGCCTAAGGCCGCTTTTACACTGATGGTTTGTGGTCTACCCACGCTGCAGGTGCAGCACAGTTCACCTGTGGTTTTCCTGTGGGTTAGCTGCACTTTGCCATACAATTCTATTATATCCTGCAGGTTTGGTGCACTTTCTGAAAGCGCCCCAACCCGCAGGTAAAACCATAAGTCTATGGCTCAGTACAGGTAACCCGCAGGTGCACCTGCTGATCAGTGTGAAAGCAGCCCAGTAACTACTGCAGAACAGATATGCCCTTACATACACTGTGATTTTAGTTCCATTCAGTTATCGCCAGCTGCTGCTGTCCCAGGCAGAACGCATTTGGTATCACTCCGCCTATGACAGGAGCCGACACTATACAGGAAGCGTTGGCTTATGCGGCTCTGCAGGCGCTTGCTTCCTCTACCGTCGGCTTCATTCACAACACTGATGCTCTGGGATGGCGGGTTGGCAATCTGCAATCTGGGCTTGCCAACCTGCCATCTCAGGGCAAGAGGTCGCGGGCCACATCAGAGGGCTCCGCGGGCCACATCAGAGGGCACCGCGGGCCACATGTGGCCCCCGGGCCACTGGTTGGGCACCCCTGATCTAAACCATTCTATTGTATCTCTGACTGTATGTTTAGGGTCACTGTCCTGTTGGGAGGTGGACCTCTGCCCCAGTCTCAAGTCTTTTGCAGATGTCAACAGGTTTTCTTCCAAGATTGCCCAGTATTTGGCTCCATCCATCTTCCCATCAACTCTGACCAGGTTCTGTCTCTGCTGAAGAAAAGCATCCTCACAACATGATTCTGCCACCACCATATTTAATGGTGGGGATGGTGTGTTCAGGTGATGTGCAGTGTTAAAAATGTTGGTCTCATCTGACCAGAGGACTGTCTTCCAGATGTTTGCTGTGTCCCCACGTCTTCTCGCACACTGCAAACGGGACTTCAAATGGCTTTATTTCAACAATGGATTTCTTTTTGCCACTCTTCAATAAATGCCAGATTTGTGGAGTACATGACTAATAGTTTGCCTGTGGACAGATTCTCCCACCTGAGCTGTGGATCTCTGCAGCTCCTCCAGAGTTACCATGGTCTTCTTGGCTGCTTCGATGATTAATGCTCTTCTTGCCCGGCCTGTCAGTTTAGGTGGACAGCCATGCCTTGGTAGGGTTGCAGTTGTGCCATAATCTTTCCATTTTTGGATGATGGATGATGGATTGAACAGTGCTCCGCGAGATGTTCAAAGCTTGGAATACTTTTTATAATCCAACCCTGTTTAAACGTCTCCACAACTTTATCCCTGACCTGTCTGGTGTGTTCCTTGGCCTTTGTGATGCTGATTGTTCTCCAAGGTTCTGTAACAAACCTCTGAAGGCTTCACAGAACAGCTGTATTTATACCAAGATTAAATTACACACAGGTGGACTCTTAATTAGGTGACCTCTGAAGGAAATTGGTTCCACTAGATTTTAGTTAGGGCTCTTTCACACGGGGCAGATCAGTACTGATCCGCCCCGTGGATATCCGCTTGCTCAGCGGGGATCGCCGGAGCGATCTCCGCTGAGCAGGAAGATGACAGGTCCGTCTCTGCACTCTGTGCAGGGACGGACCTGTCAGAGCGCCGCTCTCCCCTATGGGAGATTGGGTAACGACGGACCGTAGAGTCCGTCGTCATCCGATCCGCTCTGCAGACGAATGGAAAAATAGGGTTTTCCTCCGTCTGCAGAAACGGACCATAGCGGACACGGACGAGATCGGGTGTCAGCGGATGCTCATCCGCTATCCCATAGGGATACATGTATGTCCGTGTTTCATCCGAAAACGGAAGGACCCTTAGGGGTATCAGTGTAAAGGGGGCTGAATACACTTTTCACATATTTGTAAAAAAAAAAAACATTTACCATTTTCCTTCCACTTTGTGGTGGTCTATCACATAAAAAAATAAAAATGAAATACATCCCATAGGTGTGCATGTATATCCGTTTTTCATCCAAAAACGGATGGATGAAAAACGGACATACGGTCAACACGTGTTAAAGGGTCCTTACTAGCCAGTAATGGCTGGTAAACAAAAGCCTAAAACCGGAAGTGACAAAATCCTCGTCGCTTCTGGTTTCATACATCATTGAAACGATCGGGAAATTAAAGTTCCTCCTTTCTTCTCTATGGTCAGCTGGTGTGACCACTGGCAGAAGCAACAGGCTCCCCAGTGGGATGGGAAAGCCCAGAAACGGTGGGGCATGGCAGCAGGAAGGGAGCCCTCTTCCACCATTTGTAAAATTGCTATAGCAGCCGTTTAGAGACTCTGACCACTTTTACCTAAAGTCCATTGTCGGATCTAAAAATAAATAAATAAAAATAATCGCTATCTGAATGAATGAAGCTGCAGCCATCATCCAGATAGCAGCACCACTTCCCAAGGACATAGTCATATGTTGGTCAGGAAGTGATAAAGTTACCAAAGCCCCTTATCTGCATTGACCAGTTTATGCAAAAGGTGAACCTAGCCTTTAAAGTGGTTTTAAGCTCAAAAAGGTTTTTACCTCAAGGTAAAAAACAAACTTCCAATGCCTGTCCCCCCTTTCCTTCTTTTCCGCCTTACCTCCTTTAACACTTACTTGACTCCCTTCATGCTCCAGCACTGTCCCAGCTACAGCACCGCTGCTCTCTTCCTGGTCTCACAAGAGACACAGGCATCAGAAGCAGCCATTGGCTCTTGCTGCTGTCAGTCAAATCCTGTGAGGAGGGAGCAGGGGGTGTGGGCAAGCCAGACTGTGTGTGTCTATGGACACACACAGCCTGGCTTGGGAGCACATCTGCATGGATGTCCCAATAGCTTGGGCATCAGGAGGAAGAAGGAGCGGACAGCAGCGGTGGGGGACTCCAGAAGAGCAGGTAGGGGCCACCTTGTGCAATATGGTTTCACAGCGAAGGTCAGTGTAACATTAAAAAATAGCCTTTACAATCATTTTAGGTTGTTTGTTATTCCAGCAGTTGCAAGTATAGGTTGCCCAACTAACTTGCAAAAAAGTGTAACACAGCACACGTGCTTCGAGCAGCTGATTAGGGAAGTCTCGGCTCTGCTCTTTGCACAGACAACTCACAGGAAACCAGATATAGCTATTTAACAGAATAGTTAATTGGTGAATGATCAGACAGGGGGAAACTAACTTGTAGTTTACTAAACAGGAGCAACATTGGAAGAAAGAATATAAAACAGGTTTGGGATGGCAAAAACAAACATGGACTCTTTACAGCAATGTCTCCGTTACTCAAACAGGGTAACATGACGCTGGATGGCATAGTCTCAATAAGACTAACAACGGAGAGTCAAACTGAGAATCACTACTTAAAGTGGAACTAGACCCAATGTTTAAACTTCTGCTCATTTCAATTGCCCAGGACAATTTAAAGCTTTCAGCACGGTCACACTTTGAATGACAATTGCGCGGTCATGCAACACTGTACCCAAACTAAATTTCTTTCCACAAATAGAGCTTTTTTTGGTGGTATTTGATCACCTCTGCCGTTTTTATTTTTTGCTAAACAAACTAAAAAAGACCAACATTTTTGAAGAAAAAAAAAAAAAAAAAAAAAAAGTTTAGTGTTTCTTAAAATTTTGTTTTCCCCTTCACTGATGGGCACTGCTGAGGTGGCACGGATAAAGTTGCACTAATGAGGAGGCACTGATATGTAGAATTGATGGGAACTGATAGGCGGAACTGATGATTAGGTACTGATAACTACTGCCAGGTGTTACTGCTGGGCAGTGATTGGCACATTTGAGTGGGCTGTGCTAATAATCAATGTGCTGATTATCAGCACAGACCTCCCCCCCTCTGACAGGGAGAGCCCGCGATCGGCTCTTCCTGTCAGCGCGAACCGAGGAATGCCGTTTACCGTAGTAAGAAGCCTCTGACGGAGGCTTCTTATCACGATCGGAGATGCGGTGTGTCAGACTGACACACCAACCTCATGATCACCACGGGCACGCGCCGGCATGTTATCCTGCTGGACGTCATATGACGCCCAGTCAGGATAACAGAACCACTTCCTGGCTGTCAATCTGCTATAGGCCGGGCGGGAAGTGGTTAAACACTTATTCAAATTATATACCATGCTTTTGTAATCTTTAATGTTTCCCCTCACTCTGGTTGTGCATGCTCTGTTGTATATCCATTTCTGCCACACTTCTAGTGCTGACATTCTCTCAGAAGTGTGAGGTCTTGTGTCATCTCCTAGTGTCCTGCACATGCCAAACCTCTCACGATACGAATTGTCAAATATCAGCCTGATGCCATACTCCCCTCACTGCATCTGGTAGCCATAGTAACACATCACCACATCCGTTTCTGATCCTCACATTCTCAGGTTACAGTATATCCCTCCTCTGTCTATTCCATTCACAGAGCATATATAAACTAAAATTTAACACTGAGTTGTTGACATCCGTCCCTTAGGTCCAATTCATACTAGGCATTGCGGAAACGTGCTTTCTTACATGCATTTGTAGTACGTTTATTGACATTTCTGCGCACATTCTGGGAAAGGTATTTCCACAAGAGGTTTTGCAAAGCTGTTTGAAAAGTAAAGCTGGATACACATTATACAATTTTTGTTGTAACATTTCCTTTAGATTTACCTTCAACCATGTAGTGCAAGGGCCTGCCTGATTGCATACAATTTGTAAGTTTTTAGGTTTGCCCTCATATTATATGGTTTTGGTAAATCTAACGAAAAGTTGTACAAGAAAGTTGTATAAAAATTGTATAGTGTGTAACCAACTTGAGATGTAGTGGCTCTTTTGTTATCTAGGCAACTAATCACCATGTATTCAACCTATATTACGAGATAACTTTATTATCAAAAGACACAGTCGAGCAATGGATAGTGTTCATCACATACAATGGGTATTTCCAGGGTCCTAAAACAAAAAGTAAATGCACATTTTTTTTTTTACCTGCAAACAAATGTGCATTTATTTTTGCTAAAAGGTGAACTTCTTTAATCAGCGTCCAAATCTGCATAGAAAGCTCCCATATTTCTCATATGTACTTGTTTTGTGACTTGGCAAGTACAGTGGGTATAAAAAAACAATCACCCCCTTTAAAATAATCAAATTTTCAGGAGGAAACGGGTTAGGCCCCTTTCACACTGGGGCCTTTTTCAGGCACTACAGCGCTAAAAATAGCGCCTGTACAGCGCCTGAAAAAATCCGGCCCCTTTCACTCCAGTGTGAAAGCCGGAGGGCTTGCACACTGGAGCGGTGCGCTAGCAGGACGGTCAAAAAAGTCCTGCTAGCAGCATCTTTAGAGCGGTTTATTCACCGCTCCTACCCATTGAAATCAATGGGACACCGCAGCAATACCGCCGGCAAAGCGATGCTTTGCGGGCGGTTTTATCCCTTTTTTCGGCCGCTAGCGGGGGTTAAAACCGCACCGCTAGCGGCCGAGTACCGCCGCTAAAATGACGGTAAAGCAGCGCTAAATATAGCGCTGCTTTACCGCTGATGCCGCTCCCGCCCCAATGTGAAAGGGGCCTTAGAGAGGCTACCAAGAGGCCTACAGCAACCCTGAAGCAGTTGCAGGAATTTATGACAGAGCAGTCATTGTGTGCATGTGACAACAATATCACAAATTCTCCCCAAATGTGGCTTGTGTGGGAGGGTTGCAAAAAAAAAAAGCCACTATAAAAAAAGGCCACGTGCAGTCATGACAGCTTTGCCAAAATGCACCTTGAAGATTCTAAGGCCACATGGAAAAATGTGTTCTGGTCAGATGAGAATAACATTTTATTACTTGGCCTCAACACCAAACAATATGTCTTGCAGAAAACAAATATAGCTCATCATCCAAATAACACCATTCCCACAGTAAAGCACGGATGTGGTAATATCCTGTTAGGGGAGTGTTTCTCTGCAGAAAGGACTGGAACACTTGTTAGGGTAGAAGGGAGAATAGATAAAAGATCAAAATACTGTAAAATTCTTGGGGAAATCTGCTGCCTTCTACCAGAAAGCGGTCAATGGGAAGGTTTAACTTCCAACATGACAATGACCCAAAGCACAGAGAAAAATGACCACACAGTCGTAGGATAAAGGGATGAATGTCCTTAAATTGGCAAATATTGGAAAGTCTAGATGTGCAAAGTTAGTAGAGACATGCAGTGCATCCAGAAAGCATTCACAGTGCTTCACTTTTTCCACAATTTTATACGTTACAGCCTTCTTCCAAAACGGTTTAAATTCATTAATTTTCCTCAAAATTCTACAAGCAATACCCCATAACGAGAACCTGAAAGAAGGTTGTTTGAAATCTTTGCAAATTTAAAATAAAAATAAAAAAAATCATCATTTACATCACAATAATGTACATAAGTATTCACAGCATTTGCTTAATACTTTGTTGAAGCACCTTTGGCATCAATTACAGCCTCAAGTCTTTTTAACCACTACAGATCTGCGCTATAGCTGAATGATAGCCACTCCTTTGTTATCTTGGCTGGTTGCTTAGGGTCGTCCTGTTCGAAGATGAACTTGTGCCCCAGTCTGGAGGCTCAACGCACTCTGGAGCAGGTTTTCATCAAGGATGTCTCTGTACATTGCTGCATTAAATTTTTCCTCGATTCTGACTAGTCTCCCAGTTCCTGCCACTAAAAAAACATCCCCACAGCATGATGCTGCCACCACCATGCTTCACTGTAGGGATGGTATTGGCCAGGTGATGAGCAGTGCCTGGCTTCCTCCAGACATGACGCTTGCCATTCAGGCCAAAGATTTAATTGTTTCATCAGACCAGAGAATTTTGTTTCTCATGATCCGAGAGTCCTTCAGGTGCCATTTGGCAAACTCCAGGTGCGCCGTCATGTGCCTTTTACTGGAGTGGCCACTCTACCATACAGACCTGATTGGTGGAGTGCTGCAGAGATGGTTGTTTTTCTGGAAGGTTCTCTTCTCTCCACAGAGAAACGCTGGAGCTGTCAGAGTGACCATGGGGTTCTTGGTCATCGCCATCGTCATCGGTCATCGCCATGACTAAGGCCCTTCTCTGTCCCCGATCCCTCAGTTTGGACAGGAGGCCTGCTGTAGGTGGTTCCAAACTTCTTCCATTTACGGATGATGGAGCCCACTGTGCTCATTGGGAGACAATTTTCTGTACCCTTCCACAGATTTGTGCCTCAACACTTCATGGCTTGGTTTGTGCTCTGACACCACACTGTTCACTGTGGGACCTTATATAGATAAGTGTTAATTAATTTACCACAGATGGACTCCAAGTTGTATAAACATCTCAAGGATTATCAGTGGAAACAGGATGCACCTAAGCTCAATTCTGACATGTTTAATGGCAAGGGCTGTGATAACTTATGTACATGCGATTATTAAAAAAAAACCAACAACAACAACACACACACAATTGCAAAGATTTCAAACAAATTTCTTTCACGTTGCCATTATGGGGTATTGTTTGTAGAATTTCAAGGAAAATAATGAATTTAATCAATTTTGGAAAAAGGCTATAACATAACAAAATGTGGAAAAAGTGAAGCGCTGTGAATACTTTTCGGGTGCACTGTATCCCAACAGACTAAAATCTGTAATTAAAGCAAAAAGTGGTTCAACAAAATACTGACAAGGGGGTTATCCTTTTTATAACTCAGTAATTCTGTTATATATTTTTTTTTTTCTGACATGATGGCGTTATAGCTTTTTCACTTGGATGTTATACAGTAAATGCAGCTGGATAAAAACCCAAACTGTGCCTGTCTTCATTTAAGGCTGCAAAGCAACAAAATGGAAAGTCTTTACTATACCCAATGTAGAGTAAACATATGTACAATGCAAAGCTGGTAACTAGAAACTGTTGGAAAGTGTATAGTGCCATAGCTGCAAAATTCAAAGCTGCTATATCATTATACACTTAGTGTGTGTGTGTGTGTGTGTGTGTGTGTGTGTGTGTGTGTGTGTGTGTGTGTGTGTGTGTGTGTGTGTGTGTTATTTAAATATTTGATACATTGCTTAAGTCACTGCTATTAGTAATTACCAACTTTTCCCTGCACTGTTCATAATTGCAGGCATTTGATTGAGAAGGTTTACTGTGTTGCATGAATGCTAATTCAGTGCTGTATATTCTTGAGGTTCTGAATACATATGCCAATGTGATATTTCATTTTTTTATTTTTAATAAATTCACAGACATTTCTAAAATTTCGTTTTTGCTTTGTCATTCTGTTGTACTGAGTGTAGATTGAGGGTAAACATTTAATTTAAACTGTAGTATCAGGCTTCAACATTAAAGTGAAGGGGGTCTGAATACTTTATGAATGCACTTGCTCCTGCAGTCTGCTGGTGCTTTTACCTGCACTGTTCACAATGGGAAGGTTTATCACAGTATCACAAATGGTCAAGAATATCTAGCACTTTATTAGCGTTAATGCAACATAGAAAACTGTGAAAAGCCTGTAATTACTAGCAATAGACTGCAGCAGAGATTTATTAGTAATTTGTCAAACGATACAGTATACATCGCATTCCAGCAAGCCAAAACTATTATATCACTCTATACTTACCTATATTTGTATTGTTGGCTGCAGTCTGCTGTTAGTAATTTTTTGAATGAAAAAATAAGACAACGGTAAAGTTATCCCAATTTTTTTTATATTGTGAAAGATAAATGTTACGCTGAGTAAATTGATACCAAACATGTCACGCTTCAAGATTGAGCCCGCTCGTGGAATGGCGACAAATTTTTACCCTTAAAAATCTCCATAGGTGACGTTTAATAAAATTCTACAGGTTGCATGTTTCGAGTTAGAGAGGAGATCTAGGGCTAGAATTATTGCTCTCGCTCTACCAATCGCGGTGATATCTCACATGTGTGGTTTGAATACAGTTGAGTACATGAGCTTATTGGGACGGGGCGCATTTAAAATGTGTTTTTTTTTCTTATTTATTTTACCTTTTATTTTTACATTGATCTTTTTAGAATTTTTTTTAAAATAAAATGTGTCACTTTTGTTCCTATTACAAGGAATGTAAACATCCCTTGTAATAGAAAAAAAAAGCACGACAGGGCCTCTTCAATATGAGATCAAAAAGACTGATCTGGGGTTAAAAAAATAAATAAAAAAAAAAGGTTGTCATTTGAAAAAAAATACAAAAAATAAAAATGGCCCTTTAAGAGCTATGGGCGGAAGCGACATCAAATGCTGCAATGATATGGAGACGGGTGGGAGCCGTCTTTCCCCTCACTCATCTCCCCGACTCGCCTCCGCCCCTGTTGACGGCTACGGTAAGTGGCGGAGGGCCCTCTCCCCCCGCCGATAAAAGTGATCTTGCGGCGAATCTGCCGCAGAGACCACTTTTATCTTGAAGTAGAATGTCCGCTGAAGAAGAGGATACTGGGGTTATGGCAGCAAGCCTCTTTAAAGTACCGAATTATAACAACGGTGGGCAGTCCGGAAGTGGTTAACTTGAAACTGTGCTTTAGGCTGGCCATACATGGGTTGCAGGATTACCCCATCAACACAGACAGGGTTGATGCAGGAATCCCTCCTGCTGGGCTATTGTCTTCTCCCGGAGGGGGAAGCTGCCCCCACCAGGTGAAGACAGTGATTATTGCTATCGGCTATAGTACCCGCTAGCGATAATCACAGGTAAAACCTGACATGTAGGTTGTACCCAAAATTAATCGGTCGATGCTGAACCAGCCGAGATTTGAACCATGTATGGTCTGCCTTAGAGAGTGGACTTTGTTGCACATTTACTCAGGGTTTTGGGCACAGACTTCCTGTTGATATAAGTTTGCATGTGAGAGATATTTATAAAAATTGTATTGCACAAACCATTCTGCAATTGTTTTTTTATTTTGTTTTGTGGGTGTATTGTATATCTATACCTATTACATACAGCCATTTGGTTTATAGTTATATCTGTTAGTGTTGACTTTTTATACACTGTGTTACATGCTATTCTATTTCCACCTTCTTTAGCAACAGCACCGCTCTGCACTTGTCCCAAAGTCTCTCTAAAGCTGGGTATATGCCAAGTTTTTTTAATTCAAACAGCAGTCTGAACAAAAAAAAAATCCTCACAAATTCCTGCATCTACACATGCAATGTAGAATGTAAATGCAGTGAATGCAGGGATTTCCCACCCCCATCGCTATTGTATTCTGATGCAGGGACACCCCCCCCCCCCCCAATCAGCCAAAGGCCGGATGCTGGTTTTTGAAGCAGAATCGTTCAACAAAAGCCATTTTATTGATTGACTACTGCTGAACAGAGAGGGCAATGACCCTCTGCTGACTGACTTGTACCTGAAAGGGTGCAGCCCCTAAGCCTTGAATACTGGTGTCAGTTCTTAGCCAGAATATAAAAGGAGAAGTCAGCAAAGTCCAGCACAAAACGAACATCAGATGCTGCTTTAAAGCAGAACTTTACCCATAGAAACTTGATAAAAATAATGGAACATAAATTCCACAACAATATTTATGTTACCAAAATTAGAGTGCGCTGCAAATTGCCTCAAGCATTGCTACTGTTTCTTCTTGCCGGAGGCTGTCATTTTGCTGAAGCCCAAAGTCCCAGCAGTAAATCACAAAGCGGAACTAAACCTATTGGTTTAACGGTTTCAAAAAAGTCATCAATCCCAGCTTTCCAGGAATCTCATGTTTGTTTGTGTCAACCATGTGGGAAATTTTAAATCAGAACAGAGTGATGGGGTGTAATACTTGATAAGTTGCTGATGAAACACCAACATCAGAAAAGTTCTGACTTTAAGGATGGTCACTGGGTGCCTCTGTTTCTGTACAGCCTTCACTTTCTCAGGATTGGGGATTACAGCTTGTCTGATGTGGCCTGGGATTTCGCACTTAAAGTATAATTAAAAGGCAAAACAAAAAATATTTTGTTTTGGCTAGAATCCAGAGGGATTAGAATGCTTGTCAGTTTTTATTGCTGTCTGTGCCCCCATTAAGGAGACTTACCCTCTATTTGTCCGTTTACCATTATTGAAAATGAAAGAAAATCACACATTTTGGGATGACCCCAGAAAAGTAATAGAGGGGAAATCTTACAATGGGGACACTAGTTCTGATGAACTGGGGGTCCCCAAAGAATGCCGGGATTTTCTCTCACTTCCTGGTTGGCTAAGGGGCAGGAAAATCTCCCCAATAGGACAGATGGCAGAAAAAGCCTCCACTGCTCTATCCAAAATGGGAAAATAAAATTAATACTTTAAATAGATGTCACTTCTTGGGTTGAAGCTTCAGCTCATAGTGGTGCACCCAGGCCAACACAGCATGAAAATGTGCAAGATGGTCCTTGAATATGGCAAAAAAAAAAAAAAAAAGGACAAGACAACATCGTCTGGGGTAGACCAGCATACTATCCATCTTAATGTCCCCAATGCAGCATTCCACTATCCTTTGGAATAGAGTGGGCACATTGTTTAGCCTGAAGGGCATCCTTTTGAACTGGCACAACCACATAGTAATTAATATTGGGCAGGTCCGCCTTATGCCGCATACACACGATCAGAATTTCGGCCAGCAAAAGACTGATGAGAGCTTTTCATCAGAAAATGCGACCGTGTGTAGGCTCCATCGGAATTTTGCTGGCCGAATTTCCGCCTTCAAAAAATTGAGAGCATGTTCTTAATTTTTCCGACGGAAAACCTTTCTATCGGATTTTCCAATCGTGTGTATGCAATTCCGACACGCAAAATTCCGACGCATGCTCGGAAGCATTAAACTTCCCGTTTATAGTGGCGTCAAACGTATAGTATGCTGCGGTGTTATTGACCGTCGGAATTTGGTGTGACCGTGTGTAGGCAAGACAGTTTGAGCGAAATTCCTTCGGAATTCCGACAGGAAAACCATCAGAGCTTTTTCCGACGAGAATTCCGATCGTGTGTACGCGGCATTAGTGTTAGGGATTTGCCAATACCCGCTGGTGGAGATGCATGCTAATAGGCTCTAACCTGGCTGCCCACACATTTGTTCTGACGGTGGATGACCTTTCACTGGGCTGCAGGTCACTTGCCCAGCTACCTATGCCTCCTCAGGTGTGGTCTGCTTAAACCAGACAGACATTCTTCATATCAATATAGCATAGTTTTAGTTAAGTTTGAAAAAAAGAAAATATTTCTAAACCTTTTGGATCCCCTTACCTGAGAAAATATTGTATACCACATATGCATTGTATTGTTCATTAAAGCTTATCGACACCTTTCCCGTCTGGAAACTGCCTTGTGGTACTTTTCTATCACATTTTTTTAAATAGCGTTTCCACCTGCCGCCAGGAGAGTGACCGTTTTGTTGACAATAAGATCAAGCAAGTTAAACCTCTGACTTCCGTCATAGTTTGCAAGAAACAAATCAGAGCATTCTCAAGTAGGGGAATACTATAAGTCAGAGGTTGTTGAGGATGTTACAGGAGGTTCATTCCAAACATCAAACTTATGCTGGTCCACATAGAGACCTCACACAAGGATTCTATAATCATTGAATAGACAGCAAGAATCTAAACTACCATAGGGCTCTTTCACACAAGCATAGGTGGCTGGGTTGCATTTTTACTGCTTCCGGTTCACCTATCAATGCCACTCAAAATCGTTAAAATAGGGAGGTATTCACACTGCTCTGTTAGCACTGCCTTGCATTGAGGAAAAATTAACACTGCCTGCAGAGTTCAGCGCGCATTGATGCTTCACGACCACCTCCATTCATTTTTATTGAAACGCACCACAAATACACCATAAATGCACATATGGTGTTTAAGGTGCAGCTGCAAAGTAGCTAAAAAAAATATAATCATATATCATTTTAGAATTGTACAAATAAATAAATAAAATTTAAAAAAAACAACTCACAGGGCATTTGAAGAGGTTTTGCCTGATGCAACATTAATGCCTGTGCAAGACAACCAAAATGCTCATTAAGTCTGCTGACGAATTCAACGCCTGTGTGAAAGAGCTCTTATAGTTCTTACAATTATATTGATGGGCATATAGTCGATTTTTAGTTTCCTGAACAGTAAAAAAATCATTTGTGGTATAACACAGTGGCTTAGTTGTTGTTAGGACGTGTATGTTCTTGTATTGCTTTCCTCCAAGCACAGTTTTCCTCCCACATTCTAAAGATATCCTGGTAGGTTAAACGGCTCTTGTCTAAAATTGGTCTCAGCGTGTGAAATAAGTGGAAACTATAAGTGTTGGATAAACAGCAGCTTTGTCATAAGACATCTGATTGAACATCACTTGTTACACTGAAGTAAGGCACCTAAAGACCAAGAAAAATACACAGCTATGGAGAAGCAGATCTGTCTTATTGGGTCCATTGGACCCATGAATCTATAAATAATAACTTAAATAGAAGAAAGTCTATACTGGTCATTGGCCATGCTCCGTCAGGTGGATGCAAAGCAATAAAGAATACCAAACTGACAGGCTGATTAATAGCTTTGCGTCTATTTAAAAAATTCTCAGGTAGCTGAAGGCTGCAAAGCAGCAAGGAAATGTACAGTACATGATCGTCACTTATTGCCTTATCAGTCAGTGAATGTGATCTACAGCTGTCAACTGTGTAATATTTAGTACAGAAATTGTACTTTGTCTATTATATTGATAGGAATAAACCTAGGTTTACAAAATTACTAGCATTTGGGTTTGCCCCCCCCCCCCCCCCCCCCCCCCCCAAAAAAAATCACCCCCTACTAACACATTTCATCTCTTCTCATTCTCCAGTCCCATCAGCTTGTGCAGATGTAGATGTGATTACTTCAGCTTGCACTGCACAACTCTCTTCTAGGCGAGCTTTTTTTTGGCAGGGCTCATTTTGCTTATCTTGATTAAGAACACTGGACACAGCAACAGGAAGTGAAGTGCTTGCTTGAGTTGCAAGAAGCTGCAGTGGGTTCGAAATAGCTGAAATAAAGTAGCATTAAAGACAAATTACAAACAGTAAACAGATACTTTACACACACACTTGTCAATACTTGCATAAAGAGGACCTAAACTGTGGAAGCTATGCACAAAAAGTACAAACAGAAGGCAATGTTTACCAATACTGCCTTTAAGCTCCTTGCCAATGATCTTTTCCCAATTTATTAACCTATCCTACGTTGTTTTGCTCTGTACGCTTGTGTGGTGATCATCCTAGTAAAAGAGCAAGGCTTGTAAAAGCTGCACCTAATTAATGGTGATCTATTGGCCTGTCAGGGTAATGTTCTAGAAGTTGCAGAATAGATATAGAAATCACAGAGACACAAAATGAGTGGCGAAGAAGTAGGGAGATGCTGATATTGCAGTTTTATCTTCAGCAAGGAGAATAGTTAACAGCATAGTAGTGACATTGCTAAATCTTACTCTAAATCTCTGTAGTCCGGAGAAGTCAGGAACCCTGTTCCTTAGATCTCACACTACAGATATACAGCTATGAGGTGTAGGAACAGGAGTGCATTGGCACAGTAAACATGCCACAAAATACCTGAGGAATTCATAGCAAAATGGTAAATGTTTGAAGGTACTACTTCAAATGACATTTCCAGATGCTCCTTATGAGATAGATCTTTCTATTTTGAGTTTAGGTCCGCTTTAAAGGCAATTTAATTAAACCTGTATGTAAAGCCAAAACTTTTTTTTCATTTTGAACAGCTTGTGGAAGAATTCGAACCACTGTCAGTTTACCACTGTCCCTGTTTGGAACATTCAGCCTACTGGTCCTGGTGACTATTGTCTCTGGTACACAAAGTGATAGGAAATAACACATTTTTGAGTTGTCATAAGACATTTAAGAAAATTGCTAATGGAAAACCTGATCACCTTTGATCACCATTTAGGAGGTGACAAGATCTTCTTTTACTTCCTGCCGTTTTTTTTTTTGTCGCTTTTTTTTGTTTATAGCGCAAAAAATAAAAACCGCAGAGATGATCAAATACCACCAAAATAAAGCTATTTGTGTGGAAAAATATTATCAAAATTTGGGTACAGTGTTGCATGACCGTGCAATTGTCAAAGTGCGACAGTGCTGAAAGCTGAAAATTGGCCTGAGCAGGAAGTGGGTGAAAGTGCCCTGTATTGAAGTGGATAATCAAATAAGATTAAAGTTTTGACTTTACATGAATTTTAACATCTGCTTATTAAAAATATTTTTCTAATTACAAAAAAATATCAAACTAAATAAAACACAGAACAATTGCTTGAAATAAAAGATCTAAAAAAAATGTCAGGAAGTATTTGGTTCATTGTCTTTTGCACCTGAAATAGACCATCCCTAGCCATCTATTTTTCAAGCCCACCAGGTGTTGCAACATATAAGATATGCTGAGGCAGACACTAAACAAAAAACTTAAATGAAAACCAAAACTGTACCCATACAGTGCCTTGCAAAAGTATTCAGTTCAATTTTTTTAAATCTGAATTATATGTGATGGACCAGAACACAATAGTCTAAGTTGGTGAAGTACAATTAGAAAAACATATATACAAAACTATTCCTAAAATAAAAAACTGATAATTGGTATGTGCGTATGTATTCAACCCCTTTGTTATGAAGCCCATATAAAGCTTTGGTGCAACCAATTACCTTCAGAAGTCACATAATTAGTGAAATGATGTCCACCTATGTGGAATCTAAAGCCCCATACACACGGTCGGATTTTCCGACGGAAAATGTCCTATCGGACAATGTTGTCGGAAATTCCGACCGTGCGTAGGCTCCATTGGACATTTTCCCATCGGATTTCCGACAGACAAAGTTTTATCTCCTGCTCTCAAATTTTTCGACAACAAAGTCCTATCGGACTTTTTCCGATCGTGTGTAGCGAATTCCGACGGACAAAGTGCCACGCATGCTCAAATCACATTACAAGACCAAAGCTATTGGCTACTAGCCTCTACGTAGTCCCGTCATAGGCAACAAACGTCACCACGTTCAGAATAATCAGATTTTCCGACAACTTTGTCCGACCGTGTGTATGCAACACCAGTGTCGGACTAAATCCGTCGGAAAAAATCTGATGGATTTTGTGGTCGGATTTTCCGACCGTGTGTACGGGGCATAAGTGTCACATGAGCGGTCATTACATATACACACCTTTTTGAAAGGCGCCAGAGGCTGCAACACCTAAGCAAGAGGCACCACTAACCAAACACTGCCATGAAGACCAAGGAACTCTCCAAACAAGTAAGGGACAATGTTGTTGAGAAGTACAAGTCCGGGTAATGCCGCGTACACACAGTCGGAATTCTCGTCGGAAAAAGCTCTGATGGTTTTCCCGTCGGAATTTCGCTCAAACTGTCTTGCCTACACACGGTCACACCAAATTCCGACGGTCAATAACACCACGCCTTAAAAAACGTTCGACTGCACTATAAAAAGGGAAGTTTAATGCTTCTGAGCATGCGTCAATTTGTTTCCGAGCATGCGTCGGAATTTTGCGTGTCGGAATTGCATACACACGATCGGAAAATCCGATAGAAAGGTTTTCCGTCTGAAAAATTAAGAACAGGTTCTCAATCCAAAGTCCGTCGGAAATTCCGACAGAAAAAGACCGATGGGCATATACACGGTTGGAAAATCCGATGAGAAGCTCCCATCGGACTGTTTCCATCGGAAATTCCGACCGTGTGTACGTGGCATTAGGTTATAAAAAAAATATCCAAATCTTTGATGATACCTAGGAGCACCATTAAATCTATCATAACCAAAGGGAAAGAACATGGCACAACAGCAAACCTGCCAAGAGACGGCCACACACCAAAACTCACGGACCAGACAAGGAGGGCATTAATCAGAGAGGCAGCACAGAGACCTAAGGTAACCCTGGAGGAGCTGCAGAGTTTCACAGCAGAGACTGGAGTATCTGTACATAGGACAACAATAAGCGATACACTCCATCGAGTTGGGCTTTATGGCAGAGTGGCCAGAAGAAAGCCATTACTTTCAGCAGAAAACAAAATGGCTCGTTTTGAGTTTGCGAAAAGGCATGTGGGAGACTCCCAACATATATGGAGGAAGGTGCTCTGATCTGATGAGACTAAAATTTAACTTTTTGGCCATCAAAGAAAAAACGCTATGTCTGGCGCAAACCCAACACATCACATCACCCAATGAACTTCATCCACAGTGATACATGGTGATGGCAGCATCATGCTGTGGGGATGTTTTTCAGCAGTCGGGACTGGGATACTGGTCAGAGTTGAGGGAAAGATGGATGGTGCTAAAAACAGGGATATTCTTGAGCAGACCCTGTACCACTCTGTGTGATTTGAGGCTGGGACAGAGGTTCACGTTCCAGCAGGACAATGACCCCAAACACACTGCTAAAGCAACACTTGAGTGTTTTAAGGGGAAACATGTAAATGTCAAGTCAAAGCCCAAACCTCAATCCAATAGAAAATCTGTGGTCAGACTTAAAAATTGCTGTTCACAAGCGCAAACCATCCAACTGGAGCTGGAGCAGTTTTGCAAGGAGAAATGGGCAAAAATCCCAGTGGTAAGATGTGGCAACCTCAGAGAGACTTATCCAAAGTGACTTGGAGCTGTGATAGCCGCAAAAGGTGGCTCTACAAAGTATTGACTTTAGGCGAGTGAATAGTTATGCACATTGACTTTTTCTTTTATTTTGTCCTATTTGTTGTTTGCTTCACAATAAAAAAAAATCCTCAATGTTCTGGGCATGTTCTGTTAATTAAATGATGCAAATCCTCAAACAATCCATTTAAATTCCAGGATGTGAGGCAAAAAAAAAAAAACACACGAAAAATGCCAAGGGGGGTGAATACTTTTGCAAAACACTGTAGAATGAAGGTGAACCAAAGAGCAGTCTAAAAGGCTTTGCATGGCTTTCAGATATATATATTTTAGCTACCAGGTAGGAGTTTGATGAGGGGGGCACATAATCCATATGTAAACAGCTGTCATGCCGTGGTAACATATTTCACTGTATATAGCCTGTGTGTGATTCATTTCCTTCTCAGCAGAACTGCATATTTTCAGATTCATACCATAAACACTTCCGGCTAGAGTGGCAGTCATTTCTCTTCCACTTGTGTTCAATGATGCCGGATTCTGCATTAAACTGAGAGGGGTAGCAGGTTGTAAGAGTGTAAGTTTTTGTCCAGGAATGCCTTGAGACAGCTGACTTGCCATTGTCTGAATAACTCTGCTGGGAAGAATAGGAACTGTAGGAAAGGTTATAGTGTTTACATCTTCTTTTGCACCTGCAAAATGATAGAAAAAGAGTGTCAGGATGTCTATGTTTACAGCACACACTTTTTTTTTTAACATCGGTTTTGTAATAGCAATAGCAGTAATAGTTATTTTTGTCAATCCAATAAAAGCTTTCATCTTGTGAGTTTTGCCAGTCTCTTGGCAATCTTTCTACAACTTCCTGGATTCTCTGCATACTTTACAGCTTTTCCTCTACTGATTACTTTCAGTTTCATAGGACTACATATCCCATGGTACCTTGCTGCCTGCAAGCAGTGATTCTTGTGCAGATTCAGTTTCCTGAAACTTCTCCTCTCAGCACCTCTGTAGTTCAGAAGGCAGGCTCTGAATTCTGTGACACATCAGTGCTTACTCCTAGCGCAACACTAATAAGCGTCACAGAATTTAAGAAAGTAAATGTGTGGGGCTCTTCACAAACTGCAACATCATTCAGATTAATAGAAGTAGACTAGAAATTATTCAAATTCAATGTGAAAATTAATAAATGATTTTACATTTTGACCAGAAGCAGTGCAAGGCCAGCCGATAATGTGCACACTGCAGTATTGGAAACCATTCAGATTTTAGTTTATGCTGATGAGCCATTTCTGAACAAACCCTTATTCATGTAAAGCGCATCAGAACCCAAAATTAACATTTTTTATATAAGACAGATAACCAGTCCTTAGACGTGGTTCTTACTTTGTTTTTTTCCCCTATTTTCATCTTATGATTCTGCCAAAAACACATTTCATGTCTTAGGGTGACAATGCCTACTATACAGTATGGAATAGCAGTAATGTGTATAGAATGGTGTGCTTGCTCAATTAACTATATATACATAACTGTTTATGTAAAAAGCGCATTATCCTTTCAAGGAAGAGCTCTGTGTCACCGACCTTGGAGTCTTGGAAAACATTGGTTAACAGGGCAGTACCCTTTTACAAGGCTACATACTTGAGCAGAGGGGCTCTGAACAAATTTG
The DNA here is from genome assembly GCA_028564925.1 of Lithobates sylvaticus. Classification (NCBI taxonomy): domain Eukaryota; kingdom Metazoa; phylum Chordata; class Amphibia; order Anura; family Ranidae; genus Lithobates; species Lithobates sylvaticus. The sequence goes on along the minus strand of CM053031.1, from coordinate 148,494,110 downwards.
CGAAGGTTTGTGGGGGGTGTGGATGGCTCCTGGGTGGGAGCAGGAAGCTCTGCACCAAAACATACACACCATCAAAATGTATTTTACAGATGCTTTTTGCTTCTAACTTTTCCTTCACAGGTTGGACATATGCCACGTTGGCAGTTAAGGGAACAAGCCCGCACAAGTTTGGGTCAGTGCAGGGTAGAGAGGGGGGCTTTAAGGGTATTAAGGCTGAGAGGCAAATGTACTCACTATGTGATTGAGTTTTACTGTTTCTATATCTCTTTTTGTTTTCCATGCTATGATGACAACCTACTTATGCTGCTTGAATGTAACCTTGGGTTGCTGAGTTCTGGAGCTCCGGACAATATTTCCCGTCAACTGCTATGGCCTCCCTGAAGTTCCTCACCTGGAACGTCCGTGGTATGAGGGACCCAGTTAAAAAGGTCATCTATATTTTTCCTACTTAAAAAGGAACGGGCGAACACAACAGTCCTAGTGGAGACCCATGCTGAAGGCCCAATGATACGGGCCCTTAAAACGCCCGTGGATAGGCTGAGCCTACCACTCAGTCCACACAACCCAATCTAGAGGAGTATCGATTCTTATTTCCAGATATACACACTTCGAGCTCCAGGACTCAGTGATTGACCCAGAAGGTAGATTTGTGCTCTTGAAGGTTAAAATACATGAAGATATGCTACTATTATTAGCTTTTTATGTGCCGCCACCATTTAACTCAAATATATTGTCTGCTGGGTTTGATTTTATGTACCCCTCCATTCCAGCGGTCTGGGCGGGTGATTTTAATAATTAATTAAATTTAATGATATGGATAGGCTCTGTAGAAATGCAAGTGCTCCCCCACCTACCCATCAGACTCGATTTGCCAGACTGCTACTGGACTTCGGGCTGGTGGATACTTGGAGGACTAGAAACCCCACAACTAGAACATATTCCTGCTTCTCCCCCTCTCACCACTCTATGTCATGCATAGATCTAATCCTCATATCCAAATCTCTTCAACCGAGATTAATAGATACAGGGTTCTCCCCCAGATCATTGCCTGACCACTCCTCCTATTGGGCCAAACTGTCTCTACCTCACCATAGGCCACCAGCTGCCTGGAGACTGAACCCCTTCTGGTTGACATTGTTCCCAGAAGATGACAACCTAGCGTTGGACTGGGAACAATACCTACATATCAACGAGGGTACCGCAACACCTCAGGCAGTCTGGGAAGCATTTAAGCTACATGAACGTATGACCCTTACGATGCGCATTAATCAGATCAAAGATACTTCCGCACAAGCCATTGACAAAGCAACAGCAGACTTGACTTCAGCAGAGTCCGAATACCTTCGGGACCCCACTGTAGAAAAAGCCCAGGCCATTAAACTAAGGTCCAGGGTGGTAGACCAACTACATTACGAGAAATCTAAACGTAAACTGTTTTTCCACAAAGAAAACTCTTTTGAACATGGGGAAAGGGCCAGAAAACTCCTAGCTTATTTAGTACATTGTGAGGAACGACCACCGGTCGTGATTTCATTGCACTCCCCAGACGGTACTCTAGTGACAGAACCCAGAGAGTTAACCAGACAATTCAGAGACTTCTTCACGACTTTATACACCACTAGAGCCCCCACTGACACCTCCGAGATGGACTTTTTTCTCTCCAGCCTGTTCCTCCCCCAGTTAATGGAGGAGCAGGTGGAAGAGATGGAGGCACCACTTGGGGTTGAAGAGATAAGTGCAGCTATAGCACAGTTCCCCAGGTCTAAAGCCCTGGGATCAGATGTCTTGCCAGCGGAATTTTATTCCACCTACTCAGAACTACTAATCCCCAAACTATTAGTTTATACAACTCAATCTTTGAAACGTCCGAACTCCCAACCTCTATGCGTGAGGCCACCATAGTATTAATTCCCAAGCCAGGCAAGGACCCCCACCTCCCCGAGTCATATCGACCTACAAGTGGATGTGAAAAGTCTTGCGAAAGTGCTGGCCAACCAACTTAAAGTCATACTTACACATATTCATGGAGACCAAGCAGGCTTTATGCCTGGTAGGAATACTTAATTTAATCTTAGACGACTCTTTATTAACATGCAATCGATACATGACAACTCTGGATCCCGAATTATAGTCGCTTTAGACACGGCCAAGGCATTCGATTCGGTCGAATGGGGGTATCTTTGGTCCTGTCTCCGAGAATTCGGACTGGGCCCCAAATTTATAAAATGGGTGCAGTTGCTGTACCAGGATTCTGTGGCAAAAGTGGTGGCAAATGGATGGCCCTCAGACCGTTTCCCCCTTACCAGGGGTACCAGGCAGGGCTGCCCCCTGTCACCACTACTATACGCCCTGGCGGCCGAACCCTTGGCGGTGGCTATACGCACACACCCAGATATAATTGGCCTTAGTAAAGGAAGAGTAACTGAAACTATTAGTACTTACGCAGATGATACATTACTTTACTTGGAAGACTCAGAGGTCTCTCTTCCCACGGTTCTCTCGCTGATAGAGCAATTCGGAACTTTTTCTGGACTCCGTATAAACTGGGACAAGTCCCAAATACTTCCACTTGATAGCTACCCACCCCCCAAAGATAGAGCCGAACTCCCCTTACAGAGAGTTGCAAGCATCAAATACTTAGGCATCCAGACCACCAGAGACCTGAATGACTACATAGCACTAAATGTCACCCCTCTCTATGCAATGCTTAAGAAAAATAACTCAGACCTGGGCCCGGCTCCCTATAGGGGTCATGGGCCGAATAAATCTTGTAAAAATGGTCCTGCTACCGAAAATCCTCTATATTCTTTGGCACTCTCCAGTGTACCTAATACTTAGGCATTTCAGATTGCTGGAAACCATACTTAAACCCTTTATTTGGGGTAACAATAGGCACAAACTGTTCTGGAACAAACTTAAAAATCCCACCGACCTTGCAGGTACCGCTCTACCCGACTTTAACCAGCATTACATCGCAGCCCAACTCTCCCAACTTTTCCATATCGATAAGGTAGACAAGGACAGATTTCTAGGGCTTCTCTGCCCACGACTCACAGAAGACCCCCTTACGATACTCACAAGTAAGATGGGGGGAACACGTAGGCTACCCGAACGCAGGTCTCTATTATACCACTTTACCAAAATTTGGGACATTGCCCTAACCAGACTTAAAATACCAGAGATCAACAGCTTCACCCCATTGTGGCACAACCCGGCACTACCAGAATTTAACTTGATTCCAGACAGCGAGGTGTGGAGCTCTAGGGGTGTATTCTATCTCTCTCATATTATTGAAAGTAACACACTTAAACCCTTTGACAGACTAAAAGCTGACTTTGAACTTCCAGACCAAATGCACTTCAGATATCTACAACTACGCCATGCCTACCATGCCCAATTTCCAGCAGATGACATATCTTTAGCCAGCAACCCCCTAATGGAGGCAATAAAATATCCAGACCCCAAAAAACGAATCTCGCAGTTTTACAGTATGTTGACGCTTCCACAGGCAACAGTTGCAGCATACCAGCTGAAGACTAAATGGGAAGGAGAGCTAGGCCCTCTAGAGGACGAGGAGTGGAGCGAGGCTCTAGACACCTGTAAACTGGTCTCTCCAAAGCAGTCTGATCGCCTCACCCAGATTTTTATAGTACACAAGGCATACCGCACACCGCTAAAACTAGCCAAATACAAACCTTCCCAAACCACAACCTGCCCGATGTGTAATCAATACGCAGGCTCATTCTACCACCTTCTTTGGCATTGTCCCAAAATACTGACATACTGGACGCAGGTGGTACAATTCCTACATGACAATATGGGCTCTCCTGTAACAGTACAACCCAAAGCGTGACTACTGGGAATTTTCCCAGACTCAGAACTGAACAAGTTTACTAAAATATTTTTACAGGAGACCCTCTTCTCTGCCAGAAATGTTATAGCCAGAGCATGGATGAGACCAAACCCCCCAGAGCTCTTACAATGGATAGCAGAAGTGAATAACTCTCTCCCCTACAAAAAGTTGATCTACTCACATAGAGGATGCCCCTCTAAGTATGATAAAATATGGGGAAAATGGCTGGAAGCTTCAGAAACTATAGTGTAAAATTGTAGTGGCGTGACATGATATTTCATCATTGCATGACCTTGCAGCACTCACCAGAATTAAGCAATTTGACCTCAAGCAGTTATTCTTAATGTTATTTTTCTTTTATATAATAATCTCTGTGAAAACATGTAACACTCAAATTATCTGCAACATATGTGATATGCCTTTATTTCTATGTATGACTCCTTGTATTCAATAAAACCTTTTTTTGATGAAAAAAAAAAATATATATAGAGTCCAAGTGCAAAGAATATAAAGATGACTGCTCAGTCCATATTGTATTTGAAGAGAGAAATATATCCAATGAAGCAAAGAAACAACCAGCAACCACCGGCGCCAATGAATAGATTGTCCGCTCACCTCAGGGAATGATCAAATGGTCAGATAAAGCTTTAGATCAGGGGTCTTCAAACTACGGCCCCCTAGTGCCTAGTCATGTCTGTGAATGTCAGTTTTACAATGCCTCATGGGATGTGTAGTTCTGCAACAGCTGGAGGGCCGTAGTTTGAGGATACCTGCTTTAGATTCTTAATGGATAGCTGCTAGGGTCCCGCTACAAAAGCTCCATAATATCGTGCCTCTTGATGGATAATCACTCAAAAGAGAGCAAAAAAATGAAAAAAAGAGTTACTTACATCCTTTTCCAGGAGTCCTTTAGGACAGCCACCATAGAGAGACACTGGCTCCTCCCCTCTCAGGAAACACTGCCTTCCAATTCAACATTTAAACCTCACTGTCCCGCCGGCCCCTCAGTTCCTCAAGAGTACCTCCGGCCAGCTGGGGAGACACAAGAATACGTCATGCTAACCTTTATCTTACCTGACGGTCTCATGTGACTAGTTCTCAGATATAGCCATTCATTTGGGTGGGTACCGGTGCTGTCCTGAAAGACTCCTGGAAAAGGATGTTACTGGTAAGTAACTCCGCTTTTCCCCCCGTTCGTCTTTCAGGACAGCCACCATACAGAGGATAAGCGAGCACCTTACCTTAGGGTGGGACCTACTGCCTGCAGCACTTTACGCCCAAAGACCTGGTCTTTGGCTGACAGCAGGTCCAACCTGTAGTGCTTCACAAACGTGGCAAAACTGGACCACATTACAGCTCTACAGATCTGCTCCAGAGAAGCACCAGCCCCCTCTTCCTGAGAAGTCGCCATTGCCATGGTGAAATGTGCCTTACTACCCTCCGGGGGCTCCAACCCCCTGACCACATAAGCCTGAAAAATGGCCAACCTCAACCATCTGGCTACGTCTGGAGGCTCTGAACCCTTTCCTAGCCCCTGAAAATAACACAAAAAATAAATCAGATTTGATACTGAAGGACGCACCTTCTAACGTCCAATTAATGAAAAATATGTTCCTGTTCCCTCACAGGACTTGAACAGAAGGTAGGCAAAATAATTTCTTGGCCTCTATGAAAATTAGAGGCCACCTTTGGCAAAAAGGCCGGATCCATTTAAAAAAAAAAAAAAAAAAATCACACGATCCGGGAAGACCTGAAAAAACAGTGCCCTAATAGATAGGGCTTCGAGTTCACCCACTCTTCTTGCCATGGGGATCACCACCATAAACACAGTTGTAAGGGTGACCAACTTTAACGTACAGGACTCCAATGGCTCAAAAGGTTCCCCTGTGAGGGCTTGTGAAACTAACACGGCTTGCCTGCCTAAGGCTTTGAAATACCTAGCTATCCAAGGATCTATTGCTAGTGGCTTTTCCAGGAAAACGCTCAGGGCGGATACCTGTCCTGTCAAAGTTCTAAGGGCTAATCCTTTGTCCACTCCTGACTGCAGAAACTCCAATACTGCTACAGAACTGTGTACATCAAAAGCGCTTTCTGTGCACCAGCTATTGAAGCGTTTCCACACCTTCAGTTAGATAGCTTGCATCTCCCTTTTTTCTTCAAATTAGTAGAGTTGCCACTAAACGATCCGAGAAGCCATTGCCCTTCAGCAATTCCTCCTCAGTAGCCATGCTGCGAGATTCCACCACTCCACCTGGGGACAACAGATCGCCACCTGAGAAAGAAGGTCCTCCTGGATAGGCAGAATCCAGGGAGGTTCCACAGCCAGACCCCTCAAGATGGAGAACCACAGCCTCTTGGGCCAGTGTGGCGCAATCAGAATGAGAGTTTTGTCTTCTGACTGAAACTTTCTGAGAACTGGAATCAGTACGGGGGGAGGGGGGGGGCTTCACCGAGTAGACTGGGCAGCACAGTGGTGTAGTGGTTAGCACTCTCACCTAGCAGTAAGAAGGGTCGCTGGTTCAAATCCCAACCACGACACTCCCTGCCTGGAGTTTGCATGTTCTCCCTGTGCCGGCGTGGGTTTCCTCCGGGTACTCCGGTTTCCTCCCACAATCCAAAGACATGCAGGTAGGTTAATTGGCTTCTATCCAAAAAATTCGCCCTAGTATATGAATGGGGACCTTGGATTGTGGGCTCCTTGAGGGTAGGGACCGATGTGAGTGTGCTATGTACAGGGATAGGGACAATTGTAGACACTCACTCAGGTTGAACTGGATGGACTGATGTCTTTATTCAACCTTACTAACTATGAAACTATGAAACTATGACTGGAACGAGTCCATCCAGAATCTTCTGTATGTAATTGACACATTCAGAGGCTTCAGGTTCATGATAAGCCTGAATTTTCCCGAAGGTTTGCAGACCACAACGATGTCTGCATGTCTCTTCTGCAGGGACTCGTACCACCAACTCCTGTAGGGAGGATAGAAGTGCTGATGATTTTTCTGTGCATTTTGGCAGCTCGGTGACAAGAAGTCTGTGCGGAGGAGGTTCTGAGAACTCCAGCTGGTATCCCTTTCTTATGATCCCTAACTGATTGGAGGTGATCATCTCTAACTGTGGGAGGAAAGCCCCCAATCTTCCTCCCACGGTGGTTAACCCATCATTGGGTCGTCTTGTGCTGTTCAGGAGGGCAAAAAAAAAAAAAAAAAAAATCGCCCCTCCACGCATCTTGCCTGTCTGCCCCCAAACCTTCTTCTGCCGTTCAGTTTTTGGGGCTTCAAACTTTCTCTGAGGGTAAGACTTTGTAGTCTGCTCTCCAAATTTCCTTTTAATGGGAAAGTTTTTTTTCTTATCGGCCGTCCGATCCAAAACTCCAACCCTGGGCCAAATAAAAGTTCCCATGTGAGTGGAATCCCACAGAGTTTAACTTTAGACGCGCTGTCTCACTGCCACATATTAAGCCATAAGTCCCTTCGTGCTGAGTTGGTCAGGGCTGAAGACCTTGAGGACATGCGCACTGATTTGGCTGAAGCGTCGGCAATATACGCGACCCCCTTAAGTAGCATGCGACGAGTCCCAGAACTTCTTCAAGAGCGAGTCCATCCTTCTGTCCATGTACCCCCATGTCCTCAAAAGACCAGGTCCGTATGCCTGGAAACCTGTGAAAAAGCGGCATCTAGCCTAGGAGATTTATTCCAGACTAGAGCCTCCTCTTCCGCAAAGGGAAACCTTTGTTTCAAAGCCCTTGAAAAGAAAGGTTTCCTTTCGGGATCTTGCCATTCCTTCTTGATGGCTTCCAGCTACAATAGCAGAAATTTTTTTTTTTAGAGTATAATTCTAAAAGCACACAAGATCCGTGGGGGGACCTTTTTGGTTAGAGCTATAGATTGCCAGCCTATTTCTCTATAGGCACTTTCATTGAATTTAAGTTCCCTGTTCTTCACGGCTGTAAAATTCCTTCAAGCAGTCCTCAATCTTACACAGGTGTACAGCAAGCAGAGCAGCAGAGATCGATATCGGTATTGAATAAATGTGCTACAATTTCTACTGGCAATATTGCGCTATGGGTATTTTTGCTCCGAGTGATTAGCAAGAGGCACGATATTGAAGTGTTCATGCAGACGTGTTGGAGCTTTTGCAGCGGGGACCCTAGCAGCTATCCATTGACATCTAAAGCTTTGTTTGACCATTTGGACATTCCCTGAGGTGAGGAGCCAATCTATTCATTGGTGGCGGTGGTTGCTGGTTGTTCCTTTGCTTCACTGGATATATTTCTCTCTTAAAATACGATATGGACTGAGCAGTCATCTTTATATTCTTTTCACTTGGACTTTATATTTTTAGATTTATTCCCAATTTTTTTCACTTGAACCTTTTTTTTTTACTGGGACTTTGTTATTAAATGTGGATTTACTAGGAGTTTTAATCTTCGTTTATAATATATTATATATATATATATATATATATATATATATATATATATATATATATATATATATATATATATATATATATATATATATATAGTTAATTGAGCAAGCGCACCATTCTATACACATTACCATATTCACGCTAGTGTTCGAGTGCACTCTAAATGGGTGCAGCTGTTCAGTTCATTTAATATTACTCCGCTCGTCCCCAATATGCGGCGCCGTGATTGGTCGCGCAGTCATCTGGGACCTGTCACGTGTCCCAGATGACTGACAGGAGGGAGGGAGCCTTTCCTCCACCAAGGGGATGTGATGTCATCTGCCTGGGCACTGAAGGAGGCAGACTACGAGGGACGAGGGACCCCCTAGCAACAGGCATTTAGAGGCGAGTGACACCACTTTAACCTTAAAGTATATGCATACCTTAAAAACATCTCTACCAAACAATTCAGATGCATGTTAAGCTGCTAAATGTATGTTTTTCTATATCTTGTGCTGCAGTATTACATTCAGTATCTCACAAAAGTGAGTACACCCCTCACATTTTTGTAAATATTATATCTTTTCATGTGACAACACTGAATAAATTACACTTTGCTACAATGTAAAAAAGTGAGTGTACAGCTTATATAACCGTGCAAATTTGCTGTCCTCTCAAAATAACTCAACACACAGCCATTAATGTTTAAACCGCTGGCAACAAAAGTGAGTATACACCTAAGTGAAAATGTTCAAATTGGGCCCAATTAGTAATTTTCCCCTTCCCAGTGTCATGTGACGCGTTAGTGTTACAAGGCCTCAGGTGTGAATGGGGAGCAGGTGTGTTAAATTTGGTGTTATCGATCTCTCATACTGGTCACTGGAAGTTCAACATGGCACCATATGACAAAGGACTCTCTGAGGAACTGAAAAAAAAGAATTGTTGCTCTACATGAAGATGGCTTAGCCCTAGGCTATACGAAGATTACCAGGACCCTGAAACTCAGCTGTAGCACGGTGGCCAAGACCATACAGCTATTTAACACGACTGCTTCCACTCAGAACAGGCCTCGCCATGGTCGACCAAAGAAGTTGAGTGCACGTGCTCAGCATCATATCCAGAGGCTGTCTTTGGGAAATGGACGTATGAGTGCTATCAGCATTGCTGGTGTGGGGGGTCACTACTTTACATTGTGGCAAACTGTAATTTCTGCAGTGTTGTCACATGAAAAGATATAATATATTTACAAAAATGTGAGGGGTGTACTCACTTTTATGAGATGCTATATAAAAACCTTGTGATCCTGGCAGCCTTTGTAATGTTTTTAGACCTGTATTAGCATTGACATACATACAAATTGAGCCCTGTAATGGGAACAGCAGCCTGCAGCTGCAAAGTTTTTTTTAACAACCAGGTTGTTTTTTTATTATAGCAAAAAATAAATGATACAAGTAAAATACAACAAGTAGTAGAATAATCCGGCATAATAGTATACAAGTGCATAGTACAGAGCAGAGGATGAACAATAAAACAGTGGATAGGTAACCATAGCCTCATTTTTTACATTGTGACATTCAAGTGTAATATAAACGGGGAGGGGGGGGGGGGGGGGAAGGGGCGGCCATACCCTCATACTCCCAGTTCCCACTCCGTGGGGGAGGAATGCCTCCCTAAGGTAGTGAGGAGGTTTAGACTTGTTCTATCCAGGGTAACCATACACGATCAAACTTCAGTGGGCACCCTCTGTTGGCATACGTCAACCTATACATGGGAAGAACCGCATTAACCATGGTGTCCCAAGAGGCCACCGTGGGGGGGGGGGGGATGTCCACTTCACTAGGATCGCCTTTTTGGCGTAGAAAACCAGTAAAGAAATTAATATCTTTGTGTATCTGGGTCGATGCTCGTCCTCATGAATGCCCAGCAGCGCCAGTTCAGGTGAGGCAGGTAGGGTGAGTTGCAGTCGTGCATTAATACAGTCAAAAACCCTGGCCCAGTATCGTTGGAGACGGGGGCAGGTCCAGAACATGTGCATAAATGAGCCATCAGTGGATTGGCATTTAGGGCAGTCCGGGGATCTGAGGGGGAAAATTCTGTGCAGTCTCTGTGGCGTGTAGTATACCTGATGCAAAAATTTAGTGTGGATTAGTTTATCTTTAGAGGAAATAAGAACCTTAGACCCGTCCTCAAAACATTCCTCCCAGGTTTCCCTATCTAGGCTGGGAATATCATTCCTCCATCTATCCCAGAGGGCTTCCATCTTGGGCGAGTCAACTCCCAATAGAATGAAATACAAGGAGGATAGAGTTTTCTGAAGCGTCACCTGTGTCAATGCATCCTCAATGGGATCCACTGCCAGGGTAACTCCTCCCTGAAATTGTGCCCTAGCTGCATGTCTCAGTTGGTAGTAGCGGAACAACATGTTTCCCGGGATGTCATGATTGGACGCTAGGTCCTGAAAGGGTAATACAACACCATCCCTGACGACATGCCGGAGGGCCACAATCCCATATCTAACCCAGAACAGTGGGTCTGGTACCGTTCTGAAGTGAGGAAGTAATGGGTTCTCCCAGAGTGGCATATTGGGTGAATATTGTCGAGGACGGAGGAACCTCCTCCTCGCCATCATCCATACCTTTAGGGTCGTTTTAGTAGGGCCAGGTAGGGGTGGGCGCACCGCCGCTCCCCTATGGACTATGCTTCCCAACTTCTGGAAGGAGCCCACTATTGCCGCCTCTAAACAGACGGCCGCATTTGACTCAGACTGGGCGAACCACCACCGCACCGTGACCAGCACCGCCGCCCAAAAGTACACCTGCAGGTTGGGCAATGCGAGGCCTCCGCAGCGGGCAGGCAGCTGCAGTGTTGATCTGGCCAGTGGCACCCTTCCAAAGGAACGTCCCAATATGTGTCTCCAGGTCCTTAAAAAAGGACACAGGGATCCACACAGGGGAGTTGCGGAATATGTAATTAAACCGGGGTAGGTAGAGCATTTTTAGGACGTTAATTCGGCCCAGTAAGTTAAGTGGCAAGTCCCTCCACTTGGAGCAGTGCTCCTTGAGTCGTGTAACGATTGGCTGGAGATTCAGGCGACCAAAGTCCCGGAGGTCTCTGGCCACCACAATACCCAGGTATTTAAACTCCTCGACCCAGAGTAGGGGAGAGCTTGGCTGAAGCTCTCGCGGGCGCGGATCTAGCGGGAAAAGTATAGACTTGGACCAATTGATCCGGACTCCCGAGAATCTGCCAAAGACATCAAAGACCCTCAACGCCTCCTGTAGGGAGGCATCAGCGTCCTGCAAATACAGCAGCGCATCGTCTGCATACAGTGAAATTTTCTCCTCCAGAGGGCCAATCCTCAGTCCCCGAATCCCCTCATTCCCACGAATGAGAATAGCCAGAGGCTCAAGCGCCAAAGCAAAGAGGCTGGGCGACAAGGGGCACCCCTGCCTCGTGCCCCTCTGGAGGAGAAAATATTCTGAGAGCGTATTGTTGACACGTACCCTGGCCCTAGGAGACTTGTACAACAGGCCCAACCATCGGAGGAAGTTGGGGCCGAATCCAAATCTCCTCAGTACCTCCCAAAGATAGGTCCATTCCACAGAGTCAAACGCCTTCTCCGCGTCCAGAGAGGCGATGACTCTGTTACCTCTATTATCGTGGGCAGTGGCTAAATTAAGGAACAACCTCCTGATGTTGATGTCGGTGCCCTTCCCCGGCATGAAGCCCGTTTGATCTTGGTGAATCAGATCCTCCATAACATTTGACAGCCGTAGGGCCAAGATCTTGGCTAGCAGCTTGGCATCAGCATTTATTAAGGAGATAGGCCTGTATGAGGCACAGTTTTCCGGGTCCTTACCGGGTTTGGGCACCAGTACCACCACCGCTTCTGACATGGAGTCAGGCAACGACTCCATAGATGAGAATCTGCAGCTGCAAAGTTAGCCTGTGAAATCACAGGCTGACAAGCGCCCTGCCCTGCCCTTCTGGAAGTGATTGACAGCAGTTCTCAGTAGAAGTGACCGACGGCAGCTCCCAGCACCAATGGTTGATAGGGCTAACATGCCCCTTGCATGGAACTTGGAACCCCCAAACATTATATATATTTTAGCAGAGACCCTAGGGAATAAAATGTCAATTGTTGCAATATTTTATGTTGCACTGTATTTGCCCAGCGATCTTTCAAACGCAATTTTAGGGAGAAAATACACTTCAATGAATAAAAAAAAAAAAAAAAACGAAACAGTAAAGTTAGCTGCTATGAATCAGCCCAATGAGGAGGGAAGACAGTGGCAAGAGCCCCTGCAAATCACTGGGACGGATTGTGCTCAGGTAAGAATAAGGAGGGACTTGGAGGATTCTGCAGCAGAGAAGCAGCATAGAATGCATTAAGGTAGAAAACCTTGAGGCTTTAGAACCACTTTAACCACTTTCAGACCGGACCATTTTGCTGGCTTAAGACCAGACCACTTTTTGCGATTAGGCACTGCGTTGCTTTAACTGACAATTGCGCGGTCGTGCGACGTGGCTCCCAAACAAAATTTATGTCCTTTTTTTCCCACAAATAGAGCTTTTTGGTGGTATTGGATCGCCCCTGCGGTTTTTTTTTTTTTGCGCTATAAACAAAAAAAAAACGACAATTTTGGAAAAAAAAAATAATAATTCTGGAGCCCCTCACATGTGAGACCCCTGTGTACTACAGTAGCAGGGCAACAGATCAGTCCAAGCGGTAGGCAAAAGCATAGTCCATAAAACAGGCCAGGGTCAGTTCACGTTCAAGCAGTCCGAGCGGGGGGCATGGCTGTTTACTTCCACACCTCCCCGTTCAGCCTTCCCGTGAGACGATCACAGGTATCCCCGCAGCAATCAAGTCCACGGGACCCGCAACCGGACTCACGGGGGTCCCGACCTGAGCGCCGGCGGCAGCAATCTTAAAGGGGACGTACCTGTACGCACTTTTGCCTGCCTGTGCCATTCTGCCGACGTACATCGTTGTGTGCCGGTCAGGAAGTGGTTGAGCACCAGCGGTTATAGCTTTGCTGATGAAACAAAATGGATTACTGCGCGCGTGCGTGTGTGTGTGTGCGTTACATAGTTGCATAGTTAGTCTGGTAGAAAAAAAATAAAAAAAATAAAAGAAACAAATGCATCTAGTTCAACCACTAAAAAAAGGGGGGGGGGGGGGAGAGAATCATACAATCCTGTTTACACAATCCTCTACCCACAGTTGATCCAGTGAAAGGCAAACAAACAAAAAACAAAGCATGAACCAATTTTGCTACAGCAGGGGAAAAAAATCCCTTCCTGATCCCCCGAGAGGCAATCAGATATTCCCTGGACCAACTTTACCTACAAGGCCTCTGGCACACGATATCCTGTTTGAGAATTCCTGTTCCGTATGATTGGTTTGGGTTTGGTATAGTGTTTCACAAAAATTTAAGAAAGTGTTCAAGATCCCATGAGAGTCCTTCACTATTTCACCATTAGTGCGCCTAAGCTGTAGTACTGATATTGGAGCATAAAGCGACCTAGCCAAAAAGGCCAACAATCGTCCGCTTTTGTCTCCGAACTCAAAGAAGGATCTATTTTGGTGTATCTGCTTTTTGGCGTTCCTTTCAGTGAGAGCTAGTTTATATTGCCTAGTATTGTCTTGCCATAAGTTATACTTTTCAGGGGACGGGTCAAGAATGTAGGCCCCCTCTGCTTCTACAGCCCTGAGTTCTGCTGTTCTCATATCTGACTCCAAAGCCCTGGAGAAGTCTCTTGTTTTCTTAGCAAATACCCCTCTCATCGTTGCCTTAAAGGCATCCCATTGATTTGAGACAGTGGTATGGGTCCCATTCTGCCTCCAATAGTGATTAATCTCCGACTTACATTAAAATGGTAATGTATTCCTCTTGCAGCCATTGTACGTTCATACGCCAATGTCGCCTTCCCTGTGGGATATTGAGATCCAGCAGAACTTCCACAGGAGCTGATCCGATAGGGCTCTCGGAAGGTAGCGGACATTAGATACGAGTCGGGGACCATCTACCGAGGCTAAAAGCAAGTCTATACTTGACCGCGTTTTATGAGTCTCAGAGTGACAGGAGTACTCTGACACCAGGGTTCCTCATCCTCCAAAACATCAGTGAGAGCGTAGCTATCCAGCCAAGGAGAAAAAATTATAGTGGGAGTCAGAAGTACAGCCATGCCTGTCCAAAGCCAGATCTGTAACCGCATTAAAATCACCCAGTAGCAGCAATGGGCCCTGAGCAACCAATACAGCCTCCTTTAGCACACCCTCCAAAATCTGCATGGAGAACGGTGGAGGTACATAAACACAAACCAACGTTAGATAGACATTATGCATCTGACATACCAAAATAGCATACCTACCCATAGGGTCAGATTTAATCTGCAATATGCGTGCGGCTGCCTTCTTGGTCACTAGGATAGCCACACCTCTTGAATAAGTAGAGTATTCGGCATGTATTACATTCATTATATTTGCTTTTTTTGAGAGTCATAACTTTAGATCCCTGTAGATGGGTTTCCTGCAGTAGGATAATATGAGGTTTGTATCTTTTTATAAAATCAAAGACAAGGGATCTTTTTACTTTTGAGTTTATCCCTCTAACATTCCATGACATCAAACTGATTTTATCCGCCATCTAAATCCGGTGAGTATAATAACCATATGTTTGGGGGAGCGTCATAAATGTACATTTCTTGTCTATACCTGTTATAGCATATCCCATTTGCAGCACACAGCACAACATAACAACAAACATTAGTCCCACCCTTCCCACCCTGCACACAACCCAAACTTTTTGTGTGCTTAAAGCTCATAACCTTATATTGTAAAGGACCTCGGGGGGTCACAGGTCTCTAGTAGCGAATCAACTGCTGCATACTAACTGGCAGCGTGTCTGAAAGGAGTCTGATCGCATCTGAGTAGAACAAAAAAACAAAAACAGAAAAAGTGTCTTCTCTATCAGCTCCTAAGTTTCTTGAGTATGAATTACTCCACGAGAAGAGAAAGAACAAAAAAATCTGAGCAAAAAAAAAAATTGAGGGAGAGAGAAGAGAAAAATAAATTAATTCTTCCCCTCTTCCCCCCTCCTCTTCTGCAACAAGTTATCTGCTTGGTTTTTGATGCAAGTCTTGTTCAACAGGTGTATAGTTCCATGCAGGACAGCACGTAGAATAAACGTACTGTTAGAGGGAGCAAAAGATAATAAAGCCGTGACAAACTGGTGAAGGAGAAAAGACAAAAAATAAATAAAAAAAAAAAAAACACGGCATAGTCACCCACTGCAGCCAATTCTAAAGTAGTGTATCAGAAAAGCGTGTGGGCCTCAGTAGATAGAAGAAGAGTGTGTTGGTTCTTCATCAGCGTGCCGCTGGGCTTGAGCGCCCCCTAGCATCCAGCCACCTCGCTGTTTCAATAGGGGAGTTAAAGAAGTACATTTTGTCTTTATCCACCACTCTCAGTTTTGCCGGATAAAGCATGCTATGCTATGCTATGCTATGCTATATGTCACCTGCATGTCCCGGAGTCTCTTTTTCACGTGGACAAAGCTTTCTCTCTGTTTCTGCGTGGCAGCAGAGAAGTCGGGGTATATAGAGATACAGTTACCATTATACTGCAGGTTCCCTATAGTGCGGGCTGCACGCAGGATGTTTTCTCTATCCCTGAAGTGCAAGATGCGGGTAATCATAGGACGTGGATGAGAGCCCGGGGGGGGGGGGGGGGGGTTTAGAAGGTATCCTGTGTGCCCTTTCTATGGCGAACAAGTGAGAGAATGTGGTGTCAGGCATATTATCTTTGAGCCACAGTTCTAGAAAGTCCTCAGCTTTTCTACCTTCAGCATTTTCAGGAAAACCTACAAAACGGACATTGTTTCTCCTCTGTCTGTCCTCCATGTCCCCAAGCTTATCCGTATGAGCATTTACCTCCATATGAATATTTTGCACTTTATTTTCTAATGGGTGAACTACATCTTCCAGATTGCTTATTCTTTGTTCTGCTTCCGTGGCCCTTTCTCTTATATTCTGTACATCCTGTTTCAGATAAGACATTTCTGCCCTCATTCCATCAATATGCTCAGTCAGGGTGGTTTGGCAGGTGTGTATAGCTTCCATTATCGGTTTTAAAGATGGCTCTCCTGATCACTCGGCCGGCATCATTACCCCCGTCTGTCTGGGATAATCTGTCTATAGAGCTTCGCCTCGACCCTTTGGTTCTAGGGGGCAGCAGGCTTACACTGCCGTGCTGTGCAGAGGAGCAGTCATCTCCACTCTGAGGAATCTCCAGGGCTCCGCTCCGCTGCCTCATGGTCAGGATCTTGTTCGGCGCCATCTTGCGATCCCCATGCATAGCGGGACAGGCGTTCGGCGGCAGATTCCATGGGAGCTGGCCCGTATTTTACCACATCTCCCAGTGCAGCCAGGTCCGGTGGGTGTAGAGGTCACTGTGCTGTGAAATTTCTGTGTCTCTGACACTCAGGGTGAGGTAAGGATAATTAGTCCTGCAGGGAGCTCCGTCTCAGCGCTGCTCCGCCCCAAATTTCAGCACTTTAGTTTGAAAGCGCAAAAGATCCATCCTGGAGACAAACTGGTAATGACCAGAATAGAGGAGTTTAAGTAAAAGTCATTTTGACTGTGTGGATCCTATCCAGCTACGGGAGATTGTAAAGGGCCCAACCACAAAGCAACCACTCCAAACGCTTATAGCATGAAGGATAATTAGCTGTGTATAACGTTAAGTAAGAGGGAGAAAGACTAACTCCTAGGTATGGGAGAGCTTCTTCATGCCATTGAAAGGGGAAAGAGTCTTGAAGGTGCGCATACAATGATGGAGGAACATTATTGTTATTCATAGCAGAGGACTTGGTCTCATTTACATAAGCCCAGATACCTTACCAAAAATCACATAATATTCAGAATTGAGGTAAGGGGGAGGTTACAAACATATCGTTCGCAAATGGCGCACACTTGTGTACACGAGATCGTCAGGACACCCCTTTAATATTTGGATCATCCCCACTTCCGGGGAGTGGCCTCTGAGATGGTCGGGTGAGGACACGTTCCGAGAGAGCTCCGGGACCTCCGTGTTTGAACTGAGTGGAGGACGGTGAATTAACAGCTAAAAACCCGGCGGTAATGCAGCATGAATACAGCTAATAGATACCATACTAGATCTGCAAAGGAAAAAGTACATCCGCGCATAATTCAAGGAGACATCCAGCAATACTTTTCATTACCCCCGCAAATACCCACCGGTATCACACCAGAAAGAGTGCACAACCTGAAAGGAGGTGCCACTAACAGACCAGATACTACGGCAGCCCCCGGTCTATCTATTGGGAAAGCGCTTCAGATGCAGGAAGCGGGCGCTCGGAGCCCAGGTCATACGGGCGGTGGACTCAACCCTACAAGTATCCTCGGCTTACCCGCTGGTGGGAGACAGGAGACCCGGGGCCTGGATGTCCGGGGCGCGGACCATGGTGTGGGTGTGGATGGCGGACTTGGCTGCTCACCGACCCCCATCTTGCATACCGGAGGAGACCGCGGGACACGAGACCTGGCGCAGCCGCAGTTTGACTCGCCGGAGACAGCCAGCTGGGGGCGCGCTGAAGAGGAGAGAGGGCTGGAAGGGGATATTCGGAGTATCCGAAAAATGTTGGACACGCTGCCTACACGCCGGGATATCGAAACACTAATTGGGCGACTAGAGGAGACTCACCGCCAAGACATCCAAGCGGTGAGGTCAGAAACGTCGGCCCTAGCAGAGAGAGTCAAGACAGGCGAGGAAAAAGTGCGTCATGTAGAGGAGAGGATGGACGCCTTGGAGAAAGAGCAGACCTCTCAGGTGGCTATGGCAGCAGATCTACAGCTCTACACAGAGCAACTTGAAGACAGAAGCCGTAGGAGTAACCTCCGAATTCGGGGTCTTCCAGAGGCACAAGGGAATGAAGACCTTAAGGTAACCTTAACAGCTCTTTTTCAGTTTATCTTGAAGTCCCCTGAGAGGTCAATAGAACTGGAAAGGGCCCATAGAGGTGCAGGTCCTAAATCCAAGGACCCTGAGAGACCCAGGGACGTTATTTGTTACTTTTATCGATATCTAGAGAAGGAGCTGATACTTAAGGCAGCCTGGGAAGCAGGAAATATGAACTTTAATGGGGCTAATATTAAGATTCTACCCGATATATCCCGTGCTACCCTTCAACGCAGAGCCTGTTTACGCCCGCTATTAGATTTAGCTAAGAAACAGGGTTGCACATATAGCTGGGGATACCCATTATCGGTGAGATTCCGTAGGGAATCATTTTCATACACTATCTATACCCCAGAAGACCTCACTGGACTATTTGCTTTTCTGGAGGTGCCTCCCATCCAGATAACCAACTGGCTTCTACATATCCCACTTACAGGGAGACGCATGGGTGTATCAAATAGACAAGGAAAACACGGAGATTCTCACATACATCGATCACCCCAAAGGAGAAAAATTTGAGATCCACACGGTGACTCTCTGTGGGGGGGGGGGGGGGGGGGGGGGGGGGGGTGGAGGGAAGGCCTGAAAGAGTGCTATTTCATCAAGAGACTATGGTTCTTTTTTTTTTTTTTTTTTTTCTTCTTCTCTCTGGTTGGACTACTGAACTGATGTAATGTTTAATATATGAGGTTTAATATATGCCAATAATACGACTTTAGTCCCCCAGATAAGGGCGAGATGAGACGGCTAGTAGAAAGACTCATTTTTTTTAGGGGTACCTTGCCTCCTCCTCTTTTCCCCTTTTTTTTTTTTTTTCTCTTTTTTTGTAGCGTCTACTTGTCTCCTGATGAACAATTTCGTATATACATATCTAAGAAACCCACATGCCCAATAACCCCTCCCCCCCTCCCGGCCTTTTTTTCTTATTTTTGTGTAGATATATATATATATATATATATATATATATATATATAAAATTTCTTTCTTCCTCCTTTTCCCCTATTTTACTACCCCCCCTTCTTTTTTTTTTTTTTTTTTTTTTCTTCTTCTCACTATATAGCTTGTTTATATAATTTTTTCTTTCTTTCCCCTCTCTTCCCTTACACAGAGCACATCACTTATTGAGATTTCTGGGTATCTATTTACCTAGCAAATTTGGGTTTTTTTTTTTTTGCCTTTTTTTTTTTTTTTTTTTAATTTTGCTTTTATTTTCCTTTTTTTTTTTTTTTCCTTAGTTATATATAGATATACATAATAACTTCTACTTTTGTATTTGATGCACTGGACTTAGAGCACGTACTTTGTGGTAATAACATGAATTCTATCCCCCACACTCATTAATATCCTTTTCTTTTTGGATTCTTTCACGGTATCAACACCTTAAGAAAAAAGGAAGGGAAAAAAAAAAAAAAAAAAAGAAAAATAATATACACGATAATAACACGTTAACGAACTAGGGGGGACTTAATTTCTTCCCCCCCTTTTTTTTTTTTTTTTTTTTTCCCGGTTTTCACCTTTTTTGAAATTGTACATAAATCACAATTATGTGAAACTTTTCTTCACTTAGAACACAAATTTTTCTTTTTTTTACACAAATACCTACATATTCAGATATATATATACCAATTGTTTCTTGGGACACTGCCCGACAGTAAAAGGGCAAACTCTTGAGTCTGGGAAGAAGGTTAAAACTTTGGAATCAATAATCAATAATAAATACTAGAGGGTAGGGCTGTACTATGAACAAAATTTATGATGATATGTTTAATATGAATATATATGAATATATATGAATATAAATATGAATTTGATTTAGTGACAGGCGATACAAGGAGATTTAGCCTGCAGCTATGCTTCTTTTTGTTCTGGGGGTTTTTTTTTTTTTTTCCTCTCTTTTCCTCCCTCTTCCTTCCCCCTTGGAAACTTGAACTTGAGACTATTAAAATGTTAGGGAATAGTACACATGCTGAGAGGAAGGTAGAAGGATATAGCCCATACGTGCGGATTAAATTGTGAAGTAATAATATGAACAGTAAAAGGAGCAGAGAGATATGATCGAGAAGGATGGCTTTCTCCCTGCCCCCCTCTTTCGGTGCTGGTCTCCCCCCCTCCCGCCCCCCCCCTCCCCTTTCTCCCTTATTACCAGCTTAAAAATCTCCCATTCTTTCCCTCTCCGCCCCCCCCCCCTGCCCGTCCCTACTCAACCTAAAATTTTAAGACAGTAAATGCTGGAGATGAACGGATGATCCCGGAGCTTTAAACCCGACTACCTTGACCACGACCCCACATAGGACAAAACGCTCATATACCGAGTCGTAACGGTGAGCGTTTATTTTTTTTTAGCAGCATATAGCTAAAGTTTTTTAGGTGGGGATTCCACTCCGCAAAATCCCTGATTTTCTTGGTTTTTTTTTTTTTTTTTTTTTTTTTTTGTTTTAGAGCCAGTCCATGGAGGTCCTCAATGTGATCTCGCTGAACGCAAGAGGTCTAAACACACCAGAAAAAAGGAGACTATTAATACACGACCTACAACGCTATAAGTCAGATGTGGCATTTGTACAAGAGACACATTTCAGAGAGGATAAAGTACCTATTTTAAAGAATCATTTATTCCCAAATGTCTATCATGCTACAAATCAAAAGGCAAAGTCAAGAGGAGTATCTATCCTTATCTCGAGAAAGATACCATGGACGCATATAGAATCGATCAAGGACCCCGAAGGGCGCTATTTGTTTGTAAAAGGTAGAATAGGAGATATCGCAATTACATTGGCAACACTGTACGCCCCCAATGACCATCAAGAACCCTTCTTGAGTAAAATATTCAAACGGTTGAACGATTTTACAGAGGGCCATGTGATCATTGGAGGCGATTTAAACGTCCCACTAAACCCAGCTGAAGATACCTCGTCTGGACTCTCAGCTACTTCCTATAGATCGCGTAATCGCATTTCCCAAAATCTACATAAAAACCAGCTGATTGATATATGGCGTATATCCCATCCAACTGAAAAAGATTATACCTACTATTCGCCACAATATAAATCCTACTCTCGAATAGACTATTTTTTGATACCACATGCCCAACTCCACTCGATACGAGAAGCCACGATAGGCTCTATCACTTGGTCAGATCATGCACCTGTTTTTATTAAATATGAACTACAAGACTCACCACATAAAAGATCAAGTCAGTGGAGATTGAACGAGAGCCTCCTACAGGATAATGAAGTCTTAGAGGATGTAATTAAGGAACTGAACTATTACTTTACTGCTAATGACACCTTAGACTGTGACCCCGGAATTATATGGGAGGCGCACAAAGCGGTCATTAGGGGAGTACTAATTAAGCATGGGGCCAGGATTAAACGGAAACGGTCAGAACAATTAAAAATATTACTAGAAGAACTAGCCCTGTTGGAAACTCGTCATAAACGGACTCTTTCTACATCCCTGGAGAAGGAACTCCAAGTTAAACGAACACAAATTGCAGACCTTTTACATTTTAAGGCAAAGGCAGCATTGCAAACCTGTAGGAGGTTTTCGTATGAATCAGGGGATAAATGTGGAAAGTTCTTAGCTAGAACTTTGCGAGAACAGAAAATAATGAACTATATACCACAAATTATACCACCGAACAAGCCCAAAGTGACAAAACCATACGATATTGCTAGGGAATTCCAGGAATTTTATGAATCCCTATATAATCTCCAGACTAAACCTCCCACTCAAGCCCAAATCGACGCATATCTTTTACGGTCGGAAATGCCCCAACTAGCTGAGACAGAAAGAGAAGACCTTGATAGGCCCATAACAGTAGAAGAATTACAGGAAGCCGTAAGAGCTACTAAACTGGGTAAAGCCCCGGGTCCGGATGGACTCACAGCCCAATACTATAAGGTATTGTTTCAGTCTCTAGCCCAATATATGATTAAATTTTTTAATGATTTAGGATCCGCTGCGACATTTACAAAAGAGACAATGTTAGCCCATATATCGGTGATACCGAAAGAAGGAAAGGACCCGTCCTCCTGTGGGAGCTATCGTCCAATCTCCCTGCTTAATCTGGATCTAAAACTTTTTTCGAAAATTCTAGCAAATAGGATTCAACAATATATCCCAAATTTAGTTCACCTAGACCAGGTAGGTTTTGTTCCCAAACGTGAGGCAAGAGATAATACTACGAAGGTACTTAATTTGTTACACATAGTGAATAAAACTCAAACGCAAGGTGTATTTATAAACACAGACGCGGAGAAAGCCTTCGACAGGGTGAACTGGAGGTATATGGTGGCAGTTTTGCGATATGGAGGCTTTGGAGATAAAATGTTGAAGTGGATAAATTCCATATACTCCTGCCCAAGGGCACGGGTAAGAGTTAACGGAGTACTGTCGGAAGCCTTCCAGATCGCAAATGGGACACGTCAGGGATGTCCACTGTCACCACTCCTTTTCGCCCTGTCGCTGGAGCCATTCCTCTGCATAATCCGCTTAAATCAGGATATCACAGGCATACATGTTGGAAAAACACAATTTAAGATCTCGGCCTATGCAGACGATATGCTGTTCTCGCTTACGAACCCCCTGATCTCGATCCCGAATTTAATGAAGGAGTTCGAGAAGTATAGTACACTTTCCAATCTCCGTATAAATTTTAATAAATCAGAAGCAATGGGGCTTAATTGCCCACAGATACTAATTGAACAACTTAAACAAAACTTCAAGTTTAAATGGACAGGTAAAGCACTTATATATCTTGGTACATTAATCCCACCTGATATAAATAAGATCTTTGAGCTAAATTTCCCCCCACTGCTCCAGAGGGTGAAAACCCTACTGGATAAGTGGAAATCAGGATTACACTCTTGGCTAGGACGAGTTAATATCGTCAAGATGAGTATTCTCCCTAAATTTCTTTATCTCCTACAGGCCCTCCCAGTAAATATCCCATCGTTATATTTTAAACAATCCCAGAAGTTAATTTTTGATTTTATATGGGCATATAAGCAACCTAGGCTACAGCGCAGGCAACTAATACTTCCTAAGAGAGACGGAGGACTAGCAGTACCAGACATACATAAATATTACCAAGCTATACACTTAAGTAGGGTGATAGATTGGAATAGGCATATAGATCTTAAACTCTGGGTACAGATTGAGAACGCGCAGTCGCCTATTCTATTAGGAAGAGCACCTTGGTGTGCTACACACCTTCCCAAAGAACTTATTAAACACCCTCTAATAGGTAACACGGTGAAAATATGTGCAAAGTTGTTTTCAATATTGAATATAACACCGGAGACCTCTCCTCTGTACCCAGTACTAGGGAACCCACTCTTTCCACCGGGAAATGAAGATAGGGCTTTTAAACACCTATGTAATATAAGCTATATACAAGTGTCTAGCTACATAGGAGAGGGGAAATGGCGGACGATTCCAGAGCTGATGGAAAGAGAGGGAATGTTTAGACTAAAATTTTGGAATGCCCTTCAGATAACTCACTTTTTGAATACCCTTCCTGACCCGGGACGGTTCATTAGACCCCTTACTTCATTTGAGAAATACTGCTCAGAGACAGGACTAATGTCACATACCTTATCAGCGAACTACGAATTAATAACTGCAGCAAGGGAAACTGACTCTCTGAAATGTGTCCGTGAATGGGAACAAGAATTCGGGAAAACCTTTAGTATAATACAATTGCAACATATTCTTAAGTTTACACATGAATCATCTATATGTGCGAAAACACAAGAGACCAATTTTAAAATTTTTACGCGATGGTATAGAACACCAGAAAGATTGAAGATATTCTTCCCTGATGCATCGGACATATGTTGGAGATGCCAGAAAGACACGGGTTCGATGCTACACATTTTTTGGGAATGCCCTAAACTAAAGAATTTTTGGACAGAGGTTAGACGCATTCTCCAAATTTTTACAGATATTGCAATTCCAGATGACCCAGCGTTCTTTCTCCTCCACGCGTCCCATATACCAGAGAAGATTTATAAAGAATCTATTATCTGTCATCTACTAGATGCTGCCAAGGCATGCATTCCACTGATGTGGAAATCGGAGGTGCCCCCGACGATACAGATGTGGTTGCATAAAGCGAAGGAGATTGGCAAGCTGGAAGACCTGGTTCTTTCCGCACGACACCAAAGAGAAAAGTACATCAGGACTTGGGCATCCTGGAATACTTTTATGACTTCGGAAGAGGGACTTGACCTCCTTGCTGGGGAAAGTTAAAATACCCTCTCTCGCATCGAGACCTTCTTGCGAGTGGGGAGCGCATTGGGGGGTCAGACCCTGGATTGGCTCTGGGATTAATTTTTCTCCTTTTTTTTTTTTTTCTCCTTTTTTTTTGTTTTTTTTTTTTTTTTGGGTTACTAGATAAGGCTATAAAATTGGGATAGGCAAGTCCGAAAACATACGGAAAAAGTAGATAGGAAACCGAGTTGACTGGCAGAAGATATTTTTATTCAGTATATGAAGGATATAAATAATGTCTGTTAACTAAGTGTAAATTAATGATTAAGTTGAATATTATGTTTTCTTATGTGTATTCTCGGATATGTTCTTCCTAAAAATAAATAAAATAATTGAAAAAAAAAAATATTTGGATCATCCCGAATAGCTATAGCTAGAGTTTTTATCGCAATAGCCAAAAGCAACAGGGATAAGGGACAACGTTTAATAGCAAAGGAGTGGGAATGGTATCCCATTAGTCTAACCTTAGCTTATGGCTGAGAGTATAGTGCACCCAGGATTTGCAAGAAGAGCGTGCCAAAGTCCAATGACTCCAAAACCTGAAACATGCATGTCCAAAAGACCGAGTCAAATGCCTTCTGCAAATCAACAGACAAGAGAAGGCCTTCCAGAGGGGGACCTCCAGCCCAATCTGACTGCAGAAGGGAAATAATATCCACTGCTCTCCTGATCTGATCCGGCCACTGGCCACCCGGTATGAAGCCCACCTGATCCTTCTGGACAAAGGAACTGATGAAGGATGACAATTAGCCAGAACTTTCATAAACAATTTAGGATAGTTGTCAATAAGAGAAATGGGACAATAAATTGTCAACCTCTCCAGTATGCTTATTAGGTTTTGGAACCACTGAGATGTATGTCAGATAAAAGGAGTCCAATAGCATTAAAATACTCCACCAAGGGAGGGACCAGGGCATCTTGAAATTTTTGAAGATTTAATAGCAGCCAGAACTTCCTGTGCCCTGACAGGGGCCTCTATACATGTTCTATGAGCCACAAATATTTTAGGGAGCAATATGCCCTCCAAGTATTGAGTACAAGCCTGGGGATCTTCACCACCCGGAGCCTTATACAAGCAAGAATAAAAATTCCTAAAGGCCTCTAACAATTTACAGGGGTCCTGGGAATATATGCCATCAGAGCAGAGGACCTTAGGGACTGCATAGGTTTGCTCTGCTTTCGTTGTCAGGGCCAAGTTCAGTTCTAACTGGACCTGCTCAGCTTGTTGAAGCAGGGATGGGTCCTGGGTATGTTTGTGATGTTTAAGCAGAGGTCAAAGCTCATTTAAAATGGTCTGTTGCAAAGTGTAAAACTTTTTTTTTCGGTCCTATTTAGAAGTGACATGCTTTTTGGCAACTCTGGACGCCGCATCCCCTGAACTAAGAAGGAGTGGGACATTTTGGCTTGTTATCAGCGCTCAGTTCAAAAGCCTGCATCTCTGATGGTATAGGGGTGCATTAGTGCAGCCCTCAAATTTTCCACTGGTCCACTCGCGCATGAAAAATGAGGGTTGGCAAGGAGCACTGCCGTCAGGCGGGGATAAATTGGAGCCATTCTTCCAGAGAAAAAGCGTGGAGCAACAGAGAGGGCGGCCGTATCATAGCGGAAGAGAGCGTGGAGGAAGAGGAGAGCTGGCTTGATCACAGAGCAGGGTTTGTAATGTAAGCTGTAATAGCTTACATTACAATTGCAGTCCGCGTGCCGTCACACACAGCCCGCACCTGACCCCGCACCTGTGACAAACAGAACGCCGGTCCAATGCCAGGGCGTGTTCTGTCTGTCACAGGTGCGGGGTCAGGAGGGTGGGGCTGTGTGTGCGATGGTGCACGGACTGCAATTGTAATGTAAGCTGTTACAGCGGGCAAACCCCACTCTGATCTAGCCGGCTCTCCTCTTCCTCCACACTCTCTTCAGCTATAATGATCCGGCCACCCCCTCTGCACTGGAGAGGCTGCACGAGTGAGGCTGCACTGACGGCCACTGGAGAGGCTGCACTGACGGCCACTGGAGAGGCTGCACTGACGGCCACTGGAGAGGCTGCACTGACGGCCACTGGAGAGGCTGCACTGACGGCCACTGGAGAGGCTGCACTGACGGCCACTGGAGAGGCTGCACTGACGGCCACTGGAGAGGCTGCACTGACGGCCACTGGAGAGGCTGCACTGACGGCCACTGGAGAGGCTGCACTGACGGCCACTGGAGAGGCTGCACTGACGGCCACTGGAGAGGCTGCAATGACGGCCACTGGAGAGGCTGCAATGACGGACACGGGTGGGGCTGCAATGACGGACACGGGTGGGGCTGCAATGACGGACACGGGTGGGGCTGCAATGACGGACACGGGTGGGGCTGCAATGACGGACACGGGTGAGGCTGCAATGACGGACACGGGTGAGGCTGCAATGACGGACACGGAGTGAGGCTGCAATGACGGACACGGGGTGAGGCTGCAATGACGGACACGGGGTGAGGCTGCAATGACGGACACGGGGTGAGGCTGCAATGACGGACACGGGGTGAGGCTGCAATGACGGACACGGGGTGAGGCTGCAATGACGGACACGGGGTGAGGCTGCAATGACGGACACGGGGTGAGGCTGCAATGACGGACACGGGGTGAGGCTGCAATGACGGACACGGGGTGAGGCTGCAATGACGGACACGGGGTGAGGCTGCAATGACGGACACGGGGTGAGGCTGCAATGACGGACACGGGGTGAGGCTGCAATGACGGACACGGGGTGAGGCTGCAATGACGGACACGGGGTGAGGCTGCAATGACGGACACGGGGTGAGGCTGCAATGACGGACACGGGGTGAGGCTGCAATGACGGACACGGGGTGAGGCTGCAATGACGGACATGGGTGAGGCTGCACGGGTGAGGCTGCAATGATGGGCACGGGTGAGGCTGCAATGATGGGCACGGGTGAGGCTGCAATGATGGGCACGGGTGAGGCTGCAAATCCAGTGCCAGTTCCTGCATCGCACCTAAATAGCCGGTGGTTCACACTGCCCTCTGCGAACCGCTGTGGGTGTCAATACAAAGTTAATGACACCCCCAGATCGTTCACAGATCACAATGCGAACTGTGAATTTGAACAGGAATTAGATCACATGAGTGTGAACACCCATGCGATCCAATTCCAGTGACGACCAAAAAAAAAAAAAAAAAGTGTCCTGTACCCTTTTGGTCCGAATGCAATGCAAATTCAGACATACAAATGGTATGGCTGAATTCCTTTTGCACAGACATTGCATGTGATCTGCACAGCAATGCGGTGCGGATCACATGCGATGTCAGACATCGCTATAATGTGAATCTCAAAGAATCACAGTTAAAACTAATAAACACTTTAGAAAACAATAGAAAAAAATCCTATTTACTAACCTCTGGTAGAAACACCACAATCCATTACTCTTCCATGTACCTCACCAATAGGTCTTTGATTTGCAGTTATGTATCCATTTGCAGAATTGGTGGGTGTTGTTAATACCTGGACCATAGTGACTGTGGGAACCTGCTGCACAACATGTATAGCATGACTTGTGGGCTGTGAGGTCATGATTGAAGCAGACATGTAGGTCAAAGGCTTTGCCACAAAACTTGCAGTCTGTGCAGGTTTGGCCATAATGAGTGGCTGAGCACTCACTGGGGAACCTGAAATTGAGAAAATAATTGAGTATGTTACTGAAATAAGCTTTTCTCATTCTGAACCTCACAAATAAAACACAATGATCACTGTTTAAAACAAAAGCATTCATGTTTCTTTCAGAGTAGATATGTACAAATAATGTACACAAACGTGTACCTTCCTCTAACATATATTGGCGTGTAAGAAAATGAAAATGTCAGAATCCTCAGCATGGGGTCAAAATCTTAAAAACGACTAAAGTGATTGAAAAGCTTAAATTTTTTTATTTAAAAAAAAAAAAAAAAAAAATGTAGTGCTCCTAAACATAAAATATGTAACACCCCTTAACAACTATAAAGTGATACAGTGCAATTATATCATATGTGCAAATAGCAAAAACAAGTGCAGTGCTCCTTTAAGCATAATATAATAATAATTAAGCATTTAAATAATAATGATCCCTATCTGTGTTAGCAAAATAAAGTGCAAAGTGAAAATCCATCAAATGCGCAATCCAATAGAGTCCAATAAAAAGACCTGACTGTGCTGTACAATCCTGGTGTGTATATACATGCAGATCCTCCACACAAAACAATCAAGTGAAATCAGTCATCATCCACAATATTTATTGCTCCACCACCTCTGTGCCCTTCTCTAGTAGAACATCACCTCTTTTGGTGGACCTGCTTTTAACCACCCTTCTTTTAATAACCCATACATACAAAAAAAACAAAACAAATAAGTTCATAAATTAAGTGTAATAAAATGGAATGACATAGGTACTGAATACATAAAGAAAAGAAGGTGCAAAAAGGCACGGAAAGCCAAGACACCAGCTGAAATCTATCAGTAAATAGAAAGCAATCCTGCCTCTTGTCAGTGCAAATTAATATCAACTGGTTCAGTCTCAACTGGCGGCCTATAAAAAGGCGTCTCATTACCAAGGTGTCACACAAGAAATATCTAAAAGAAAAGAGCTGTCTCAAGACCTTTGCAACCTTATTGTAGCAAAACTTACTGATGGCATTGATTATAGAAGGATTTCTAAACTTCTGAATGCTCTAGTGAGCACTATTGGGGCCATAATCCAGAAGTGGAAAGAACAATCCATTTTATTACACAGAACCTATTTGTTTTGGTTTGGTTTCCAAGTATGTATGGATTGCATGGGTTGTTACTGACATGCAGTGAACATTTCATTGTATACTGTTGGTAAAAAATAAGTATAAGACCAGCCCTCTATATCTTCTACCCCCACTGCGCCAAATAGTGAGAATTTAAATATTAAATATAACAGTGAAAGAATAAATGATTAAATAAATTCGTGAAAACAGCTGCTAACTTAAGTGAATGTAAAAATGTAAAGCCTGCAATTCAACCTAAAGATAAAATATAAATAGTAAAAACTAGTAGCGCTAGTGTAAAAAGTACAAAAAAGTGATATATAAGTAACTTCATATAATCAAATAAAACTATGCAAGTAAAGATGTATATAAATCACCCAGTGACAAGTGATGCAAAAATAGTCCAAAATTATATAAAATAAAGAGATTCAAAGTATATATTCAAATAAAATCTTCAATTAGAATCTTCAAAGAATCTTGAATCAGCCACCACACCACGTGCTTGTGATGCCTCTCCCTCTGAAGAGCACACTCACCAGCTCACAATGCCTCCCACGCTCGTGTTTAGCTACAGTGTATTTTACCCATTCCAGGGGTTAATAGTGACCATCCACTCGATCTGCGTGTTGCATATCAATGTGACAACTGCAATCAGTATGTAGCCTCGAGCATGACCAAAAAAAGAACCTTACTTTAGGGCTTGACAAATTTGCTTTGAATCTAGGAGCCATCAAAAAAAGTTAGGAGCCAGATTTTTTTTTTTTTTAACCGCTTCCCGACCGCCCACTGCATATATACGTCAGCAGAATGGCATGGGCAGGCAAAACCACGTACCTGTACGTGGCCCTTTAAATGCCTGCCAGCGGCTCGCTCGCGACCCGGTCGGGAGCTCCGTGACCCCGGCCGCGGGACCAGCGGACCCGATCGGGTTACGGAGCTGAAGAACGGGGAGAGGTTTGTGTAAACAAACCTCTCCCCGCGCTTCCTACTCTGCCTGTCATTGATTGTCTGTTCCCGGTCATCGGGAAAGCCGATCAATGATGTCAGACGTCAGCCCGCCCCCTAATGTAAAAAAACACACACACGTCAGAGCCCATAACCCCTCCCCTCCCCCTAGTGGTTAACTCTTTCACTACAACTGTCATTTATACAGGAATCAATGCATTTAAATAGCATTGATTGCTGTATAAATGACAATGGTCCCAAAAATGTGTCAAAAATGTCCGATGTGTCCGCCATAATGTCGCAGTCACAATAAAAATCGCTGATCGCCGCCATTACTAGTAAACAAAAAAAAAATATTACTAAAAATGCTATAAAACTATCGCCTATTTTGTAAACGCGATAACTTTTGCGCAAACCAATCAATAATCGCTAATTGCAATTTTTTTTACCAAAAATATGTAGAAGAATACGTATCGGCCTAAACTGAGGAAAAAAAAAAAGTTTTTTTATATATTTTTGGGGGATATTTATTATAGCAAAAAGCAAAAAATATTGAATTTTTTTTCAAAATTGTCGCTCTATTTTTGTTTATAGCGCAAAAAAATTAAAACCGCAGGGGCGATCAAATACCACCAAAAGAAAGCTCTATTTGTGGGAAAAAAAGGACGCCAATTTTGTTTTGGAGTCACGTTGCACGACCGCGCAATTGTCAGTTAAAGCAACGTAGTGCCAAATCGCAAAAAGGGGCCTGGTCCTTTGGCTGCCAATTGGTCCGGGGCTGAAGTGGTTAACAAAACATTTTCAGTGGCAAAGCCCATTCTCTTATGTAGCCCTGATGCGTATCTCTGCAAATGCACGACAAAGGTGTAGACAGGGAGGTGCCAGTATGTGAAGTAGCAAAAAAATAAATAAAAATTAGCTCTGCTGTGGGTAAGCAGCAAAGCTAAAGTCTTTTTTTTTTTTTGATTGTTTTTAGAGGTTAACCACTTCAGTACCAGGCACTTTCACCCCCTTCCTGCCCAAGTCAATTTTCAGCTTTCAGCAATGTCAAACTTTGAATGACAATTGTGCAGTCATGCAACAATGTACCTGCATTGATGAGGAGGCACTGACGGGCCCTGATAAGCAGCACTGATGGGCACAGGTAGGTGGCACGGATGAGGTAGCCTTGATAGGCAGCGCTGACAGATGGCACCAATGAGCAGCACTGATGCGGTGGCCCTCATGGGCACTGCTGAGGTGGCACTGATAGGTGGCACTAATGGGCACTGCTGAGGTGGCCCTAATAGGCAGCACTGATACATGGAATGATGAGGTGGCCCTGATAGGCAGCACTAATGGGCACTGCTGAGGTGGCCATGATATGTGGGTACTGCTGAGGAGGCCCTGATAGGTAGCATGATGATGTGGCCCCGATAGACTGCACTAATTGGCCAGTGATAGGCGGCTCACCTATCTGACATTGTGCAGGAGCCACTGCAGCATTTCACTACCCCCGCAGTTTCTCCACCGCCCCGCCCCCCCTCTCACCTTGTGCAGCTGGATCCCTTCAGCGAAGTTGACTAACTCGCTCCCCGGGGTCCCGACTGGATCTCTTCAGTAAGGCAATAAGCAGGCTGAATCCCCTGCTGGGTCCGGATCCTGGCTCACTTTGCCTGTGATCAGCAACACGACACAACAGTGAGGGCTTGTACCGAGCAGCCGGGCTAGGCTGAACCCCCGGCCAGGGTCCGGATCCCAGCTGCCCCCTGCGATCAGCGGCAAGGAAGGCAGGACACTATTTCTTGTCGCCATTGCGACCTGGCACCTGGGATTTGTTGAGCCCTGCCTTACTTGTAAAAGTAGGTCCACCAAAAGAGGGGAGATTCCACCTGAAAGGGGCACAGAGTTGGTGGAGCAATAACTATTGTGGAGGACGACTGATTTGACCTGACTGCTTTCATGTGGAGGATCTGCATGTGTATACACTAGGATTGTACAGCACAGTGGGATCTTTTGTTTAGACTATATATGGACTCTATTGGATTGCAAACCGATTGATTTGCACTTAGCACTTTATTTTAATAATAGAGAGTATATTGGGGATCATTATTTAGTGTGCTTAAAGGAGCGCTGCACTTGTTTTTGCCGTTTCCTCATATGATAGAATTGCACTGGTTGCATATATTATGCTCCAAAGTGCACGATTGTTTTTCTTTTTATAATATACTGATCTTTGTTTTTAGTGATTTCACAGTAGTGTTGGCTGTTTTTGGAGTGTAAAATATCTAATTATTATTTATATATATATATATTTTTAGTGGCTGTTTGAAAGCTTATTTATTTTATTTTTTTGTGTATTAAAATCCCTCGTCATACTTGGCTCAGGTCCCTCGCTGGCACTCTGGGTTCCTCCAAGCCTTTAGAACCACTTTATGTATGTCAGAAATCATCCTCTTGCACTCTGTCAGAATACAGTATACGAAGAGTGAGAGTATCAAGTTTCAAGAAGTTGAAGGGAATCTCACCCTGTAGTAACATATTGAAACAGGTTATGGAGGTTTACTAAAAGTGATTCATTAAGTATATTTTGGAGGGAAAGGTAAAAGGTTTTAGGGAAGGGCTTGCAATTGTAAAGAGAAAGAAAAAAGGCTAGCAATGCTTTCTATGATTTGTAGTTCTACAGAGACAAAAGACATTTTAAAATTGGCAGACGAGCTTATGGTAAAAGTTAGTGAAAATGACAAACCAGAAGATAGTAAATAACATTAAATCAACTATCCTCTGTAGTTACTGAAAATAAACAGGCAGTAAAGTGGCCGCTGGAAACTTCTGAAAGGAGCCATCTGGTTCCCTACATGCTTAGCCACAGCCCAGCTTGGGAGTGCGCACACATGGGTGCCCCCATAGCGCACAGCTTGCTAAGGGGGCACTGGAAAGAAGAAGGGGTTGGGAGCACCTGTGGGAGGACTCCAGAAGAGGTGGCAAGGAACTGCCGTGTGCAATACAATTGTTCAATTGTAACCTCTTATTTTAATGGGAAAAAAAAGGCTTTCCCATCACTTTAGGCACTGGGCTACATACCTAAAACATTTTAACTGAAAAGCGTTTTACTACTATGTTAGCTTCTATTTTTAAATGTGCCAATTATAAGAATACTGCTCATGTGTATATCAAATAAATAACATTTCATAAACATTCATAAGTGATATAAAGACTCTTGTTAATAATCAGTGCTAGCACTATAGCCTGAAACTGTTGTGTGGAACGATATGCAACTCTTTTTTGTATATAAATATTCAAATATGCAACAATCCTTGGATTCGTTTTTAAACTATGGCCTTTGGAAGGGTCTGATTGTATGTGTTGGAAGAGCACCATAGTGACGTTTCCCTCACCTGTGAAGCCATTATAAAAAAAAATATATATGCGACTAGAAATTGCACAGTTGTCAGCTCATTCACTGTTACAGGGATGTGCAAATCCTATTGCCCGATGCCCGAGACATGCAGTTCCGGGCACCAGGCAGTTTTTTTATTTTTTTATTTTTTTCCAATTATAGCATTTAACCCTGCTGTTTTTAACAAGCTGCGGGAGGGGACACCCACCCCGCAGCTATAACGGGCTGTCCAGGGGCCGACTGACCATCCGGCGAGAGGCTCCTGGTGGACAACAATCTGACGTCATGCAGGGAGAGTCTTGTTTCCCGGAAGCGGCTGGATGCTGTGTATCCTGTGTAGAGCACCGGGATCAGTGAGTGCGCTGTGACGGGGGACGGAGGTAGGCTGGGCTGTAGTGTACCAGTCTGTGTGGACGTAATTCACTGACACAGCAGCGTTAATATCAAGTGTGTAATCGGTGGTGGCTGCAATGACTGCCTTGCACAGCACTCTCCTCTTTCTCCTCTATGTGCCCAGTGCCCCCCCCCCCCCCCCCCCCCCTGAAAAATGTGTAGGGTCAGTGCCCAGCTGCCCCCCCCCTCTGCCTATAACTGTGCATGGTCTGTTCCCAGCCACCCCCCTCTGCCCATCACTGTGCGGGGCTCAGTGCCCAGCCGCCCCCCTCTGCCCATCACTGTGCGGGGCTCAGTGCCCAGCCGTCCCCCTCTGCCCATCACTGTGCGGGGCTCAGTGCCCAGCCGTCCCCCTCTGCCCATCACTGTGCGGGGCTCAGTGCCCAGCCGTCCCCCTCTGCCCATCACTGTGCGGGGCTCAGTGCCCAGCCGCCCCCCTCTGCCCATCACTGTGCGGGGCTCAGTGCCCAGCCGCCCCCATCTGCCCATCACTGTGCGGGGCTCAGTGCCCAGCCGTCCCCCTCTGCCCATCACTGTGCGGGGCTCAGTGCCCAGCCGCCCCCCTCTGCCCATCACTGTGCGGGGCTCAGTGCCCAGCCGCCCCCCTCTGCCCATCACTGTGCGGGGCTCAGTGCCCAGCCGTCCCCCTCTGCCCATCACTGTGCGGGGCTCAGTGCCCAGCCGTCCCCCTCTGCCCATCACTGTGCGGGGCTCAGTGCCCAGCCGTCCCCCTCTGCCCATCACTGTGCGGGGCTCAGTGCCCAGCCGTCCCCCTCTGCCCATCACTGTGCGGGGCTCAGTGCCCAGCCGCCCCCCTCTGCCCATCACTGTGCGGGGCTCAGTGCCCAGCCGTCCCCCTCTGCCCATCACTGTGCGGGGCTCAGTGCCCAGCCGCCCCCCTCTGCCCATCACTGTGCGGGGCTCAGTGCCCAGCCGCCCCCCTCTGCCCATCACTGTGCGGGGCTCAGTGCCCAGCCGTCCCCCTCTGCCCATCACTGTGCGGGGCTCAGTGCCCAGCCGCCCCCTCTGCCCATCACTGTGCGGGGCTCAGTGCCCAGCCGTCCCCCTCTGCCCATCACTGTGCGGGGCTCAGTGCCCAGCCGTCCCCCTCTGCCCATCACTGTGCGGGGCTCAGTGCCCAGCCGTCCCCCTCTGCCCATCACTGTGCGGGGCTCAGTGCCCAGCCGTCCCCCTCTGCCCATCACTGTGCGGGGCTCAGTGCCCAGCCGTCCCCCTCTGCCTATCACTGTGCGGGGCTCAGTGCCCAGCCATCCCCCTCTGCCCATCAGTGTGCGGGCTCAGTGCCCAGCCGCCCCCTCTGCCTATCACTGTGCGGGGCTCAGTGCCCAGCCGTCCCCCACCTATAAATGCAAGGGCAAAAAGTAAAAAGTATCAGTTGAGCACATTGCCGACTGCACCATATAAATCATGACGAGGTCACAAATGGCTTCCAAGACGTGTTCTTAGACGAAAAACATTGGGAGGAGCCTATTTGCGATGTCATCACGCACATTGCTGGGCAGGCAGCGATGTTTTAATGTCAGATACCATCTAATGCTTGTGAGTATACGTTTCCAGTCTGCCCTGGGATTTATGGACTACTATAAAAAAATAAACAAACAAACAGAGCAGGAAAAGTAGGGAAAGGCAGAAACTAAATGGTGGCGCTAAAAGCATGGAATGTGGACAAAAAAAAAAAGAAAAGAAAAAGGTGTTGCAAACACTATAAGCAAATCTGTGAAAGAAGGAGAGTGATCTCAACAGCCTCCCCCATCAATAGTCTCAAAAGAAGCAAATACAAAAGTGTGCAATGGAAACAATGGGTCCTAAAGGGAGAGCTACAGTATAAAGTAGGACACAGAACCCTAGTGTCAAAAAGAGGGAAGGACATAGTGGGTGAGGTTGAAAAAAAAAAAAAGACACAAGTCCATCAGGTCCAATCTATGTGTGCGATTATATGTCAGTATTACATTGTATATCCCTGTATGTTGTGGTCGTTCAGGTGCTTAGCTAATAGTTTGTTGAAATTATTGATGCTCCCCGCTGAGACTATCGCCTGTGGAAGGGAACTCCACATCCTTGCCGCTCTTACAGTAAAGAACCCTCTACGTAGTTTAAGGTTAAATCTCTTTTCTTCCAATTTTAATGAGTGGCCACGAGTCTTGTTAAACTCCCTTCCGCGAAAAAGTTTTATCCCTATTGTGGGGTCACCAGTACAGTATTTGTAAATTGAAATCATAGCCCCTCTCAAGCGCCTCTTCTTCAGAGAGAATACGTTCAGTGCTCAAAACTAATATCCTCCAGACCCTTTATTAGCTTTGTTGCCCTTCTTTGTACTTGCTCCATTTCCAGTACATCCTTCCTGAGGACTGGTGCCCAGAACTGGACAGCATTCTCTAGGTGTGGCTGGACCAGAGTCTTGTAGAGTGGGAGAATTATCGTTTTATCTCTGGAATTATTCCCCTTTTTAATGCATGCCAATATTATGTTTTCTTTGTTAGGCTCAGCAATGGCATGCAATGCCAAGCTGCTGCTATCATCTACTAGGACCCCCAGGTCCTTCTCCATCCTAGATTCCCCCAGGAGGTTCTCCCCCCAGTGTATAGATTGCATTCATATTTTTGCCACCTAAATGAATTATTTTACATTTTTCTACATTAAACCTCATTTGCCATGTAGTTGACCACCCCATTCATTTGTTCAGATCTTTTTGCAAGGTTTCCACATCCTGCAGGGAAGTTATTGCCCTGCTTAGCTTAGTATTGTTTGCAAATACAGAGATTGAACTATTTACCCAATCTTCCAGGTCGTTTATGAACAAAATAAATAGGATTGATCCCAGCACAGAACCCTGGGGGACCCCACTGCCCACCCCTGACCATTCCGAGTACTCCCCATTCATCACTACCCTCTGAACTCGCCCTTGTAGCCAGTTTTCAATCCATGTACTCTCCCTATGGTCCATGCCAACGGACCTTATTTTGTACAGTAAACGTTTATGGGGAACTGTGGCAAATGCTTTTGCAAAATCTAGATACACCACGTCTACGGGCCTTCCTTTATCTAGATGGCAACTCACCTCCTCATAGAAGGTTAACAGATTAGTTTGGCAAGAACGATTCTTCATGAATCCATGCTGATTACTGCTAATGATAACGTTCTCAATACTAAAATCTTGTATAGAGTCCCTTATCATCCCCTCTAAGAGTTTACATACTATTGATGTTAGGCTAACTGGTCTGTAATTCCCAGGGATGTATTTTGGGCCCTTTTTAAATATTGTTGCTACATCGGTTTTTCTCCAATCAGCTGATAACATTCCAGTCAGTAGACTGTCAGTAAAAAAAAATCAGAGAAACAATGGTCTGCCAATTACTTGACTGAGTTCCCCAAGTACTCTCGGGTGCAAGCCATCTGGTCCCGGTGATTTATTAACCCTTTCATGACTAAGCCTATTTCTGACATTTGGTGTTTAAAATCTTTATTTTTTCATAGAAAATTACTTGGAACTACCAAACATTATGTATATTTTTTTTTTTAGCAGAGAATCTAGAGAATAAGATGGCGATTGTTGCAATATTTTGTGTCATACAGTATTTGTGCAGCGGCCTTTTAAACGCAACTTTTTGGGGAAAAATACACTTTCATGAATTAAAAAAAAACAAAACAGTAAAGTTAGCCCATTTTTTTTGTATAATGTGAAAGATGATGTTATGCCGAGTAAATAGATACCAAACATGTCACGCTTTTAAATTGCGCACACTCGTGGAATGATGACAAACTACGGTACCTAAAACTCTCCATAGGCGACATTTAAAAAAAATTTAAATAACGGTTACCAGGTTAGAGTTAGAGGAGTTCTAGTGCTAGAATTATTGCTCTTGCTCTGCCGATTGCGGCTATACCTCACATGTGTGATTTGAACACTGTTTACATATGCATTTTCTTTGCTGCACGAGCTCGCGGGGACCGGGGCGCTTAATAAAAAAAAAATACATTTTTTTTATTTCATAAAAAAATTTGTAAACATCCCTTGTGACAGTAATAGGTGGTGACAGGTACTCTTTATGGAGGTCTAAAAGACCCAAAATCGCTCCTTTGCACTTCAAAGTATTCAGATCGCCGGAAACGGCGATTCTGAATACTGTCGATTTTTTTTTAAAACCGGTGCCATTGGCAGCCTAGTAAACAGGAAGTGATGTTGTGACGTCACTTCCATGTTTACAGAGGGAAGACTGGCACAAAGCCGTTTCTGGCTTCGTGCCAGTCTGTCTCTAGCCGCCGGAAGTGGCGGATGGTGGAACGGGAGGCCCGGTAAGAGCCTCCGGGATAACAACCTTTTAGCCGCATCGGTTATCCCTGGATAGCCGATCTCCCGCTCTAAAAAATGGTACCGGGATGATGCCCGCAGCTGCGGGCATCATCCTGGTATAACCCCCGTAAGCCGAGGCCACATATATGCGTATGCTTGCCGGCAAGGGGTTAATGTTAAGTTTCCCAAGTCTAATTTAAATTCTGTCCTCTGTTAACCATGGAGGTGCTACCTTTGAGGATAAACACTGCAGTTTTGGTTACTGAAGCCCCCCCCCCCCCCCCCCGCCCCCCCCCCCCCCCCCCCCCCCGATTCCCTTGTGAAAGAGGAGAAGAATAAATTCAATACCTTAGCCATCTCCCCATCTTTTGTAACCAGATGTCCTTCCTCATTCTTTATGGGGCCAATATGGTCTGTCCTCACTTTTTTACTGTTTACATACTTAAAGAATTTCTTGAGATTTTCTTTTGCTCTCCTCCTCCTCCTTCATGTTCTATCTTAGCCGTCCTTATTGCACTCTTACATTTCTTGTTGCATTCTTTATAAAAGTCTGAATGCCGATGATGATCCCGCAACCTTGTTTTTTTTTAAGGCCTTCGCCTTTGCTTTTATATGCATTTTTAGTTTTGACATTGTTCGCTCTTTTAAATGTATTACCTAATGGGATGCATTGGCTAATGCCCTTTTTTAATATAAGGTAAAGAGGTAGTGCTGCGCTGTATAATAAAGCTGTAGAGACTAAGGTATATTAAATAGGTATGCACACAAGTAAGTGCTGATTATGCAGAAGATAGAGGATGGTGTGAATTTTTTTGTGCATAAATCACATAAAATCGCATAAACGTGACATAGCTTAAAATTGCATAAAATTGCATGAAATCGCATAAAACATCATATTCAAAGGATAAATCCGTGAAAGGTGTGAATTTTTGTGCATAAATCACATAAAATCGCATAAACGTGACATAGCTTAAAATTGCATAAAATCGCATGAAATCGCATAAAACATCATATTCAAAGGATAAATCCGTGAGAGGTGTGCAGAGGTGTATCAAGTGAGAATGATGTGGGTAAATCACATAAAATCATATAAAAATGACATCTCTTAAAATTGCATAGAAGCGCATAAAAATCGCATAAAGTTGCATCAAGCGTCACATTAAAATAAGGTGAATCTGTGATGGGCGTGCATAGAGTGCTGTGGTCAAGTACAAGTGATTAAAAAATATGACACATAAAATAGTCGCAATAAAAATTGCATCGGTGCATAAAACCAACTAGGTGGATAAGGATGTGTAAAAGGTAAGCATAGCCAAAAAAATTGAATACAATCAATAAATAAGTAATGCAAAAGTGCAAGAACAGTCCGTGGGGGTGAGCCCTTTCCTAGTGTGGGCAAAGTGTGGTTTGCTATGGCGCTGGTGACAAATCCTGGTGGGGTATAACGGTATCGGTGCTGGTGGTTATTGTGACCAGTAGCTGCAGGTGGTTCCTGATCTTCCGTGGAATATAGTAATGGATGTGCCCTTACCTTACCGCTGTAAGGTAACAGCGTGTATATGTGTTAGCTGGTTCTCAATGGGGCTTCTGTGTCCTATGGCGGGCGGCTCCCTTTAAATCCAGGTGTTTGGGCGTCTCTTTTACTGGGGTGTACGCTCTAGTTCAGGTGTATGTTTCTCGCAAAAATGGATAAGGAGAGGAAGGGTCTCGATAGTGTAGTACGTTTTTAAAAGGTTTTATTCAATACAAGTAAAATACAGTAAACTCACATTTATGTTGCTCAAAATTGCATGGGATAAACGAGCATCGAGCTCGTACCTCGCTTCCGGTATCTAGTGTCCCTTTACGCGTATTCGTCACTGTCACATGACTTCTTCAGATGAAGCACTTCTTCAGATGAAGCACTGTCACATGACCTCTGAAGAAGTCATGTGACAGTGACGAATACGCGTAAAGGGACACTAGATACCAGAAGCGAGGTACGAGCTCGATGCTCGTTTATCCCATGCAATTTTGAGCAACATAAATGTGAGTTTACTGTATTTTACTTGTATTGAATAAAACCTTTTAAAAACGTACTACACTATCGAGACCCTTCCTCTCCTTATCCATTTTTGCGAGAAACATACACCTGAACTAGAGCGTACACCCCAGTAAAAGAGACGCCCAAACACCTGGATTTAAAGGGAGCCGCCCGCCATAGGACACAGAAGCCCCATTGAGAACCAGCTAACACATATACACGCTGTTACCTTACAGCGGTAAGGTAAGGGCACATCCATTACTATATTCCACGGAAGATCAGGAACCACCTGCAGCTACTGGTCACAATAACCACCAGCACCGATACCGTTATACCCCACCAGGATTTGTCACCAGCGCCATAGCAAACCACACTTTGCCCACACTAGGAAAGGGCTCACCCCCACGGACTGTTCTTGCACTTTTGCATTACTTATTTATTGATTGTATTCAATTTTTTTGGCTATGCTTACCTTTTACACATCCTTATCCACCTAGTTGGTTTTATGCACCGATGCAATTTTTATTGCGACTATTTTATGTGTCATATTTTTTAATCACTTGTACTTGACCGCAGCACTCTATGCACGACCATCACAGATTCACCTTATTTTAATGTGACGCTTGATGCAACTTTATGCGATTTTTATGCGCTTCTATGCAATTTTAAGAGATGTCATTTTTATATGATTTTATGTGATTTACCCACATCATTCTCACTTGATACACCTCTGCACACCTCTCACGGATTTATCCTTTGAATATGATGTTTTATGCGATTTCATGCGATTTTATGCAATTTTAAGCTATGTCACGTTTATGCGATTTTATGTGATTTATGCACAAAAAAATTCACACCATCCTCTATCTTATGCATAATCAGCACTTACTTGTGTGCATACCTATTTAATATACCTTAGTCTCTACAGCTTTATTATACAGCGCAGCACTACCTCTTTACCTTACCTTAATTCCTTGGGATCCGATAGTTCCTATCAGTGCTTTGCCGCAGTATTCCATTAGCCCTATTTATTCACCAGGCAAGCGCAGAGATACATACTATACCATACCCTTTTTTAATATGCTCTTAAAGCAAACCCATCTCTCCCCTGTGTTCTTTGTTCCTAAGATTTTATCCCAATTTATGCCTTCTAGCAAGGTTCGTAGTTTAGGGAAGTTGGCTCTTTTGAAATTCAGCGTCTTTGTATTCCCCTGCATTCTCCTGACATAGATCAGGAAAAAATTTAATCAACCAAAAGGTTTAGGGCATAAGAAGCATACACTGCACAATCCTACATAATCAGAAATAGGATATATATTTATATAAAATTAATATAAAATCAAGGAACTTTCATAAACTCCACCCACATACTTGCCCGCCAAGTTTTGCATCTCCCACTGAATCATGAATCAAGTGCTTAGTAAGCATTTTTCAGACAGAGAATATGGCATCACAGGGAACAAAATTAAGGCTGATTGGAAAAATAAGGCAGTGATTTTTTTTGTGCATGGGGAGAGATCTAGAAATAGACAGTGGGCAGGATCTTGGAGTTCAACATTCCCTTTTTGCAGAAAGAATGTTTTGGACTCTTAACATATGTTCTCTTTTACCGACACTCTAATCCACAAAACATAAAAATAACATTGAGGGCATACATTTCTTATGAACTTTCTAAAGTGCCCAGGACTATAAATCTAGTTTATGTAGTAGTTTTTCCCAACCTGGGGCACTCTGGGAATATCGACACTCGGACACAGATGCCATCTTTAAACCAAACTCATGTGAAATAGGAGATCCTTCTCGTGACATGCTCTCAGGAGTCTGCAAGCCACTGGAATTTGAGGTCAACAGATCAGGGTATGTTGGAGAAGCAGGAGCACTTCTGAAAGCAAAGGAAAAATATTTACTGTGTCAATCTGAAGTCAATCAATATGTATTTATGTAATGACAAAAGAGCAGCCCTAACATCTGACAAGATAGGGGGTCAACATTTTATCAAACATATTCATTTGTTCTCTTTGAAAACATTATTTTTGTACATAACTTAAAATTATTTTCTTGGCATTCATTAAAAAGGGACAAAAAGGATCAGTATTGATTCTGAAACAAGTGGCTTATACTGCTGCCTACATGAGATAGGACACTTGCAAGTAAATCTGTTTTTCGGACAGACATAACCCTTCCCACTCTCATCATTGTCCAGTTGTCTACGTCACCTAGCAATTGAGGAAGGAGAAACAGGCTGCCCCTTGCGGGGAACTTTAGGGCTGACAAAAAAGATCAGAGGGAATCTGTACCCAAGAGAAAAGTTGAACAGCCGCACACTATATCTAAACAGGGATATCTCCAGAGTCGGGACGTTCCAGAGCAGGGCAAAGACATATACAGTGAGGGGGGGGGGGGGGGGGGGAGTATTTGATCCCCTGCTGATTTTGTATGTTTGCCCACTAACAAAGAAATGATCAGTCTATAATTTTAACAGTAGGTTTAATTTAACAGCGAGAGACAGAACAAAAAAAAAAAAAAAAATCTAGAAAAATGCATTTCAAAAAAGTTATAAATTGACTTGCATTTTAATGAGTGAAGTATTTGACCCCTTTGCAAAACATAACTTAGTACTCGGTGGCAAAACCCTTGCTGGCAATTACATTTTCTTCATTACATACGTTTCTTGTAGTTGGCCACTAGGTTTGCCATGAGTGAAGTATTTGATCCCCTATCAAATCAGCAAGATTTATGGCTCCCAGGTGTCTTCTATACAGGTAACAAGCTGAAATTAGAAGTGTTCTCCTAAAGGGAGTGCTCCTAATCTCAGCTTGTTACCTGTATAAAAGACACCTGTCCACAGAAGCAATCAGATTCCAATCTCTCCACCATGGCCAAGACCAAAGAGCTGTCCAAGGATGTATGGGACAAGATTGTAGTCCTACACAAGGCTTGAATGGGCTACAAGACTGTCAAACAGCTTGGTGAGAAGGGCGACAACAGTTGGTGCGATTATTCACAAAATGGAAGGAAAAAAAAAAACTAACTGTCAATCTCCCCCCAGTCTGGGGCTCCATGCAAGATCTCACTTCGTGGAGTTTCAATAATCATGAGAACGGTGAGGAATCTTGCCAATAATATCAATGCAGCTCGGACCATAGTCGCTAAGAA
Source organism: Lithobates sylvaticus (assembly GCA_028564925.1). Taxonomy (NCBI): domain Eukaryota; kingdom Metazoa; phylum Chordata; class Amphibia; order Anura; family Ranidae; genus Lithobates; species Lithobates sylvaticus. The sequence continues at coordinate 148,450,621 of CM053031.1, read as the reverse complement.
AACAATTGGTAACACACTACGCCTTGAAGGCCTGAAATCCTGCAGTGCACGCAAGGTCCCCTGCTAAAGAAAGCACATGTACAGGCCCATCTGAAGTTTGATCACGAATATCTGAATGATTCAGAGGAGAACTGGATGAAAGTGTTGTGGTCAGATGAGACCAGAATCAAGCCATTTGGCATCAACTCAACTCGCTGTGTTTGGAGGAGGAGGAGGAATTCTGCCTATGACCCCAGGAACACCATCCCCACCATCAAACATGGAGGTGGAATCATTATGCTTTGGGGGTGTTTTTCTGCTAAGGGGAAAGGATAACATCACATCAAAAATCTTGGGTGAGAAGCTCCTTCCCTCAGCCAGGGCATTGAAAATGGGTCATGGATGGGTCTTTCAGCATGACCATGACCCAAAACACACAGCCAAGGCAACAAAAGGTGTGGTTTAAGAAGAAGCACATATGTGGCGGGAGCTGAAGGTTCGAGTTACCAAACGTCAGCCTCGAAACCATAATGACTTGGAGAGGATGTGCAAAGAGGACAGGGACAAAATCCCCCCTGAGATGTGTCCAAAGCTGGTGGCCAACTACAAGAAATGTCTGACCTTTGATTGCCAACAAGGGTTTTGCCACCAAGTACTAAGTCAAGTTTTGCGAAGGGGTCAAATACTTATTTCGCTCATTAAAATGCAAATCAATTTATAACTTTTTTGAAATGCATTGTTCTCACCTTTTTTTTATTCGGTCTCTCACTGCTAAAATAAACATACCATCAAAACTATAGTCTGATCATTTCTTTGTCAGCGGACAAACGTACAAAATCAGCAGGGGATCAAATACTTTGTTCCCCTCACTGTAGCACCAAGAAAGGGGTCTGTACAAAATAAAGCCACTAACACAGAGATGATGCTACAAGGAAGTTATTTTGTAGAAAGGGAAATCCCTCTGACAGGTTCAAAGGGTATCTTTTAGAAAAGCCAACAGAATCAGGTTCAGATCCCACAGAATCATGAGTGGATATACAGGTAGAACAATGTAAGCAACACCCTGGATGAAGACACTTACCAAAGAATGAGAAGCATGTGGCATGAAAAGAAAGGCACGCAATGGTAGGAATCAAACCTTTGATGCTACTCAAAGCCAAATTGTTTTTCCAGACCAGAAAGAAATAAGGCCCTAATGCATCCTATGGAGTAACCCCTGGGATGGAAAATTGCTGGTCTTGCAACCATACAAAGTACCCATTACATGTGCTGGAGCTAAACCTAGCTTTTAGGAGCATAAGAATACCAGAATCAAATAGGCCCCTATCTTTTAAAAGCTGAACTTCATCAGCCATGTCACAAAACCAGGGACTGAAGCAGGCGGGTAAATTGGTCCTTTGGCACACAGAGTCCACCAGGAGTCTGTGGTACTCCGAACTTCAAACACCTGGGCCAGTTTAGTGCACGAGTAGCATCAGTATGTCCCGTTTCAAATCTGTGAAGCAGATGAGGCAGGAGCTTCAGGAGGTGGAAAGGCGTAGATCAATTTATACTGATCTCATGGAGTCACCAGGGCATTCCCTGCTATGGCTAGAGGGTCACTGGTTCCGAAAACAAACCTGCTCAATTTGTTGCTGAATCTGGAAGCCAGGAGATCCGTGTCCTGCACTCCCCACCTGCAGAGGTCTCAAAACACCTGTAAGTGAAACAATTATTCTCCCAGATGTTGGCAACATAGAAAATCCATCTGCCAATTTTTCACAATTGGAAATGTGCATGACAGACAGGATTGAAGCATGAAGTTCCACCCAAATCAGAATCGGGTCGGCCTCTGATGTACGCATTGCTGTGGCACTGTCCAAATGAATGTGGGTTAGATGAACCTGCACTATTACAGTCCTATTTCCTTCAGGTACAATTCCATGTTCCTTAGACGAGGGGAAAATTCCTCCCCTCAGGCCCTTGGGCAGTGATGCTGCAAGCTGTCAACTTGTTAGTAGAACGTGAACTGGGAGGGTCCACAGGACAAACTGTCTGCTCTTATGATCCAACATACTGCAAGCATCCAAGTGTGCAGATTGCTTGCAAGGGGGTACTCACAAACTATCTGCAGAAGCAGGGAAGGTATGCAACTTTGTCCCTGGAAGGCAGTAGCAGGGAGACCTTGACAGATCACTTTTAGAGGAGCAATGTGGCAATGGTGCAGGCGTCGCATAAAAGGTGGGAAAGACTGTGAAGGTGCATTTGTGCAATATAGGAGGTGGCACAGAACATTTACAGTGAAGCCACACAATGAGGTAGTCATGCAGGCGCAGTAAGGTGGGCATGTGCGACAATTCAAAAAATGGAGCAGCGCCCAATTTCTGCAAAAGGCTCACGCTTTAACCCCTGCTGATGTGACAGCCACAGACTCAGAGTAAACACAACCATTATATTATGCCAGGCTGGTGAGCTTCCCAAGCATAATCCAGTGCCCTGGGGTCACAATACAGGAAGGCCCCACATCTTCCACATGGTGGGGTCCAGGTACAGCCTCCAAGGCTATGGCAAGGATCAGCCGATCTGGAAACAGCGTAAATGAACCCTCTTGGCGTTAAAATGTATTACAGGTTCTCTGAGCTTGTGGTCAAGGGGTTTTCCTCACTACAATCCCAGCTGCCGAACACCCAACTATAATCCACATATAAATAATAGTAGCTAAAATTATTTAAAAAATGTTGCAGTGCTCTAAAGTGAAATACAATTCTTCTCAATATCAAATTAAAAACATAATGTGCTCAACCTATATAACAATGTATCATTAGTGCTAAACATATTTAAAAAAATGCTCCCCAAAAAAATTCAAAATTATTACTATTGTGCTCCAGACTAATTCATATAGTCCAACTTCATGTGCAAAATGCCCACTCTTCTGTGCATATTACAAGTGCTCCTTAGTCAATTTTCAATTTGCCATGAACAACCTCCAGTGCTTGTGAATTCTACGCCACACCTCCCCTTGTAAAAATGCACTTACCAGACTGCCTGTCCTTTAAATCAATAAGTTAGCTCCAGCTCCACAGGGCATACCCTCCCACTCCTCTGGTATTATTACCAGCCTCCAACAATCTCCTAGCCACCACAGGATAAATATTGGAAAAATCTGTACACTGTGTAATATTTTTATTTCAAGTAAAACATCATCAACAGCCAAATTGCAAATTGCACACTTACATTAGAAGGTATCACAATGTTTTGCTTTGTAACACACACACACACACACACACACACACACACACACACACACACACACACACACGGGAACAAGAGTGGAAAACTCATGCTTATCCAGTAACATGCTTATTTCTTGAGGCCCCAAATGCCAGTACAGTACAACTAGCCCCCAAACAACCTCTTTTTATAAAGTAAACAGTCCAAGGTATTTAGTAAGAGGCATGGTGAGTTTTTTTTAAAGTTGTAATTTTTGTCACAATTATTTTGAAAAAGGAAAAAAAAGTAAAGAAAGTAGTATGTCATCATTTTATTTTATTTTTTACATAATTCAATACAGCATTATCATATAACTGGTGTGTCGGCGATCAGGAACACTGATAAGTGACAGTATGTGTAAAAAAAAAAAAAAAAAAAAAAATTCTATGACCCCCCCCCCCCCCTTTACACTGATCACAGCAATAGTGTTACCATAGTAACAATGTACTACTCTGGGAAATTGATCAGGATTTTTTATTTTATTTTTTAAACATAAATTGCTTTTACCAATGAATTTCATTGGTATAAGTAACCATTTTTACTGAATGAAAGTGGTTATTCAGTGTCTTTTGTTGCGATTAGCTGGGATCGGCCCTGTCTGTACCATGCGATCACTGTGACCAATCACCGCTACAAAACACAATTGTATACAATGGATGGCATGAAAGGAAGCCATTCATTGTTTACAATTGTCATGTGATCTGCTGTGATTGGTTACATGGTACTGGCAGCAAGCCAGTACAGTGATCAGTCATTGGTTGTGTCCACCGGCAGCCCCGCAGCTGTGCGAGAGGCGCATTCTGGGAGCACGTCATATGATGTCCTCCCAGAACAACAGTGCTCCTGCCTGGACGTCATTGTACTACAAACCGGGCAGGAAGGGGTTGAGGAAAAAATAAGGTCATTTGGAAATTGATTGCAGAAACCTGTCCCAAAAAAGTTGGGAGAAGGCAACAAAAAGCTGACAAAGTACAACCCCAATTCCAAAAAAGTTGGGACAGGGCCATGTTTACCACGGTGTAGCATCTCCTCTTCTTTTAACACTCCGTAAATGTCTGGGAACTGAGGAGACCAGTTGCTGGAGTTTTGGGAGAGGAATGTTGTCCCATTCTTGCCTGTGCATATGCAGCTCTAAAACCTGAATATATATTTTTTTAGCATTAAAAGGTGCCTTTCCAAATGTGCGAGCTGCCCATTCCGTATGCACTAATGCACCCCTATACCATTATATGCAGGATTTTGAACTGATAAAGTGGTTGTAAACCCTTTACAACCACTTTTTGCTACATCCCCTGTATTTGCATGTGCCAAAGTCGTCAGCACAAGCACACTGAAGCATCGCAATGTGCCGTTGCTTCAGTTAGACTGTGCCGTTACTGGCAGCTCTCGCACGCATGCGCGGGAGTGATATCATCGCGGCTCCGCCCAATCACAGCAACGGAGCCTGCGATAACCAGAAGTAACTCCAGGAGCGATGTCGGCCGCTGGAGCGGTAAATGAGGACCGCTGCGAGGGCTTCGATCTCGGGTAAGTAATTCATAATAAGCTAGTATGCTATGCATACTAGCTTATTATACCTTTGGCTTGCAGTTTTTTTTTAGGGTTTAAAACCACTTTAACAAGCTGGAAAGTCCCACTTGTCTTTAGTCCAGAGTATGTGGCATCATTAGTTGCCAAAACAAAAAGGCAAATTTCAATTCGTCTGACCACAGAACAGTTTTTCACTCTGCAAAGACCATTTTAAATGAGTTTTGGCTCAGAGAAGACAGCAGTGTTTCTGAATTGTTCAGATTTGGCTTCTTCTTTGCATAATATAGTTTTACCTTGCATTTTTTTGATGGCACAGTGAATTTTGTAAGTATTCCTGAGCCCATACAGGAATAAAAATCGGTGCCATCTAAAGGCCCGAAGATCACGAGCATCTAATATTGTATTTCAGCCTTGTCTTTTCTGCACATTATGTGCTGTAGATGATGATATATTTAAAGTCTTTGCAATTTTACATTGAAGAACATTGTTTTAAAATTGTTCAACAATTTTGAAATGCAGCTTTTTACAGATTGGTAATTCTCTGTCCACGTTCTCCTACTTGTTAGTACTATTTACTTTGCCAGCTTTTTGTTGCCCTGTCCCAACTTTTCTGAGACGTTTTTCTGCCATCAATTTCAAAATGATGTTTATCCTTATTTTTGTTTTTTTGGTGCATTTTCTCAGTTTAAATAATTTGATGTGCTTACTATTTTCTAGTGTGAATAAAATATGGGTTTAAAGGATTTGCAAATCATTGCATTTTGTTTTAGACTTTCCACAGTGTCCTAACTTTTTTGGGAATTGGGGTTGTAAGTTGAGCACATCATGTTTTGAATTTGATATTAACAGGAATTGTTTATCTCACTTTAGAGCACTGCACCGTTTTTCTTTGAAAAAGCAAAAGGGCTTGACCGAAGACAAACATCTTGATAAAAGCAGAACAAAGCCTATTGGAAAGTGTTGGCTTCTCTCAGCAGAGAGAGAAGGTGTCCTCTCTTCTAAGACACTAGCATAAAACTAGAGCAGGATGGGAGGGGTTATATGTGGCTGACTAACAGCTTTGTTTGGTAGTGTCCCACCTTCTGTCGCCAGCAGCATAACGCACTTGTCCCAAAATACTGATCCTATTTTCCTTGACGAACGATACAATATTTTTTACAGCAGGGATTTAAAAATTAATGCAATATTTACATCCTATTCAACAATATTAATAAGGTATTGATATTATTAAGAAAAAAAAAAAGGAATTTTTAACTCGCCTTGAAGAAAGTGGACCAAATGGAGTAGGAAAGGAAGAAACGCCCCTCTGCCTGCGTTTTCGAAATGCCTGTTCAATAAGTTTGGCTTCAGATGTTGGGTCAATTCTCCAGAATGAACCTTTTCCAGGCTCCTCTTGAGAACGTGGTACTTTGATAAAGTATCGATTTAGTGACAGGTTGTGTCGTATTGAATTCTGAAAGAAAATATAAAAGGAAAAATATCAGCTTTAAAGCCAAGTTCCACCCAAAAATGAAACTTGCGCTTTAAGTACTTGTGACCCCCTGACATGCCTCATTTGGCATGTCATTTTTTTGGGGGGTACCTAGTTTTTACAGGTACCCAGCTCCCACTTCCTCTTCTGGTGCTGCGGCACTGAGTGGAAGTTCACCTCTCCACCCCTCCCCTCTTCCCAGAAGACTGCCCAGCTAGTCACAACGCGCGTCCGGCTGCGAATCCACAGCCAGGGGCCCACACTTGCAATGCTGGCTCCTCAGAGAGGAGGGGGAGAGAAGCGGGGCTTCGGGCAGCCGCATCGCTGGACCTTGGGAGAGGTAAGTGTCTGATTATTAAAAAAGTCAGCAGCTACTCTTTTTATAGATGCTGACTTTTAAATGGGTGAAACTCTGCTTTAAGCATACAGGAATGTTGAAAAGAATGAATGAAATACAGCAAAGCCCCCTTTCTACAACTACAGGGGGTCCCCGACTTACAAACATCCGACTTACAAACGACTCCTACTTACAAACGGAGGGAGACAACAGGAAGTGAGAGGAAATCTACCCCTAGAAAGGGAAATTCACTCCTGTAAGAGTTATTATGGGTAAAAGGTATCTCCACTGATGCTTTATCACCAGTCCATGTTTCCCTAACAACCCAAAATTTTCAAAATCCAATTGTCATTGGGACAGAAGGTGAGGTGAAATCTTCTGAACAGGGGCACAGACAGCAAAACAAATGTTACAGGGGTGATAACCCTTCTCTATGTTATCTAAAAAAAACTTAAAAATAGATTTTTTGGCTGGAGCTACACTTGAAAAAATGTACCTGTTCCGACTTACAAACAGATTCAACTTGAGAACAACCCTACAGTCCCTATCTTGTTTGTAAACCGGGGACCCCCTGTACATGAAACATACAGTTCAATGCCCGAAACTCGCAAATCCTGCTGCTTTATATCAGGGCTTGACAAATTTGCTTTGAATATAACTGATAATTGCATGACGTGCAACGCTGTACCCAAATAAAATGTAAAGTTCTTTTTTTTCTGCCCATTCCATATGCACTAATGCACCCCTATACCATTATATGCAGGATTTTGAACTGTTAAAGTGGTTGTAAACCCTTTACAACCACTTTTTGCTACAGGTAAACCTATAATTAGGCTTACCTGTAGCTACACTGGATATTTCCTAAACCTAAACTGTTTAGGAGATATCCCCTGTATTTGCATGTGCCAACATCATCAGCACATGCACACTAAAGCACCGCAACGTGCCGTTGCTTCAGTTAGACTGTGCCGTTACTGGCGGCTCCCGTGATATATATTTTATGGTTTGACTGCATCCTCTTTCCAGGTCAGTGACTCAAATTACAGAAGCAATTAAGCTATGATAGTCAGGGTGCTGGTATTTTCAAGAAAGATCAGCCTCCATACTCAATACAATTTTCTTGCAAAGCTGAAATCCAAGCACAAAGCTAAATACACAGATGAAAAATATGCAGGGAGGCGTTTTACATGCCAAACGTTTTGTTTATTGTACCACGACACCATCTGCCTGGAGTTTGCATGTTCTCTCTGTGTCTGCATGGGTTTTCTTCCACACTCCAAAAACATGCTGGTAGGTTAATTGGATTTTGTCCAAATTGGCCCTAGTATATGTGCGAATGTGTGTCCCAAACGCGTCGAGATCCTACGGGGTAAATGACCGAGCTTTATCAAGATGCAACTCAACTCATTGTACGTGCACTTTAAAGCACACCTCTCTTAATAATATTAGCTCCCGGTCGGTCGTGTTAATGCATGTAGTCTTTAACCTGGAACAAGAATGGAAATATTGAATTGCAACACTTTTGATACTTGTTTACAGTAGGCTTGTTCCCCAGACCTGGGATTGAAATGCATCAGAGCCACAAACAGCCAGGCTATTACCATTTTCAGAAAGACCAACAACAGTAGCCCCATATTTCTCCCATGATGGGGGTATTTTTGGTAAGAATTTCACAAACATCCTCTCTGCATCTTCTCCTATTTCATACCATGTCCCAGATTGTTCTGTGTTTCTCACCCCAACTCTTTGCTGAACAGCGTTTCTCAAAGCCACTAAAGTCTGTGCTCCCCTTATAGCTAAATTTCACTTACACTGTCCAATATGTTTGCTAGGCTGATAACATGGCTCTGCCATAGTGAGCATTAGCAGTCACTATCTGCACCTTTGTACATTTTCTGGTGGACAGACTTTTTTTTTTCTTTGACAGTTCCCCATTATCACCCTTTTGCATGTCATTTGCCTAAAATTTCCTCGAACAATAGACAGGTTGCAGCAGCCACACAAAGTTGGATTTACAATCACTGAGATATGGGGGCTTATGGAGGTTACTACTGAACAGGCCTTAGATGGGCATTAGTAAAGTTCTTAAAGCGGAACTATGCTGAATCTAAACACCACAAACCAAAAATGCTATTTAAATTAATTTATAATATTCAAAGCAAACATCCAGCTATGTCTCCATACTATATTTTGCAAAGAAATCAATTTGAAAAACACCTCCTAGCATTTCTGGCTGTGGCCATCTTAAGTAAGGGCAGATGATTCATGCATTTACGTCTTAGAAATCATACGCATGTAGTTCATGCATTCAGGCAGGAGGGTGTGCTTAAAGAGGGAGTCCAGCGAAATTTCTTTTTTTTTTTTAAAGTCAGGAGCTACAAATACAGCAGCTGCTGACTTTTAAAATAATGACACTCACCTGTCACAGGGTCCAGCGACCTCGGCACCCGAGGCCAAACCGTCCCTTGGTCCTCGGATGCTGCCGCCGCCATCTTGGGTATGGGAATCAGGAAATTAGGCCTTGCGGCTTCACTTCCCGGTTCCCTATTGCGCATGCGCGAGTCACGCAATGCAATGGGAATGGTCCGCGCTGTCTCTGGGGCCCGTGTGTGTCCCAGCAGACAGCGCAGTGGGACAGGAAGAGGCATAGACTCCTGTGGGAGTCTATGCCTGGAAGTGGGTGCAAATACCTGTCTTAGACAGGTATCGGCACCCCCCCTCCCCCCTGAAAGGTGCCAAATGTGACACCGGAAGGGGGAGGGTTCCGATGAGTGGAAGTTCCACTTTAGGGTGGAACCCCACTTTAAAACCCCTCCTCCCTTCCTGAAATCATTTGCCTAGGCCTGGAAACCAGAAAGTAACAAATGAGGTTGTATACTCCGCTTTGTGATTTTTACCTACAGGTAAGCCTATAATAAAGGCTTACCCGTAGGTAAAAATGTATATCTCCTAAAATGTACACCGTTTAGGAGATATTCACCCGGCATATCGTGCCGAAACTTCAGAGCTTCTTCCTGGAACCGGGCTCTGCAAATCTGCCCTTTCGAATGTACTTTTTATTTAATGTTTATTTGTAATAGGAGGTTTAACCTCTTCGCACTGAGCGCACGCAAATATACAGACTCCCGGTGGCCGGGCTTTGCCGCAGAGCGGCTGCATATTTGCGTGCATTAGTGCTGACAGTGCTGTGCCGAGAGGGCGCACCTTGCGTGCTCCCGGCATAGTGACCAGCGGCTCACGGAAAGTTCCTGATCGCTGTTTGCAATCTGGACTTTTTTTTCGATCATGTGACCGCCGTGACAGCCAATCATAACAGTCACGTGGCCATAAGCCCCCCCCGGCATAGCAAACCCCTTAAAGGGTCAGCGGCAGCCAGACCCAAAAGGTTAAGGCTTGACATGTTGGGTATTTACTCAGTACAATCTCAGCTTTTATATTTTACCAAAAAATTGGATAATTACATAGTGCTCCGAATTTAATTTTTATTTAATATTTATGTGTGACAGGAGGAGTTTATATCTTCATTGTTGTAGCTTCTATATGTCATCACCTAGGCAGCCAGGTAAAAACAGCTCAGTACAAAGTACTAATAGCTGATCAAAACGTATCAATCAGGTTCTATTAATTTACCATTTATCTAAAATGTAATAAAATACAATCTCTTGTGGTATGACAAGATAAATATTCTGTATTGGCTACACTTACCTGCCAACCTTTATCAGCAGATCTGTAGTATGGGTAATGTTTGGTAATATGAGCATAGATGCCACTCAGTGTGAGCTGCCGATCTTGTGCATAGGAGATTGCCTGAACGATGAGCTGTGCATATGAATATGGGGGCTTCGAGGCATCCTGAGAAAACAGAAATTAAGAATGTATTAAAAATAAGACATATAATAAATTGCCTGCTGAAAGTGCTAGTTCCCTGTCCATTTCTGGCTTTAATACTTTTAGAAACAGACCTGACTTGGAATGCAGATGGTGTAGTCAGAGGAAAGGTTCCTGCTCTGCATCCTTACACTGGGAAGTGACCTAAAGTACTGAAGCCTTGGGATCAACATAACAGTCAAGCAAGTGCATCAGGCAAGAGGAATCAGCCACATGACCACACAGAGGATCCTTTTAAAACTTGAACTTTACTAACAGGTAGTAGGATCAACAATGCAAGCAAGGTCAAAATGACAAAAAAGTGTGCAATAAAGTATAGAACAATGTTAAACTGAATATTAAGATGCACAAACAGGAGCTCATAAGAGCAATATCGCTGCAACTAAATAAAGACAGTTATAGTACAGCACAGTCTCCAAAAGGTTCTGTAGCCACAGAAACTAGAGAATGACCACTACTTGAGTAAACTGTAAAATACATAAACAGCTACTTGCACTTGGCCCCTGTGAGAACACCTCTCACAGTAAAGGCCAGGGTAGGTTTGGGTACACTGGAAAGCAGGTGGAGGGATCTCTTAGCTGGCACAGCAGGTTAACAGCTGGAGAAGTCCAAGACTGGTACCGCAGGTGGGCAGCTGGAGATGCAGGGCCACCCCACTTGATGCACAGTACACTGGTAGCAATTGCCAGTGTTCTCTGCAGTGGCTGGGTCTTGGTATAAATTGCATGTTGTGCTCCGGCCTGGCAGCCAGCAAGTCAGGGCTGTGGGGATCCATACATCAGGCTGCAGATCACATGCACAGCCACCTCAGGAGCCCAGGGGATTATGAAAAAAAAAGGAGTTCAAGAACCTTGTGTCTGCATCTGAACATAGCAAGAAAAGGGAACTTTTAAGAAAAGAAATTAGGCTGTCATTGCTTTTTATGAACAAGACAGCTCCCCATTAAAATTCTATGTTCATAATAAAAAAGCCCTTAGACCCCTTTCACACTGAAGCGCCGCTAAAACAGCAGCTAAGCGCCGGTCATTTTTGCAGCACTTTAGCTGCGCTTTTCGGGCGCTAGTGGTGCATTTTTTTTAAGGTCACGTGGCCTTAAAAAAAAAAAAATCCAAAAAACAGCTTTGCGGCACTTTCAAAGTGCTGCCCATTAATTTCAATGGGCAGGGGCGTTTTTGGAGTGCTTTTGACAGCGCTCCAAACCCTCCCAAGATGCTGCTTGCAGGACTTTTTCTAAGGTCCCGCAAGCGCACTGCCCGAGTGTGAAAGCACTCATGCAAATGAACGGGAGGCGGGTTTCAGGCGATATTTCTAGCGCTAAGATGCCTGAAAACTGCCTCAATGTGAAAAAGGGGCCTTATAGTGATTACACATCTTGGCATTTACGTGAACCTTAATATATGTAGCAGATCAAAGTAAATCAGGTTGATGATAGAAAAAAAAATGTATTATTTTTAATTTTCAATTTAAAGAATAAATCTACCACCAATATATCATATTTGTGTGGATACAGACAGATTCTTATAAAGTCTGGGGACCACATCAGGGAAATAAGAATCTACTAAACCCTACTGATGCCATAAGTGCTCTCATTTAAGAAATAGGTGGAGACAACATCCAGATTATTTGTGTCCCTGCGAGTTGTGGACATCTGGTGAGTGGTTGAAGCCATTTCGATCCACACAAAACCTTAGATACTAAAATACAATCAAAAACTGTTCTGTTGCTCCTAATACCTAAATTACGCTTTTGAATCTCTAAAGCAGAACTTCACCCAAAAGGGGAAGTTCCGCTCTTCTTCAGCCTACCGCCTCCCTTTACATTTGGCACATCATTTTCTTTGGGGATGGGGGGGTGTGGTACCTGATTTTGACAGGTACCCGCTCCCCAATTTCGAGTGCAAGTTTGAAAGACCCCCCCCCCCCCCCCCCCCCCCCCCCCCCCCCCCACACACACACAGCCTTCTGGGACACATCTAAGGTCCCAGAAGACTGTGGGACCATAGACAAAATGCAGCACAGTATGCACAGTGGGTAGCCAGCTGTAAAGCCGCAAGGCTTCACAGCCTGTTTCCTTAGATGCTGGCGCCTGGATCCAAAGCCGATTGAAGAATTGAGATGATTACAGTGCTGGATCCTGGGGCAGGTAAGTGTCTTTATAATAATAGTCAGCGGCTACAGTATTTGTAGCTGCTGACTTAAAGAGGAAGTAAAGTTCCATGCATAGTTTGTACTTACACATTAATTCCTTTAACTGTGGAGCCACGAGGGTTTGGTGGTTGGTTGCCCATCCCCCTTGCTTTTTTTTACTCACTTTTTTTTACTGTTTATCTTTTTTTATCATATGTTTTTCACACATGTTCATGTATGTACTATACATACATCTCACATTCTTTACACAATTTTCCTTTTCTGTTAACACCCAAGTGGTAGTTTTATGTCTTGTATAATAACACATAAGACACATTTTTCACAGCCATCACAGTGGAGGGCTTGTTGGATTGCTCTACTTGCCTGCCTTTCCATTCTGTCCTGTTTGCACTGCTGGGCCCTTCAAATCCCATACCCACAGTCCCCAGGTCAGACATTTCCAGGCAACTACCATTAGGTCTTGAGCATATGATGTCTTGCAGATTTGTAAGTATGGGTCCCCCTTGCAATGGGCAGGGGAGGTTTAGGAGCGCTGTATACACCGCCCCCAGCACCGCCCCAAAGATCCTGCTTGCAGGACTTTTTTTCTAATGTCCTGCAAGCGCACCACCCCAGTGTGAAAGCACTCGGGCTTTCACACTGGGGCTGCAGGTGAGGCAGTTTTCAGGCGCCTTACAGGCCCTATTTTAAGCACTAAAGTGCCTGAAAACGCCTCAGTGTGAAAGTAGCCTAAGGTCTTTTGCATACTGAACATTTAGCCGCTTTGCCTGAGATTCCAGCGGTTGTGTGAGCAGAAGGCACAGGTGCATGGTTCGGCTATGCTGCCAGCAGCCTGCTTGACCCTTGTGACTAAAAGCATTGACAGGACAACTACCCTTACAGAGAAAACAGTGGAGGGGAAAATGAATATGTGTGCCATGCTCACATAGGGATAAGTAACTGTAGAACTAAAAAGAGAGAGCGCACTACCCAAGTGGTATCTTTAATAGTAGATAAAAAGAAGTATACTCAAACAAAATCAGTAATCAAAAGCTTATCAGTCCATGATGGACACAAAGGAACCAGGTCACGAGACCTTATCCAGCAAACCAGAGGACCTTCCAAATGACTAATGCATTTCGAAGGGAGATCCCCTCTTCCTTCAGAGCCAATGAGGAATTCCTCATTTCCAATTCCAGGGATTGTTTCTTCTCCTATTAACCAATACATTGTAGACTATGGGGGGGGGGGGGGGGGGGGGGGCGGGGGGGGGGGGTTCTTGCATTTTCTGTGCAATTTCAATGTGACTTGAATTGACATCTGTTAAATGAAATCACACAGATGTCAGCAAGCCGCACATGAAATTGCACTAAATAGTCAGCTTTGAAGGTGTGCCGAAGTAGCGCGACTTCAACGCTGCACTGGTGTGAACAAGGGCTTATTGTCAAAGCTTAATTGAACAAGATGATGATCACCAGCGTATAGGGAAGCACGTCATACACCTGTCTTCATAAGCTGATGAAATCCTGCTCCTTGGGACAACACGCATGCGAGAGGGCTTGACGTCACTCGCAGCAGTCTCCTCATGCTGACTCCATGTGGTCATATGTGATAGAACGCTTTTTTGCTGGCACTTAATGGAAGTGCCTTGTATGCAAGTGCAAATCTTCCTTTTTATTAAATCAAATACATGCAGGCAGAGATCACTAGATATTTCCTGTTTTATTTGCATATATTGGGACGCTGATTATCTTATGCTGCGATCCTCTGTATATGAGCTGATGTGGTGATCCATGTGCTTTGCACTCTGAAGAGGTTTATCGCTACTCTCCAGGATTTTGGCCGTAAGGGAAAGCCTTTCTGACCCTTTGTTGACCCATGGGTCCTATCCTTGAGGCGAGCGGCAAAGAGTGTTTTGGTGAAGGTCACACTTCTGGCACAGATTTTAAGTCTTCATTGATGCCCATTGTCACTTTTTGGAAACATGATTTCTCTATGAACTTTTTACGATTTTTCCTTTCCAATAACTATATCTTTCATGTATTGATTTATTGGATGAGATGCATTAATTGTGATATTTAGTGCTGCACTATTCTTTGTATTATTATCTGGGATTTTTTGTAAACTTGCCCTGAGTGTTAAGCAGCCGTTCATATTTTAACAATTTTTTTGCATTGGTATAAATTTTATTCCATTAATACTAAGCACAGCTGCACCAGATTCTGTGTGCGCCAGTTTTAGTTAATCTACCCCATAGCATACAATTTTTTGATTAATAAGAGAACAAACAATACCTAGAATTCATAAAGATTTTGCAAAAAAAGTGTCTCGCATTTTAAAAGTGGTGAAGAATGTGCCAATAACATGTACCTGTCTAGAACTTGTACTTGAATTTGGCTCATGCTGCGCCACTTTTAGAATGCATGAGAAGTTTTTGTAAAATCTGCTAGAGCCATTTCTCTCTGTACACCAAAAGGGAGTTGGCCTTAAAGTGGTTAAACACCTCTTTGTGACTTTTACCTACAGGTAAATTTATAATAAAGCTTACCTGTGAGTAAAATTAATATTTGCTTGTTTTGCATGCACACTGCACTCTGAATTGAGGGCACAGTAGATGTGTCGCCAATCCAGAGCGTAAAAGTGGCGCATTTTGGAACTGACAAAAAATTGTGAAAATAGCTGTGCTATCTCCTATAGTGAACAATTAGAATGCAATCAAAACACCAATAGTGCTCAAAATATAATTAAAGTGCTGACAGCCCCTTAAAGTGCAATTGGTATTGAAAACAATATGCTCCTCTTTCCTTAGACAAAGGAAAGTGCTGTGCTATGTGACAAAAAATAAAATACACACACACACACACACACACAATCTTCCTGTCCTATCATCACTCCAGTGCCTTCCTAGGACCAAACCCACCATAAGTTGTTGACCTGAGCTTAAAAAAAAAAAAAAAAAACACAACAACAACAACAAGGTAGGTTCAAAAACACATGTCAACTGGTCAATCTCTCATTGTGGGTCCCATTACAGATGGGCTCTAGCGTGTTCGGGATCCAAATGCCAACCCACATTCCCGATCCCGCCAGGAAGCCGGCACCGCACACCACTAATCACAGAGGCATTGAGACATTTCCTAGTTTGTGCAGTTGCAGACTGGGAAATGTCTCACTGCTTGTGATTAGCAGGGGGGGAAGTGTCGGCTTCCTGGCGGGATCAGGCAGGCGAGTTGGGACTAGGATCCCGACCACGCCAGAGCCCATCTCTAGTCTCACCATGTGTACCACCTTAAAATTTTCCACACAGGAAAAACAGAAAAGGAAATCATCGCATAATGCTATTTATTTGTTTAACCGCATAAACTTACTTATAAACAGCGGCAAGGCGTCTCTGCTGCACCGGATCACCTAGCTAGTACGCGATCCTCGCTCCCGGGCATGGGTGTGTGTGCCTGCCGGCCCAGCCGTGCTGCAATTCGATCCAACACTGATCAGTCTTCAGATCCAGGCCAATGATTTTTGGCCTGGACCTGCTGATCGGTTCTGAGGCATCACAGATCAGCAAATCCAAGAACGCTGTTCAACACTTCACAAGATGATTAGGAGGAAACCGTCACCCGATCAAACAGCCGCTTACCCACCTTAGTGGACCCTCATTACAAAGGCCACATGCGCATTTGAATAGTAAAGGATGCCCTTCAATCGCCATACATCTAGGTCAGAGACACCAAGCCGGAATATAGAAGTAGCAACCCTCGGTTTCAGCCCTCCCTTTCAAAACGCTCCAACAATGATCACCACAAATTAATCCAACCCATGTAAATATAAAATAATAGACCTCATGGTGCCTATATCAAATATTGTTTAATAAAGTTAAAAAAAAGGAGATAAACTCGCATGCTCCAAAAATAAAACATGTTTGTTTGTCAAAACATCCAACAGTCCCCACCAGCAAGATGGCTGCCGCATCCCAGCATACAACCGCGTCACATCACCAACTCCTCCCTACGTCGTTTCGTCATAGATTGACGCCAACAGGGGTGTGGCTAGTCGGGCGCTCTGATGCCTTATTTATGCGGGACAAGGTAGATAAACAGTGGGAATAAGCTGCATTCCAATCACCGGAAGTCAGGAAATAATCATGTCCTTAGAGAGCAGCAATAGGTCTTTAAAAATTGCATTTCACTGCAAAATTAAAAACGAATTCTATAGTTCAATTTGACAAAAGAGTCTACTGAATAGTATTCCTTAAATTAGGAACAGGAGATAAACTAAAAGTAATAAAAATACGTCTTAAAAAATAAAAAATATATACAATGCTCAAAACGTAGCATCTTGTGGTCAAAGGGGAATAATATATTGTAATTACATTAATATCACAATTGACTAAAGCACTAACATTTATATATTATAATTAACATGCACCTACATGGATTATAAAAAAAAAAAAAATGTAAACCACTGACTTCTAATTTGGAAACCCCTCTGGTCATATGGCTTCCCCTCCAATTAACAATGTACTTGTCTATACCCAAAAACACAGTCCCTTTTTTTTTATCCCTATTGTGGGGTCACCAATACGGTATTTGTAAATTGAAACCATATCCCCTCTCAAGCGTCTCTTCTCCAGAGAGAAGAAGTTCAGTGCTCGCAACCTTTCTTCATAACTTCATCTTTATCCTCCAGACCCTTTATTAGCTTTGTTGCAATAAGCGTTTGATTGGCTTGCGCAAAAGTTATAGCGTCTACAAAAAAGGGGTTCGTTTTATGGCATTTTTATTAATAATCAGCGATTTTTATCGTGACTGCGACATTATGGGGACACATTGGACAATTTTGACATATTTTTGGGACCAGTCATTTTTACAGCGATCAGTGCTATAAAATTGCACAGGTTACTGTAAAAATTACACTGGCAGTGAAGGGGTTAACCACTAGCTGGCTAGGAAGGGGTTAAGTGTGTCCTAGGGAGTGATTCTAACTGTTAGGGGGCGTGGTTACGTGTAAAACACATCACTGATCATAGCTCCCGATCACAGGGAGCTATGATCAGTGACAGTGTCACTAGGCAGAACGGGGAGATGCTTGTTTACATTAGCATCTCCCCGTTCTTCAGCTCCGTGAGACGAGCGCGGGTATCGAGTCCGCGGGACCCGCGATCCTACTCAATAAAAAAACTCAACAAAAAACAGGAATCCACCCACCATCCACCTCTGAACTCCTGAGAAGAAATGTCAATACAGTGAGTATAAAAAAGAATCACATTTTGTTGCTTTGCAGCCTGAAATGAAGACAAACACAGTTTTTATTTGCATTTTATCCAGCTGTATTTACTAGTGCAACTTATAACATCCAAGTGAAATATAAAACAACATGTCAGAAAAAAAATAAGAAAATTCACAGCCTATAGTCTGTTGGAATAGGTCTTTACTAACTTTGCACATATAGGATTTTGCTTAAATTTGATTAAATTTGATGGTGACCGTATGTGGACTGCAGGCTTCAAGTCATTTTATTGCCAGATTATCAATGGGGTTTAGTCTGGGCTCTGACTAGGCCATGTAAGGACATTCATTTTTTTTTTCCTTCAACCACTGTGTGGTCATTTTTGCTGTTTGCTTTGGGTCATTGTCATTTTGCAAGGTAGATCTTCTTTCCATTAACAACTTTCTGTCAGAGAGCAGCAGATTTTCCTCAAGAATTTGATGGTATTTTGCCATATCCATTCTTCTTCTATCCCGACAAGTGTTCCAGTCCCTGCTGCAGAGAAACACCCCCATAACAGGATATTACCACCGCCATGCTTTACTGTAGCAATGGTGTTATTTGGATGGCGAGCTGTATTAGATTTCCACCAGACATATCATTTGGTGTTGAGGCCAAATAATTCAATTTTAGTCTCATCTTACCAGAACACCTTTTTCCATGTGGCCTTTAGAATTTGCAAGATGCATTTAAGTTGGTCAGATGAGACTAACATTAAAGCCCACATGGACAAAAGGTGGAGGAAGGAGAAAAAAGGTGAATGTCCTTGCATGGCCTAGTCAGAGTCCAGACTTAAACCCCATTTAAAATCTGTGGAATGACTTGAAGACTGCAGTCCACAAACAGTTATCAAAAAACTGAATTTAAGCAGTTCTGTTAAAAATTCTGCTTTACCATAAATAAACATTTGAAAGTTAAAAAAGGGGGTGATTCTTTCTATATCCACTGTACAAATATTTAATGATCATGAAGAAAAGGAGGCTTATACTACAAAGAGTCCGTTTTTTGCCATGTGCAGCACGAACAACTGCATTAGCCAGAATAAGTGGAAATTGTATTTTCTTGACAATGGAGGGGAATAAGACGGAATGAGGTGCAGAGTTATGTTGATGGCATACTAGCCACAATACTATGCAATTGCTAAAACAAGTTTTTATTAGGCATTACCCACTTTATTACAGTGTAGTGAAAAGTTTGGTTTCACTTTAATTTGGCACTATGAATATATAATCAAGCCCATTGAAAACAATATGCATTAAGACATATCTACCTATGAATAAAGCTGTAAAAGTTAGTTTGGTGTACCTTGGGACATTCTCCTCCGGATGTCTCCGTGTGCTGTTCTGAGGCAGCTTTGGCTGCACACTCTGCGGCCAGCTTAAGTTCTGAAGCAATATTATGAATGAAATGCAATCCTGAAGATCCAGCGCCCCGTGGGCTGGCAGGACAAGAGTTGGGAACACTAGAAGTGGAGAAACCAGATTAAGCCAAACAAAAGGTTGCACATAACCAAAATCACCTAAGTAAACTTTCCCATTACATTTCATATAAAACATAAAAGTAAAACTACAACTTTTTTTTCTTTATTTCTGTATGTTTAAGGGCCCGTTCGCACTGCACTTGAGCAGTTTAGTGTGTGGTCAGCTATCAGTTTTGGCTGAAGTGAACTGCGGTGAGATGTGCATTTTAATGCTTCACATAGTTCTTTTTTTTGTCAACTTTATTTGAAGTGTTGCATTGCTGTGGGTGACATGTGGTGCCTACTTGTGCAATGTGATAAGATTCATCATGTCTTTTTTATTGCACTTCACTGCACCACATCTCTGGACTGATTTGCAATGTGAAGGCACAAAAAACTAAAAAATTGTGCAGTGATTGGTGTTCTTCCAGCATGGAAAAAAAGTCACTACATGTGTGAACGGACCATAAAAGTTTATAAATTAGGTTTTGTATAATTAGTTGTATAAAAACTAAACACATTCAGGACACTTGGTTTGCAAAGAATACTGTACTTTCTGATAAGAAAGCCCAGCACCCTACATCTTATACTTGTTAGCAGCCTGTGCATAGCCAACTATAGCCGGTCCCATCTCTTCTAGTAAAGAGGGAGGAGTCACTCAATCTTTGTGATTTTATTTATCCTGTTCTTCTAGCCAGATTTACAATAAAGCTGTAAAACAGACAGGAGACAGTGGTTTATCTTGCTCGGAGCTTGCCATCTGCTGGCTAAAGTTTGCAATTTAAAAAAAAAATAAAAATAAAAAAAAATAAAAAAAATTCTGTAATATTCCACAAAAAATATATATTTTTCTGTAGTGATCATAAGAAAATAAAATATGAAGTCACAACATATTCCCCTTTAGGAAGAAGTAGTGTGTACAAACTTGTCACAAACACACAACATATGATAACTTAAAGTGGTTGTAAACCCTTACAAACCACTTTGGCCTACAGGTAAGCCTAGATTAAGGCTTACCTGTAGGTCCAATAAATATCTCCTAAACCTACATGGTTTAGGAGATATTTAGAAAAAAAAAAAAAAGACAGCGGCGCGCAAGCGCACTGTGCATGCTGAGATCACGGCGATATGCCGCTTTCGTGCGCATGTGCGGGAGTGACGTCATCGCCGATCCAGGGAATGACATCGCTGGAGCGGCGAGACCCGGAAGTCACTCCGGGCTTGATGGCGCTGGAGAAGGTCGTGGATGAGGACCGCTTCGGGGGCTTCGTTCTCAGGCAAGTTATTCATAATGAGCTAGTATGCTACAAATACACACTTACCTGTCCCAGGATCCAGCGATGTCCTCTCCCGACCCAGCTCTTTGCCAGTCCTCAGGTCCAGGTGCCGACATCTTAATTGTGGGCAGCCGGCTGTGACTCCCTACCTGTAAAAATCATCAATCCCCCCCCCCCCCCACAAGAAAAAAAAGACATACCAAATATGAGAAAGGGGGGGGGGGGAGGAGGAAAAGCGGAATTTATCCTTTTGGATGAAGTTCTGCTTCGTAGTGCCATTAAACCCAAATCATCAGGAAATATCAATATATGCTATATTACATTGGGGTTGTTTTACCAAAACTTGAGTGCGCAAAATCTGGTGCAAAATAAGTGCAGCTGTGCAATTAGTCTTTGGCAATAAAACTTGGAAGCTGATTGTGCATAGAAACCAACTACACCAGATTTTGCACTCTCCAGTAATAGTAAATCAACCCTATTGTGTTTACTCTCATTCATCCACTAGAGCATTTTTTTTCTGTAGATTGCAAAAAAAACTGGTTGGTCTTGCTGTTCGCCGTTCCTCCCTCCTTGTCTGTGTCCCGACTGCAACCTGAGATTATGTATTATAGCCATTGCCACATCTACTGAGCATGATTCAGTTTCAGTACTCTAAGCTGTTCATTTCCTCCCGCCACACATGTGGGTGTGTATATAGTGGTAAATTATAATCCCATCCCATCCCATCCCACCCTCCTCCTCCATGTCCTCGCATTGCTAAACATTATAGTGGCGGGATACAAGATGTAGAAGCTATTGTCAGTCAACAAAGTGATAGTAGACCAAAAGTTTTTTGTTTACAAAACATGTCATGCTTAATTTGTTTTGCCCAGAGCATACCCAATCCTCCTCTTCTCAGGTCCCCTCCCTGGAGCTCCTGCTCCTCTCTCCAGCCAAGTGCCCCCATAGCAAGCCACGTGCTATGGCGGCACTCCTGATGGCTCGCTTCCGAGTCCATTGTCACCCAGGGCATGGCTCAGCCAATGGCTCCCGCTGCTGTCTATGAACCTATGAGGAGGGAAGAGAGCTGCTGCTCTTTAGCACAGCACTGAATCAAGACAGGTCTCAGGTAAGTATGAGGGGGGTTGGGGGACAGAACTGCACAGATTTTTTTTTTTTTCTTAATGCAGAGAATGCATTATGCTCTTGCCGACCAGCCGCTGTCATACTGCAGTAGGTCGGCTCTCCTGCACAAACCGCCGTAGGTGTACGTCGGTCTGTGCAGGGAGGCTAGTGGGTGGGTGTGCGCATTTTCTATCTTTTTTTTTTTTTTTTTTTGCTAAAAAAAAAGTAACACACCCCAGTGGTGATTAAATACCACCAAAAGAAAGCTCGGTCTCAAAATATATAATTTGGGTACAGCGTTGCATGACCGTGCAAGTGTCATTCGAAGTGCGACAGCGCTGAAAAGCTGAAAATTGGCCTAGGCAGGAAGGGGGTAAAAAAAGAGTACTAAAGTGGATAACATAACTTTTCATTTTGCCCTGAACACTCCATTAGAACAAATATCTGACAAAATTATGTAAACCAGTAAGTTTCCTCCCTTGCTCTATTGCCCCCTAAAGAGTAACTCCACTTTTGTTGAGGAAAAAAAACATATCCCTGTGCGTTTGTCTGTGTCAGTGTGGGAAAGTGAATCTAATGGGAGTGGTTTCATAATTAGTCAGCTGATGCACCTGCAGGGCACGAATGAGGAAAGCTGGTGGGCCTGCATCCCTTTAGATGTGATTTCCTGGGGAGTCTCTCACCAAAAAAAGATTTTTGTTGCTGGGATGCCTGAAGTCTGACTTGTATTATAGTGCAGACTTCTGGTAAAATCAGTGAGCCAATCACACAAGCAGGAAAAGAGGTTTCTGGAGGGCGTTTTGCACACCTCCAGGTTGCCATATTGCATTTTACAGAACATTATAGAGCTGCAGACTGAAAAGGAAGGGTCATTTTTAAAACCATTCAATTATAACCTGTGTCACCATTGTATACGATAGATAAATAAAAAAAAATGTATAATTAGATATATATATATCTATATATATATATATATATATATATATATCTATCTATCTCAATAAATTTATTTTCCCCACAAAAGCGGGATTAACCTTTAAGGAAAGCCATAGAGAAGTAGTTGTCTGACAGAAAGTGACGGATAAGGCAACTGCGCTCTATCCAACAGGGACCCCCCCCCCATGGTCTGATTCTGCACTCAGCTGTGTGGTTGAGTCACAAGCACAGTGAATACTTTATTCTGTTTTCAGAGTTGGTTGCACAAAACTATTTCAGACATAATTTGACAACCATTCCAAATATTAAAGCTCATGAGAGCACACACAATGACAATGAGTGGTTTCACTTGCAACCATTAAGACTGGAACTGCCACCATAACTGAGAACTGGGAGAAAATATGTTGATGTGTGACAAGATTTACTTTCCTATCAAGACATGAATTCCACTTCTCAGACATCGACTCTTCCATTGAAAGACTCACAGATGCAACAAATTTCCAACCACAGAAACAAATGCAACAGGTGTGAAGTAAGTTCCCCTTACCTGATCGTTCCTGTAGGTGATGGTAAAGGACTGATAAAGCTTGGCACATCTGGCTCGGGGATATGTATTTTTAAGGGTGAAATTTGATGATATATAGGAGAGAGTGGCAAGGTGGAACGCTCCTGTTTTTCTTGGTAAAGAATGGTAAATCTTATCTTTATAACTGTGCTTGGGAACCGGAATGTGCACCTGTAAAAAAAAAAAAAAAAAAAAAATGAATAGTCAAATATCTTCATGAGCTTCTAACAGGCAGCAAGGTAGCACAAGTATCTCCAATTTCCAGTGCCCTGTTTTGAAGGCTTGTCTCAGATCACCAGACTTAAAGTGGATGTAAACCCGAAAATTTGTATTTATTTTTTTGTCTGGCACAATATAGAGTATGGGATTTCAATTCATCTGTGCCCAGTCTTGCCACAAAGAGTTAATCCAGCTCTGAGCAATCCTCATATCTTTTTTCAGTGAATTAAAATCGGACAAACTGAGAAAACTTTGTCCGTTCTTCCCCCTTGCTGTGATTGACAGGGGATATACATATCTCATGCACTAGCCCAAGACATGCATTATTTTTTAATTCCCACCCACTCCTTTCTTCATCAGCTCTGCAAGGATTGGCTGTTCCACAGCTCAGCATGATTTGGCATGCTGAAGTCATGTGGTTACTTTCCTGTCTTTTCACTGGATGTTAGAGATCATAGCAGAAGTTCAATGCAAGCTATACACAGGAAGAAAACTACAATGTTGCAGCTCCCAAGATGCCAGCAGAAATATCAAACACAGACAACTGATCCAGGGGAGGTTTATCTACTGAGAGCTGGGCATAAGAGAAGGTACAGTGATTTCATTAATTTTTTTTGTGAAGTGTTTCTCTCTGGTCACCTAATCACAGTTGCAGCAATCATTTATATTATATATATTTATATTATATATATATATATATATATATATATATATATATATATATATATATATATATATATATATATATATATACATACATACATACATACATACATACACACATACACACACACACACACACACACACACACACACACACACACACACACACACACACACATATATATATATATATATATACACACACATACATACACACACACACACACACACACACACACACACACACACACATATATATACACACACACACACACATAGAGAGATATACACCTATATGCTTCTCTGCCCATCTGCCTCTCTGCTTCACTGTGTCTCGATAATCCTTCTCTTGCTTCCTGTTCTGCACATGCGCAGGAGTGACATGAACACGTTCTGCTTCTTCACAGAACGCACTCTGTCACTCCTGCACATGCACGCCATTCTCACCAGGCGCGAGGCTCGTCCTCGCAACACTGGCTGGCCATGGGAGTGTAGTGGTGGGCGGAGGAGTCCTCTGACGCCACGACTCTGCCCACCGAGCGCCAGGAAAAAAATGCCCACAGATTCTGGAATATTGTGGGGCTCCTGGCAGGTGAGGGGTGACTTTTAGAATATAAGGATACATGCAGGAGGCATGTATAGCAATATAGATGTTAACTGTGTTAATGATTTAAATTTGATGACAGTGGGTTTACATCCACTTTAAGCCTGGTACACACAATGAGTTGAGGAGCTTGCAAGGAGGTCTCTGTACTAAATATGCAATGCAACACCCCACTGAGCTATTGTGTTCTGACAGGGGGGCGGTCCCCCCACCAAAACACACTGATAAGCGCGCGCTTTTTTTTAACAAAAATTTAAAACCCAGGAGGTGATCAAATACCACGAAAAGAAAGCTCTATTTGTGGGAATAAAAATGATAAAAATGTAATTTGGGTACAGTGTTGTATGACCGCGCAATTGTCATTCAAAGAGTGACAGCACTAAAAGCTGAAAATTGGTCTGGGCAGGAGGGGGGTTTAGGTCCCAGTAGGCAAGTGGTAAAACAATTTTCATAGTATACCAATTTGTAAAAATAGGTTTTTCCTCCGTCTCTTTTTCGGATCGGAGCGGGTCGGATGTCAGCGGACATCCGTCACTCAATAGAGGTCTATGGAACGTCCGTTCAGGTCCGCCTAAAAAACTGACAGGCGGACCTGAATCGATCGTCCGTGTGAAATGGGCCTTAGAGTCAGCGGGGGACTGATGCTGCATCCACCTAGGCAAGTATGATTCTGAAAAAAGAAGTCCATACTTCTCTTAACATCTAGGGGCAATGAAAGGGTTAACTGTGCACTGTACATGTGGAATGTGTGCAATATGTGCTGCTTTTACTAGTAGACGTGGCTGGTTTTTAGCTGGGAGTGTACTGTACACAGGGCTTTGTACTGTACAGAAAGGATAAAAAAAAAAAATCAATGATATTAAATACATTAATAAGTTAGTTTATTCAGCATGAAATGGAGCTTAGTTATGTAGCATGAGGCTGCAATATTTACGTTTTTGGTAAACTCATTCAATTAATCCAAGCTCTGCAAGCTGAGATGACATGCACTGCATTGATGCATTCACACAATTTCACAGTAACCAGGAGATAAAACAAAGTTCAGGAAAATTCCTTTATCCCATTGTTTTGCAAATCTACGTACATTACAAACTGTATGATTGAATTGGTTCCGATATAGCTGTTTTACTAACCTGACAGCTTATTATTCTAAATAGAATCTTTACAAACAAAATTAAGGTTTCCTAACTACCAGCAAGAATAAGTCCTTACATTTAAAGAGCACCTGACATTTCAGATCCATCATGGCAGTGCATCCACTCACCTGCTGCCGCCACGTCCCTCACCTTGTTGTGTCACTGCCGCATCACCAGCCGCCCCATTAAAGTGAATGAGACTGTCGGTGAGTCAACAGTGGGTCAGAGGAGTAGGTGCTGTGGGACAGAGATGACAGTTGCTCTTTAAAAAAAAATTATGATTTAAATCAAGCCTTTTTACTAGTGATTTAAATCAAATCCACCCTGGTACTGCGATTCGCTTTAGTAGATCAGCAGGTCCCGGCCATAAATCATTAGCTGGGACCTGCTGATTGCCTTGTGATGTACTGAATCACAGCACAGATGGGGAGGTGGGTGCGCACAGCGTCCGCTCCCGTATATGCGCATTGGGTGGTCTGCAAGTGGTAAACATGCAGCTACTGAACCGAGAAGCTACTGAAGAGAAGCTTCGGTAGATTTGATATTTTCTAGTAGACCAAATATTCTATCTAAATATGTAATCTAGAAACATTTGAGCGACACCTCTAAAAAGTATCATCTGAGCTAGTACTGAACAAGAAGATTTCAGAGACAGGAAAATCTAAGTTTACACAATGTGGGGAAACACTTCGTCATGTAGCAAAATAAATCAATACTGGGGGCGTGGCTTAGCTATGATAGCGTGAGGACGCACCGCCAGGAGCTCTGCACAGGAACGGGCTGAGAGCCGCCCGTAGAGCACACCACAGAGCCAGCCTCACATGCCCGGAGCCGGTAAACACCCGCCGACCACCGAGGAACGGAGGGGGGCACGAAATTACCCACTACTTCCTGCGGCAGCACCCGGTCTCCTCGCCGGCCACCTGATCCAAGATGGCGCCGCCACGAGTTCCGCCGCTCTAACACAAGCAAGAAGGGAGCACAGGCGGGGGCCGCTGCGATGGAGGAGGACTTCCCCACACTCATGCCCACAAATGCAAGTAAGGGGGGAGCGCAGGTGGGGGCCACAGCACCGGAGGAGGACTTTCCCCCCCTCACATACACAGCTGTATGTAAGAGGGGCACACAGGCTGGGACAGCAATAGTGGAGGATGATTCCCTCCCCCCCTATGCACTCTCCGATACAGTCCCCTGCCCTACCTGTCACAGACACACAGCTGCACACTGGGGGCACGAGTGGCCTTACAGAGGGATCCCTCAGAGACATGGTCTCAGGTCTCCCCACCAAGCAGGACCTCAATGCCATGGCAGCCTCAATAGCGAATGCCCTCACCAGGGAGCTGCATGACCTGAAGCAGCAAGTTGACACAGTGGAGGAGAGGGTGACTGTGCTGGAATCCACCACCGACACCACTGACGCCCGTATAACCGCCCTAGAGACAGAACACAGGTCTTTTCGCCGCCATCTTGTTGATGTGCACCTGCGATTGGACGACGGCGAGAATAGGAGCAGGCGGAACAATTTGCGCCTCCGAGGCATCCCAGAGGCCACCATGGGTCCAGATCTCCGTGCTACTGTTGTAGCTATCCTGAACCAAGTCCTGGGTAAATCACCTACAGCAGAACTGGAACTGGACAGGGTCCACCGCATACCAGGCCCAAGGGCCCCGCCTTCAACGTCACGGTCCTCTGCTGCCACGGATCCCCCGCGCAATGTCCTTTGCAGCACTTCTTTACCATCAAGGAAGAGATCCTACGCTTGGCTTGGGAGAAGGGCCCAATTGACTTTGACGGGGCCCATATATGGATTTTCCCGGATGTTTCCAGGCAAACCCGTGTTATGCGAGGTTTATTACGACCACTGCTGGAGGTGGTGAGGGAAGCCGAAGCCACATACCGCTGGGGCCATCCTTTCCACCTGATCGTTCGAAAACACGGATCAGAATTCCATCTCCGCTCGCCTAACCAACTCTCTGACCTATTCAGCTTCATCGCCAAGCCAGCAGTCAGTGTTCCTGACTGGTTCGACTACTTGCTCACGCAAGAAACGCCAGGTCCACCTCAGCCCAGACAGCAACGGGTCCGGCGCTCGCGCTCACGGACTCCAAATCGTGAGGCGCCCAGGCTGCACCCAGCATCTCCCGAGGCTTGACCGCACCGCCTACTCCACGGACTGGTAAGACTTTTTGCACTTTCCCCTAGAGGGGCCCCTCTCAGGACAGACCTGTCTCCTATCAAGACCCTGGCCAATGAAGGACAAGGTTCCTGCTGACTCTTTTTTTTCTCTCCACCCCCCCCCCCCCGCTGAGTTGACTATCCCCACATGCCTTTAATAGTAACAGAACCCGTTATCCAGTACGGTCCCTTGCTGAGGGGGGCGGGGGGGGGGGTGGTCTATTCCCATCTTACGGGTGTTTTATCTATGCACTGTTTGTTTGTTGTTTTGCAGGTTACAGTACTAGGCCGCACTTTAAGCGGACCCCTGGGGCCGGACCCCCCCCCCCCACTAAGGTGTGGGGCGGGGGGGGGCTGGCTGCGCAATCCAAGATGTAACAGGCGGACCACACTCCCCGGACCAGACTTTGCATTCTGGACCTGTTAGCGGGGCCCGTCTGGGGATCCGCTGGGCTGCTGGGCTCTGCCCCTTCCGCGTGTCATTGGGTATTAGCCTTCTTGAGTCAGGGGAATAATGGGGTCTGTTCGTTAGAAAGGCCTCTTCCAGGTTGCTTAATGTAAATACCGGAGTGGTTTAATCTGATGTGTGCACCCTTAACCATATCCATCTCATGAACACAGCTAGGGTCTGCATACATGTGAGGGCCGCACCCCGATCCGGGCACCCGGAGGGCGGGGGGGTGGGGATAATATGCACGCTCCACTGGCGGATGCTCACTTTGTGAGTGGAGTTTTCTCCAGTGAATCGACAGTGGGCAGCCTCAGATATCAGATCTCCGTTTCCACTACACAAGCACCAGTTATGTACAAGACCAGCTCATATATTGTAACCAATTAAGATCTAATGTTGGCTCTAATGCTATGCTACTTTCTCCATGGTTCTCATTGCTCTCTTCCTGTGCATCTCCTAACTTGATGTTTCTTTGTTTTAATTTTTCCTGTTGTACTATTGCTTGACTCCAAGCAATCCTAGCCGCTCTAGCCACCCCCAATTAGGGCGGCCCCCCGCTTGGACACTGACAGTGCCAACCGGGGGTCCATAGAGTAATTGCGTTTAAAGACTAGTTTTCCCTTTCCCCCCTTCCCTCCCCACCCTTTTTCCTCTCCCTCCTCGTCCACCTTCTACCCTCCCCTCCCTCTCGAGGTGGTGGTGCCTTCCGTTGAGACCCCAGGCAGGGGGCAGCTGCTCTCTCCACCTCGCAAACAGTGGTCGCCACCAAGCCAAAAAAGGCGCCATGGGTCTTCTGAAGGTCACCTCTCTCAATGTACGTGGCCTTAATGTGCCAGAAAAGCGCTCGCAGCTTCTAGCTGACCTGCGCAAAGGCAGGACACAAATTGCCTTTTTACAGGAAACGCATTTCCATGGTGAACGCATTCCTAAATTGACAAATGGGGCCTTCCCAACGGCATACCACAGCACTTCACCCATCTCCAAGTCCAAGGGGGTCAGCATCCTCCTGGCAAAATCGGTACCGTGGACGTTTGGGGCGCAGCGGGTAGATCCGCAGGGACGCTTCCTCCTTCTTAAAGGAAAGGTGTTTGACGAGCAGGTCACCTTCGCCAACGTTTACTTCCCTAACGCAGATCACCCACAATTCTTGCGGAAGCTGCTACCTCAGTTGCTGGAATTCGCAGAGGGAATGCTAATCTTTGGGGGAGAGCTCAATTTTACTATGGATCCTCTGCTAGATGCCTCACGCGGTGCCTCCCATCTTTCATACGCACGCCTCAAGCGGATTAAAGCAGACCTCCAGGCCTTGCGCCTGATTGACCCCTGGCGACTATTGCATCCCCAGACACGAGATTATTCATTTTTCTCTCAAGTCCATCACTCCTACTCGAGATTGGACTATCTGTTACTGTCGCACAAGGACTTATCCAGGGTGGTCTCTACTGCCATCAATGTCATATCGTTCTCAGATCATGCGCCGATACACCTTACTCTTCAGATGGGGCCTGTGGCTCAGACCCTTCCCTCATGGAGACTGAATGAGACTCTGCTGCAGTCGGAAGAGACTCGGTCGGAGGTACTGGCCACACTGCAGGAGTATTTCGCTATTAATACAGCCTCAGTCTCTAAGGCGGTTGTAAGGGGCACCCTAATTAAAATAGGGGCTCGCCTCAAACGGGACAGAACACGACGTGCAGACGAACTCCTTGCCCGGATCCGTTCCCTAGAGAGTGCCCATAAAGCCAGTCTAGCACGGGCTACTTACCAGGAACTTCTCAAAGCACGTGAAGAACTCTGCTCGATTTTGTTTCACAAAACGAAACAAAAACTGGCCTGGGCACACCGTACGATGTACGAATTTTCAAATAAACCTGGCACGTTGTTGGCCAGGGCACTACGAGGCCCTCGCTCCAAAACCTATATCCCCCCACATACTGACATCCTCGGGCCAGAAAGTGTCCACATCATCAGATATGGCAGCAGAGTTCCGGTCATTCTATGAAGGCCTTTATAACTTAGACAGGCCACAGTCGGATGACCACAACTCTTCTGGAGGTTTCACCCCACGGTCATATGTGGCCACATCCGGCATGCCGTCTCTTCCGGCCGCGGTCCAGGGAGGAGTTGGAGCAACCCATTACAACGGCGGAGTTGGGGGTGGCGCTGGCCACCTCGAAACCAAAGACGGCTTCACTCCATCATATTACAAAGCTTTCTTTGAGACCCTCTCTCGCCCCTTGGTATCGGCCCTCAATTCAATTACAGAGGGTAACTCCTTCCTGATAGATACCTTGAGGGCCTACATTTCCCTCATCCCAAAAGAGGGGAAGGATCCACTGAGATGCGGGAGTTACCAGCCGATAGCTCTCTTAAATACTGACCTTAAATTGTTTGCCAAGGTACTGGCCAATAGGATACTCTCACACATACCAAGCTTGATTCACAGGGACCAGGCGGGCTTCGTTCCACAACGGGAACCACGGGACAACACCATCAGGGTGATAAACCTAATTCATGCGGCCAGGTCATCAGGGCAGCCCCTTCTCCTGCTGTCAACCGACGCGGAGAAGGCGTTTGACCGCGTAGACTGGTCCTTCATCCAGGCCACCTTAGAACATATTGGCCTACGCTCCTCGATGCTCAGCTGGATCCTTTCCCTCTACTCCCATCCCACAGCTGCAGTCAAAGTCAACGAGACTAGGTCCAGCTACTTCAACATCCGCAACGGTACTCGACAGGGCTGCCCCCTATCCCCGCTGATCTTTATACTATCCCTGGAGCCCCTCATGTGCAGAATAAGGGCGAACACAAACATTACCGGTTACCACAAACCCTCCGGGCCGCATAAGGTGGCCGCATTTGCGGATGACCTAATTTTCTTTCTAACAGATTCACTCAATTCACTCCCTAACCTACTCCACTCCTTACAGGAGTACGGGGCCCTCTCGTCCTTCCAAATCAACCTGTCTAAGTCCTCCCTCCTTAATATTTCTGTGGACAAAGGCACGATCCGCCGTCTGCGCTCAGAGTACCAGCTACGCTGGGCGACCAACACTATCCCCTATCTAGGCGTTGAAATTAGTCCAGACCCCTCGGACCTGTATCAGGCAAACTTCGCCCCTCTTCTTCTCCGACTCAACACAGATCTCCTTCACTGGTATTCCCTTACCTTAACGTGGTTCGGACGATGCAATGCCATTAAGATGACAGCCCTACCCAGGGTATTATACCTACTACAAGCCCTCCCTATCCGTATCCCACCGATATTCTTTAAACGAATCGACTCAATGTTTCGAGCCTTCGTCTGGTCACACCGAAAGCCGCGTATTAGACTGCAACTCCTACACATGGCAAAGCACAGGGGAGGGGTGGGCCTCCCAGATATAAAAGCCTACTACAGGGCGACCCATCTTACTAGAGTGGTCGACTGGCACTGCCACGCAGAAGCTAAACAGTGGGTGGCGATGGAGCTGGAGGACTCTGGCGGCATGGCCAAGAGTTGGCCGTGGATCACCACCCCTATCCCAAGGGACCTCACTAACCACCCCACTCTTGGCAGCACCATACAGGTGGCCAGGGATGCCTTTCGGCATTCCTCAGTATCCCCAATGCCCTCCCCCATGGTACCAATCTTGGGTAACCCCGATTTCCCTCCTGGCTGTATGAACCCTATTTTTGGCCGTCTAACTGCAAAGGAGCGGCTCCACCTCCATGACTTCTTGGGCACGGACGGCCGACTCGTAGCAGAGGCAGGGATATATGCTACTGACCCCCCACTGGACTTCTGGAGTGGTCTCCAACTGCGTAACTTCCTGCGCCGGTGTGCACGGACACCGGGCATATCGCGCCCTCTCACAGAACTGGAGCAAATTTGCCACCGCAGAGAACCGATTCGTCATTGTCTGTCTCTTATCTACTCCTCCCTGATCTCACCAGCAGAAGGGTTTTCGCCCCCCTTCCTCTCTAAATGGGAGGCCGATCTAGGAATCCAACTCAATGACTCACAAAAGGACAAGATCTTGCACTTTGCCCAGAAGTCACCCATAGCCACGAGAGTCCAAGAGACCTGTTATAAAATTATGACTCGATGGTACAGAGTGGCTACCACTCTGCATCGCTTCTTCCCGCAGGTTTCCAGCCTTTGCTGGCGCTGTGGTCTGGAGGAGGGAACGATGCTCCACATTTTCTGGGACTGCCCCAAAATCAAACCCTACTGGCGAGAGGTGACAAGCACGATCGAGCACCTGACTGGCGCTATTCTAGAGGGGGATCCCAGGGCCTGCCTGCTACATCTCTCTAAGCGACCCATTAAGAAGTACAAAGCAAGTACAAAGCATCCCTTACCATTCAGCTCTTAAATGCTGCCAAGGCATGCATCCCCCTGTGCTGGAGATCGGAGATTCCACCATCAAAATCTATGTGGTATGCCAAGGTTAATGAACTGAGGAACATGGAAGACCTTACTGCCACCCTGCATGGCAGAGAGGAGGCCTTTTCGGAGACATGGCGACCTTGGATTCAATACATATACACCGAAGCATGCCTCCGTAAGGTTGCATGTCCTGATTAATTCATGCAGCTTGATCTCCCGCATGGTCAGGGAGGCACCACCATTTCCATATTTACCCCTTTTTCACTTCCCCCTTCCCTCTCTCTCCACCCCTTTTCACCCCTCCCCATCCTACATATATTTTTTTTTGTTTTTTTTAAGTTTTCCCCAGCCATGGGCCGGTTTAGCCAGATAATATGTATATCTTTTATACATTACTCGTCTTTTGTGCCACATGGCTGGGCCCGGCTGTCTGGGGGACAAATCTCCCAGACAGTCGGAGTAGTTTCTCTCAGTGTGGCCATGGCAGCCGCACCGACATATGGGTTATTAAGGAAACAGTATAGAAGCTCCTTCCCGGGGTGGCACACGCGCAGTTTAATTTCCACCCGCAACCACACTTGTAAACCACAAGGTGCCAAACCAGGGAAAGCGTTACACGACGAAGCTGGTACAATATCTAACCCTATTGGCTACATGTTACTGTTTTTTTTTTTTACTATAAGCAATGTCATCGTTATTCTGTGATTGTAATGCTGTACCATTTTGAAAATAAAGGAATTACAAAAAAAATAAAAAATAAATCAATACTGCTCCAGGTTAGTCCATGCTTGCCCACACATCAGCAAATGCTGACTTTGAATGGAAAGATGTCCCGAAATGGGAAATAAAAAAAAATATAGTAGAAAACGCATATGCCATGAAAATAACATTTCTAGAAGGCATGTGACTTACAACAACACAGGAAATTTTGTCAAAATTAACTGCACTAGCTTATAAATTATTGGTACAAAATCTGCATTAATCCGCTCACGAATTGTAAAATAATCTGGAACATAAATCTAAATTGACCTTTCAGGAGCTACAAAAGAAGAAAAGATTTTGGAGTACCATCACAATCTCCTGGCCTCAACATCACTGAGCCACTTTGTGTAGATCTCAAAACATACAGGAAGTTTGTAAAAGGGGAATTGGCAGTTTTATCACATTAGAAAATAAAAGGACAATTCAAAAGAAACTGTAAATCATCACTGAAGCTAAAGGGGGCAATACATGATAATAGGAACTAAGGTTATGCAGAATTTTGAACAGGCCGCTGGGCACAATACACATTTGCACAGTTTGAACCCCAGAGTAGCCACTATTCAGTGTCGCTAAAGCGGGAAGAGACATGCAGTTTGAACAGCCCAAAGGGGCTGTTAGGGGACGCATTATTAAAAATACCAATGTCCACCAATCCTGGCGAAAAGGGTGCTGGGTTTCAAAATGCCATGGTCAACCAATGATTGCGGGATTGTAATTTTTTGAAGTGCCGTTGGCCACCAAGAACATCTCTCTCTCCCTCTGTGACAGAACTGCAGTCTGCCTTGTTTACATAGGCAGATTGCCGTTTTGCCTCTCCTACAAAACGAATCACAGTGGGAGTGGAGCTCCCGGGACATGCGCAAGCCCCAGAGTCAACAACAGGAATCACGTACAGGTATGCGATTTTGCACTTAAGGGCCGCCTTGCCGCAGTAAATGTACGTGGGGC
This sequence comes from Lithobates sylvaticus, assembly GCA_028564925.1. Taxonomy (NCBI): domain Eukaryota; kingdom Metazoa; phylum Chordata; class Amphibia; order Anura; family Ranidae; genus Lithobates; species Lithobates sylvaticus. The sequence continues at coordinate 148,416,105 of CM053031.1, read as the reverse complement.
AGTCCTTAAAGCGGAAGTAAACCCATCGATTTAACAGTCTAAAAAAAAAAAAAGGCATGCCGTGAATGCTAGTCAAACCATCCAATGGCTGGTGTCATAACGGATCACATGTGCAGCACTGTGGCAGTTGAAGATTAAACAGAGGCAAAGATGGCAGCTTCCTTGGCTGAAAACGGTAGGGGGGTTTACTTCCACTTTAAGTGGTTAAGGTGTTGGCTATGCAGCTTTGATGCCTAAAACGCATGTAAAACAAACCTAAAAAGACAATGCACAAAAAAGCGCACCACACAGACATAATCCAGCCCTTAAGAGTTAGGCATAATCCCCAGAGGGAAAATTGAATTGTGGGGGAAGAAATTAATCTGTAAATCAGCTATTACCAAGGAAGGAATAACTTTTCCTATTCAATATTTACTGTACCTGTCTGGATGGTACACCTGGTACAGCTCACATCAAGGTAAAACCTTCCAATGTTGGTCTGTACCAAACAAGGCTACCTAAAATTACAATGCCCCAGAACTTACAAACTGACGGAAGCTTGAGACTGGGGCAGAAAAAAAATGAGACTCAAAAGGAATTGTCAGAAGTAGGCCTATCAGACAACTGAGATCCATAAAGAAAGGAGGGAAGACAATTGGCCTCTTCTACTCCAGGTTCTAGTTTAGGTGTGCTCACTGTTGCTCCTTTGTGTCCTCTGTGTCTCCAATGATGGAAAGGTAGCAGCCATCCCCACGCTGTCCTGGCTTCTGCAAACACTGACTCCACTGGAAGTGACACGCTATACGCCTCAACTGGGGTTTGAGCCACACACCTATCACACTGCCATGTAGGCCACAAGCCTCATAATCACAACCCTTGGAGGGGGAACGAGGAGGACAATGCATTTGGCTCAGGGGCTTTATTAGTCAAGATACTGGAAGAGAAGAGGGGAAGCCCTCCCTTGCGCCTATGTAGCAAGGGATCCAGGGGACCCAAGAGATCTGCCTCTGGAGGGAGAGGCTAATGACCCAACAACCATCTGGTCAGAAGAGAAAAATGTTTTGCTTCTGCTGGACAGCAGGAAATTCAATCTATACTGAGGAGCTAGGGAGGTGGGGAGGGTTTTTTACTGTTCTGTCTGACTTATGTAGAGCAGGGGTGTCGAACCTGCGGCCCAAGGGCCGCATGCAGACCAAGATGGCTATCAATGCGGCCCAACACAAAATCATAAACTTACTTGAAAATGTTGATTTTTTTCTTTTTTGGAAGTTTAAAAAAAATGCTTTTACACTTAGCGAACACATGCGACCGAAGAAAAAATTGACAGTGTCTCTTTACTGGACTTTTAGAAGTTTATCTTCCCAAAGAAAAATATCCCACTCTTCACAATCTAGCCTTATTCATGTCATAAGTTTCTCGAAAAACACCTATACTTGTGAGCAACCATTTTTTAAAGGATGAGGCACACAAAGGGCAAAATTAGAACCGAAAGATCTGAGGAACACCTTGAGAATGCATTGAGAATTATTACTACATCCATCAAACCAGATATTGAAAACAGCGCCAAATATTTCGCTAGTTTTCAGCTGCCATCTTACTTTTATATTTTTTTTATTATTTAAAAAAAAAATTACAAAAATGATTAAGTTTTATTATGATAGGTACATTATCTATATCAGTGGTCGTTAACTTGGGATCTGCCTGACTTTTTTTGCTCATCAGCTATACTTAAAGTGGTTGTAAAGGTAGAAGGTTTTTTATCTTAATGCATTAAGATAAAAAGCCTTCGGTTTGCAGCAGCCCCCCCTAAAACCCACCTGAGGTCCCTCTCTGCCCAGCGATGTCCACGAGTAACTCAGCCGACTGAGATTCTCCTTCCTAAATTGGCTAAGACACAGCAGCAGCGCCATTGGCTCCTGCTGCTGTCAAAGTCGGCTAGCCAATCAGGGGAGAGAGGAGGCGGGAGGGGTCAGGGGTCTGTGTCTCTGAGTGGACACAGGGAGCTGACTCAGCTCAGGTGCTACTTGCTGTGGGGTTGTTCTGCCTGAGAAAGGATAATGACCCCCCCTGTACTGCCGAATGTAGTATTAAGTGCACAGGCACCATGTAGAGCCGACGATCAGCTGTTCATCTTCGGAGACTTTCGGCGGCTCCGTAGTCGTTCGTGCTGTGCAAGCGATGCGCCTGCGCAGTACAGGGGGATCATTATCTGCCGGGGGACCTTTTTCGGCAGGATAGGGGCACTGAAGGAGGAGGGAGGGGCCAGGATCACAGAAGAGGGACCTGAAACATAAGAATATCGGGGCTGCTCTGTGCACAACCACTGCAACAGAGCAGGCAAGTATAACATGATTATTTTTAAAGGAAAAAAAAACAAGACTTTACAATGACTTTAAGCCTGGTACACACCACTCGTTTCTTTTCATAATTTAATCTGTAAAGAAATAAAAAATAACTTACCATCAAAGTGGAGTTCCACCAGTTTGTGTTTATTAATAGTCAGCAGCTACAAAAAAAGTGCAGCCGCTGACCTTTAACAATACTCAGCTGTCCAGCTATGCGGCCGCCCCCAAACCCCGGTTCTCTCCACCGCATCACTAGTGTGGGCATCTGGCTGTGACATCTTGCGGCTTCACAGCCGTGTGGGCACTGCAAATGCGCGAGTTGCGTGCATGTCCTGAATGGCTAAGCAATCTTCTGGGACCTGCGACATGTCCCAGAATATTGCAGGGAGAGCGGGGGGGGCGGGGGAGGAGAATTTTGCTCAAGTGGTGTAAGCAGCAGAAGTGGAAGCTGGGTACCTGTCAAAAAATGACATGCCAAATGCGGCATTTCAGGGGGTTAAGAGTTCTTAAAGCAAAAGTTCCACTTTTGGGTGGAACTTCGCTTTAAGTTATATTAGGGTCAGTAAATGAGCACCCAAGTTCTGGCTGCAGCTGCCCCGAAACAGGATTGGAAGACCTCAAGATCTATGTAAACAGGAAGGTTTTGCACTCACATTTATTTGAAGCGTTAAAACCATGTATATCCCAATAGAAAAAAACTTGCAGAGCTTGGCAGGGTCGTGGCTGGGTCTCTAGATACGTGCTGTGGGAACTGCTTGATAGGGGTTTCCCGTCTGGTCGTGAACGTATTGTAAACGGTGGCAGGTTAGCCACAAGGCAGACAGCAGGGGTCGGTGATGCTTAGCTGGAGAGATGGATGTCCAGTCGGCAGGCAGGGGTAACGTCACAGAAGGAGGTGCTGTGGATGGCGGCAGGTCCGCCACGAGGTGGTGGGGGTCAGTGATGCTCAGCTGGAGAGGTGGGTGTCCGGTCAGCAGGCTGAAGTCACGGCAGGTCCGCCACGAGGCAGAGGTGGCAGGGGTCTGTGGTGATCAGCTGGTGGCATGTGGCAAAAAGGATGGATCTGCTATCAGCAGGCTGGGATGGCGGAGCTGATGAGCTGGGGGCACTGAGGATGCAGTGCATACAAATTCCAAGAGGAGAACATAGATAATGTGGGGGCGTGGCTATGCGTTTCAGGGCAAGGACCACCCCTTTGTCTTTTGGACCAGACAGGCAATCCCTCTCAAGAAGCTCCCAAAGCCTGAACCTAGAGATCCAGCCGTCACCCTGCAAGTTTTTTCCATTAGGATATACATGGTTTTAACTCTTCAAATAAATGTTAGTGCAATTTTTTATACATCCCTGTGTTTAACAACTTCAATACAGGGCACATTCACCCCCTTCCTGCCCAGACCAATTTTCAGCGCTGTCGCATTATGAATGACATTTTTGTGGTCACGCAACACTGTACGCAAACAAAAAAATTTTCCCCGCAAATAGAGCTTTCTTTTGGTGGCATTTGATCACCTCTGGGGTTTTTATTTTTTGCGCTACAAACCCCCCGTCAGGAGAGCAGCTGATGTTCTTTTGCATTCTGACAGGGGGATTGCCTTCCCGCCAGAACACTCCGGTCAACGCTCTCAGCCAATGGCTCATCGGGAGTCAGTTGACTGCTGGTTTTCCAACATGCTCAGCTGGCTTCTGTCGGACCAGCGGCCACCACACACACACACACACACACACACACACACACACACACACACACAGTTTTTATTGAACCGGCGAAAGTCGCTCGACATTTAGCCCGTGTGTACAAGGCTTTATTGTGAATGTATTTAATGTGCTCCCCAAGATAATTCCTATGTATATTCTTCCAATGTGGCCCAGGAAGATCAAAAGAATAAACACCCCTGTTGTAGCGGGAGGAACCAATCTTTTCTCAGGTTGCTATGCTGGAAGATGATTGGAGGAAAATACATAAAAAACACTGTACATTCATTTTATATCTAACCACTTTCTCTGATATTACAAAGCAACATTGGTAATTTATTTTTTATAATCAAATTTAATTAACAAATGACAAATGGACAGCCCAAAAGAATGGAACCAGTCAGACTTCAGAAAGATTAGGCTACCTACCCATGTTAGAGACTAATGTTGGCTCAGCCAACATGCATTGCGATAATACGTTAGCCTGGTACACTACAGAATTATTTATTTTGAATAGCACCACAATGCACTAAACAAATAGACCTAAAAGTATAACTTCAGCACTGCTGTGTACAGACTCCACCCAGCCTTTGGGTAGTGGCAGAGCCCATTGGCACTCCTGCGCACATTCAGGGGATGTTCCACGAATGCGCAAAGACAGGGAAGGTGTCAGACACCCCCGGTAGCAGTCTTTGCTCATGCTCGAGAAACCCCACGTATGTGCGGATGGCTGGGGAAACCAACGCATGCGAAGATGTGCCACAGAGCTTGCTCAAGACTCAAGCTTGCAGCATGTCTGCAGGGGGTGGGGATAAAGTTTCGCCTAGGCGAGAAACGCAGAAGTGCTGCTTTGCAGCAAAAAGTACAGTGTAAAAGAAAATAAATAGATAAAATATTGTGCAGTCGTATGATGGGGTAGGGAGGGAAGGAGACAGGGCAGCACAAGATCACATTTGGGGAGGAAAGCTCAATTCAACATATCTGCACTGCAACACACCACACCGAACAGTAATGCACTACTGCAGGTACAATGTGCCAGTTGTGGTGCGCTGGAAAGCTTTTCAAATTAATGCAATACCTCAACATCCCCTCAGATCTACTCTATCAGGTTCGCTTTTGGACTTTCATGTTTTGTATCGGAAATACCTTTTTCTTTTTGTTTATTTTTTTCCTGTCTGTAACCTACACTGGAAATATTTTCTCTTTCACATCTTGTCAAGCCAGTACATGTACAAAATGAGGCATTCCAACATGGTGGATACCTGATCACTGTAGGTGGAAAGCTGATCTGAAGTGTGATGGCGCAGGAATTGGTGTGATTTAAAGTGTGATGGTGCATCCGATCCCATCTGAGTGCAGAAGCAGCTCTGCAGTGTGTCCTGTGTTGAGTGCAGTCCAAGGATGGTAGGAGGAGCTTACTGACCAGGCAAAACATCCATGGGGGGCAGTGCAACACCCAATTGATCTGACCGTGCTGAACACACAGGTAGGGCTGAAACAACTAATCGATTATGAAATTAATTGATTACTATTTTCATAATCGATCGGCCAGTAACATAATGGGGTTAAAAAAAACTAAAATGAGCCCTTTTATAGTACAAAAAGAGCAAATAATTTCTACTGTAAATATTACTTTCACAGTTCTACAGTAAAAAAAAAAAATTAACCCCTACAGTAGTGATTATCTGCTTTTTTTGTACTATAAAGGGTTAATTTTCTTTTCTAGTTATTTTAACCCCCATTATGTTGCTAAACGTCTCAGGCCTGGTTCACAACTATGTGTTTTTTGGTGCTTTTTGCAGAAACGCACTACAGTTCATTTACAAGGTTTCCTATGGGACACGTTCACTTCTATGCTTTGTTCAGCCACTGCTGTTTGGAAAGGGTCAGGGACTTTTTTTCTTTTTTTTTTTTTTTACGCAAAACAGTGCTTTTTTGGTTTAATATACTTCAATGGAGAAGCTGCAGAATAGCATGTAATGCGTTTTTGCAGCAATTTGTGTTTTTTAATCTGCCCAACAACTAATTGGCCAAAAAAAGTATATCTCTTCTGTCTGTTATTCTCAGAGTGGATTAAATATTTTGCTACCTAGTTGGTTATTTATATTTACCATGGCATACAGATATTTAAGAATAAATTGCCTTTTTTTTTTTTTAAACTTTACATATTAACTAAATTATACACCACACTTTTTTTTTTTTTCTTTAAGCTCATTAATCGATTAATCGATTATTCAAAACAATAATCGGCCAACTAATCGATTATAAAAATAATCATTAGTTGCAGCCCTACACACAGGGCTGGTGCAAGGATTTTTGACACCATAGGCGAAACCTAATTTTGCTGCCCCGTTGGCTCCACCCCTGACTCCACCCCCTTTGCCCTGACCATGTGACAGAAGGCACCACTATACAGGAAGCATTGGCTCTGCTTCCTCTAAAGATGGCTCCAGTGCTGCACTGCACCTCTAATTACACTACCAGTTGGACTGAGTTAGTTACATGCTGCAGCCTGCAGAGCATGCAGACATGGAGGTAAACCAGCGTCCGGGCACCCCTAGGCAGCAGTGCGCCCTAGGCAGCTGCCTAGTGGTAGCACCGGCCCTGTGAACACACCTTCAAAGTTGGCTGCAGGCAAGCCAAGTGAAGGCGGGCAGGAACAGAGGCTGAGGTGAGAAAGAAATAACCTAAGTAGCTAGCCACAACCGTGGAGTGGATGAGTGAGCAGTGAATGTTTCAGGCTATGCCTCGAATGCCATCATAAATGCTGTGGTGTGCCATGCTGGCACGCATTTCAGGGGTTGCTGACCCTGCTAGAGAGTGAATGATCACTGTGATAGCCAATCATAGGCATAATCTCAATTGTTAGTGCAAGACCCCAAGCTGTCACTGACAGCCTAGTCTCATTGCTGGGAACACGCTTTCAGCACAAACAGAGGAACACATATGGCACCCAGGGTTAAAGCCCATTTTCTGGACACCGCTTATATGTGTTACATGGTTGTGGAGGGATTAACCACTTGCCTACTGTTGTACATTTAAAACAGAAGTAGGGTGGGCGTGGTATTCTGGAGTGTTTTTGTATGGTACATCATAGGCAAAATGCATTAAGCCAATCGCAGTGATTGTCTCGTGGTCACAATATTAGCCAATCAAGTAAACAGTACTACCGTTTACATGCGAGAGCCCTCACCCTTCCTCTTACAACAAACATGAAAACTTTATGAACAGTGTTACCCTATAGAGGCAGCACCAGATTCAAGGTTTGGGGTTCCGATAAAGGTTATTGTGGGATCGTTTAACTCTTGCACCCCTGTCTCCTTTCCTGTACTCCTCTCGATCCATCTGTTAGTATATAGTGCCACATTATCAAGCTCTACATTTTTTAACCCCTCAATACCATCATGTTTTTTGAACATTTTCAAAAAATTGTGGCAAATATTAGATCACCTTGAAGTGTCTACTTTCTAAAAAGGGGTAATTTCAGGTGTATTCATGCTGTCTATGTATTTTTATTTTATTGTTTTTTTCTTACTTTCTGTTATGAAACCTTTGTTCCATAAATGTTTTCTTTTTATAGTGAAAAACCCAAAAAACTAAATAATAAATAAATGAATGGTTATTAAATATCAACAAAAGAAAGCACTGTCTCATAAAAGTATAGAAAATTCATAAGGGTACAATGTTACATGACTGAGTAAATGTCAAACTATCATAGCATTGAAAAATGGCCTGATAATGAAGGGCTATATACAGGCTGGTACTCAAGTGGTTAAAGCGGAGTTCCGCCAACATTTATTTATTTTTTTTAAAAGTCAGCAGCTACAAATACTGCAGCTGCTGACTTTTAAAATATGGACACCTACCTGTCCAGGGTGCCCACCATGTCGGCACCCGATGCCGATCTGCCGCTTGACTCTCGGGTGCTGCCACCACCATCTTCGATAAGGGAATCGGGAACCGGTTCCCTACTGCACATGCGCGAGTCACGCTGCACAATCCAGATGGTCCCGGTGTCTTGCCGAGAAAGTTCCCCCTTGGCGGATAAGGACCCCCCTGTACTGCGCAGGCACTGTGCTTGCCCACTACGTAGCACAACGGAGTCGCCGAAAATAGCCGAAGCTGAACAGTCAGTCAGCTGTATACGGCGCCTGCGCACTACATTCTAACCTATGTCCAGGTTCGAGCCCCACCATCCAAGTGGACATAGAGTTAGAATAAAAATATGCTGAGCGCAGCGAGGTCATGCCCGAAGCGTGGCGAGCGAAGTGAGCCCACGATGGGCCCCGTTACAGGTGCCGTGTACAGCTGATTCACTGTCTTCAGCTTCGGCTATTTCCGGCGGCTTTGTTGTGCCTCGTACTGTGCAAGCGCTGCGTCTGTGCAGTAAAGGGGGGGGGACCTTATCCGCCGGGGGGGGGGGGGTACTTTCTCGGCAGAACACCGGCTGTCTCTGGGACCTGTGCGTTTCCCAGCAGACAGGGGGGGGGGGGGGGGGTGGTAGTGGCGTAGATCAGGGCTTGACAAATTTGCTTGGAATCTGGGAGCCAGCTAAAAAAGTTAGGAGCCAGGTTTTTTTTTTTTTTTTTTAACAACGACAACGACTGACAGGTGGCACTGGGCACCGTAGGACGTCTTCCCAGAACCTTGCTTCTGCGCGCCCCCTGGGGCGCGCACTCGGGAACATCCGTGACCGCCAGGTCCCGAGGACCTGGCGCATCGCGGTAATCGGCCGCTGATAGCGGCCGTTTACCACGTGATCGCTTTGTCAAATGACGGTGCGATCACATGTGCACAAACCGGCGTCACGTAATGACGCCGGTTCCTCCCTCCCCTCTCTGTATCGATTGGTACAGTGAGAGGGGGAGAGATGGGACCAGCGCTGTGGGCACTACACATCCAGCCCACAGCGCTGGTCCCATCTCTCCCCCTCTCCCCTCTCACTGTACCGATCGATACAGAGAGGGGAGGGAGGAACCGGCGACATGACGTTTGTGCACATGTGATCGCACCGTCATTTGGTCAGTGACAGCTACACTGCCAGCACTGTGCAATACACCGCAATACTCTGCCAATAAATTTTAATAGAAACAAAGTATTTATTTATTTTTACCAAATTTTCAGTATTTTTTGATTTATAGCGCAAAAAATAAAAAACCCAGCGGTGATTAAATACCACCAAAAGAAAGCTCTATTTGTGTGAAAAAAAGGACAAAAAATTAATTTGGGTACAGTGTTGCATGACTGAGAAATTGTCATTCAAAGTGTGAGAGCACCGAAATCTGAAAAGTGCCCAGTGGTTAACATTGCATTAGCATTGTTAGAGGTGTTGCAATACCAACGGCCACCACAAGATGGCGCCATAGAAGGATTTCAGAAGGCCGCAAAGCCGCGGCCTAAATTTCTGGCCGGCGCGGCCCGATGCGATCGCACGGCGAGGGTCGGTGTCCACAGGTTGACGGGGTACCGCAGCTGTGTCGCCCCAGGCGCCAGGACCCCAATTCTAGTCGCAATTGCGCCCGGGCGACCGAGGTTTGTCGAGCCCTGGCGTAGATACCAGCAGATTCTGAGGCTATCTATGCCCGGAAGTGGGTGCAAATACCTGTAATATACAGGTATCTGAACCCCCCTTCCCCCGAAAGGTGCCAAATGTGACACCGTAGGGGGAGGGTTCCGAAAAGTGGAGGTTCCATTTTGTGTGAACCTCCGCTTTAGTAGTATGTAGCAAGTAGTATGGCTATGGTCAGAAGTTTAAAAGTCTTGTTGATTCCTCCAAGGAGACCCAGTGCATATAGCACTTGATCTGATTCAAATCTAAATGTAAACATCACTTGTAATAAAAAATAAAAATAAAAAAGCATGACAGAACCTCTTAAATATGAGATCTAGGGTCACAAAAACCTCAGATCTCATATTTACACAAAAATGCAATAAAAAAAAAAATATTCCCCTTTAAAATCATTGGGCGGAAGTGACGTTTGACGTTGCTTCCATCCTCCAATGCTATGTAGCCAAGTGGGGGCCATCTTTCCCTCACTCAGCATCCAGGCTGATTGTCTCCACCGCTCTGGTAAGCGACGAAGACGACCGAAGCATGGCGGAAGAGGGCCCTTTCCTGCCCCCGATAAAAGTGATCTTACGGCGAATCCGCTGCGGAGACCACTTTTATTTGAAAAACGACAGCCGGACGTTTTTAAAAATACCGGGGTTATGGCAGCTAGCTGCTGCCATAACATTGGTATTGAGCGTCAAAGTACCTACATATAATGACGGTGGCTGGTCCTTAAAGCGGAGTTCCACCCAAAAGTGAAAACTTCCGCTTTAAGCACTCCTCGCCCCCTTACATGCCACATTTGGCATGCAATTTATTTTGGTAGGGGAGTGGGTATGTGCTTTTCAGTGGGACTTCCTGTCCCACTTCCTCTTCTCGGCCATCTAGGCAACTCCTCCCCTCGCCCTAGGCTGCCCCTACCTGCCAGCAATCTTCTGGGACACGTCACAGGTCCCAGAAAATTGGCTGGCTAATAGCAAAACACGCAAGTGCAGTGCGTGCCCGGCCATGAAGCCGTAAGCTGTCACGGCCTGGGTGCCCACAGTTGCCATGATGGTGCCGGAGAGGAGAGAGGCTTTGGGCGCCCACATCGCTGGACAGGCAAGGGTCTGTTTATTAAAAGTCAACAGCTACACTTTTTGTAGCTGCTGACTTTTAATAAACGAAAAAAACGGGTAGAACTCGGCTTTTCTGAACGTTAGTAGGATCAAATCAATGTTTGTTCTCAAATCACAGTGACAGGACAATTCAAAAGAGCAGAATAGAAAACTTTTCTCAATCTAATGACTTTTCGGACAGTATATCTGATTTTCGTTAACAAATAACATTCGTTATAAAATTGAATGTTAAAAGCAAGTGAAATTTTCGAATGATATTCATTGAATGTGCTAAGAATATTCTTGTCCGAAAATCGATACATGTATGGCCAGCATAAGACAGACATTTAGTAGCAGCATTATGCTTTTTTTTTTTTATCACCTGTCATGATGGAGTTAAAAAAAACAAATAATATCCCTTTATAGTACAAAAACAGCAATCACTATTATAAGGGGTTCATTTAACTAACACACACACACACACACACCTTGGTCCATATAAAAAAAAAAAATTTTCTCAGGTATTTACCAAAACATATTCATTCAAGCAGGTAAAAGGCCTGGAGTTGATTATAAGGCCTGGTTCACACCTATGCATTTTTTAGTGCGTTTTCAATTTTGCAGAAACATACTACAGTCCATTTAACATGGTTTCCTATGGATGTAGTTCACATCTGTGCATTTTATGGAAAGGTTCAGTGACTTTTTTCAGATTTTTGGTTCCATAGACTTCAATGGATCAAAAGCGTGTATTGAAAAACGCAAAATGCACTTTGAATATGCAAACTGCAACCTGAATTAGGTGTGAATCAGGCCTTATGCTGGCCATACACGCACAGAATTTCGTCCAAAACTGGTAGTTTTCGGAAAGATCGTTCGACAATCGTGTCATTAGTGGACCCAACTTTACCAACGATTTGACCATGGGCCCAGCTAATGTCGCTGGATCCGAAGCAAAAACATTTATCCTTTCAACTATAATGTATAATTGTAAAAAAAAAAATATATATATATATATATATATATATATATATCATTGCTTTATATCCACCCTGACCAGCGCCCGCTGGTACAAGCAGCGGGTGCTTCTCATGCTTACCTGCTCTGTGTAATGGTTTTGCACAGAGCAGCCCCAATTCTCCTATTCTTGGGTCCCCAAAGTATAGAGTGCCTCTACAGAAAGGTTAAAAAACCTGTGCCTTTAGAATCACTTTAAATAATCTCCTTCTCCTGCCCAGGACTCCATTGCCATGAAGTATTGCTTCTCATACATTAACAATTATTTACGCACATGTATTGCAGAGTAATGCGCTGTGTGTTGCATGGTATTTCCCGATATGTAAACAAACATGCATTCTGTATGTAAGCCAACTAATCGGCTGACAAACTAATTGATTATAAAAAAATAGTTGTCTATTTTCAATCGATTAGTTGTTTCACCCCTAATCAAGTGCTATATGCACTGGGTCCCCTGTCAGATTTGACAAGACTTTTAAACTTCTGTTGATACTTCTCTTTTGAAGCTGAACTCAGGGTAAAATAAAATGAACATGTGCTAAATTAAAACGTTAATAAATTGCCTTTATTGATGGTTGTCCCATGTGTGAATCATAAATCATTAAAACTATTAGTTGAATTCATCCCAGACACTACCGAAAGCACCAAACTTTCACCACTAAAACTACCACTCTCAACCTTCCGCTCCCCCCTTGTCCATCTTGTATTCTTTTCACAAGATACAACACATTCTGTGATAGGACAAGGGGACAGAAGAGGTGGATGAATGATATGCTCTCTCCTCATCCATTCACAGACTGACTTATCCTGTGAAAGGAATACAAGAGGTTTTACAAGGGGAGAAAGGGGAGGAAATCAAACAGCCCTCTATCATTCGCTGCATGAGAGCGGGTGCTATCACCTTAAGTGACGGAAATCCAGCGCTTAAAGTAAGGTAAGGTAAGAACAAAATTAAAAGTTTTACCCAACACAGCACCATCTGCATATGGAACACCACATGTCTCTGCATGAGGAAAGGAGAGCGGATAACCAGCAAGTCTGTCAAGTCACGGCGAGTAAATTGTTTACACTAATAATCAGGGAACTAATCAATACCACCATAAGAAAGCTCTATTTGTGGAAAAAAAGGGGGGGACGTTAATTTTGTTTGGGTACAATGTCGCGCGACCGCACAATTGTCAGTTAAAGCGACGCAGTGCCGAATCACAAAAAAAATGCTCTAGTCAGGAAGGGGGTACAATCTTCCGGGGCTGAAGTGGTTAAAATTAGAAGAAAAGAGGTTTAACCATAAACTACGTAGAGGGTACTTTACTGTAAGGCTGTTTTCACACTGGGGCACTGGGTGCGCTGGCGGTAAAGCAGGGCTATATTTAGCGCCGCTTTACCGTCGGTTTATCGGCGCATTTCGGCCGCTAGTGGGGTGGTTTTACCCCCCGCGAGAGGCCGAAAAAGGGTTAATACCGCCCACAAATGCTGCTCCAGTGGCGCTTTGCGGGCAGGTTCGGAGCGCTGCCGCATTGTTTTCAATGGGAGGGGGCGCTTTAGGAGAGGTAAATACACCGCTCCTACAGCGCACCAAAGATGCGGCTTGCAGGACATTTTTCAGCGTCCTGCAAGCGCACCACTTTAGTGTGAAAGCGAAGACACAGCAACGTCTGTTTCAGGTCGGTTTGCAGGTGCTATTTTTAGTGCAATAGCGCCTGCAATGCACCGCCCCAGTGTGAAAGGGGCCTAAGAGCAGCAAGGATGTGGAATTCCCTTTCACAAGCGGTGGTCTCAGCGGGGGAGCATTGATAGTTTCAAAAAAACTATTAGATAAGCACCTGAATGACCACAATACACAGGGATATACAATGTAATACTGACATATAATCACACACAGGTTGGACTTTTTAAATAAAAAGCTGTTTTTGTGCAACTGGAGCACAGTATTATTTATTAAACTACATCAAATATAAGTACTTTTTCACACCAGCAGTTTTGCCACGGGTGTACGCTGGGAGGGACAGTGCTGTTGTGCAACTTCCAGCGTATCTCAATGTTTACCTTTCGTTTTGTCACAACTTTAGAACCAAATGAATATCATTTGTGACCTCTCATTCACTGCAGTGGTTGCTTTCAAAATAACCGTTGGTAGAAAAAAAAACAGCTTGCTGTACTTTTTTCAGTGCACATAACTGCAACACAGTAGGGTACAGACTTCATATCAAACAAGGCAGATTGTCTTGTCTCTGCATTAGGACTGCACTGGTAAAGATTGTTTGGAGATGTCCAACACAAATGGTGCAAACAGACCCTAAATGATCTGCCAGGACACAGCTGATCACAGATCACAGTAAAGGGCCAATCACATGGGTCCTTTACATTGTGATTAACTGTATCCAATCACAGCTGGTTACATGCAAACAGACTTGCTGGTTATCGCAGTTCTGTCAGATTAGGCGACCAGTCAGAATGTGTAATGGAAGTGATGTTCCGTCGCCGCCATCTTGCTACACCCCACACTCCTCCATAGTAAGGATACACTGAGAAGGGGAAAGCGGACATCTTGTTACACCCACCGGAGTTTTGCATTTTACACTTATTTTTAACAGTAAAGTGAGTTTATATAATGAAATACAGTAGTTAGAATTCCATCTGACTGGTTAGATGTTGAATTTTAAAAGCAGCAAACTTCTGTCAGATTAGCAAACCTATGAGATGAGCAGGCTTGCCGCTGCTTTTAAAATTCAACATCTAACCAGTCAGACGGAATTCGAAGTACTGTATTTCACTATATAAACTCACTTTACTGTTAAAAATAAGTGTAAAATGCAAAACTCTGGAGGGTGTAACAAGATGTCAACTTTCCCCTTCTCAGTGCATCCTTACTGTGGAGGAGTGTGGGGTGTAGCAAGATGGCGGCGACGGAACATCGCTTCCGTTACACATTCTGACTGGTCGCCAAATCTGATGAAACATCGGCATTACTTTCCTCACGCGCTGTCTCCGTATGAGGAAAGGAGAGCTGATAACCAGAAAGTCTGTCAAGTTACAGTGAGTACATTTACACTAATACGGTAATCAGATAACTAATCATCAGTGCAACTTATCACTGCTGCCTCATCAGTGCCTATAATGCATATCAGTGAAAAACAAATAATTACTTTTTTGCACAATTTTATTAAAAGAAAACGTCTTTTTTTTTTGTTTGTTTGGCAAAAAATAAAAACCTCAGTGGTGATTAAATACCGTGCTACAACCGTGAACCAACAAAAAAGCATATTTGGTTGAAAAAAAAAAAAGCCGGCATTCATCAGGTGGTAATATTACCCTGTTAAATCCCTGGCAGCTGTTGTACTACCAGCCCCTAAAAAGCGATTAATTGTGGATCACATTTCAGAGGGGCAGTAGAGAGTGGTGCTTGTGTAAATGAGCCCTAAGGATTGAGCTGTGGTTTTATTGCCCCCAAACTTCATTCCTTAAGACCCCTTTTCAATCGGATCCGCCTGTCCGTTTTTTTAGGCAGACCCGATTGGACCACCCATTGTATTGTATGGAGAAGCGGATGTCAGCTGACACCCGCCGGCATCCAATCCACTAAAAACAGACGCCATCCGTCCAGCGGATCGGATCAGGTGACAGTTGGATGGAAATGAACAGGCAGTTTGTTTCCATCCAAACATCCAATAGAGGACAGTGGGCCGTGTCCGCTCTGCATAGCGAAGCAGACACAGACTTGTCATTCGGGGGGGGGGGGGGGGGGGGGGGGGGGGGGGTTGGGGATCTGGAGGAGATCAGCAGATATATCTCCCCCGCCCAAGCAGGCAGATCCGCTTGACTGACTCTGCTCATCTGAAAGGGGCCTTACTCAACATAGCAGCCAGAGAGGGCTGTGCACATGGGATTCACTGCAGATCCCCTTTCAGAGGGGCAGTAGAGAGTGCCGCTTGTGTAAACAAGCTATAGGGGGGGCCTGTTCACACACGCAGCCTGGGGGGGGGGGTAATAATAGGCAACTGAGCCTCTGTTTTACTGCCCCCTGACTTCCCTTTTTAAACGGCTAGGATCACTTTTGAAACAGGTTACATGCTCCACCCAAATTGTATTCTCCCCACACCCACTGTAGAATTTAAAAACATGGTGGACATGCAGGGCTCTGTCTGCATCTACCATTGGCCTCCGTGGCTGATGGCTTGTAGTTCTCAATGAATTGTGAGGGTGCAGGTGAGCACTATTATAGTTCATTGATTCCTTCTGCCATTCAATAATTGCCTGCCCATATTGCAGGTATGGGCAAGACAGTGTGCTGAGGGTCTGCAGGATCCCTACCTTGCACCCGTGATCCGCTGTGATCATGGGTTCAATGATTTACAGGCTACAGAGAAAAAAAAAAGCACATTTTTTACCTTTTTTTATTTTATTTTTTTTACTTGTTTTTCTATAAAGAGGTGAACTTATCTTTTAACCCAACACAATAGCCAGAGTGGCTAGTACACATTCACCCCTCTGTTGCATACAGCAGATGGTAACACCGCCAAATGCAACCCATTCAATCTTATGAGGCTGCTTTACATCCCCGTGCAGTTCATTCGATTGTGGAGCTGGCTTTTCAGGGTTAAAACATGTGGTGAGGTGGTGACATATTGTGTCCCAGACGTCGGTCCACTGCCCTCTGAAAAGAAATCCACCGTGGATCGCTTCTTAGAAAGACAGCAAGGGCTGCCGCTAGTGTAAACGATCCCAGAGTGTTTGCAGAATGAGCAAATATTGGCTATTCTGTTGTATCAACAAGAAATGTGCCAGGACACGGCCAGCTCAGGCCTCAACAGTCAGACACCTGGAGCATGTCAACTCAGGGCTCTGTAAGAGGATGTGTGTGGTAGTGAGGAGCCTCCACTATGCACAGGCCTCTCTCTATGTAGAAGAAGGAGTAGTAGTGAGGAGCCTCCACTATGCACAGGCCTCTCTCTATGTAGAAGAAGGAGTAGTAGTGAGGAGCCTCCACTATGCACAGGCCTCTCTCTATGT
This sequence comes from Lithobates sylvaticus, assembly GCA_028564925.1. NCBI lineage: Eukaryota > Metazoa > Chordata > Amphibia > Anura > Ranidae > Lithobates > Lithobates sylvaticus. Next base: position 148,399,414 of record CM053031.1, on the reverse strand, counting down.
AGAAGAAGGAGTAGTAGTGAGGAGCCTCCACTATGCACAGGCCTCTCTCTATGTAGAAGAAGGAGTAGTAGTGAGGAGCCTCCACTATGCACAGGCCTCTCTCTATGTAGAAGGAGTAGTAGTGAGGAGCCTCCACTATGCACAGGCCTCTTTCTATGTAGAAGAAGGAGTAGTGAGGAACCTCCACTATACACAGGCCTCTCTCTATGTAGAAGGAGTAGTGAGGAGCCTCCACTATGCACAGGCCTCTTTCTATGTAGAAGAAGGAGTAGTGAGGAACCTCCACTATACACAGGCCTCTCTCTATGTAGAAGAAGGCGTAGTGAGAAGCCTCCACTATACACAGGCAGGGTGGATATAAATCAAATTAGTATTTTTTTTTTAATCCGTTTTGAATTATCAAATAGTTTTCTAACAAAATGCTTTTAGAGTAAAAATCTATGTTTAGATTTATTTTAAGATACATTAATAATTTTGTTTATTCAGCATGAAATGAAGCTTGGTTATATGGCATGAGGCTGTATATTTTGGTAACTCATTCAATGAATCCAAGCTCTGCAAGCTGAGATAAGATGCACTGCATTGATGCATTCACACAATTTCACAGTAACCATGAGATAAAACAAAGTTCAGGAATATTCCTTTATCCCATTGTTTTTCAAATCTATGTACACTACAAACTGTATGATTGAATCAGTTTCTGATATCGCTGTTTTACTAACCTGACAGCTTATTATTCTAAATGGGAAACCTTAAGTTTGCAAATATTAAAGTTTCTAACTACCAGCAAGAATGAGTCCTTACATTTAAAGAGCACCTGTCATTTCAGATCCATTATGGCAGCGCTTGTTAGCAGGCATCCAATCACCTGCTGCTGCCACATCCCTCACCTTGTTGTGTCACTGCCGCATCACCAGCCGTCCCATTAAAGTGAATGAGACTGTTTATGAGTCAACAGCGGGTCAGAGGAGGAGGCACTGCGGGACAGAGATGACAGTTGCTCTTTAAAAATGATAATTTAAATCAAATTCACCCTGCCATGTGGAAGGAGTAGTGAGGAGCCTCCATATAGGAGTAGTAAAGCGCCTCCACTGTACACAGGCCTCTATTTAGAAGGAGTAGTGGTGAGGAGCCTCCAGTATACACAGGCCTCTATGTGTATAAGGAGTAAGGATGAGCTCAGGCGTGTTTGCATGGTCCACTTGCAGAGCCCGCCAGGAAGTCGGCGCAGCGCTGCGCTAATCACAGGCAGTGAGACATTGTCCCGATGCGTGGCTGCAGAGATCGGGCAATGTCTAACTGACTGTGATTAGCACAGCGCTGCACCGACTTCCTGGCAGGCACTGCACGTGGACCATGCGAACACGCCGGAGCTCATCCCTAATAAGGAGTAGTGAGGAGCCTCCATGTACACAGGCCTCCATGTACAAGGAGCAGTGAGGAGCCTCCACTATACAAGGAGCAGTGAGGAGCCTCCACTATACAAGGAGCAGTGAGGAGCCTCCACTATACAAGGAGCAGTGAGGAGCCTCCACTATACAAGGAGCAGTGAGGAGCCTCCACTATACACAGGCCTCCATGTAGAAGGAGCCTCCACTATACACAGGCCTCCATGTAGAAGGAGCCTCCACTATACACAGGCCTCCATGTAGAAGGAGTAGTGAGGAGCCTCCACTATACACAGGCCTCCATGTAGAAGGAGTAGTGAGGAGCAGTGGCGGAACTATAGGGGTCGCTGCGATCGCCATGGCGACCGGGCCCGTTGCTGCAGGGGGCCCTGGGGGCCACCTGTACACTTCGCTAGGAGGGGCGGCTGAGAGGAGCTCCCCGATCGCCGATTCTAAACTGTAATCGGCGATGTGCAGGGAGCTCCTCACATTAGGCTAAAGTGAAAGTCAAAGCACAGTGTGTGCTCTTTGTCTCCCCCTGCAGTGCAGTACCCGGCAGGAAGAGACAAGGTAAGAGGACTCGTTTTTTGTTTTGTTTTTTTTTTATATAAGATTATCTATAAGATTATGTGTGTGCATCATACATGTGTGTGTGTGTGTGTGTGTGTGCATGATGTATGTGTGTGTCTGTGTGTGCAATGCATGATGCATGTATGTGTTCATGATGCATGTGTGTGCGCATGATGCATATGTGTGTTCATGATGCATGTGTGTGTTCATGATGCATGTGTGTGTTCATGATGCATGTGTGTGCTCATGATACATGTGTGTGCTCATGATGCATGTGTGTGCTCATGATGCATGTGTGTGCTCATGATGCATGTGTGTGCTCATGATACATGTGTGTGCGCATGATGCATGTGTGTGTTCATGATGCATGTGTGTGCTCATGATACATGTGTGTGTTCATGATGCATGTGTGTGTTCATGATGCATGTGTGTGCGCATGATGCATGTGTGTGTTCATGATGCATGTGTGTGTTCATGATGCATGTGTGTGTTCATGATGCATGTGTGTGCTCATGATACATGTGTGTGTTCATGATGCATGTGTGTGCTCATGATACATGTGTGTGTTCATGATGCATGTGTGTGTTCATGATGCATGTGTGTGTGCGCATGATGCATGTGTGTGCTCATGATGCATGCGCATGATGCATGTGTGTGTTCATGATGCATGTGTGTGCGCATGATGCATGTGTGTGTTCATGATGCATGTGTGTGTTCATGATGCATGTGTGTGTGTGCACGCGCATGTATGTCTGTGTGTGTGCGCATGATGTATGTGTGTGTCTGTGCATGCATGTGTGCGCGCGCATGTATGTCTGTGTGTGTGCACGATGCATGTATGTCTGTCTGTGTGTGTGTGTGCGTGCATATATGTATGTGTGTGTGCATGTATGTGAGAGTGCATGTATGTGAATGTGCATGTGTTTATCAGTGGCGGTGCGTCCAAAAGGGTGCACAGGTGCCACCCCCTCTCTCCAGCCACTCCCTCTATGACAAATGGATAGATTCATGCATAGCATGATTCTATCCATGGCCCCTGCTGCCACCCCCATATTTAGGTTCCTTTATATGCAGCCACCCACTTGTGACCGGGCCCTGGTGTTCTGCCATCGGGCTCGGAGAAAAGAGCTTTGTCCGGAGGTCGGGGGGGGGCCCTCCATGGTTTCTTGCATCGGGGCCCTGAGCGTTCTAGTTACGCCACTGGTGAGGAGCCTCCACTATACACAGGCCTCCATGTAGAAGGAGTAGTGAGGAGCCTCCACTATACACAGGCCTCCATGTAGAAGGAGTAGTGAGGAGCCTCCACTATACACAGGCCTCCATGTAGAAGGAGTAGTGAGGAGCCTCCACTATACACAGGCCTCCATGTAGAAGGAGTAGTGAGGAGCCTCCACTATACACAGGCCTCCATGTAGAAGGAGTAGTGAGGAGTCTCCATGTGCACAGGGCGGAAACACTCCATGCACGGTGCAGGCAGCACTCGTCCTCTGAGCTGCACACGTTGCTGTGAGGGAAGGAAGGCCAATAACTGTTTGTAGGAGTTGTCTGAGAGTAGAAATGTGGTTGCTGAGCCCCTGTGAACACACACGGACCCCCGAGGACACACACAGCCCAGCCCCCCGTACTCACTGCCGGGAGAGCTGTAGCGGGGGCGCCCCCCTCCTCTGGAAGGCCCCGTCCACGAACACTCCGTTCTTGCCCAGACACCTCAGGTAGAAGTTGGGCTCCACAAAGTTCAGCTGGAGGTGTCGGCGGGAGATGAAGCTGGAGCGGCCCATATTGACGTCCACCGAGCCCTGGCTGGAGTCCCGTCCGATGATAACTGAAGGGTTCCTCATGAAGAACTCGAAGTCTCGGCCCTCCAGGCGGGCTAGCACGGGTCCGTCGCTCGGAGGGGCCCCTAGGTTAGGGACAGACCGCCGGCCATGGACGGGGCTGCAGGGAGCTGATCGTAGAGCTAGGAGGGCGATCACCCCCGAGTCCTCTGTCGCCTCCATGGCGGCTTCCTCTGTGGGATTGTTTTGGTTGTGGAAAGTGAGTAAGAGCAGGCGGGTACTCGGGCGGAGCGGAGGGAGACGGACTGGCCGAGAGGAGGGGTGTGATCTGAGCTCAGGTACAGGACACACAGCATGGGGGGACACTCTCCACATTAAACATCAGGGGAGGGCTACAACCCCTGGCAAATTTTGGTGTGTTTTTTTGTTATGTTTATTATTATTATTTATTTTTTTGCAAGCTTTGTCCCCATTGGGCAGATTTCCTTTCATTTCCTGTGCCATAGCCACAACAGGAAGTGAGAGCAATAGGGAGGAGCCCAAACCCACCTATCCCCCCACAGAAAGCTGTCAATGCCATCAGCTAATCATAGGCAGTAGGGGCATTCTCCACCTGCAGCCACACATAGGGAAGGGGCGTGTATATTTGTGGGGCAGGGAATGTCTTTGCCATCTATGATTGGCTGTTGGCTTTGACAGCTTCCTGGCTGGAAAGTTCAAGATGGTTTTAGCCGTATTAACCACACAACCCCCCTTTCTGACCAGGCCATTTTTTGCGATACAGTGTTCTGCCACAGCGCTTGCGCAGTACGAAGCACAACGCTGCGCTTGGCATATTTTTATTCTAACTCTATGTCCACTTGGATGGTGGGCCTCGAACCTGGACATAGGTTAGAATGTTGTGCGCAGCGTACAGCTGACTGACTGTCTTCAGCTTTGGCTATTTTCGGAGACTTCATTGTGCTTTGTACTGCGCAAGCGCCTGCGCAGTACAGGGGGGGTCCTTATCCGCCGGGGGAACTTTCTCGGCAAGACACCGGCACTGTGTTACTTTATCTGACAATTGCGCGGTCATGTGACGCTGTACCTAAAAAAATGGATGTCCTTTTTTTTACCACAAATAGAGATTTCTTTTGGTGATATTTGGTCACCTCTGCAGTTTTTATTTTTTGCGCTATAAACAGAAAAAGGCCGACAATTTTGAAAAAAAACAAATACTTTCTGTTATAAAACATATCCAATAAAAAATGTACAAAATCATTTTTTTTCATCAATTTAGGCAAATATGTGTTCAGTTACATATATTTGGTAAAAAATCCCAATAAGTGTATATTGATTGGTTTGCGCAAATGTTTTAGCGTCTACAAACAATGGGATATTTTTATGGAATTTTTATTTATCATTTTTTTTTTACTAGTAATGGCAGGGATCATCGAATTTTATCAGGACTGCAATATTGTAGCAGACATATCGGACACCTAAGGCCCCTTTCACACTGGGGCGGTGCGGACGTCGGCGGTAAAGCAGCGCTATATTTAGCGCTGCTTTACCGTTGTTTTAGCCGCGGTATTCGGCCGCTAGCGGGGCAGTTTTAACCCCCGCTAGTGGCCAAAAAAGGGTTAAAACCTCCCTCAAAGCGGCGCTTTGCCGGTGGTATTGCCGCGGTATTCCCGCGCTGTCCCATTGATTTCAATGGGTAGGAGTGGTATAGGAGCGGTGAATACACGGCTCCTTCACCGCTCCAAAGATGCTGCTAGCAGGACTTTTTTTACCGTCCTGCTAGCGCACCGCTCCAGTGTGAAAGCCCTCCGGCTTTCACACTGGAGTGAAAGGACCCGCTTTTTTCAGACGCTATACAGGTGCTATTTTTAACGCTGTAGCGCCTGAAAAATGCTTCGGTGTGAAAGGGGCCTAACTGACACTTGTTTTGGGACCAGTGACACCAATACAGTGATCAGTGCTAAAAATATGCACTGTTGCTGTACTAATGACACCGGCAGGGGTTAACATCAGGGGCAATCAAAGGGTTAAATGTGTTCCCTGGGAGTGCTTGCTATCAGTGTGGTGGTTGCTCTGACTGGAAGAAGACAGAGTTTTGTTTTTTGCTTACCAGGAACACAAGATCTCCATCTTCTGCCCTGTCAGAACAGGGATCTGCCTTGTTTACATAGGAAGATCGCCATTCTGCCTCTCCCGGGAGCGATCATGGGTGGCTAATGGATATCAAGTCCTCCGGACCCGCGGATTGGCCTCCCCTGTGTCCAATCAGCATGCGTTCATGCCTCCGGCAGTACACACGCGCCTCCCAGTGGCTATTGCATGAAATGACGTACGGGTACATCATTTTGCGCAATAGAGCCGACCTGCCGCAGTAACTCTGCAGTAGGCAGTCAACAAATAGTTAAAGAAGAACTCCATCTTTCCACACACCTTGCCTAACTTGGCCCAAACAAACTAACTGTGAGGCTGCTGGATGTGCAATATAAATTGTATGTTGCTGCGGCCTCATACAATATTCTGCACTGTGAGTGCGAGCCGAGACTTTCTGTCTCATACCCCGAACACAGATCAGTCTACAGCAGCAGCACTCGGCCATTCAGAGGGAGCGATGTATTCTATCAATGAATACAAAGCTTCCTCTGGCTGAGTCAGAGAGAAAAGCTGATGATGTCACAACCTCTGACTCAGCCAATCAGAGGAAGCTTTGTGTTCATTGATAGAATACTTTGCTCCCTCTGAGTACCGCTGTGGTAGGCTCTATTGTGTTTTCCGGGTATGAGACAGGAAGTCTCGGCTCTCACCCAGGACATAGTGTGCTATGCTGTATGTAGCCTCAGCTACATACAGTTTATAACCGCACATCTAGCAGCCTCACATGTTAGTGAGGGACATAGTTTGTTTGGGGCAGATTGGTCCAAACAAACTATGTAAAGTGCATAAAAACATTGGAGTTCTTCTTTTAACCCTTTCGCTGCCAGGCCTTGTGCTCCATTTTGTACACTTAGGTGGCCAGACCATTTTTTGCAATTTTTCCTTTGCTTTTTTATTTTTCACTTACAGCTTTCCAAAATTGTGAAAGACCCCCCAAACCATATATTTTCTGAAAGCACATAATCAGTAGAATAAAAAGAAGGTGCTACTGATTTTTTAGACCCTGCAGTATTTGCGCAAATGTTTATCAAACCAATATATTTGCAAAAAATACACTAAACTCTTTGGTGAGATATCAGAGGTCTAAACAGACCTCCATAACTCTTTTTTTGAGAGAGAGAAAGGGACTGAAGATAGTCCCCTTCTCTGTATCACTTTAATTGAATGAATGAAAATTCTGTATGGTGAATCCATGGTTACACTCGCGGTTACAATATATCAGCTGTCAGTTGGCATATAGCAGTGATCAGTAGTGATCGCTGCATGCGCCCTCTCTCCTACAGATGGGAGTTTAGTAAACACATGTTTACTAAGACCCCCCCCCCCCCAAACCTCTACCTCACCCCCACCGCTTTCCCCCCGCCGCGCTCCCTAGCCTGACAGATCCTAGGAGATCTGTGCAAAGAGAAGATGTAGGCAGCGGGAGGGAAGGAGAGATGCTGCTCGAAGCAGCCATGGATCGTGGGCATTTGGGTGGTGATCTGACTGGCAGGGGGGACACATCTGGACCCCCCAATACCCATGCAGCACCTGAAGCCAACAGGAGTGGAAGAGGAGGGATGCCGGCTAATGATGGTGGCTGCGGGGAGCGGGTTTGCAGGAGGGGGGTCGGTAGGGTTGCCACCTGTACGGGATTCACCCGTACAGTCCGGGATTTGAATCATGTGCCCGGTTTTGAGCCCCCCTGAAAACCGGACATATTATTCAGATAGGACCGTGGCTTATAGCTGGAGAGAGGATTAGTTGTTCTCCTCCCTCCAGCCTGCAGGTGGCAATAGAGAGCGGTACTGACTGAACAGTCTCAGCAGCACTGCCAAGGAATGAACACAGAGTGTGTGGAGCCTGGAAAGAGAAATGAGGAACTTCTTTGTAGTTATTGATCAGTGAGTACAGGGGGAAGGGGGGCTCTGGTGTCACATCTGATGTAAGGGGGGCTCTGGTGTTACATCTGATGTAAGGGGGGCTCTGGTGTCACATCTGATGTAAGGGGGCTCTGGTGTCACATCTGACGTAAGGGGGGACTCTGGTGTCATATCTGATGTAAGGGGGGCTCTGATGTCATATCTGATGTCATATCTGATGTAAGGGGGGCTCTGGTGTCATATCTGATGTAAGGGGGACTCTGGTGTCATATCTGATGTAAGGGGGGCTCTGGTGTCATATCTGATGTAAGGGGGGCTCTGATGTCATATCTGATGTAAGGGGGGCTCTGGTGTCATATCTGATGTAAGGGGGACTCTGGTGTCATATCTGATGTAAGGGGGACTCTGATGTCATATCTGATGTAAGGGGGGGGACTCTGATGTCATATCTGATGTAAGGGGGACTCTGATGTCATATCTGATGTAAGGGGGGTGGACTCTGATGTCATATTTGATATAAGGGGGACTCTGGTGTCATATCTGATGTAAGGGGGACTCTGATGTCATATCTGATGTAAGGGGGACTCTGATGTCATATCTGATGTAAGGGGGACTCTGATGTCATATCTGATGTAAGGGGGGGGGGCTCTGGTGTCACATCTGATGTAAGGGGACTGTAGTGCTTTGTTTATAGCGGGGGAAAAAAACGCAGAGGTGATCAAATACCACCAAAAGAAAGCTCTATTTGTGGGAAAAAAAAGGAAACCAAATTTTGTTTGGGTACAACGTCGCACGACTGCGCAATTGTCAGTTAAAGCGACGCAGTGCCATATCGCAAAACATGGCCTGATCAGGAAGGGGGTAAATTTTTCCGGGGCTGAAGTGGTTAAAGTGTTCGGGTTTGACTTGATGACCTAGGGGTCGGATCGGGTGGTGGGGGGTCATTAGTACTGGGAGGGGAGATGGGGGGTGAAGGGGATAGTAGACGAGAGTGGAGGGGCAGTTTTAGATGGAAGGTTGCAGCGGGAGTGGAGGGGCAGGGAAGCAGTGGCATGGGTGGGGGGCGGTCACATTAGGGGTTAAAAACTCTGATCAGCGGGTTGTAATCCGCTGATCAGAGTTATAGAATTGTTCAGCAGAGTCTGCTGAACAATTCTGATATAAGCTTATGGTCATTGAAGTGACCATAAGCTTATAATAGAGGGAGAAAGGAGGTCTGTGTGCCGTACTTACTTGGCCACCTGCGGGCACTTCTGTAGGTCCGTACAGCGTACGCACTTGCCAGTGAAAGGGGTAAACCCAAAAGCAAACCTTTATTATATTGCAGCTTATCAGTTCTTAGATGTTATGGCTGCATTCGTTTTCTGTTTCAGACTTTCTTCTATTTTCATTTGGTGATCCAGCCAGCAAGTCTGTTATTTTTTTAAATAACACACTCTACAGTAGAATGCATCAGTTACAAAGATGGGACAGACCACTTACTACTGATGGGTGTGTAAAATGATCAGCTAATATTCATTCTAGTAAAACCTTTAGCCCAAAATAATATTTTTTTTTTGCTGTAACTGATTATACAGTGTGAGTTGAGTTTGGCTTTAATCTGTAAGTGGTTCCACAGTTGCTAATACATTTAACACTACCCCAGAAAATATGTTGGCAACTTATCGGGGGAAATGGCTGGTGTTGGCGCTTCAATCATCCCAGCACCATGGTTGTTATGGTGTCAGGATGATTGAAGCGCATTATTTCTATTATTACATTGTTATATAATATGAAATAGTTCAACCATAATGCAGAATCAATGGGAGCACTGAGCGTGCCACTTGCCACTCGCCTGCCACCAGATGCGGATTGTCACTTGCCACGCCACCTGCCACACGTTGCCGAATGTCACTTGCCACCGTCACCTGCCACCAGATGCGGATTGTCACTTGCCATGTCACCTGCCACAAGTTGCGGATTGTCATTTGCCATGTCACCTGTCACAAGTTGCGGATTGTCACTTGCCACGTCACCTGTCACAAGTTAGCCGACACCTGGGGCTCTTCATTTCCTTCATTTTCAGCAGACCTACCTGGAGCGGTGGTAACCCCATCTCTTTACCTGTCACAAGTTGCCAATTGTCACTTGCCACTAGGGATGGGCCCGGTGCTCGATGCGAACCCACGTTCGCATCGAGCACCGGGCGTTCGCTCGCTCAGCGAGCCCAGAACTATTTGGGCCGTTCGCATCACATTCGTGTGATGCGAGCGGCCCCGCAATGCATTGCGGCCGGCGCGGCCGGCGCAGTGCATTGCTGGCTGATGATTGCCCAAGCATGCACTGTGACCCTGCATGCTTGGCCAATCACAGCGCCGGAAACTCGGAGAGCAATAATTGGCTACAGGCAGGACGCCTGTAGCCAATTAAAGCTCAGGGGCTTTAGTACACGCCCCACCATTTAAAAGGCCGCCACGCCGTCGGCGCCGGTCACATGAGTTCCGGCTTTAGGAGAGATCAGGCTGATTCTGTGTCTTTGCTTGATTCATTGCTACAGAAAGATTTGCTCTTCTTTGCTAAACCAATGGCTATTTATTTGCTAAACCATTGCTACCTGTCATTGATCGTCCATTGCTGCTGGTTAGTGTGTTATTAGCTGCTGCTGGGGATTAGTCTGGTGCGTGTTTTACTGTTAGTACAGTATTTCAGTAGTATCAACCGCAGTGCTGTTAGCACAGCATTGCACCCCAAAAGCACCCATAGGACTTCTAGTGTGTTAGTGGCAGCAAACAGAGCTCCTATATTTTCTTCCCAGAAGCACCCATAGGACTTCAATTGTGTGTTAGTGGCATCACACAGAGCTCCCATATTTTCTTCCCAGAAGCACCCATAGGACTTCTAGTGTGTTAGTGGCATCACACAGAGCTCCCATATTTTCTTCCCAGAAGCACCCATAGGACTTCTAGTGTGTTAGTAGCATCACACAGAGCTCCCATATTTTCTTCCCAGAAGCACCCATAGGACTTCTAGTGTGTTAGTGGCATCACACAGAGCTCCCATATTTTCTTCCCAGAAGCACCCATAGGACTTTTAGTGTGTTAGTGGCATCACACAGAGCTCCCATATTTTCTTCCCAGAAGCACCCATAGGACTTCTAGTGTGTTAGTGGCATCACACAGAGCTCCCATATTTTCTTCCCAGAAGCACCCATAGGACTTCTAGTGTGTTAGTGGCATCACACAGAGCTCCCATATTTTCTTCCCAGAAGCACCCATAGGACTTCAATTGTGTGTTAGTGGCATCACACAGAGCTCCCATATTTTCTTCCCAGAAGCACCCATAGGACTTCTAGTGTGTTAGTGGCATCACACAGAGCTCCCATATTTTCTTCCCAGAAGCACCCATAGGACTTCTAGTGTGTTAGTGGCATCACACAGAGCTCCCATATTTTCTTCCCAGAAGCACCCATAGGACTTCTAGTGTGTTAGTGGCATCACACAGAGCTCCCATATTTTCTTTCCAGAAGCACCCATAGGACTTCTAGTGTGTTAGTGGCATCACACAGAGCTCCCATATTTTCTTCCCAGAAGCACCCATAGGACTTCAATTGTGTGTTAGTGGCATTACACAGAGCTCCCATATTTTCTTCCCAGAAGCACCCATAGGACTTCTAGTGTGTTAGTGGCATCACACAGAGCTCCTATATTTTCTTCCCAGAAGCACCCATAGGACTTCAATTGTGTGTTAGTGGCATCACACAGAGCTCCCATATTTTCTTCCCAGAAGCACCCATAGGACTTCTAGTGTGTTAGTGGCATCACACAGAGCTCCCATATTTTCTTCCCAGAAGCACCCATAGGACTTCAATTGTGTGTTAGTGGCATCACACAGAGCTCCCATATTTTCTTCCCAGAAGCACCCATAGGACTTCTAGTGTGTTAGTGGCATTACACAGAGCTCCTATATTTTCTTCCCAGAAGCACCCATAGGACTTCAATTGTGTGTTAGTGGCATCACACAGAGCTCCTGTATTTTCTTCCCAGAAGCACCCATAGGACTTCTAGTGTGTTAGTGGCATCACACAGAGCTCCTATATTTTCTTCCCAGAAGCACCCATAGCACTTCAATTGTGTGTTAGTGGCATCACACAGAGCTCCTATATTTTCTTCCCAGAAGCACCCATAGGACTTCAATTGTGTGTTAGTGGCATCACACAGAGCTCCTATATTTTCTTCCCAGAAGCACCCATAGGACTTCAATTGTGTGTTAGTGGCATCACGCAGAGCTCCTATATTTTCTTCCCAGAAGAACCCATAGGACTTCAATTGTGTGTTAGTGGCATCACACAGAGCTCCTATATTTTCTTCCCAGAAGCACCCATAGGACTTCTAGTGTGTTAGTGGCATCACACAGAGCTCCCATATTTTCTTCCCAGAAGCACCCATAGGACTTCAATTGTGTGTTAGTGGCATCACACAGAGCTCCCATATTTTCTTCCCAGAAGCACCCATAGGACTTCTAGTGTGTTAGTGGCATCACACAGAGCTCCTATATTTTCTTCCCAGAAGCACCCATAGGACTTCAATTGTGTGTTAGTGGCATCACACAGAGCTCCCATATTTTCTTTCCAGAAGCACCCATAGGACTTCTAGTGTGTTAGTGGCATCACACAGAGCTCCTATATTTTCTTCCCAGAAGCACCCATAGGACTTCAATTGTGTGTTAGTGGCATCACACAGAGCTCCTATATTTTCTTCCCAGAAGCACCCATAGGACTTCTAGTGTGTTAGTGGCATCACACAGAGCTCCTATATTTTCTTCCAGAAGCACCCATAGGACTTCAATTGTGTGTTAGTGGCATCACACAGAGCTCCTATATTTTCTTCCCAGAAGCACCCATAGGACTTCTAGTGTGTTAGTGGCATCACACAGAGCTCCTATATTTTCTTCCCAGAAGCACCCATAGGACTTCAATTGTGTGTTAGTGGCATCACACAGAGCTCCTATATTTTCTTCCCAGAAGCACCCATAGGACTTCAGTTGTGTGTTAGTGGCATCACACAGAGCTCCTATATTTTCTTCCCAGAAGCACCCATAGGACTTCAATTGTGTGTTAGTGGCATCACACAGAGCTCCTATATTTTCTTCTCAGAAGCACCCATAGGACTTCAATTGTGTGTTAGTGGCATCACACAGAGCTCCTATATTTTCTTCCCAGAAGCACCCATAGGACTTCTAGTGTGTTAGTGGCATCACACAGAGCTCCCATATTTTCTTCCCAGAAGCACCCATAGGACTTCAATTGTATGTTAGTGGCATCACACAGAGCTCCCATATTTTCTTCCCAGAAGCACCCATAGGGCTTCTAGTGTGTTAGTGGCATCACACAGAGCTCCCATATTTTCTTCCCAGAAGCACCCATAGGACTTCTAGTGTGTTAGTGGCATCACACAGAGCTCCTATATTTTCTTCCCAGAAGCACCCATAGGACTTCAATTGTGTGTTAGTGGCATCACACAGAGCTCCCATATTTTCTTCCCAGAAGCACCCATAGGACTTCAATTGTGTGTTAGTGGCATCACACAGAGCTCCTATATTTTCTTCTCAGCAGCACCCACAGGACTTCTAGTGTGTTAGTGGCATCACACAGAGCTCCTATATTTTCTTTGCAGAAGCACCCATAGGACTTCTAGTGTGTTAGTGGCATCACACAGAGCTCCTATATTTTCTTCTCAGCAGCACCCACAGGACTTCTAGTGTGTTAGTGGCATCACACAGAGCTCCTATATTTTCTTCCCAGAAGCACCCATAGGACTTCTAGTGTGTTAGTGGCATCACACAGAGCTCCTATATTTTCTTCTCAGCAGCACCCACAGGACTTCTAGTGTGTTAGTGGCATCACACAGAGCTCCTATATTTTCTTCTCAGCAGCACCCATAGGACTTCTAGTGTGTTAGTGGCATCACACAGAGCTCCTATATTTTCTTCTCAGCAGCACCCACAGGACTTCTAGTGTGTTAGTGGCATCACACAGAGCTCCTATATTTTCTTCTCAGCAGCACCCATAGGACTTCTAGTGTGTTAGTGGCATCACACAGAGCTCCTATATTTTCTTCCCAGAAGCACCCATAGGACTTCTAGTGTGTTAGTGGCATCACACAGAGCTCCTATATTTTCTTCTCAGCAGCACCCACAGGACTTCTAGTGTGTTAGTGGCATCACACAGAGCTCCTATATTTTCTTCGCAGAAGCACCCATAGGACTTCTAGTGTGTTAGTGGCATCACACAGAGCTCCTATATTTTCTTCTCAGCAGCACCCATAGGACTTCTAGTGTGTTAGTGGCAGCAAACAGAGCTCCTATATTTTCTTGTCAGCAGCACACATAGTACCTATAGTGTGTTAGTGTCAGCACCCATAGGACCTACAGTGTGTTGTGAGCACACATAGGAGCTCTATTTTTTATACTATATACACTACCGACTACAATGGCTGGAAGACCGCCAAGGAGAGGCAGAGCGTGCAGAGGCAAGAACACAGGGCAGGCAGGCTCTGTTTCTAGAGACAACAGTGCTGACCGTGGACGTGGTCGTGCATCGTCATCAGCACGTGGCCATGGGACACGCTTGTCTTTGTTTTCGGCAGCTGGACATGTGGAGCCGCATCATGCTGAAGGCTTGGTAGAATGGATGACCAAGCCCTCCTCATCCTCCTCATCCTCTCTCACCCAGGCTCAGGGTACTGGCAGAGCAGCTGCCAACGCGTACTCAATGGCATCATCAGCCACCCCTTCCCTAGACCCACCATGTCCTCCTGAGGAGTCCCCCGAACTCTTTGAGCACAGTGTTGGGTACATGCTCCAGGAGGATGCCCAACGATTCGAAGGCTCGGATGATGATACCCAGCTTGAGGAAGTCAGTAGTGTGCGCGCAGAGAGAGGGGATGCTGAAGGACAGCAATCTGGCAGTACTGTTCCACCAGCTGCAGCTTACTGCCAGGTTTGCTCTAGTGGTGAAGAGGGAGGGGATGATGAGGTCACTGACTCCACGTGGGTGCCTGAAGGGAGAGAGGAGGAGGAGGAGGATGCGGCGTCACATGTCCAACGAGGCAGGATGCCCCCTGGAGGCCAGCTAGAGGCCAGCACAGCAACTGTACCACACCGCAGAGCTCCGCCTGTGCAGGGCGCTGCCTCTGCACGTTATCAGAAAAGTTCTTTGGTGTGGGCCTTTTTTGAGACGAGTGCATCAGATCGCACCACTGCTATTTGCAATATTTGTCTCAAGCGTATCTCGCGTGGCCAAAACATCAGCCGCTTGGGCACCACAAGCATGAGCAGACATATGTCGACCTGCCATGCAGCTCGTTGGCAAGCACACATAAAAGACCCACACCAAAGAACAAAGCGGACCTCTCCTTGCTCCTCATCAGCTGGGATCTCCATCCCCACTACATCTTCAGTCCTCTCTGAAAGCTGCTCTGAGAGGACTGAAGGTGTAGAATTAGGTGTGTCACAACCAAGTACTTGCAGTACACCGACGTCCGATTGTAGCAGGCAAATTTCCCTGCCCCAGCTGCTGGACCGTCGAAAGAAGTACACTCCCAGCCATCCACATGCCCAGCGGTTGAATGCTAGCTTGGCTAAATTGCTAGCACTTCAACTGCTGCCTTTTCAGTTGGTAGACTCGGCCCCCTTCCGTGAGTTTGTTCAATGTGCGGTTCCTCAGTGGCAGGTTCCCAAACGCCACTTTTTCTCACGGAAGGCGATTCCGTCTCTCTACCGGCATGTGGAAGGCAATGTCCATGCCTCGCTGGACAGGGCGGTCAGCGGTAAGGTGCATATTACCGCTGACTCATGGTCCAGCAGGCATGGACAGGGACGTTATCTTTCTTTCACGGCCCATTGGGTCACTCTATTGGCAGCTGGGAGGGATGCAGGACAAGGTGCAGTAGTGTTGGAGGTTGTTCCGCCACCACGCCTCCAAAATGCTACTACTGCTACTGGTTGTGACACACCTCTCTCCTCCACCCCCTCCTCTTCTTCTTCCTCCAGTGCTCTGTCCTCAGAACCAGTGGTGCTCCGTAGGCGTACAAGGGGCTACGCAAGTACGCAGGCAAAAAGATGCCATGCTGTGCTTGCGCTGGTGTGTTTGGGGGACAGGAGCCACACTGGGCCAGAGGTTCTGGCAGCTCTGCAGGGGCAGGCCGAGAGGTGGTTGACGCCACGCCAGTTTAAGCCAGGAATGGTCGTTTCTGACAATGGCACCAACCTCCTCTCCGCCCTGCGACAGGGGCAGCTCACCCATGTGCCCTGTATGGCTCACGTCCTCAACCTGGTGGTGCAGCGGTTCTTGGGCAGGTTCCCAGGCTTACAGGATGTCCTGAGGCAGGCCAGGAAAGTCTGTGTGCATTTCCGCCGATCTTATAATGCCAGTGCTCGGCTGACTGAGCTGCAAAAGGAGCTGAACCTGCCCAAGAACCGCCTAATATGTGACATGCCCACCAGGTGGAACTCAACGTTGGCCATGCTGCAGCGACTGCACACGCAGCAGAGGGCCATCAATGAGTACCTTTGCGAATACGGCACCAGGACAGGGTCAGGGGAGCTTGGCTTTTTTCCCCACGCCAGTGGAGCATGATCAGGGATGCATGCACTGTCCTCTCACCATTTGAGGAGGCCACGAGGATGGTGAGCAGTGACAGTGCATGCATCAGTGACACTGTACCTCTTGTCCACCTGTTGGAGCATACGCTGCGTGGGATAATGGACAGGGCACTAGAGGCAGGAAGAGGAGGACTTCCTTGCCTCTCAAGGCCCCCTTTATCCGGACAGTGTTCCTTCTGTCCCACCGATCACACAGGAAGAGGATGAGGAGGAGGAGGATGATTGTGTGAGCATGGAGGTGGAGCCTGGCACTCAGCATCAGCAGTCTTTTAGGGATGATGTACAGTCCCAACAAACCAGTGGACTTGTACGTGGCTGGGAGGAGGTGGCTGGCGATCATGTCATCCTCAGTGACCCAGAAGACTCCGGGCCGAATGCCTCAGCTAACCTACGCTGCATGGCCTCCCTGATCCTGCAAAGCCTGCGGAAGGATCCTCGTGTTCTTCGGATCAAGGAGAGGGACCATTACTGGCTGGCCACTCTCCTTGATCCACGGTACAAGGGTAAGGTTGCGGACCTTATCTTGCTGTCGCAGAGGGAGCAGAGGATGAGACATCTCAGGGAGGCCTTGCAGAAAGGTCTGTGCAACGCGTTCCCAGAAACTGGGAGGTTACAAACTCCTGGTCCTGGACGACGAGTTGCTGAGGCTTCGGTCAGTAGCAGAAGGAGCGGTGGGGAAGGTGGACGTCTGACCGATGCGTTCAGACAATTTTTTAGTCCGCAGCCCCAAGGTATGATCGGTTCCAGCAACCATCGCCAGCGTCTGATATACATGGTGCAGGAATACCTAGGGGCAAGGTCAGACTTGGACACCTTTCACACCGAAAATCCTCTGGCTTACTGGGTCCTGAGGATGGATCACTGGCCAGAGCTTGCACAGTATGCAATTGAGCTACTGGCCTGTCCTGCCTCCAGCGTTCTTTCCGAACGCACATTCAGTGCTGCTGGAGGATTTGTCACCGATCATAGGGTGCGCCTGTCCACTGACTCGGTTGATCGACTGACCTTCATAAAAATGAATCAGTCTTGGATCACCACCAGCTACCAGGCACCTGAAGCGGATATAACGGAATAATTTATAATGTCACATCCCTTCAAGACTGCCTATGCTGATGCTGAGTTACTGTCCTGTTATGTTCACTGACTATCCTCTTCCTCCTCCTCAATGATCCATGCCACCACACCAGTGCCTAAGGCACAATTTTTCAGCCCCTGTTGGGGCGTGTAATTAAAATTTTTAGGCAATGCTTTGCAACAGGTCTCATTGCTGTGCTAAGAGTACAGTGTCTGTGAGGGGTTGCAGTGTTGTGGCACCAGCACCAATGCCTAAGGCACAATTTTTCAGCCCCTGTTTAACAGGGGCGTGTAATTACAAATCTTGATCTAATAGTTCACAGCAGGGCCCATTCCTGCGCCCACCAAGAGTAACTATGAGGGCCTACAGTCTTGTGGCAACACCGTCCACCACCACCACCGCCAAAGGCCCAATTTTTCTGCCCTGTTCAACAGGTGCATGCAATTACAAATCTTGATCTAATAACTCACAGCAGGGCCCATTCCTGCGCCCACCAAGAGTAACTGTGAGGGCTTACAGTCTTGTGGCAACACCGTCCACCACCACCACCAAAGGCCCAATTTTTCTGCCCGGTTCAACAGGTGCATGCAAGTACAAATCTTGATCTATTAACTCACAGCAGGGCCCATTCCTGTGCCCACCAGTCTTGTGGCTACACCAACATCTAATAGGGCAAATTTCTGCAGAGTATATACGGCAGGCCCCTACTTTCAAACATCCAACTTACAAACGACTCCTACTTGCAAACGGAAAGAGAAAACAGGAAGTGAGAGGAAATCTACCCCAAGGAAGGGAAATTCTATCATGTTAGATTTAATTTGGGAAAAAGGTATCTCCTCTCTACTGATGCTTTATCACCAATCCTTGTTTCAATTAAAACCCCACTTTTCCAAAAACATTTGTCATTGGGACGGAAAGTGAAGTGCCAATGTTCTCCAAAAAGCTTAAAAATAGATTTTTTTGGGATGGAGCTACACTTCATAATGTACCTGTTCAGATTCTACTTAAGAACAAACCTACAGTCCGTGTCTTGTTTGCACCACCTATATACTGCTGTTCAGAGTATATAGGGTTGTAGGTATAGGGTTTTATTTTGGGTGCGGGGTCCCCCTTAATATCCATACAAGACCCAAAGGGGCTGGGGTGGGGGGGGGGGTGATGGGGTAGCCATGCCATTTTTCTCAAGGATTTTCAGCCATATGGCGGCCAGGACAAGACATGACATTAAAGCCGCAAGTGGTTTTAAATGGCTTCTTTTTTTTCTTTACAAATGTCATTTTGTGCAAGGACAGTTCTAAACACGGGAAACACATGCCACTTCACAGGCATACTTTAGACACCCCCCAGGTACCATATTTAAAGGAAAATTTCACTTTTTTTTTTTCACTTTATGCATCATTAAAATGACTGCTCCCGAAAAAACGTTAGTTTTTAAAAGTTCTTTTTGCATTGATATATGTCCCCTGGGGCAGGACCCGGGTCCCCAAACCTGTTTTATGACATTAACATGCATATTGGCCGTTGTAATTAGCAATTTTGATTTTGAACGTTCGCGTCCATTATAACGAATAGGGTTCGAAAATTCGCGCAAACTTTCGGTCCGTTCGAAGGTTCTGGTGCGAACCGAACCCGGGGGTGTTCGGCTCATCCCTACTTGCCACGTCACCTGCCTCACGTAGCAGATTGTCACTTGCCACTGTCGCCTGCCACCAGATGGGGATTGTAATTTGCCATGTCACCTGCCACAAGTTTCGGATTGTCACTTGCCAAGTCACCTGTCACAAGTTGCCGATTGTCACTTGCCACGTCACCTGCCACAAGTTTCGGATTGTCACTTGCCACGTCACCTGTCACAAGTTGCCGATTGTCACTTGCCATGTCACCTGCCACACGTTGCGGATTGTCACTTGCCACTGTCGCCTGCCACCAGATGCGGATTGTCACTTGCCATGTCACCTGCCACAAGTTGCAGATTGTCACTTGCCACAACGCCTGCCACAAGTTGCGGACTGTCACTTTCCACGTGACCTGTCACTTGTTGCCGATTGTCATTTGCTGCTAACGTGGGGATTGTCTCTTGCTGTGTCCCAGAGTCAGGCAGCAGAGAGATTATGTAATCTCCCTGCTGCCCGCGGCTGCACCCACAGTGAGGGAGCAACTGCAGGGCGGGTGGTGAGAAATGATGTCGGTTTCCCCTGCCTCTCGGCTGAGATCGTAATTCCGCCCCTCCAGCCCTCTGCACTGATGCTCCTCCTACTCTCCCCCGAATGCTAATCATCCTTCTACCGCCCCTGTGCGTGTCCATCTTCCAGGTGATATTGTTGGACTAAAAATGATGACATAATAGGGACCGCGGGGAGAACTTCCAGTGTCTGTACCGAAATAGGTTTCCCCAGAAAACGCGCACAGGGACGGTAGAAAGATGATTAGCATTCGGGGGAGAGACAGAGTAGGAGGAGCAGCAGTGCAGAGGGCTGGAGGGGCGGAGTTCCAATGTCAGCCGAGAGCCAGGGGAAACAGATCAAAGGGCACAAACACATCGAGTGGGACTGTGTTTGTGCCCTTTGACTTTGAGGATCTTCTTCCCCTTATTCTTGGCTTCTCCCCCTTTTTTTCTTCGTTGGTGAAGGTGGAAGGACTTTGGATTTTTTATTTATTTTTTTTCCATAAAGATTTTCTTTTATTGAAGATAATGCAAGACATAACAGATATAACAGTACAAATACTTTTTTTTTTGGAAATAATACAAGCTTTATATAATAAAAAATGAATAACAGTACATACATTCAATTTGCAAACAGGTATTATTAGCAAAGGGCCTAATAGGAATCCTAGTGGAATTGTTAATCTTTGATATTTATTGAAAAAAGGTTTTTTCTTACAGACATTTTCATTTACAATATATTTATCATTTCTATACATATACACCTATATGCTCTCCCTATATATGCCTATATGCTCTCCCCCCCCCCCCCACCAGTTTTGACCTGTCCGGTTTTTCTAATAGGTTATCTTAATTACCCATCGTCCAAGGCCTCCACATCCTATCGAACTCTATAAGGTTGCATCTCTTCACGTAGGCTATTCTCTCTTTAATAAGGGTTTCATTTACTGTTTCTACCCAGTTCTCTACTGTCGGTGGGCATTTTGATTGCCACCTCAAAGCAATTAGCTTTCTTGCCTGAAACAGGCTCCTCAAAATGGCCACCGTTGTACTCCTCTTTTCCCTCTGTTCCTGCCTATACCCCAGAATACACACTACCGCCTAATTTTTTAACCCCGTGGAGAATCTTTCGTTCAGCGTCTGTATCACTCCCTCCCAATAACGGAACAATTTAGGGCATCTCCACACCATATGTAGTAAGTCCCCAGATCCCTGGCATCTAGGACATCTGTCATCCGCTCTTTTACCAAATTTAAACAATCTCTTTGGGGTGTAATAAGCTCTGTTTACTAACATTAAATGTGATATCTTCTGAGAAGGTGAAACTGATACCATTGGGCTCATCTCTAGAATTCTTTTCCACTGCTCTTACGAGATCACCCCTATATCCTGTTCCCATTTAACTTTTAAAAGGTCAAGTTTATTTGCCCGTATATTGCCGAGATTAAGCCCTTCGTAGGGCCCATCCGGGAAATGCGTTGTAAGAGGGGAATCTCTTCCCATTGCAAGGGGTGGCCACTAAATTGGGTTCTCAAAGCATGCTCTATCTGGAGGTATGTATAGTATGTACTCTGGGGTATTTTAAATTCCCTTTTTAATTCATCAAATTTTTTGAGAATATTTCCCACGTAAAGTAGTCGCAGTCTTTTTATTCCCCGTTTTTCCCATTCTTTATTCCTGCCTATCAAAAGTGTTTCCTGTAGGTTATGGTTGTTCCATATAGGGGTATAATCATTTAGTCCTCTATAATTCAGTAATTTTTTAGTCACTTTCCATAGCTTAATTATCATCCTGATTGTTGGGTACTTATAAAGAAAAGATTCCGCTTCCAGTGCTACTGCTATTGAGTCATGCGTTGTATCTGCCAGCAGTATTTTCCCATTCGGGGTTCCTCCATTCTCCTCCCCACACCCCACCAGCTGCTGCAATTGTGCCGCCCAATAATAATATTCCGGGGTAGGAAGTGCTACTCCCCCCTCCCCTCCTGGTAGCTGCAGTATGCGTAGGCGTATCCTGGCTTTTCCCCCCTTCCATATCAGTTCTCTGAACAGAGTTTCGATTTTGTTAAACCATTTTTTTGCAATCCACACTGGTGAGTTATGTAATACGTACATCAATTGGGGTAACCACAGCATTTTTATCAGGCTGCATCTACCTGCCACCAAGAGTGGCAGTCGTTTCCAGATATCAATTTTTTCCCTGAATTTTTTTAAAAGAGGTGCTAGATTTTTATTTATATATTGATTGGGGTCTAGTGTAATAACTATCCCTAAATACTTTAAGGCATCTACCACTGCCAGCTAAGGTATCCCCGGTATTGTTGTTTCCCCTATTGAATCTATCGGAAATAACTCAGATTTTGTCCAGTTAATCTCCAGCCCCGTAAAACTGCCATATGTTTCCATCAAGCTCATTGCCCTGGTCAATGATTGTCCCGTATCTCCCAAGAACATGAGGATGTCATCCGCATATAATGCGATTTTTTTTCCTCACCTGAGCTTCTCTGAAATCCTTTTATTTCGTTGCATCCTCTTATGGAGATAGCCAATGGCTCCATTGCCAGGGCAAAGAGCAGGGGAGATAACGGGCACCCCTGCCTTGTGCCCCTTTCCAGTGATATCCTATCTGAAAGTTTATTGTTAATTTTTAATCTTGCTGTGGGCCCGTCATAAAGCATTTTAATCCAGCCTATCAGTGAAGGGCCGAATCCAAATTTCTCCAGCACTTTCCAGATGTATTGCCATTCTATAGTGTCAAAAGCTTTTGTCACATCCAGTGACAGTATGGCTCTTGCTCCCCTATTTTCTACTGGGGATTGTAAGTTTAAGAAAGTCCTTCTGATATTTGTGCTGGTAGATCTATTTGGAATAAACCCCGCCTGATCAGGATGGACCAATCCTTGGATAAGCCCGTTCAACCTAGTTGCCAATACTTTTGCTAAAATTTTTGCGTCTGCACACAGGAGAGAAATTGGCCTGTATGCAGCCACATCCATTGGGTCCTTCCCCCCTTTGTACAATACAATTATTGTCGCCTCTAACATTGAGGTGGGCAAATGTCCAAGTTCCTTTGCCCCCTCCAATGTTTTTAGCAGTTCCGGGATCAGGATCTCTCCATAATATTTATATGTCTCTATTGGCAGCCTATCAGGGCCCGGGGATTTTTGATTGGCCATATCTGCTACTGCTTGTTGTAACTCCACAAGAAATATCGGGTTTTCCAGTAGGTCTCTTTCTTCCTGTGAGATCCTCCATTATTCCCTCCCGTCCCTTTTTTTGGGCAGTATATAATTTTTGATAATATTCCTTGAGTATCTGTACAATCTGTAGAGGATCTGAGGTCTCATCCTGTCCTATAGACCTAATTGCCGTAATCCTGGATGATGATGGCGAGTTGGTCTTTACCAACTGCGCCAGCATCCTTCCCACAGTTTCGCCCTCCATAAAGGAGGCGTGTCGTTGTAATAGTAGTTTTGTCTCCTCCCTTTGCATATTTACCAATCTATACTCTTGCTGTTTAATCGTCCAAGCTATTTTCCTCTCCGGAGACAGGTCCATTATAAATTTATTCTCTGCTGTCATTACTTCCCCCCTAATTTTTTTCCTCTTGGGCCCTCGCTGCTTTATTGTGTTTAGCTATTTTTTGGATGAAAACCCCTCTCAAATAGGCCTTTAACGTATCCCATACTATCCGGACGTTTGCAGTTCCTTCATTTTTGTCTATAAATTCCCTCAGTTTAAAAAGGGTATCAGTTGAATCTTTAAATATCTCAAACCAGTGTGGGTTTATTTTCCATTCCTCCTGAGTCTTTTGATCCCCTATTTTTAATACTATCACTAATGGGGAGTGGTCCGATATCCCTCGCGGCCAGTACCTTATCCCCTCCACAAGCTGTAACATTCTATCATTTCCTAGTGCCATATCTATCCTAGATAATGTTGAATGCGTAGCAGAATAGCAGGAATACTGCTGGACTCCCGGGTTCCGTACCCTCCATAGGTCCACTATGCCTACCTCTACCAGTAGGCGGCTTAGCCTACTACTCTCTACGGTTCCTATCTCGCCTCTCACAGGGAACCTGTCGATCCTGCCATCCAGTACCACATTAAAATCTCCTACTATTATAGTTGGAATATCTTGTTTGTCTAATAGGAATTCATTTAATTTCAACATGACATCTATTTTAAAGGGCGGGGGGATATAAATATTTGCCACCACTATCACTTTATTGTTAATACTACAAAAAAGAAAAACATAACGACCTTGTTCATCTGTGCTGGACTGCCTGCAGGAGAAGTTCACCCCCGTCTTCACCAATACGCTCACCCCTCTGCTATAAGAGCTATAGACTGAGTGATACTGTATATGGTATTTCTTTTTCCCCCAAATTTGCTGACTTGTATCTTTAGTTAGGTGTGTCTCCTGCAGGCAGACCAGCCCCGCACCATACTTCTCCACCATAGAGAATACCACCGCTCTCTTCCCCCCTGTACCCAGACCTCTTACATTCCAAGATCCTATCCGTAATGATTTATCCTGCATCAGGAACTCTCACTGTTATATATTTCTTCCTGGTAACTGTTTTAATGTCTATTTTTCCTCTGTTTTCCACCACTATGTGTATTGCTAATTTAACTCGTGTTTTCCACCTCCTTTTAATGCATGAAAAAACAAAGCCTTGCAGAACATGATCATGATTATTCTTATTTTGTGTTATTTCTAATTTCCAATCCTTGTTTTTAGTGCCACTCTCCTTTTTCCCCATTATCAAAAACTTTTTTAAATATACTGGTGTACCCACCCTCCCCCTCCCCCTTACTGTTCCCTCCCTCCCTCCCTCCCTCCCTCTTCCCTCCACCTTTCTAGGTGTCCCCCTAAGGGGCTTACAGTGACCATTACCCATTCCACTTGCTCCACTTGCTCCGCCGTCCAACCCACACACACATTCCATACCATCACTTTTTGCCCACCCGCTCAAAATCCACCCTCTCTCCGCTCTCCCCTCCCTTTTCCCACATATCAAATTTATATCACCATTATACATCTATTGTTTTCCCCCTTCCTCCCCCCTTATTATCACATCCCATCCCCCCCCCCCCTATCAAGACATTTGAAATCGTTCCTTGTTTTCTTCTAGCCATTTTTCCACCCCAGCCGGGGTTTCAAAGATCTGGCTGGTTCCTAATGCAGTCACTCGTAACCTTGCAGGGTAAAGTAGAGCGTAGGTCATTTTAAATTTTTGTAGGGTCCTTTTAATCTGGATGAACTCCGCCCGTCGTTTCTGTAATTCTAATAAAAAATCCAAATAAAACTAAATTTTTGTGCCATTATAGAGGATCGTTCCTGCTTCTCTTGACTTGCGTAACAGCGTGATCTTATCCTTATAGTTCAGGAATTTCATTAGTAAAGTCCTGGGGTATCCTCCTGCGGGGGGGGGGGGGGGAGTCTGAAGGGCACTCTATGTGCTCTCTCTATACAAAACGTTGTTGAAAAAGTCTCTCTCCCAAAGAGCTCAACCAACCATCCTTCTAGAAAATCAACAGGATTAGTACCCTCACTTTTTTCCGGTAGCCCCACCACCCGGACATTATCCCTCCGGCTCCTGTTTTCCAATTCCTCCAACTTGAACTCTTGCCTATGCAGCTGTCCTTTCATATCTTTCAGTTCTTTTATTAACGGTAGAATCTCATCTTCAATCTGAGAAACCCTCCCTTCCAACACGGTAGTTCTTTCTGCTGTTTTTTGTACCTCCAGCCTGACCATATTTAAGTCCTGTTTAACCCCTTTCATTTGCTCACATAAATCTTTAAGTGATTCATTGCATGCCTTTACGGCCAGTAGTACATCTGTTAGTGTGGGTTCTTTCAGTAGTGGAGTATTAGGCCCAGCTGCACCATCCGTTATTTCTGTGGGGTTTTGTATGTTATGTTCAGGAGGGGCTAGGTTCTTATTACTCAGTGCTTTATTGATCTGGACATGGGCCCGGGGGGTTGAGAGGGTAGCTTGACTTTGTCCTAAACTTCTCCTATCCACAGTCCCCCCTTGCTGGGTTTTAAGTTGCTGCCCCCCTTTCTTTGTGGGAGATTGAGTAGAAGAGTGTGCATACTGCTCTAATTTTGCAGCCGCCGCCATACCCGCTTGCTGAGAGTTTTTATCTTTATCTTTAGCTGATCGAAGCTGTTGCTGCATTTTATAACTGTAAGGGATTTTGAGTGAAATACTTCCTTCAAATTATCTCCTTTAACATTCAGGGGTATAGATTTAAGGTGCGAGTTTATATTAAGCAGGAAATGTGAAGCAGCCTCATCCCCGTTAAGGCTGCCAAAAAAAAAATGGACATTTGTATGGATTGCACCAGCAGTTCAATTTTACACTTTATACTTCGGCCGCATACCCAGCCGGCGAGAAAAAAAAAAAGGAGGAAGAGGAACCAAGGCGGGAATATATGTATGTATATATGTCCCCTTTTCTCTTTTCTTTCTTTTTTAAAACCCGTATTTGTTTAACTCTGCTTCACCTGATATTGCATTCAGCATACACAGTCTCTAGAGGTTACATCCAGGGATGTTTGAAGGGATCCGTAAGCACCAGCCTATACCTTTACCGGGGATCCAATAAATCCACTGTGATACCTCGGCCTCAGACTCCAACCAAGAGGGGGAGGGAGAGAAAAAAAAGGGGGGGGGGGGCGCAGAAAGGTATATATATATATATTTATGTCACAATTATATTGCTGTTATTTAGTAGGACTCAGATTCTGATATCTCCGCCACAGATGATATCACCTTCAGCGCACACAGTCTCTAAAATCACTAACAGTGGAATTCACAGGTATCCATATTCCGCAGCAGCATACACCATCGCTTAATAATAAACATTACTTTCTCCTGAAAGACAGTCCTCCTTTTAAGCTGGATCACAGAGTTGCTGGGTGGTCACCTATATTTCTCTCACAAGACCATGTAACCTCATGTATTTTTAAACAGAGTATTTTATAATTGTCTTTTGTATTGCATTGCGTTTACTGTGTCTCCCTTGCTTTAGTTACTCACGTGTCCAAGCT
This sequence comes from Lithobates sylvaticus, assembly GCA_028564925.1. Classification (NCBI taxonomy): domain Eukaryota; kingdom Metazoa; phylum Chordata; class Amphibia; order Anura; family Ranidae; genus Lithobates; species Lithobates sylvaticus. The sequence continues at coordinate 148,372,726 of CM053031.1, read as the reverse complement.
CTCCCAGCAGCCGAGCCTTATACCACAGTCCGGGCTAGAATAGTGTGTAGAGTGTCACTAGGAAGCTCCCCTTTGATCGCAGATAAGCGTCTGCTCTCACTGTGTCCCGCAGAGTTTTCGGGGGTTTTCACAGGGTTTCCCCACACTGTGTAGCTGTACTAGCGCCGGCTCCTCTTCTCCTCACTCCGAGCCTCACCAGCAACGCACTCGGCGTGTGACGTCACTTTCGGGATTTCCCGGCCCCGTTCGGCCTCACTCGGCTCTATACAGGCTAACAGCTGGTCCTTCCGATAAGCCTGTTTAAGCGGTCATTCAGGGAAACCAGGGGTGCTGCGCGGCTCGCTCCCTCTCCGTGCCCGTGTTTATGCTGTTCTGCTAGGAAGGATATTGCTCGGATGGTGCACTACCACTGCATAGCAAGCGGAGCGGACAGAGGACAGAGAACGGGAGATCACACAGCTGCCTCACTCATCTCACATCTCACTCATCTCGCACGTCCGGTCATGCCCTCCAAGTCAAGGCATCCTAGTGGAGACAGTACAAATACTTAAGGCACCCTTTGACATTTGGTATAACTGAGCAAAAGTAGGCACAAATAAACAATCACTTGCTTGTTTCATAATATGGCTGCTAGATGTACAACCTTAAACTCAGCATGACTATACATGTATATCATTAATAGGTGTTTGATTTGTTAGGTGCACTTAGTTACAGAGATCTGATTATCCTCCTGTTCCCGACTTACTAACTTAGGGCCATTAGGGAGTTTACCTCCTGGTATCCGTATGTCCGATCTTCAGAGGGATGTGGACCGGCAACCCACCTTTAAGTCGGCCCTGCGCTCCACACCCTCCCTGAATAGAGGATCAGTTAGGAGAGGGATAAGGGGGGGATGAGAAGGGGAAGAGAGGGGAGTGGAGGAAGGGGCAAGGGAAAGCTGAGGAGGGGAGCAGGAGTAAGCGCAAAAGGGCTTGGGGAGGGGGTGGCATGACCACCAGCTACCCCCCCCCCTCATCAATTTCTCACAGTTCCCCTGTTATTTGTTATTGTTTTCCGGACCAATGGTTCGTAAACATGGTAAAGCTGCTTTGTGGTTGTCTTACTAACCTGTGTTGTTTATCAGATTTTGGTATTCTTGGGACTTACGAAACTTAAACCAGGAGTCCCAAATCACAGTGTAATTGGCAATTCTGTCTTGGGTGGAAGATATCAGCTCCTCTATCCCCGCAATGTGGTTGACTCGTGACGCCCATTCTTTCATTGATGGAGTCAAAGTGGACTTCCAATGGACTGGTAGGCATAGCCTGGCAGCGTTTATCATATGCATTGCAGCTGATTTAAAGTATCTTTTCTTAGATATTTTTGAGTGGTGGAGGAGGTACTGTGCTGGCGTGAACTCTAGGGGGAGCGAGGAGACCATAGTCATTGCATCATGTACTTTTCGCCAATATGTTTGAATCTGAGGGCAGTCCCACCAAACGTGCAGGAAAGAGCCTTGCTCATTGCCACATCTCCAGCAGCGGTCAGAAACTGTGGGAATAAACTTATGAAGTATCTCTGGTGTTTTAATCTTGTACCCGTTCTCCTGAATGTGGACATTAAGTGATCCTTTGTGGAGGAATAAGTGAATGCGTTCCCAGTTTGTATGTGATATTTCTATATTTAGTTGCCTCTCCCAAAAGTCAAGTTCTGTTTGTAAGATGTTGTGAGCTTCCTGAAACATGGAGGCATAAAGTGTTGAAATTACGTGCCGCTGAGGCGAGGGACCTGAGCATAATGACTGGAAAGCCGTTGGGGCTTTTGTGAATTTTCCCCTGGATGCCGTATTGTCTAAAAAATGCTTGATTTGCATGTATGACCAGAAAGGGGAAGGATTTGGTCGGAGAGAGGGTTGCTAATTCTGTCTGACTTAGGAACCTGCCTCTAGTGAAAAAGTGTTTGGCCTGCATCTCTGTATGTGGCCATTCCGCAGACAGATAGGACTTGGCTAGCCCAGGAGCGAAATCTGGATTTCCTCTAACAGGCGTGAGGGAACAATTTTTGGCTGAGATTGCGTGGGCTTTACATGCTCTATCAAAAGCCTCTAGGGTAGAGTTAATGAGAGGGTGGGTACGTGCGGCCATGGGTACATGCTTTTTGGCCCACCAAGGAAGTGAACTGAGGTCCGTGTCGGTAATCAATTGCTCCAAGAGTACCCAACCCTTGCACCGGTTGTGCACTTTCCAGTCCACTATCCTAGCTAGCTGAGTGGCCCAATAGTATCTCTGAAGATCAGGAAGCCCAATTCCCCCCTCGGATTTTGGTAACACCAACTTTGCCCACCTAATTCTCACTCCCCTGGATCCCCAGAGGAAGGCTCTACACATTTTTTTTGTAGGCCGCAAAGAAAGAGGGTGGGAGGCAGATGGGTATAGTCTGCATTTTATACAAAATGCGCGGGAGCACCGTCATCTTTAGGATGGAAGCACGTCCGAAAGGACTTTGGATTTTATCACTATATATTTTTTGGGATTACAGTTTTTTCCATTTTTCATTCACAAACTCAATTGCCATTTTTTACTATTATTTGTATTATTGATTGATGAAAAGTTTTTCATATAGACTTTCACACTTTTTTATTCAGAATTTTATTTACAGTTTGTTTACTCAGAGTTTTTATTTTTTTTTCAATAGTGCATTTTTTTCTCATTTGTTCACACAGGATTACTCACGTTATAAGCGCAACTTGCTTACACACATTGAAATCAATGGCTACCGCTGCTGAAGCACCTTTTTGCAGGCACTATTAACCCTATATTCGGCCGCTAGCGGGGGTTAAAAGCGCTGCTATTACAGTGGTAAAGCTCCCGCTAAAATTATTGGCGATTTACTGCTAACGCCCCCCGCCCCAGTGTGAAAGTAGCCTTAAAATAGCACAGTGCCGAATAGTCCTGGCCAAGAAGAGGGTAAAACCTTAAGGCTCCATGCACACTGAAGCTCATAAACTGCAGTTTATTGGAGTTTGGGCGTTTTTTTTAAAAGCCCATAAACTCCACTCTATGTTAGTCTATGTGTCCATGCACACATGGACGTTTTTTAGCTTTAATGAGCAGTGGAGTTTATGGGCTTTTTTTCTGAACGCCAGAAATTTGTGTTCAAAGTGCCGTTTTTCACCGCCAAAAAAAGCCAAACGCTCATAAATGCTCATGAACGTGCGTTAATTAGCATTCGGCGTTCTATTTTTTCAATGCATTGGGGGAGTTTGGAATGCATTGTGGGATTCTTGGAGTGTCCTCTGTGTATTTTTATTAAAAACGCCCATTAACGCTAACGCTAATAAGCGCTCATAAACGCTAATACAAAACGCTGTAAAAAGCAAGTTTTTCCACCAGCGTTTTCTGCCAATAATCTGGCGTCCAGAAAAAGCTTTTTTGAGCTTCAGTGTGCATGGAGCCTTAGGCTCCATGCACACTGAAGCTCATAAACTGCAGTTTATAGGAGTTTGGGCGTTTTTTTTTAAAAGCCCATAAACTCCACTCTCTGTTAGCCTATGTGTCCATGCACACATGGACGTTTTTTAGCTTTAATGAGCAGTGGAGTTTATGGGCTTTTTTCTGAAGAAATTCGCGTTCAAAGTGCCGTTTTTTCCTTTGCAGGAAAACAGCGGAGTCTGCACTGCCCCCAAATGATCCAATATCTACAAAAAGGAATTTGTAGTCTGCGTGGACCACAGCCATTAAAACTACAGAAAAATACTTTTTGTAATTGTAGTACTGGCTTCCACTATGGCATGGTTTGATTAGACGAATATGTTTTCCGTCAATAGCTCCCAAACTGTTAGGAAAATTTGTCTTGTTTAAAAAAACGCTGAGCAACATCTTCCCATTTATCCTTATTTGGAACAGGCATGAATCTACTCTGCAGGTTCCATATTGCATCACATGTTTCTTTAACAATTTCGCTTATGGTTGATATGCCTACCCGCAATTCATATTGAAGTGATGAGTAGGTATTTCCTGTAGCAAGATATCTGTAAAGAATTTTTTTTTTATCTTTCAATAACAACGTTGGAAAACATTGAGGGATAATTTTAAGAGAGAATTAATGAAGCAGCAACAGATATGAAGTGGATCAGGCGCAAAAAAAGGGAGGATCTATTACCACTACTATAAATTTGAGTTTTTAGGACCAGTGATGCAGGAGAGACAGTAAGTAGTAAAATAGTATACATTGTATAAATAATATTTTTGATAAGGGATGTATATAAATAACAGCAATTATCATGTGATACTGTCTAATCATTTTTATTTTATTCAGAACAGACAACAATACCGATACCGAGGAAGAGGAGCTTATTCCGGCAACTCAAGAAACAAACAATACCACCGAAACACAGCCATTGGAAGAGGTTTTTGAAGACAGAGAAACACTAGAGCCTCCAAGAAGGTCGTCAGCAAGAGGCAAACAAAATAAAAAACTAGAAACACAACAATTTATTGATGTTGTTAAAAACCTAATAGATTGTCAAAGGAGTGAGAATCATAAGATCGCAGCATTTACAAAGAGTTTGATTCCCCAAATAGAACAAGTCAAGAATGAAGTTGCAATGTGGTCTTAGAATTGACTTATTGAAGGTCATAAAATCATATCAACAGAAAAGCAATCCACCCAGTGTACGTGGCCAACCTTATGAAAACCTGAACCAACAGCAAAACAACTGTTACGGGAAACAATGGGAAGAATCCATGTTTCGTCCAATTAGTTATAACAATCCATGTGGCCCAAACATGATGAGCATGACTCCCCCCCCCCCCCCCCAATTTAATCAAAGATTTAATACAACACAATTTGATATGCCCCCAAATTATTATCCCCAAACTCAAGCTCCTCCTCCTCCTACTCCTCAGCCAAACACCGCTAAAGAGGATTTACACCCTCACACCTCCTACTATCATGACCTTTGATCTTATTCTGATGATTACTTTTTGATTGCAAAAGTTAGTAAACCTCAGGTAGTTTTTTTGCACTGTTTATTAGAATGTTTTAAATCTAACTTTTGCAAATATTTCACTAAATATGTTTTTGTAATAATAAACAAGTTTTTTTATTCATAGTTTATTTAAAAAAGAAGATTCAACTAATAAAAATTATAATATATTTGATTGTGTTATATTATTAAAAAATATAAAAGAAAAGTTCAGTTTATGCATATGTTGTGCAAATTTGAAAAATAAATGTAAATTTTTTCAACAAGAAATATTTGGTTTGTGAATGATAATATAAATGTATGTAATTATAAAATCGCTTACCTAAGCGTTATTAGTAACCGTTCACAAGGTATTGCATCCCTATAATTAGTATCCTGTCTCAACAACGCTGGAGTAAGCAGGTCAAGAAGAAAGTCAAATCTATGGAAATAAAGAGATTCGTTTAAAAACCATAAGGACTAGGAGTTTGGGACTAGGAGGAGTGGGATTAGGGTTAGGAGTTTGGGACTAGCAGAAGTGGGATTAGGGTTAGGGTTAGGAGTTTGGGACTAGCAGAAGTGGGATTAGGGTTAGGAGTTTGTGACTATGAGGAGTGGGATTAGGGTTAGGGTTAGGAGTTTGGGACTAGCAGAAGTGGGATTAGGGTTAGGAGTTTGGGACTAGCAGAAGTGGGATTAGGGTTAGGAGTTTGGGACTAGCAGAAGTGGGATTAGGGTTAGGAGTTTCTGACTATGAGGAGTGGGGTTAGGGTTAGGAGTTTGGGACTATCAGAAGTGGGATTAGGGTTAGGAGTTTGGGACTATGAGGAGTGGGATTAGGGTTAGGAGTTTGGGACTAGCAGAAGTGGTATTAGGGTTAGGAGTTTTAGGCATGGAGGAGTGGGATTAGGGTTAGGAGTTGGGACTAGGAGTGGTGGGGGTTGGGAATGCCAGGACTGAAGGTTTTTTGGGGCTACCGAGAGAACTAGGATATAGTTACGTTGCACTGCTCATCCGTGTGTAATTTCGGAATTTATCAGGGTGCTCTCTCAGTTCATGGAACAGCAGCACAAATTGTCCTCTCTCTGAGTGCATTTGTTGTATGGGATGAACCCAGAATCGACGTTGAATTCTCTGTTGTTGGAGAATATGATCCCAAACATGTAGGACAAACAACAGCAGCAGCTCATGAAACTCTATCTTCTCCAGGTTCTTTCTTCTCAGACGAAAAACAAGGAAGTGCACAGGATGTGATGTAAGGGGTGTGGTTATTAGCTGATGCTAACGCGTTAAAAACGATATAAAAACGCATGGGCGTTAGTTTGGGACTAGCAGAAGTGGGATTAGGGTTAGGAGTTTGGGACTATGAGGAGTGGGATTAGGGTTAGAGTTAGGAGTTTGGGACTAGGAGGAGTGGGGTTAGGGTTAGGGTTAGGAGTTTGGGACTAGCAGAAGTGGGATTAGGGTTAGGAGTTTGGGACTATGAGGAGTAGGGTTAGGGTTAAGAGTTTGGGACTAGCAGAAGTAGGGTTAGGGTTAGGAGATTGGGACTAGCAGAAGTGGGGTTAGGGTTAGGAGTTTGGGACTAGCAGAAGTGGGATTAGGGTTAGGAGTTTGGGACTATGAGGAGTGGGATTAGGGTTAGGAATTTGGGACTAGCATAAGTGGGATTAGGGTTAGGAGTTTTGGACTATGAGGAGTGGGATTAGGGTTAGGAGTTTGGGACTAGCAGAAGTGGGGTTAGAGTTAGGGTTAGGAGATTGGGACTAGCAGAAGTGGGATTAGGGTTAGGAGTTTGGGACTAGCAGAAGTGGGATTAGGGTTAGGAGTTTGGGACTATGAGGAGTGGGATTAGGGTTAGGAGTTTGGGACTAGCAGAAGTGGGGTTAGGGTTAGGAGTTTGGGACTAGCAGAAGTGGGGTTAGGGTTAGGAGTTTGGGACAAGCAAAAGTGGGATTAGGGTTAGGGTTAGGAGTTTGGGACTAGCAGAAGTGGGATTAGGGTTAGGAGTTTGGGACTATGAGGAGTGGGATTAGGGTTAGGAGTTTGGGACTATGAGGAGTGGGATTAGGGTTAGGAGTTTGGGACTAGCAGAAGTGGGATTAGGGTTTGGGTTAGGAGTTTGGGACTAGCAGAAGTGGAGTTAGGGTTAGGAGTTTGTGACTATGAGGAGTGGGATTAGGGTTAGGAGTTTGGGACTAGCAGAAGTGGGATTAGGGTTAGGAGTTTTAGGCATGGAGGAGTGGGATTAAGGTTAGGGTTAGGAGTTTGGGACTAGGAGTGGTGGGGGTTGGGAATGCCAGGACTGAAGGTTTTTTGGGGCTACCGAGAGAACTAGGATATACTTACGTTGCAATGCTCAGCCGAGTGTAATTTCGGAATTTATCAGGGTGCTCTCTCAGTTCATGGAACAGCAGCACAAATTGTCCTCTCTCTGAGTGCATTCGTTGTATGGGATGAACCCAGAATCGACGTTGCAATCTCTGTTGTTGGAGAATATGATCCCAAACATGTAGGACAAACAACAGCAGCAGCTCATGAAACTCCATCTTCTCCAGGTTCTTTCTTCTCAGACGAAAAACAAGGAAGTGCACAGGATGTGATGTAAGGGGGTGTGGTTATTAGCTGACGCTAATGCCTTAAAAACACATGGGCGTTAGCGCTATTTTTACCGCAAAGGCGATAAAAATGCGCTAATAACGCGCAAAAATAATGATCGTTTTTACCGCGGTTTTGCAACGCCTCAGAAAGGGGCCTTATATATACTTTAGAAAGTCCACATCGCGTCAAAGATTTTCTCTTCCTGTTCAGCACTGGGAGTGGATTATTGGCATACAGCCAAGACAGCTGATTGGAGGAAAGGCACACCCCCCCCCACTCCACTATGGCAAATGAAGAAAGTAATGTGCAGAGCTGTGCTCTGAATCAAGCAGAACTCTGCTAATCTTTTTAGGGTTGAAAATTGTTATATTGTTATTATCAAATAGAACAACAATGTTCAATATACACAAGTACAACATTGAATTATAAAATGGGATAGTGAGTCAGCTCAATGGCTATCGCCCACAGTTTGACTCGTATCATTAACCACTTGCCGACCACTGCACGCCGATATACATGTGATATATCATGTGAGTTGAAGTCCATCCCTCCCACAGTTAAAATCACTCCCTAGGACACACTTAACCCCTTCATATCCCCCTAGTGATTAACCCCTTCCCTGCCAGTGTAATTTACACAGTAATCAGTGCATTTTTTTAGCACTGATCAATTTATAAATGACAATGGTCCCAAAATAGGGTCAAAAGTGTTCGATGTGTCTGCCATAATGTTACAGTTACGATAAAAATCGCTGATCGCCGCCATTACTAATAAAAATAAAATAATAATAAAAATGCCACAAAACTATCCCCTATTTTGAAGACGCTATAACTTTTGCACAAACCAATCAATATACACTTCTTGCGATTTTTTAAAAATATGTAGAAGAATACATATCGGCCTAAACTGAGGAAAGAAATTGTTTTTTTTTATATATTTTTGGGGGATATTTAGTCTGCGGACCATATCCTGGTATAGGGTGGTAAATCATTATGTGTAAGGGCTTGTATGAGACAGTACATAGCTGAAAGTAGATATCTAGGTGTATCAGAGGGGGAGCACAGCCTTTCATATTCAGTGTAGGGGAGGTGTATTTGGGATGAAACGAACAATCGTTTTGTAAACAAAGATAGATGGAGTGTGGTAAGCCAATCGTGGGGGCCCGCAGGGGTAACTGTGGTTCCCCGCATCGGTTGTATAAAGATTATGCCTGTGGCCCCTCAGAGCATGCAAAAAATGTAGTGACTCCGATGCTCTGGGGAAAATCGGGATTATCAAACAAAGTTGTCAAAGGGGAGGGATCTAAAGGATAAGTTTGAGCAGAGCCCCTGTTATACCATAACCCAAGAGCAGCGAATGTCAGCGATGAGAAGGAAGACAAGTGGGACAAGTCGTTTTTATAACCCAATAGAAGGGCCCTGAGATCGACAGGAGCCAAGTCCTGTTTGACTATAACAGAGGCCTTTAGGAAAGGAAGAGGGAATGTGTGCCGTGAGAGCAGCTTTATAATAAAGCTCGTAATCAGACCACGGTTCCACAGGAATCGGATGGCTAGAGGATGTAAAGAGACAAAGAAGGACTTGGGCACCAATACGGGTACAGTTTGAAAGAGGTATAGCAGTTTAGGTAGGGTATCCGTCTTAAGAGTGTAAATATGTCCAAACTAAGACCTCCCCAGACCTCCAAGTCCTTCCGAACGCGAGAAAGGAGGGGACCATAAATCAGCGAGAATAGATTAGAGAAATTGGCAGGAATGGAGACCCCCAGGTAGGAGATGCCTCTAGCTTGCCATTGAAAGGAATAATTTGATCGTAATAAGTACATTATAGAAGCAGGTAAAGACACATTGAGAGCCTCTGTCTTGGATATGTTGAGTTTAAAATTCCTGAGTGAAACGTTTAAATTCCACAAAAAGCGAGGGCAAGGAAATATGGGGTTGTTGAACGTAGATCAAAAGATTGTCCGCATATAGAAATAAATTATGATGAGAGGAGGGTGTTTGGATACCCTGGATAGAAGCGTTTTGATGGATGGCACATGCTAGGTGTTCAATAACGATAACAAATAAAAGAGGTGACAACCCTGTCGCATACCATTCGAGATATCGAGCGGTTCCGAAGAAGTAGCATTCACTAGGGCAGAGGCGGAAGGTTGGGAATAGAGGGACATCACCCTAGAAATGACAGACGCTCCTAAGCCTATTTGTTCCAGTGAGAGTTGAAGGAATCTCCAGTTGACCCTATCAAACGCCTTTTCGGCATCAAAAGATAGGAGACAAGCTTTCGGGTTTTGTCATTGAATGTAGGATATAAGGTGGATCATTTTGGTTCCTATGAATAACCCCCGGTAGGAGAGGAGACAAGCAATTGGCCAGTACCTTCACAAAAAGTTTAAGATCTATGTTCAGCAAAGATATCGGATGATAGCTGCTGCATTGAGAAGGATCTTTGCCAGGTTTCAGTAGGATAGAAACATTTGCAGACAGGAGTCTTTTGGAGAGGAGATTGGAGTTGTCTATATAGCATTAAATGCCTTAGTCAGAAGTGGTTAGTTAAAAGGGGAGCAAAGGTTTTGTAAAACCAAGGTGTGAACCCATCCGTGCCAGGGCATTTGCCCAACTTCAAACCCTTGATGGAACCCAAAAATTCGGGTTCAACCAAGGGCTTGTCCAGATCCAAGGAATCATGGGTATCAATTGTGGGTAGGGATGTTTCCGAAATATAAGCTTGCATGTCATCTCTAGAGGAGGGGCTAGGGTTGTTGGAGGCGTCGGTTGATAGATTGTAAAATTGGAAGTAATACCGTCTAAAAGAGGAGGAAATGTGAAAGATGGCTGTTTTGCCGTCATGATGAACCCAGAGAACCCCTGCTGGTATGAGAGTTGCTGCAGCATAACAATGTGGGTGTTAAGGATTGCCTCATGAGACTGTACAATACTGCTCAGGCCGTCTGTAGTACTTTCTATGTCCTCAAAGCGAACACCAATATCTTTCTTAAGCTCAGATAACTCCTGCCTGTAGGTCTTCTCAATCCTCTTTACACCAGTGCTCAAAGTCTGCTTTGGTAGGCAGGGACCTGATGTAGCTGTGCAGGGATTTCATCTGGGATTTCATGTCCCAGTCATCTCCAGAGCCCAGGGAAACATTAGAACCGCTCCTGGAGAGCCTAGAGGAGCAATTAGGGTCCCGACCACGAGAGCTCACCTGTGTGTGCAGGGCGGGTACTGAGCGGGCTGGGGATGGGGGTGCTGATGCCGGCTTGGATTCAGGCCAGCGTTGGGCCACAGCCAGGGATTAAGTGAAAAAGTGACCCAAATCTCCATCTGGACAGATGCTAGCCCGGGGCTAAGAGAGAACATGTGTCACTGCTCAATGCGGCAAGCCACGCCTCTGCTAATCTATTTATAGCAACCTCCCATGACACAAACTCCAGGCTGCTTTTATCTCCTGTCTCCGAGAACGTGTCAGAAGATAGCGCTACGGGACAGAAGAAACTCACGGGACTCAGTGCTTTGGAGAGAGATAAGAAAACACCAGTGGCGTACCTATGGGGGGGATGGGCCGCCCCGGGTGCCACACATTGGGGGGGGGGTGACAGGCCAGCTATCAGGGATGAGACAAGGCAGGGCAGGTGCTCTGTAGCTGAGGCTGGCTCTATATTCATGCGAGTCAGCAGCTGCTGCTCTGTGTTATTCAACTCACAGTCGGGCTCTTTGCTGCCACCTCTGGCTCCTTCCTGCATGAGCACCCTTCGTGTGTACTGCCAGTACTATATTTTGGATTGCAGCTTCTCTCGTGTCTCACAGGGACATGTAGAAACAGGACCTGGTACTAGGAAGACCACCTTACAAGTGGGGTATGTGTGTACAAGTGAAGGGAGGAGGCTGTTTGTATACAGGGGGGGGGGGGAGCTGAGTGTGTACAGGTGTGTGGGGGGGCAGCTGAATGTGTACAGGTGTGTAAGGGGGGCAGCTGAGTGTGTACAGGGGTGTGGGGGAGCAGCTGAGTGTGTACAGGTGTGGGGGGCAGCTGAGTGTATACAGGTGTGGGGAGCAGCTGAGTGTGTACAGGTGTGGGGGGCAGCTGATTGTCTACGGGTGTGTTGGGGGGCTGAGTGCGTAGAGGTGTGAGGGGGACTGAGTGCATAGAGCTGTGACGAAGGGGCTGAGTGTGTACAGGTGTGAGAGGGGCTGAGTGCGTACAGGCATGATCAGTGAAGGGGGGGGGGTTCCAGATATAGGATCCGCCCCGGGTGCCAAGTGCTCTAGGTACGCCCCTGGAAAACACTACAGATATATGCCTAGCTCAAATTTAATGAATTGGGTTTACATCCACTTTAAGAGAGTACTCCTAATCTCAGCTCGTTACCTGTATAGAAGACACCTGGGAGCCAGAAATCTTGCTGATCGATAGGGGATAAAATACTTATTTCACTCATTAAAATGCAAATCAATTTATAATGTTTTTAAAATGCGTTTTTTGGATATTTTTCTTGTCATTCTGTCTCTCGCTGTTAAAATAAAACTATCATTAAAATTATAGACTGATCATTTCTTTGTCAGTGGGCAAACGCACAAAATTAGCAGGGGATCAAATACTTTTTTACCTATATAGGGTTAAATATTATGCATATGCATAGCACTATCATATTCTTAATGTTAGAACAGCATCAACATGAAATAATAAATACTAGAACATCTATGTCTTCATTAGCTGTGTTTTAGAATCATGAGCTTATTCTATAACCTCCTGAAAATACTAGCTGCATGAATCTTTCCGGTTTTATTGCCATCTGAGTAATAGGTATGCACTAAATGAAGCCATGACTTTGATTTTCATATAAATTCCCTCTTCTCTCTTTAAAGGGGTGTTCCAGGAAAAAAAATAAAAATTAAAAGCCAGCAGCTACACATACTGCAGCTGCTGGCTTTTAATAAATGGACACTTACCATTCCTGCTGTCCCTCGATGTCGGCACTGCAGCTGATGTCTCCATCAGCTGTCGGGTGCTGCCGCCGCCATTCCGCCGCCATTGCGGGTAAGGTTCACGCCGGGAATCCTACTGCGCATGCACGAGGCCCCGCTCCTCTCTCCTATTAGCCCGGCGGCCGAGGGAGGAGGAGGAGGGAGCCCCGCGGTGACGTCACGGCGTAATTGCGCCGTTGCGTACTTCTGGAAGTGGGAAAGGATATCTGTCAAAGAGGTGCCAATTGTGACAATGAAAGGGGGGAGGAATCCGATGATTGGAAGTTCCACTTTAGGGTGGAGCTCCGCTTTAAAATAGGTTGATCAGACTTCCCCAGTTTCAGGGGACAGTCCCCGGACTGAGGACACTGTCCCTGGACCAAGTCTGTCACAAGTTTTAGGGCCGGTGTCCTGCCGAAAAAGGTCCCCCTGGGGATAATGACCCCCTTGTACTGCGCAGGCGCAGCACTTGCTCAGTACGAACCACAACGAAGCTGCGGAAAATAGCCGAAGATGAACAGCTGTGAGTCACGGGGCCTGCGAAATGACGACGACATTGTGCCAGACGCTGCCGCACGCTCCCGATGCTCGTGCTACTCTGCAAGGGGCGGGTGTATTACTGTTATCTCGTGTAAGGGGCGGATTGCTACAGAAGAGCCAAATTTTAAATTGATGGGCAGAGCCCCGAAAAGAAGTGTAATTTATTGCTAAAACCACCCCCAACTTATCAACTCTGCCCATCAATTTAAAATTCACCCTCTTCTGTAGCCATCCGCCCTTTACACGAGATAACAGTAATACACTCGCCCCTTGGAGAGTTGCATGAGCGTGCGGCAGTGTCTGGCACAATGTTGTCGTCATTGCGCAGCCGCCGTGTACAGCTGACTCACAGCTGTTCATCTTCGCCTATTTTCGGCGGCTCCGTTGTGGTTCGTACTGCGCCTGCACGGTATAGGGGGGACCTTTCTCGGCAGAACACCGGATTAACGTACACAGGGCATACAATGCTGGCTGAAAAACAGCCTGGTGTCTCGGATGCCAATGCCCTCTGCTGGACAATCTCACTGCCGCTCCTGCTGCTGTTCAGTGGCGGAGAGTCAGAGACAAAAATTGACTGTGTGGAGGGCTGAGACCGGGAGGTGAGCAGATGGGGGTTGGATTGTTTGCACACAGTTGAGGGCAGTGGGGGAGCAGGGGTCAGAGCTGATGCAGCTGCATGGAGAGATGGAGAGTTTAGCTGTTGTAGGGGAAGGGATTAGAGGTGGCTGCAGAGATCATCTATGAGAGAAGGGTGCAAAGATGAGCTATGGATGTGGGGGCATAAGTGTCTTCTGTGCATAGCAAACCTCTGAACCCTACACTTTATGCCTAACACCCTTTTGTGTATTATGTAGTCCTGTGCCCAGCGCTCTGAGTATTATGTAATCCTGAGCCCAGCGCTCTGTGTATTATCTAGTCCTGTGCCTAGTGTTCTGTGTATTATGTAGTCCTGTACCTAGTGCTCTGTGTATTATGTAGTCCTGTACCTAGTGCTCTGTGTATTATGTAGTCCTGTGCCCAGCACTCTGTGTATTATGTAGTCCTGTGCCCAGCGCTGTGTATTATGCAGTCCTGTGCCCAGCGCTCTGTGTATTATGTAGTCCTGTGCCCAACGCTCTGTGTATTATGTAGTCCTGTGCCCAAAGCTCTGTGTATTATGTAGTCCTGTGCCCAACGCTCTGTGTATTATGTAGTCCTGAGCCCAGCGCTCTGTATATTATGTAGTCCTGTCACCAGCGCTCTGTGTATTATGCAGTCCTGTCCTCAGCGCTCTGTGTATTATGCAGTCCTGTACCCAGCACGCTGTGTATTATGTAGTCCTTTTCCCAGCTCTCTGTGTATTATGTAGTCCTTTGTCCAACGCTCTGTGTATTATGTAGTCCTGTGCCCAACGCTCTGTGTATTATGTAGTCCTGAGCCCAGCGCTCTGTGTATTATGTAGTCCTGTCCCCAGTGCTCTGTGTATTATGTAGTCCTGTCCCCAGTGCTCTGTGTATTATGCAGTCCTGTACCCAGCACTCTGTGTATGTATTATGTAGTCCTTTGCCCAGCGCTCTGTGTAGTATGCAGTCCTGTACCCAGCACTCTGTGTATTTATTTTTATTCATTTATTACAGGATTTATATAGCGCCAACAGTTTACACAGCGCTTTACAATATAAAAAGGAGACAATACAGTTATAATACAATAAAATACAAGAGGATTAAGGGGGCCCTGCTCAAAGGAGCTTACAATCTAATAGGGTGGGGGAGGTGATACAAAAGGTTGTAACTGTGGGGAATGAGCTAATGGAAGTGGTAGAAGATTAGTTGGAGACATGATAGGCTTCCCTGAAGAGATGAATTTTCAGGGATCGCCTGAAGGTAGCTAGAGTAGGGGATAGCCGGACAGGTTGAGGCAGCGAGTTCCAGAGGATGGGAGAGGCTCTGGAGAAATCCTGGAGACAAGCATGGGAGGAGGAAACAAGAGAGCTTGACAAGAGGAGATCTTGAGAAGAGCGGAGAGGACGGTTTGGGATATGTTTGGAGACAAGATTGGTGATGTAGCTCAGTGGGCAGAGTTGTGGATGGCTTTGTAAGTTGTGGTTAGTATTTTGAATTTAATTCGCTGGTGATTGGGAGCCAGTGTAGGGATTGGAGGAGATGGTTGGCAGACACTGAACGGTTGGTAAGGTGGATAAGTCTGGCAGCAGCATTCATGATAGACTGAAGAGGGTAGAGCCTATGGAGAGGCAGGCCAATGAGAAGGGAGTTGCAATAGTCAAGGCGAGAGATAACAAGGGAATGAATGAGGAGCTTGGTGGTGTCATTTGTTAAAAAGGGGCGAATTTTAGAGATGTTACGGAGGTGAAGTCTACAAACTTTTGACAGCGATTGGACTTGAGGCTGAAACGACAAGTCCGAGTCTAGGATTACACCGAGTACCCTGGCGTGAGGGGAGGGACTGATGGTTGCATTGTTGATTTTGATGGAAAAGTCATGGAGGGGGGCACGAGCGGGAGGGAATATTAATAGCTCCGTTTTATAGAGATTAAATTTAAGTAAGTGGTGCGACATCCATGCTGAGATGTCAGTTAGTAAGTTAGTAATGCGAGAGGAGACTTAAGGAGTGAGGTGAGGAGTAGACAGATAGATTTGGGTGTCATCTGCGTATAAGTGGTATTGGAAGCCGTGGGCGGTTATCAAGTGACCAAGGGAGGAGGTGTAGATGGAGAAGAGAAGGGGTCCAAGAACAGAGCCTTGGGGGACCCCCACAGAAAGGGGCAATGGAGAGGAGGAAACAGAGTTGTAGGAAACACTGAAGGAGCGCTGTGATAGATAGGCAGAGAACCAGGATAGAGCAGAATCTTGGAGGCCAAGGGAGTGTAGTTTATTATGTATTGTGTAGTGTATTGTGTATTTATTATTGTGTAGTGTATTATGCAGTCCTGTGCCCAGTGCTCTAATGTTAACTGATATAGATAATATGCCTAAGTAATAAAACTTCAATTTTTCTTAAATATTTTTTTTACTATAAATGAGGGCAACATAAAACAAGTGCAATATTTGACACTGTTTCATAAACTAACGCATCAATTTCTGGTTCGATGGATTTACAACATATGTCATTAGGAGACTAAAACAGCATAGGCTCTGGATGCTTTCTTGCATCCTCTGGCCATTTAAAAGTAACTTTAACCTCTTGCTAACCATGTAACACATATATGCCGTGGCAGGAGGGTGCGTTTTAATAGCCACATATGAAACATATGCATTTATGGTCAAGGGTATGGTAATCCTAATTACTGTATGACAACTGACAGCCTTACAGACTCACTTGAACCTCAGGACAAGGGATCATTTTAAAAAGAAACCAAGGATTTCATTACATATGCTTATATTAGGGTTGCCACCTGATTCACCCGGACAGTTCGGGTTTGGAATCATGCGTCCGGGTTTCAGACTGCCTGAAACCCGGACACATGATTCAAACTGGACTATGGCTTCAGTTGTCAGTTGCTGGCTGCAGTTGTCTTAACTGTGTCTGTTACACTCTCTTTCAAGCTGCCCAAAGCCAGCACTAACAACCCCCCCCCCAAACACACACACAGACAGGAGAGGAAAGAGGGCTCGATCTGCACCTCTTCCTCCCACCCCTACCCCTCTGTGTCTGCCCACACTCCAATCCCCGGTGCTGGGCTTCAGAAAAGGAACGTGGGGGTCAGTAATGAGGTCCAGCAGCCTCAGATACATCTGGATGAGAGTTGCTGACTGCCAAGGGGTGAGTGAGCTCACCATCCATCCCTGTCTGTGACTGAAGTCTCCCCCTTCTCTCTCCTGCCTCTGAGTGAGTACACTAAGGTAAATCAGGGTTCTCAGAGCACCCCTTACATCAGAGTTCCCCTTTACACCGGAGGCCACAGTTTTCCCCCTTATATCAGAGTCCTCTCCGTACATCAGAGTTCTCAGTGTTCCCCCTTAGATCAGGGTTCCCAGAGCATCCCTTATGTCAGAGTCCCCAGAGTTCTCCCTTTACATCAGAGTCTGCAGAGTCCCCCCTTACAGTGAAAGGAAACTCTGCGAGTTCAGATGTAAAAGGGGACTGTTGTTAACTTCATATGATTAGAAATGTTATTTAATAGCAAAATATATGTATAGTTTATACTATAAAAAAAATTGCTGTGCGCCGCTAAAGTGTTTGGGTTTGACTTAAAGAAAAGGTGGCAACCCTAGCTTATATGCACACAAAAAGGATATCATTTTGTTTGACTGAGCCTTTTTTTAAACCAGCAACTATTGAGACCATGAACACCTTGGTCAGGACGATGTAATGTACAACATAGGCCAGACTGCTGGTTGGAAGATAAACAGTGGGGATAGGGTTGCCACCTGTCCAGGATTCACCCGGACAGTTCGGGTTTGGAATCACGTGTCCGGGTTTCAGACTGTCTGAGACCCGGACACATTATTTAGACTGGACTATGGCTTCCCAGCAGGGTTGCTGGCTGCAGTTGTCTAAGCTGATTGTGTCTGTTACACTCTTTCACACTGCCGAAAGCCAGCACTAACAACCCCCCCCCCCCCACCCCAAAAAACACACACAGACAGGAGAGGAGAGAGGGCTCAATCTGCTCCTCTTCCTCCCACCCCTATCCCTCTTTGTCTGCCCACACTCCAATCCCTGGCGCTGTGCCTCAGAAAAGGAAAGTGGGGGCTGGAAATTTGAAGTTGAGCAGCCTCAGATACATCTGAATGAGAGGTGCTGACTGCCAAAGGGTGAGTGAGCTCACCATCCATCCCTGTCTGTGACTTAAGTCTTCCCCCTTCTCTCTCCTGCCTCTGACTGAGTACACTAAGGTAAATCAGGGTTCGCAGAGCACCCCTTACATCAGAGTTCCCCTTTACACCAGAGGCCACAGTGTTTCCCCTTACATCAGAGTTTTCAGTGTTCCCCCTTAAATCAGGATTTCCAGAGCATCCCTTATATTAGAGGCCCCAGAGTTCTCCCTTACATCAGAGTCTGCAGAGTCCCCCCTTACAGTGAAAGGGAACTCTGCAAGTTCTGATGTAAAGGGGGAACTCTGTGGACTCTGATGTAAAGGGGGAACTCTGTGGACTCTGATGTAAAGGGGGACTCTTGTTATTAACTTCATATGATTAGAAATGTTATTTAATAGCAAAATATATCTATAGTTTATACTATAAAAAAAATTGCTGTGCGCCGCTAAAGTGTTCGGGTTTGACTTGAAAAAAAGGTGGCAACCCTAAGTGGGGACCTTGAGTGGAGAGTGAACAAGTCTTGCTTTTTGACTGCTGGAAATTGCTGGGTTGCATTTTTAGGTTCTTTTTAGGGCTTTTCCTTGTAGCTATTTAACACCTTTTTCTGACACTTTTTAAACAGCTTTTTTTTTCTTTGCTTCCTTCAGCCTACTAATTAAGGGGAGTGGTAAATTGGTCACAGGTGCTTGAGGCCTATATAACCTTGTGTAGAACTCATTGTGAGCCTGCTCATCTTTGAGTCTGCTGGAACTCTGTTCAAGGGGAACTGGTCTAAGTGGTGAGTTAAAAACCAGAGTTGAAAACAGGAGGTTATAACAGGGGTCATAGTACCTGTGTAGTGTGAGCACCTGAGTGTTGTCAGTTGTAGTGTGTGTGGATCGTTAGTACTTTTTGTATTGTGTACTTTATACTTGTGTATTGCGAGTGCACGTAGTTCTGCGAGTGAACGTAGTTCCGCGAGTGGTCTGCGAGTGCACGTAGTTCTGCGAGTGGTCTGCGAGTGCGCATAGTTCTGCGAGTGCACGTAGTTCTGCGAGTGCATGTAGTTCTGCGAGTGGTCTGTGAGTGCACATAGTTCTGCGAGTGCATGTAGTTCTGCAAGTGGTCTGCGAGTGCACATAGTTCTGTGAGTGGTCTGCGAGTGCACGTAGTTCTGCGAGTGGTCTGCGAGTGCATGTAGTTCTGCGAGTGCATGTAGTTCTGCAAGTGCACGTAGTTCTGCGAGTGCACGTAGTTCTGCGAGTGATCTGCAAGTGCACGTAGTTCTGCGAGTGCACATAGGTCTGCAAGTGCACGTAGTTCTGCGAGTGGTCTGCGAGTGCACGTAGGTCTGCGAGTGATCTGGGAGTACCTATGTATTGTCTTGAGTATTAGTGACAGGAAGCTAGTTGTTAGGTAATTTGGACAGGGTATAATCACCAATCCTCATTAAATTTATTAGGTACGATGCCGGCAGGTGTGGAGAGGCGACTCTTTGTACATCTTGCGGCATGTATGCGTACATTGATCATCCGATCAAGGGTGAATACTGCTGTGCAAAATGTAAGCGCATTGTTTCCCTGGAAGCCCAGGTTCTGAATCTGGGGAAGCAACTATCAGCACTGAGAAGTCCCTCCATACTAAAGGAGAGCCAGGAACGTACACGGCAGGTGCCGGCAGGGGCCAGCACAGGGCGGGTGGAGACAAAGAGGTGCAGGCACTAGTGCAAGGGAGGCCAATCCAGGGCTGGAGCATCCCAATAAGTACACTCCATTTAGTGACATTGGTGAAACCAGTCAGGGACCAGCACTGCTGGAGCTGAGGGACACTCCTAGCTGCCGGGGGAAGAACTTCTCCAGTGAGAGTGGGGGGGGGGGGAGGTAAAGGAAAGACAGATTCTGGTGGTAGGGGACTCAATACTTAGAAGGACAGAGAGGCCAATCTGTAACAAAGACCTGAAGCGCCGAACAGTATGTTGTCTACCGGACGCTTGGGTTCGGCACATCATGGATCTGGTGGACAGATTACTGGGAGGGGCTGGGGAAGACCCTGCTGTCATGGTGCACGTTGGCACCAATGACAAAGTCAAAGGGAAATGGAGTGTCCTGAAGAACAATTTTAGGGACTTAGGAGCTAAATTGAGGAAAAGGACCTCTAAGGTAGTATTCTCAGGAATACTACCGGTACATTGAGCCACACCAAAAAGGCAGAGGGAGATTAGGGAAGTAAACAAGTCGCTGAATAGCTGGTGTAGTAAGGAGGGGTTTGGGTTCCTGGAGGACTGGGCCGACTTTTCAGTCGATAACCAGTACTATAGAAGGGACGGACTGCACCTAAATGAGGAGGGTGCAGATCAGCTGGGAATGAATAGCTGTGAAAATTGGACTCCGCGCCAACCTATAATTACTAAATTAAAAAAATATAATGTTGAAATTACAAAAAAAATGCTCCTCCTGAAGACATAATCATGATACTTACGTCGAGACGGTACCTGGTCACGCTGTCCTACGCCATATCCGGTCCTCTGGTTGTTTCCTTGTGGTCGGTGGAACGCACGCCATCCACGGAGGTGGACGCAGTACAGATCCAGCCTAACCAATTGTGACAAGCCAGCAGCCCCAGTGCCCGGTAGGCACTTCTTAATGTAAGGAGCCGATTGGCAACTTTTTTATATTTACTTTTTATATTTAACAACATTACGCAATGGATGTCTATCGTCTTTTTTTTACATATCCTGCCTTGTACTATGAGGAAGAGGTTTCTTTGTACATCTCCAAGTCATACAGATATGCGAGCAGGCATTATCCTGCCAAAGCGATATTTGACTTTTTTTTTAAATAAAGAAGTCAAATACATCAGGTAAGCAGTTTTTTCATCAGCTCACGGTTGGGTGTTTGATAATTTCTTGGTGAAGGAATGCTTACTATCAAGCATAGAAAATAAGATCACCTTGCAACAAATCCCATATATTTAGAAGACTGTTTCAATTACAGTTATCACTGTGGACTATTAATTAATGTTCTAATCTTATGGTCTAGATATTCACATTTAATTAATATTATGTGTGGTTTATAGTTGTGGCTTATGCAACTAGCGCCCCCTACCTCACCTTATCAGCTGGGAATGAAGATAGCCAAAAAGTTAGAGGGGTTTTTAAACTAGGTGATGGGGGCAGAGGCGTAACTAGAACCTTCAGGGCCCCGGTGCAAGAAACCATGAAGGGCCCCCCTGACCCCCGGGGCGACCCAGCCCCATGCTTCAGTGGCGGTGGTGGGATCAGTTGCGGCAGTGGGGGTGGAGAGGGGGTGGGACCAGTGGCATTGGTGAGGAAGGGTGGGATCAGTGGCAGTGCTGGTGGTGAGGGGGGTGGGGTGGGATCAGTGGCGGTGGCGAGGGAGGGTGGGATCAGTGGCGGTGGTGAAGGGGGTGGGATCAGTGGCAGTGGTGAAGGGGGTGGGATCAGTGGCAGTGGTGGTGGTGAGGGGGGTGGGATCAGTGGCAGTGGTGGTGGTGAGCGGGGTGGGATCAGTGGCGGTGGTGAGGGGGTGGGATCAGTGGCAGTGGTAGAGGTGAGGGGGTGATATCAGTGGCAGTGGCATTGGTGAGGAAGGGTGGTATCAGTGGTGAGGAAGGGTGGGATCAGTGGTGAGGGGGGTGGGATCAGTGGCAGTGGTGGTGGTGAGGGGGGTGGGATCAGTGGCAGTGGTGGTGGTGATGGGGGGTGGGATCAGTGGCGGCGGTGGAGGTGAGGGGGTGGGATCAGTGGCGGGGGGTGGGGGGGGGATCAGTGGCGGTGGTGGTGCGGGGGGGTGGGATCAGTGGCATCGGCAGTGGTGGTGGTGAGAAGGGGTGGAATCAGTGGCAGTGCCATCCTCCCCCACCACCACCTCTGCCTCTTACTGACCCCATCCCACCACCACCACAGATCTCATCCCTATCCCTTGGGGGGATAGGGATGAGATCTGTGGTGGTGGTCACTGGTCAGTAAGAGGCAGAGGTTGGGATCAGTTGCACTGAAAATGTGTCACTTACTTTGTCAGTTGATTCCTTCCCCTTCATCTTGACTTCCTTCTGCCTGGGATGCTCCTATGTCATGGGGTCTTGTGCAGAGGGGAGAGCTCCTCCCCCTTCACTCCAGTGTCTGCCTCCCTACATGGTGTCCCGTGGTGGGACAAATGGACAGCCAAAACGGTGGAGGGCAGGCGGAACTGGGTTGGCTGCCCCTAAAAGTGGAGAGCAGGCGGCCCCTGAGAGCGGGGGGGGCGGCGGGCGGCACCTTAGAGAGTGGAGGGCGGGCGGCCCCTGAGAGCGGGGGGGCGGCAGGCGGCACCTTAGCGAGTGGAGGGCGGGCGGCCCCTGAGAGCGGGCGGCACCTTAGAGAGTGGAGGGCGGGCGGCCCCTGAGAGCGGGGGGGGGGGGGGCGGCGGGCGGCATCTTAGCGAGTGGAGGGCGGGCGGCCCCTGAGAGCGGGCGGGCGGCACCTTAGAGAGTGGAGGGCGGGCGGCCCCTGAGAGCGGGGGGGGCGGCGGGCGGCACCTTAGAGAGTGGAGGGCGGGCGGCCCCTGAGAGCGGGGGGGCGGCGGGCGGCACCTTAGAGAGTGGAGGGCGGGCGGCCCCTGAGAGGGGGGGCGGCGGGCGGCACCTTAGCGAGTGGAGGGCGGGCGGGCGGCGGGCGGCACCTTAGAGAGTGGAGGGTGGGCGGCCCCTGAGATCGGACGGGCGGCGGGCGGCACCTAAGAGTGGAGGGCGGGCGGCACCTAAGAGGGGAGGGCGGGAGGCACCTAAGAGGGGAGGGCGGGCGGCCCCTGAGAGTGGGCGCGCGGCCCCTAAGAGTGGAGGGCGGGCGGCCCCTGAGAGCGGGCGGCACCTAAGAGGGGAGGGCGGGCGGCCCCTGAGAGCGGGCGGGCGGCCCCTAACAGCGGAGAACGGGCAGGCGGGGGCCCCCACCCATAGCGGCGAGCTCCAGGGCCCAGTCACAAGTGCGACTGCTGCGACCCTGGTAGTTCCGCCACTGGATGGGGGGGAGGGTCCAGAGGTAGAGATAGTCAGCGCGGAACATATTCAAGAGGGTAGTATTGGGGACATTAGTGGTAGGTTGACCAAAGCACATAAACCCAAGGTAAGTATAGTAACAAGTCCTAGTTGCAATCTCAGAACACCCAAAAAGAGGATAATATGCGACCGGTCTAAACTACGTGGCATGTTCACCAATGCCAGGAGCCTGGCGGACAAGATGGGTGAACTAGAGATACTGTTGTATGAGGAGGATTTGGATTTTGGGGGAATTTCAGAGAATTGGTTCAACAGCTCTCATGATTGTCTGGCAAACATTCAAGGTTATACACTTTATTGCAAGGATAGAGAGAGTAAAAATGGGGGAGGGGTATGCCTATATATCAAGAATAATGTACAAGTGAATTTGAGAGATGATATCACTAAGGGAGCTAGGGAGGAGGTGGAATCCTTATGGGTAGAGCTCCAAAGGAATGACACTAAGGGGGAAATAATACTGGGAGTATGCTATAGGCCCCCTAACCTGAGGAAGGAAGGGGAGTCAGATCTCCTATCACAATTTGGGTTAGCAGCAAGGATGGGAAGTGTTATCATAATGGGGGATTTTAATTATCCAGACAGACTGGGCAGAGGGAACTGCGCATTCATCTAAGGCTCTCCAGTTCCTAAATTTCTTGCAAGGCAATTTGGTCAGATAGGTCAGATGGTAGACGCACCAACTAGAAGTAAAGTATTACTGGCTCTACTGATTATCAACAATACAGACCTGATCACGGATGTGGAAATACGGGGCAATTTAGGTAACAGCAATCACAGGTCAATTGGCTTCAGTATAAATCACACAAATAGGAAACATAATGGGGAATACAAAGACACTGAATTACAACAGCCAACTTCCCTAAACTACGAACCTTGCTAGAAGGCATAAATTGGAATAAAATCTTAGAAACAAAGAACACAGAGGAGAGATGGGTTTGCTTTAAGAGCATATTAATAAAGGGCATTAGCCAAAGCCCAAGAGCGAACAAAAGTCCTGGGTGGCTTAACTCCAATGTAAAAATGCATATAAAAGCAAAGGAGAAGGCCTTCAAAAAATACAAGGTTGAGGGATCATCATCAGCATTCAGACTTTATAAAGAATGCAACAAGAAATGTAAGGGTGCAATAAGATGGCTAAAATAGAACATGAAAGACACATAGCGGAAAAGAGCAAAAAAAATCCCAAGAAATTCTTTAACCACTTGACCACTGGGCACTTAAACACCCTTAATAACCAGACCAATTTTCAGCTTTCGGTGCTCTCACATTTTAAATGACAGTTACTCAGTCATGCAACACTGTACCCATATGAAATTTTCGTCCTTTCTTTCACACAAATAGAGCTTTCTTTTGGTGGTATTTGATCACCTCTGGGTTTTTTATTTTTTGCGCTATACATGAAAAAAGGCGAAATTTTTGGAAAAAAAAGCATTTTTCTTAGTTTATGTGATAAAATTTTGCAAATTATAAACTTTTCTTCATAAATTTTGGCCACAATTTATATTGCTACATATCTTTGGTAAAAATAACCCAAATTAGTAGATATTATTTGGTCTTTGTGAAAGTTATAGAGTCTACAAACTGTGGTGCGAATCATAAAAAATTTAGCACACCTGATGTACTGGAGGCCTATATCATTTGTTGCGACCAAAACAAGCCAGGAAAGTACAAATACCCCCTAAATCACCCCTTTTTTGAAAGTAGACATTCCAAGGTATTTAGTAAGAGGCATCGTGAGGTTTTTGATGTTGTCATTTTTTTCCCACAATTCTTTGCAAAATTACGATTTTTTTTTTTCATAACATTTTCATTATAATAGGTTATTTCTCACCAGAACTAGTGTCCCCAGGATGAATCAGGACGTGCGGACGTAGTCACGCACGGGGGGAGGGGCCTGATGCAGCGAGCGGCCTGAGTGAATGCTGACCGCGAGGAGGATAGATGCTGGCGCCCATGGAAGGTAGGCGCCGTGCACCTCCGAGCGACAGCACTACGCCCGGGAGACGCTCCGCACGGATCGGAGCCTGCTGACTGGCGCCGTGCTGACCGACACCCGGAATCACCCCTGCCTCCTTCACCCCGAGCCCTCCTCCCCGCCGAACCGGACCTTCGATGTCTTCCTCCTGGGCAGTAAGAGGAGCCCGGTCCGTGAGTAAACACTGATTACCAGCCCCCCCTGCAAGGGGGAAAGGCTTTCTAAACCCCTTTACACCCGCGCTGGGAGGTAAGCAAGATTCTGTCTTTACATACAACAGCTTGTCACTCCAATGAGGAGGAATTTATCAAGGGACTTTGTCGGTTTCCATGTGTACAACTGAAATAGCGACGTGCTGGGGTCAAGGAATGTTTTAAGCTCAGGATTACAGATGTATCACGGACAATGTCATTTGCTCTATCTTTTTGCTTTTTTTTTTTTTCTCTTTCCCCCTTATTAGCTGCTAGTACGTGTCCCCTTGCTCTCTCCCTAAAGCTGAGGGTTGTACTGTCTTTTTTCTCCTCTGACACTGGTACGACTGCCTCCCTTTTGGGACGCGATAGGCTCCCCCTAGTAGCCTGAACAGAATAGGCTGACGATCGCTAAAAGGATTTATGGCTCTTTAAAAAGGACTAGAAACCCTCTATAAGCCGAACTTTGAGCTAGTGTATAACTTTTATATAGCTCATTGCCCCTCACTAAACAAAAAGATCTTAGCTTCCAACCTGGGCTGGTGAAACCTTTATTTACTGCATCTAGGGGGGGGAATTGCTCCCCCTCCAGGGGAGAGGAGGGTACAAGGAAAGGGCGCCTCGCGCTGGCAAGGAGAGTTACTGTCCTTACTTCCCTCATCTTGTGTCTGCCCTACCCTCCCTCTTAGGGCTCTGGCACTCAACCCCAGTCCGTTGTCCCCACGGGGTTTCTTTCCCCGCAACTCCATAAACCTCCTGACGGGGACTTATTTCAAAGACCTGAGGGCCCCTGTCGGTCTCCTTGGCCCCTCTCTTTATTTTTGGAGGGCTTATGCAGGCGACTGGCCGTAGGGATCACGCGAGGCTGGAGGGTGAGACCCTCTGACGCGGGAGTTTCCCTTCAGGGGCACGTATCATCCACCTCTAGAGCCCTGGAAGGGTCACCCCATTGGGACAGAGGTAGCTCTTTGACTGCTTTACAGGGGAGGGTCTGCCAGAGACTCATAATTACTTTGAGGTAAAACCTCTGCTGAACATCTGGTATAGCTCCCACTTGCAGGACCAAGAAGAAGAGGAATAGGAACTGGGCTCGGAGGAGGTGGGGTGCAATAAGTAGCGTCACCTAAAACAACTTGAGGAAGCATCCCCCCTATCAAGCTGGGGAGGAGAATTAGAAAACTCCCCAAAGGAAATATGAGTAAACCATCTAAAAAAGCGCCCCCAAAAACCCCGAAAGCCACGGCCAGTGACATAAAACAATACATGAGACCCGGATCTAGCCCACAACCGCTTAATACAGACCATCAATCTAATGCTATGACAGATAGAAGGAAAGGCAAGGATAAGAAAGCAGATATGACACTTGACCAGACTCTATCAGAACAGGCGATGGAAAGCGAGCCGAATGGAAGTAGGCCCCCTGAACAAGTGGCTGAGTCACAGGGCCCCTCAAAGAAAGAAATGGAGGAAATGCTCCTGAAGATGGAAAATTCCATTAAAGGGGAATTTACCCTCCTTAGAGAGGACTGGGGCCACCTGCTGGGAAGGGTTGAAATTGTTGAGAAAAAAGTAGAAGGTCAGGAACACGAGACTCTCGAACTGAAGGAACAAATACGAGCCTTACACCTGAAACAACGGGACACCCTATATAAGCTGGAGGATATCGAAAATAGAAATCGGAGACAGAATATTAGGGTGAAATCGGTTCCCGAGAAGGAGGGAGAGGATTTAAGGGACACTATATTTCTAATACTCAACCCGCTTCTAGCAGGAGGCTGGGAAAATTTCCCTAAAATTGAGAGGATCCACCGACTGGGCAGAAGACAAACAGCAGACTCTGGGAGACCCCGAGACATCATCGTCAGGTTTAGATATTACGAGGAAAAGGCGGAAATCTGGGCTAAATTATACCGAAGCCCCCCCTTGAATTATGAAGGCTCCGAAGTTCAAATTTACTCAGATCTATCTCCCCAGACCTTAGAAAGACGCAGGCAGCAGAGGCCCTTATTAGAAGCTTTGCGATTGGCAAATATAAAATATACCTGGGGGTTCCCGGCTAGCCTGATTGGGAACAAGGATGGGCGCTCAGCCAGACTGCGCTTCCCGGAGGAGGTCCCAGATTTCTGTAGTAAAATGGGCATCCAAGTCCCGGCCCTCCCAGGATGGGTAGAGAGGGGAGAGTACGGTTAAATTCCCTTGGGGGAAGATAAAATTTTTTGGGGAGGAGGGGTGTTTTTTTTTTTTTTTTTTTTTTTTTTTTCCGGGTGTCGGTCGGGGGGGTGCTAGGGCAGCAGGGAATTACATCTTCTCTTTTCTCGCCCGCTGCTCCCCGATGATGGATACATTATCGGGAGAGTGGCTGGATTTTCCAGCCACTCAGTGCCCCACCCTTCCTGAGCTAGTAGGAGAGACGTGGGAGGCCAGACACCTGAATGGCTCCCAACGACTCTAAGACCCTAGAGAGGGCCAGGGTGGGGAGGGAGGGGAGGGGAGGTGGGGGGGGGTTTTGGGTCAGAGGGGTGGGGGGGGGGGGGAGAGACGGGGGGAGGGGGGGGGAGGAGGAGGGGGGAGGGTAGAGAGGGAGGGGGGGGGGATCCCCCCGCGTCGCCCCGACACTGCGTGTACACCAACATTAAAAGCTTTCCTATTGTGCCGAGATGACCCTGATTAAATTTGTATCCTATAACGTAAAGGGACTTAATCTCCGGGCCAAAAGACAAAGGATCCTTGAGGAGCTGAGAGTGTACGGGGCAGGTGTGGTCTTCCTTCAGGAGACACACCTGTCCCGGATGTCTAACATCAGATTAACCTCGGGTCATTTCCCATCTTGGTACTACAGCGATGCCATTATTAATAGGGCCAGGGGGGTGGCCATCGGATTCTCTAGGGATATACAGTTTCAATTGGAGAGTAGGGTGGAGGACCCAGAGGGTAGATTTTTGTTTTTAAGAGGTTCGCTTGGCGGTAATAAATATACTTTTGTAAACATATATGCCCCTAATACTAAGTCGATTAAATTTATGAAAGATATCCTGTCGAAGTTAAAAGAGTTCAGACAGGGGTATGTTATTTTGATGGGGGACCTCAACTTCTGCATGGACCCGGACCTCGATTGTACGTCCCGTGCACGTGGGGTTTGTAGGGTACAACTTAAAATGATTAAGCAGAACTTGAGGTCTAACCAGTTGGTTGACGTCTGGAGGATACAACACCCTGGAGACAGGGATTACACCTTCTATTCCCACGTGCACGGGACATACTCCCGATTGGACCATATTTTTATCGATCACGCCCTCTTAGAACGAGTCAAGGACACGAAGGTGGAGATCGTTTCCATTTCTGATCATGCCCCAGTCACAATGGTATTAGAATGCCCTGAACTACAGACCCCCTCAGCGAGCTGGAGATTGAACGAGGAACTCCTTTATGATGAAGAAATAGTGGAGCAAATTAAAAAAGAAATAAAACTTTTTTTTGAAATCAATGATAATGGGGAAGTCCTGGGGTCAACTCTATGGGATGCCCATAAATCCTATATAAGAGGGATCTTAATCACAAAGGGGGCCTGGAAAAAAAAAAAAGAAGTTAGGATAAAAAAAGATGCCCTTGTGGAAGAAATAAAAATGGCCGAGCAGATCCATAAATCCTCCACCGCGCCAAACAGGGACCTTTACTTAAAAATTATTGCCCTTAGAGAAGATTTAAAAGACCTGACGGAACAACAAATAAAACAAACATCTGACTTAGTGGCTAGGGAGAGGTACATGTGGAGCAATAAATCCGGAAAACATTTGGCCAGAACTCTCCGTAATAAAAAATCCCGTAACTATATTGAAAAAATAAGAAACAAAAAAGGGGACATTACGTACCTATCTAGGGATATCGCCGAATCTTTCAGGGCTTACTTTGAAGATGTCTATTCGGCGGAACCGCAGGGTATTAGATCTGATAGGGCGCAGAAGGGGGAAAGATTCCTGACGGGCGCTGGCCTCCCTAAACTTCTAACGGAGGTAAGCGAGGGGTTGGATAGTCCCTTTACGGAAGATGAGATTAAAAGGGCCTTGATGGGATCCCCGAAGGGCAAGAGTCCTGGACCGGACGGGTTCACTAACTTATATTATAAAACATTTCAGGAGGAACTAATTCCCAGAATCTGTACATACTTCAATGGACTTGGACAGAGTTTCGGAATGTCGACCGAGTCCTTAACTGCGGACATCACGATGATTCTGAAGGAGGGGAAGGATGGATCAGTGTGCTCGAGTTATAGGCCAATCTCGCTTTTAAATGCCGATACTAAATTATACGCGAAGGTTTTGGCTGAGAGGATTAGGGGCCACTTGAGCACACTGGTCCATCCTGACCAGGTGGGATTTGTCCCGGGTAGAGAGGGACGGGATAATGGGATACGAGCGCTGTTATTAATTCATAAGATCAGGAGGGCAGGGTCCCCAGGTCTACTCCTGTCGATAGACGCCGAGAAAGCGTTCGACAGGGTAGACTGGGGACTCATGTTTCAAACCTTAACCCATATGGGCTTCGGACCCAAGATCATTCAAAAAATTGCGGTACTGTATGCCCACCCAACAGCTAGGATCAAGATAAATGGAATGACCTCTGTGCCGTTTTATATGAAGAACGGTACTAGGCAGGGATGTCCGCTGTCTCCTCTTCTATTTATATTGACCCTAGAGCCTCTTCTCTCTACAATAAGGGGACACCCGGGAATACATGGGGTATCAGTGGAGGACGAGGAACATAAATTGGCGGCATTCGCAGATGACGTTCTGTTCTTCCTGGGAAACCCACAGATATCTATGCCCCTTCTGATGAAAGTCCTGAGGCAATATGGGGAGATATCTAACTTTAAAATTAACTCTTCTAAGACATTTGTTCTCAATGTCAATGTACCAAGGTCGGTCCAGCTGAGCCTTCAGGGGAGATTTGGGTTCCCTTGGAAGCAACAAATTAAGTACCTGGGCATAATTTTGTCCAGGTCCCTGAAGGCAATGTTTAATATTAACTATCTCCCCCTGCTAGATGACATTGCAAAAAAATGCAAAGAATTCAACAATAGGCCTTTGACTTGGTTGGGAAGGATTAATTCCGTAAAAATGATGATCCTACCACTAATTTCTTACAAATTTCAGATGCTCCCAGTCCCCCTCTCGGCAAATTATCTAAGAAAGCTAAAGTCTCTAATTATGAACTTTATCTGGGGACATAGGAAGCACCGCATAGCACTTCGTACCTTAAAACAAGAAAAAAACAAGGGCGGCCTAGCAGTCCCCGATATTGAAAACTACTATCAAGCAGCTGTCCTCTCTAGAGTTCCCGAGTGGGGGGCGGTTCATAGCGACAAAAGATGGGTAAAATTAGAAAAATCACTAAGTAATTTACAATTGGGTACCCTTATATGGAACCCACCTCACCACAGGTCTTTAGGAGAGAATACGCACGTCATAACCACTAACACATTGCGCATTTGGGATAGGGTCTATAAGCACTTTAATGTAGAGTACAACTCACCACTCATAGCACTTAGAAATAATGAATATTTTCAGCCAGGAAGGGTAACGGTGGGAGGGGGATGGGTTAAAAAAGAGGGCACATGCTTGAAAGATATAATGCAAAAAGGTAAGATACTATCACTCACCGAACTTTGTAGCAAAGGAGATTTGTTTAAGATGGATGAATGGAGATATCTGCAGTTGTGCCACTTCCTAAATAGTCTTCCCCAACCGATTAGGGCCGCGGACGATTTGACCCGAATGGAGCGGGTGTTTACGGCCACTAAGGGGAGAAAAATGATCTCCAAAATATACAAATTATTAATAGAGGGGAGCGACTGGGGAATACCACCATTCATCCAAAATTGGGAGAGAGATTTGGGCACTAAAGTAGATGCACTTATGTTAGGTAAAATAATGAAACTAACCCACAGGTCTGCTATCGACACCAGGTCAGCTGAATTAAACTACAAAGTTATTTCACGGTGGTATATCACCCCGGCTAAATTAAGTAAGTATCTCCCGGGTACCCCGGAGGCCTGCTGGAGGGGTTGCCCCGATAAAGGGACTATGGCCCACTTATGGTGGGCTTGCAGAAAAATTAAGACCTATTGGGCCAAGATTTTAGGGTACGTGAAGGAAATCACAGGAAACGAACTTGATAACGACCCGTGGGTTATTTTGATGCACGGCACTAAAGAAGGGATAAAACATTATGAGAGGTCACTGGTTCCCCATCTTTTGAATGCCGCCAAGCGAACAATAGCCAGAAATTGGGGCAATCACGATAGCCCACATATCTGGGAATGGATTGATAGGGTCGAAGATATACGCCAGATGGAGACTTTAAGGACTAGAGCTGAAGAAGGGAAGGGGGTCACGGAAAATATAAAATGGGAAGGTTGGCTTAAATTTAAAAAAACCTGGAGCTTTGCCGAAGCAGTTAGGATTCAGCTATAGCCCTTGAAGTGAGGGACATCTCGATGCAAATCGATGGATTGGCCGTGGTGCTGGGGCGACGCGGGGGGAAGGGGGTCACGGAAAATATAAAATGGGAGGGGGGGGGAAAGGGGATAAAATGACCACAGGGAAGGAGACGGGGGAGAGGCAGTGTAATTGTTCTTAATTGCCTCTGTTATTATTTGAGTATGGTATGGTGTTTTCTCTTCTTCTTGACAAACTAAAGTTAGCAAAGCCACAATGATGTGACGACCCAATGGGACAGTGATGAACAGATAAGTTGATTCGGGTCCCTGGTGTTAGACTGAACTGATGTGGAAGCAAAAAAAAAAAAAAAAAAAAAAAAAGAAAAAGAAAGAAAAAAAAAAAAAAAAAAAAAAGGGAAAGGAGAAAAGGAAAAAAAAAAAAAAAAAAAAAAAAAAAAAGGGGAAAAAAAAAAAAAAAAAAAAAAAGAAAGGGAAAGGGGAAAAGAAGAAAAAAAAAAAAAAAAAAAAAAAAAAAAAAAAAAAAAAAAAAAAAAAAAAAAAATAATAGGTTATTTCTCTCACATGGCATGTGTATACCACAAATGACGCCCCAAAATACATTCTGCTACTCCTCCCGAGTATTACGATACCACATGTGTCAGACTTTTACACAGCCTGGCCACATACAGAGGCCCAATATTGAAATAGCACCATCAGGCGTTCTAGGAGCATAAATGACACATCTCATTTCTCAACCACCTATTACACTGTTGAAGGCCCTGGAGCACCAGGACAATGGAAACGCCCACAAAGTGACCCCATTTTGGAAAGCTAACACCCCAACGTATAATCTATGAGGCATAATGAGTCTTTTGAAGGGTTCATTTTTTTCCAGAAGTCTTGGGAAAATGTGGAAAAAAAATGAAAACACATTTTTTTTTTACACAAAGTTGTGCATTTACAAGATATTTTCAACACATAGCATGTACATAGCAAAAATGACACCCCAAAATATATTCTCCTACTCCTCCTGAGTACGGCGATACCACATGTGTGAGACTTTTACACAGCCTGGCCACATACAGAGGCCCAACATTGAAGTAGCAACTTCAGGCGTTTTAGGAGCATAAATTACACATCTAATCTCTCAACCACCTATTACACTTTTGAAGGCCCTGGAGCACCAGGACAATAGAAACGCCCACAAAGTGACCCCATTTTGGAAAGCTAACACCCCAAGGTATAATCTATGAGGCATAATGAGTCTTTTTCAACGGTTCATATTTTGTCCAGAAGTTTTGGGAAAATGTGGGAAAAAAATGAAAACGCATTTTTTTTACACAAAGTTGCGCATTTACAAGATATTTCCAACACATAGCATATACATAGCAAAAATGACACCCCAAAATATATTCTGCTACTCCTCCTGAGTACGGTGATACCACATGTGTGAGACTTTTACACAGCCTCGCCGCATACACAGGCCCAACATTGAAGTAGCAACTTCAGGCGTTTTAGGAGCATAAATTACACATCTAATCTCTCAACCACCTATTACATTTTTGAAGGCCCTGGAGCACCAGGACAATGGAAACGCCCACAAAGTGACCCTATTTTGGAAAGCTAACACCCCAGCGTATAATCTAGGAGGCATATTGAGTCTTTTGAATGGTTAATTTTTTTCCAGAAGTTTTGGGAAAATTTGGAAAAAAAATGAAAACGCATTTTTTTTTACACAAAGTTGTGCATTCACAAGATATTTCCATGTACATATTTCCATGTACATAGCAAAGATGACACCCCAAAATATATTCTGCTACTCCTCCTGAGTACGGCGATACCACATGTGTGAGACTTTTACACAGCCTCGCCACATAGAGGCCCAACATCCAAGAAGCACTATCCGGTGTTCTAGGGACATAAATTACGCATCCAATTTCCTTACAATCACATTTTTGAAGGCCCTTTATATTTCTAACACAGCATGTACATACCAAGAATAACACCCTAAAATACATTCTGCTGAGTAAAGGGTAAACAAAAGATTACAGTACCTGTGGTTTTTGTAGTGCAATTGTCCACAGGAGGAGAGCCCTGATCCAGGCAGCAGGCAGGGACGTGGTCAGCGACAGTGAATGGAATTGTCCAGGCAGCAGGCAGGAATATTGTCCATAGTCAGTACAGGCAGGGATACTGTCCATATACAGCCCAGGGTCAGTGCAAGTAGAGACGTTGCCAGCAGTGTCAAAATATTGGTCCTGGTAGTAAGCAGGAACACGGCCAGGAAAGAATGGGGACAGGGGTAGAGGCTTCTCCCACCCAAATCTCTTTGAAGCCTCCGAGCCTCCAGACCCTAATGGGAAAAATTAAAAAATTAGTTTTCTTCATCCAGAAAAACTATTCTGGAGCCCCTCACATATGTGAGACCCCTGTGTTCCCACTAGCATAGCAGGGTAAAAGATCAATCCAAGAGGCAGGCAAAAAACGTGGTCAAACAGTCCAGGGTCAGTTCCAGAGCAGGCAGAGGTAGGTGCAGTTTAGCGTTAGGCAGAAGCGTTGTCTTATAACAGGCCAGGGTCAGTTCCAGAGCAGGCAAAGGTAGGTACAGTTTAGCGTTAGGCAGAAGCGTGGTCGTATAACAGGCCAGGGTCAGTTCCGGAGAAGGCAGAGGTATGTTTAGCGTTAGGCAAAAGCTTGGTCAAATAACAGGCCAGGGTCGGTTCCGGAGAAGGCAGAGGTATGTATAATTCAGTGCAGTGGCATAAGGGGTGTGGAGGAAAATGATAGGAAATAAGAAATACGTTTACCATACTTCCCTAATAATGTAGAGAAGTATGGTAACGGCGGAAACATTGACCTATACAGAGGCCTGGTTGGGAAGGACAATCGGGACAATAAATAGATGTGTCTCTTCTAATTCCTTCTCTGGAGCACACCCGGCATTTCTTCTGACGTCTTTGGCCTGTTTCTCCGAGGGGGATTTTCTCAGGAAAGTGGCGCTCGTGGAGTCTGCTCACGGAATCAGAGCGAATAGTTGCTGGTGGGAGTTGCTGGTGGGCTTTCAGGGTACAAAAGGGCAGAAATAACTTCTTCATGGTAGTGCAGATAGGGTACGGGGTTCTCTGTCGATTTTTCGTAAATAACATAAGTGTTATACATGGCCAAACTGAAAAAATAAATGGACACTTTTTTATACCAGTGGCAGGATTTTCTTGTGGGAAGGTAGGGTTCAATCATCTGATCGTTTAAGTCCACTCCCCCCATAAACAAGTTGTAATCATATATGCAAGCTGGTTTCTGGGTTGGGTCGCTTCTTCTGGAGACTTCCACGTAGGTGTCATTATGAATTGTTGTCAGCATGTGGATGTTTTTTTTGTCCCTCCACTTTACAGCCAATAGCTCCTGGTTCCGCAAAGATGCCATCTCCCCTTGTTGTAGCCTTTCATTGACTAGTTTTTGCGGGAAGCCCTTTCTATTGGCTCTTACTGTTCCACATGCTGGGGTGTCTCTCCGGTGAAGATTGCGGAAGAGGGGCAAGCTAGTGTAGAAATTATCCACATAAAGATGGTATCCCTTTCCAAGGAGTGGATAGATAAGCTCCCAGACCACTTTTCCGCTGGCTCCGATGTACTCTGGGCATTCAGGGGGATGCATTTGGGAGTCCTTCCCTTCGTACAACTGGAAGGAGTAGATGTACCCTGTGGCTCGGTCACACAGTTTGTACAGTTTAACCCCATATCGGGCCCTTTTGCTGGGGATAAACTGTTTGATGCCAAGCCTGCCTGAGAATTTCACAAGGGACTCATCCACGCAAATATTCTGTTCGGGGGGGTTCAGAGAAATAATTTAGGAGTGGCCGAATTTTAAATAGTTTGTCATAAGCTGGGTCATTTCGGGGAGGGCACTGGGTGTTGTCATTGTAGTGGAGGAACCGCATAATTATTAGATATCTGGATCTTGGCATAAGGGATGAGAAGACTGGCATGTGGTGGTAGGGTTTGGTAGACAATTGTTTTTTTTTTGAGAGTCCCATTGTAAAAGTTAGGCCTAAGAAAATTTTAAACTCCTCTACAGTTAGTTCTCTCCACTGAAAGGGAGGGGCGTAACTAGAGCCAGGGTTACTTGCTATGTGCTGCTGTGCGTAGAGGTTGCACTGGGCCACAATGGACGATAAGAAGTCATCGGTGAAAACTAAGTAAAAAAAATCAATTATTGCAAAATCGTCGGTGTTCACCTGGACACCTGGCTGGGCGGTGAAAGGGGGGATATTTGCTGCTCCGGAATTAGGGGGAAGCCACAGGGGGTTTTGAAGGGCATAGGGAAGGCTGGCATGGCCCCTATCCCTTTGGGGCTGAGATGACACCCTACTGGTGACTGACCTTTGTTGTCGTGGCTGTGCTCTCGAGGTGAAAGGCTGTGCTCTCGAGGTGGGCGGCTGTGCTCTCGAGGTGGACGGCTGTGCTCTCGAGGTGGATGGCTGTGCTCTCGAGGTAGTAGGCTGCTGCTCCACACCACAACGCCTTTTCACGGGCACACATTCCTCTTCCGATTCGGTATCAGACCCGCTGCGTGTAACGGGTTCATAGGCCGAATCCGTATCGGACTGAGACTCAGAGAGCTCCCCGCTGCTCTCATCGGTCATACATAGAAGCTGGTAGGCCTCCTCACTAGTAAATATTTTTTTTGCCATACTGGTGGCTGGTGAGGCTGCACTGGTGGGCACAGGTGGCACTGGTGGGCACAGGCGGCACTGGTGTGGCACTGCAGTAGCGCAGGTGGCACTGATGGGCACGGGTGGCACTTGTGTGCTCTGGTGGCACTGTAGTGGCTCTGGTGGCACTGGCGTGGCTCTGGTGGCACTGGTGTGGCACAGACAGATGGGACTGGTGGGCACAGGCGGCACTGGTGGGCACAGGCGGCACTGGTGGGCACAGGCAGCACTGGTCTGGCACTGCAGTGGTGCAGATGAGCACTGATGGGCACAGGTGGCACTGATGGGCACAGGTGGCACTGATGGACACTGGTGGCACTGATGGACACTGGTGGCACTGGTTTGGCACTGGTGTGGCTCTGGTGGCACTGATTAGCACAGACTGACAGGACTGGTGGGCACACAAGCGGCACTGGTGGGCACACAAGCGGCACTGGTGGGCACAGGCAGCACTGGTGGGCACAGGCGGCACTGGTGGGCACAGGCGGCACTGGTCTGGCACTGCAGTGGCACAGATGAGCACTGATGGGCACAGGTGGCACTGATGGGCACAGGTGGCACTGATGGGCTCTGGTGGGCACTGGTGGCACTGATGGGCACTGGTGGCACTGATGGGCACTGGTGTGGCTCTGGTGGCACTGGTGTGGCACAGGTGGCACTGGTGTGGCACAGAGGTGGCACAGAGGTGGCAGAGGTGACACAGAGATGGCACTGGTGTGGCAGAGGTGACACAGGTGGCACAGATGACAGATGGCACTGTTGTGGCACTGTTGGGGCACTGTTGGGCACTGCTGGGCACTGCTGGGCACTGCTAAATTATAAAAATCTCACTGCTAATGACACGATCGCTCTCTCCTCTCCTCTCACGCTGCATCGGTGTGAGGAGAGGAGAGTGGATGAACTTCCCCTGACCTTTTTTGTTGACAGTTGTGATCGCTCCGTCATTGGACGGAGAGATCACGTGGTAAAGGGCCGCTGTCATTGGCCCTTTACCGCGATCCGTGTTGCGCCGGGTCCCATGGACCCGGCGAGCACGGATATTCCCGCGTGCGCGCCCCAGGGGGCGCGCAGGAACGATTCTCTGGGAGGACGTCATATGACGCCCTCCCAGAGTTAAGAAACCGCCCCGTAGACGTTTTTCGGCTATGGGCCGGTTATGAAGTGGTTAAGTATGTAAACAGTAAAAAAGGGAGGACAGACCATATTGGCCCCATAAAGTATGAGGAAGGACATCTGGTTACAAAGGATGGGGAGATGGCAAAGGAATTGAATTTATTCTTCTCCTCAGTCTTCACGAGGGAATTCAGTAACCAAAACTGTGGTTTTTACCCTCATGACACATAATAGGAAGCACCTCCATGGTTAACAAAGGACAGAATTAAAATTAGACTTGAGAAACTTAACATTAATAAATCACCGGGACCAGATGGCTTGCACCCGAGGGTACTTAGGGAACTCAGTCAAGTAATTGCCTAATTTTTTCCTAATTTTTACTGACAGTATACTGACTGGAATGGTACCAGCTGATTGGAGGAAAAGCCAATGTAGCACCAATATTTAAAAAGGGCCAAAAATACATCCCTGGGAATTACAGACAAGTTAGCCTAACATCAATAGTATGTAAACTCTTGTAGGGGATGATAAGGGACTATATACAAGATTTCAGTAATGAGAACGGTATCATTAGCAGTAATCAGCATGGATTCATGAAGAATCGTTCTTGCCAAACCAACCTACTAACCTTCTATGAATAGGTCAGTTGCCAGCTAGATATAAGAAGGCCCATAGACGTGGTGTAAAAGCATTTGACACAGTTCCCCATAAACGTTTACTGTACAAAATAAGGTCCGTTGGCATGGACCATAGGGTGAATACATGGATTGAAACCTGGCTAAAAGGGCGATTTCAGAGTGTGGTGATAAATGGGGAATACTCTGAGCGGTCAGGGGTGGGTAAAGGGGTTCCCCAGGGTTCTGTGCTGGGACCAATTCTATTTAATTTGTTCATAAATGACCTGGAGGACGGGTAAACAGTTCAATCTCTGTATTTGCGGACAATGCTAAGCAGGGCAATAACTTCTCTGCAGGATGTGGAAACCTTGCAAAAAGATCTAAACAAATTAATGGGGTGGGCAACTACATGGCAAATGAGGGTCAATATAGAAAAATATAAAATAATGCATTTGGGTGGCAAAAATATGAATGCAATCTATACACTGGGGGGGAGAACCTCTCGGGAATCTAGGATGGAAAAGGACCTGGGGGTCCTAGTAGATGATAGGCTCGCAATGCCAAGCTGCTGCTAACAAAGCAAACAGAATATTGGCATGCATTAAAAAGGGGATCAACTCCAGAGATAAAACGATAATTCTCCCGCTCTACAAGACTCTGGTCCAGCCACACCTAGAGTATGCTATCCAGTTCTGGCTACCAGTCCTCAGGAAGGATGTACTGGAAATGGAGCAAGTACAAAGAAAGGCAACAAAGCTAATAAAGGGTCTGGAGGATATTAGTTGCGAGCTGAACTTATTCTCTCTGGAGAAGAGACGCTTGAGAGGGGATATGATTTCAATATACAAATACCATACTGGTGACTAGGAATGAGCCGAACACCCCCGTGTTCGGTTTGCACCAGAACCTGCGAACGGACCGAAAGTTTGCGCGAATGTTAGAACCCTATTAGTTACAATGGACGCGAACGTTCGAAATCTAAAGTGCTAATTATAACGGCCAATATGCATGTTATTGTCATAAAACAGGTTTGGGGACCCGGGTCCTGCCCCAGGGGACATGTATCAATGCAAAAAGAGAAAAAAAGGAAGTAAACACCGCGCTAATCCCTAACTAAAAAATCCTAGAAATTACTGATATTGATCAAATAAATGACATATGAAATTATGTGTAAGTGAAAAGTGAAAATTAGCAGCAGCTAGAAAATTGCGAGATATACACAATGGACAAACAGAATATTACAAAAAGCCGCGCTAGTGACTCAAATTTAAATAAATAAATGTGCAAATTGGAAGTGATGAAAATCCAAGAAAAAAAGGGTTAAACCAAAAAACTATAAATATCCATAAAAGTCCAGTGATAAAAATGAAACAGTGTTCATAAATGTGACAGGATGAAATCCAATAAATAGTGACTGTGAAAATCAGGGACACCGTGATCCACCACCGTTAGTAGAATGCGCTTACCAGAGGGCAAGCTCAAATAAGCCCATATGCTGATATCGGGATAAATCTCAACCATCCAGATAGGCACCAAACCGGATCTCCTTCTATAGGGTCAGCCAGGGACGGATAATCAAATCCTATTCCTCCTTGGGACCAATAGTGGTATAAGCAGTCTCCAATAGTGCCGGGGAGGCTGACGCACTGACGTCATCGCGTTCCGCGCTGTGATCGGGTGTACGATTTGCCGGCCGGCACATTTTTTTATCCTCTGTTCCTGCCTATGCATTTACGCTTATATGTAAGTAGGAGTGTTTTTATTTAATAAAATTTTATATCTGGTATCACACCATGGGAGCATCCCTTTTTTTCCTATATTTTCATACTGGCCACTAAGAGATCTCTGGTTCGGCACTATTGGAGACTGCTTATACCACTATTGGTCCTAAGGAGGAATAGGATTCGATTATCCGTCCCTGGCTGACCCTATAGAAGGAGATCCGGTTTGGTGCCTGTGACGGACCTAGCCGGGACACGGGCTGTTGGAGGGGACTGAGTGCGAGCCTGTTGCCTTGCGATTATGGGCCCTGGCATTTGGGGGAACAGTGCTCTTTGAGCTGCAAGCCTGGGACCCCTGAGCTGGGGGTACTTGGATTCAGGTCCATGCTGGCCCCCCAATACACATAGAATCTGTATGTGTATTTGGCATATTAGCAAGAGATGCTAATGTCATGACTCATGAACTCCAGCCACCTGTGTTATGTAATTGAGTATAGTCTGGCTTGTAGAAGTGTTTCACCTATTTTTGTGTGTGCTAATTAACCCTGCAATTGAATGAAGGAGCCCAGTGTTGATTAAGATAATTAGCTCATGCTAATTAGGTTAGGCTTGAGTCATCTGTCA
Source organism: Lithobates sylvaticus (assembly GCA_028564925.1). Taxonomy (NCBI): domain Eukaryota; kingdom Metazoa; phylum Chordata; class Amphibia; order Anura; family Ranidae; genus Lithobates; species Lithobates sylvaticus. The sequence goes on along the minus strand of CM053031.1, from coordinate 148,332,501 downwards.
ACTGTATATAAGTGTGACATGTCAAATAAAGATTAATTCCTGATGTACCCTACACTGGTGTTGTCTGGTGACTGGGTAAGCTAAGGGGGTCTTGGATTGTGTGGTACCGGACAGAGGAAGCAGTTACGGCGGACATCTTGGGTACGAGGTCCGTCACAATTGGCTGGCAGCGGTGGGATCGTGCTTCCTTGTCGTGAACACATCCAAACCATCACCTGGATCCAAGGCCCGGATACGTCATGGAAGAGGAATTCGGAAGGAGGTTGCGAGAGATGCGGTTACAGCACAGAGGACCAGTATCGGTGCAGGTCCTGCTGGGATGGTATGATTCTGTTCGCCTACAACTCTGGGAAGAAGCGCTAGCCTGTGAGCAGCGACACCAGGGAAAAGTTCTCCCCTCCATCCATGTAAGGTACTGGTCGCAGTATGAAGTACGAATGTTGTTATTGGGGGAACAACCGAAGCAGGAGTGGACAGCTGAGTTAAGCAGGCTGATCCGGGCAGAAATGCGTTTGGACGAGAGCTACAGAGCCCTCCGGTGGTATGTAGCCCAAGTGTGCCCGTGGACAGCGGATGACAGGCCCACGGAAGGCTTTGTTTATAATGGCCTGGGATTGTTGTACTGGAGGCTGTCCGAGGACCCCGACTTTGGGAGTAATCTGGAGTGGCGTTTGGAGGAAATAATGGAGCACAGAGAGCAAAGATTGAACGTCTCGGAAGTGCTCTGGGCACAGGAAGATTTGGAGTTCCTGGCCGCTCAGGAATGGGAGCTGGAGATTGCCTACATACAGCTGCTAGACTCTGCTCAGCAGCAGGGTGGGGCTCCCTTTTCCTGGGACTATCAGGAAATACCAGCAGACAGCTCTGAAATCCTGACTGAAGAGTCAGCAATGTGGCATAGTAACAGAGTGCTTTGCCTACCTGCCCCCGCAGCTATGGACGCGGAGGTCTTATGGCGGATGCAGCAGGTGCTGACTGACCTTCACAAACCTGTTACTGCACAAAACGAGGTTGGATGGAGGAATATGCCTGTCCAGCAGCATGCAAGAGAATCGGCAGTGGAAACTCTGGAGATTGCTGTCCCCAAACCTGAAGTGCTGACAACAGGGCAGAGCTCTGCTAACTTCTGCCCACCATCAACAGCAGTATCTGGGGAGTTACAAGGAACTTCCCCCAGCAGAAGCGCTGGTCACCGGACAGAGAGTCCAAGACCTCTGCCCCACACCTGTGTCAGCTTTGGAGGCTCAGGGTGAGAAGGTGGAGATCACTTCCCAGCAGCAGATACAGGGGGAGAAGGGAGAGGAGGTGTTTGTTGTCCCTCCTCAACAGTCGGCCAGGGTGGAGAAAGCGGTCTTTCCTCCCCAGCAAAGATCCGTGCACCTGGGAGACAATACCACAGACATGTTGTCCCAGCAGCCAGATGTGGGAGTGGAGGAAGCCAGCCTCCTGCCCCAACGGTTAACCAGAGCGGAGGATGTGGAGTCCCCAGCAGAAGTGCTGGCAACAGGGCAGAGTGCTACCCACCTCTGTCCAGCAACAGCTGCGGAGTTCCAGGGAGCTGGGACAGTCGGCCTCTCTCCCCAACAGTTAGCTGGAGGAGATGATGTAGGGAAGCTCCTACACCCACCTGAACTGCTGGCAACGGAACAAAGTGCTGCTGGCCTCTGCCCACAACTAACAGAGGGCAGATTTCCTGTAAAGGGGGATGGGACTGCAGTCCCCACCTGTATACCCCCGGGATGCTGGGCGGTTGGCCCAAATCCCCAACAGCATGACGGAGTGATCCCAGTCACCCTGTCTCCTCTCCAGCGGCTGAAAAGACTCCAGGGAGAATGACCAGTCCGGGCCTCTCCCCAGCGGCGGATATGTTCTCTGAGAGAGGCAGAGGTTGGCTGGGTGAGGAATACTCCGTTTGGAAGTATTTGTTTGGGGTACTGGGTGGATCCCAGCATTAGAGGACTGGAACCACTGACTAACTTCGGAGTCAACCCGTCTGGGGTCCCCTCCTGTGTTAGTCTCCTGCCGAAAGGGGAGAAATGTGACGGACCTAGCCGGGACACGGGCTGTTGGAGGGGACTGAGTGCGAGCCTGTTGCCTTGCGATTATGGGCCCTGGCATTTGGGGGAACAGTGCTCTTTGAGCTGCAAGCCTGGGACCCCTGAGCTGGGGGTACTTGGATTCAGGTCCATGCTGGCCCCCCAATACACATAGAATCTGTATGTGTATTTGGCATATTAGCAAGAGACGCTAATGTCATGACTCATGAACTCCAGCCACCTGTGTTATGTAATTGAGTATAGTCTGGCTTGTAGAAGTGTTTCACCTATTGTTGTGTGTGCTAATTAACCCTGCAATTGAATGAAGGAGCCCAGTGTTGATTAAGATAATTAGCTCATGCTAATTAGGTTAGGCTTGAGTCATCTGTCAACTGTATATAAGTGTGACATGTCAAATAAAGATTAATTCCTGATGTACCCTACACTGGTGTTGTCTGGTGACTGGGTAAGCTAAGGGGGTCTTGGATTGTGTGGTACCGGACAGAGGAAGCAGTTACGGCGGACATCTTGGGTACGAGGTCCGTCACAGTGCCTATCTGGATGGTTGAGATTTATCCCGATATCAGCATATGGGCTTATTTGAGCTTGCCCTCTGGTAAGCGCATTCTACTAACGGTGGTGGATCACGGTGTCCCTGATTTTCACAGTCACTATTTATTGGATTTCATCCTGTCACATTTATGAACACTGTTTCATTTTTATCACTGGACTTTTATGGATATTTATCGTTTTTTGGTTTAACCCTTTTTTTCTTGGATTTTCATCACTTCCAATTTGCACATTTATTTATTTAAATTTGAGTCAATGCAAAAAGAAGCTTTAAAAACTAAAGTTTTTTCTGGAGCAGTCATTTTAATGATGCATAAAGTGAAAAAAAAAAAAGTGAAATATTCCTTTAAATATGGTACCTCGGGGGTGTCTAAAGTATGCCTGTGAAGTGGCATGTGTTTCCCGTGTTTAGAACTGTCCCTGCAAAAAATGACATTTGTAAAGGAAAAAAAGAAGCAATTTAAAACTGCTTGCGGCTTTAATGTCATGTCTTGTCCTGGCAATATGGATGAAAATCTTTGAGAAAAATGGCATGGCTACCCCATCACCCCCGCCCCACCCCAGCCCATTAACAGCCCCTTTGGGTCTTGTATGGATATTAAGGGGAACCCCGCACCCAAAATAAAACCCTAAACCTACAACCCTATATACTCTGAACAGCAGTATACAGGCGGTGCAAACAAGACAGGGACTGTAGGTTTGTTCTTAAGTAGAATCTGTTTGTAATTTTGAAAAGGTAAATTTGCCACTGTAATATTTGTGCACCTGTTCAGAACATTTCACCTCACTTTCCGTCCCAATGACAAATGTTTTTGGAAAAGTGTGGTTTTTATTGAAACAAGGATTGGTGATAAAGCATCAGTAGAGAGGAGATACCTTTTCCCCAAATTAAATCTAACAGGATAGAATTTTCCTTCCTAGGGGTAGATTTCCTCTCACTTCCTGTTTTCTCCTTCCGTTTGCAAGTAGGAGTCGTTTCTAAGTTGGATGTTTGAAAGTAGGGGCCTGCCGTATATACTCTGCAGAAATTTGCCCCATTAGATGTTGCTGTTGCCACAACACTGTAAGCCCTCACAGCTACTCTTGGTGGGCACAGGAATGGGCCCTGCTGTGAATTATTAGATCAAGAATTGTAATTGCATGCACCTGTTGAACAGGGGCAGAAAATTGGGCCTTTGGTGGTGGTGGTGGTGGTGGACGGTGTTGCCACAACACTGTAAGCCCTCACAGTTACTCTTGGTGGTCACAGGAATGGGCCCTGCTGTGAATTATTAGATCAAGAATGGTAATTGCATGCACCTGTTGAACAGTGGCAGAAAAATTGGGCCTTTGGTGTGGTGGTGGTGGACGGTGTTGCCACAACACTGTAAGCCCTCACAGTTACACTTGGTGGGCGCAGGAATGGGCCCTGCTGTGAATTATTAGATCAAGATTTGGAATTACACGCCCCTGTTAAACAGGGGCTGGAAAATTTGCCTTAGGCACTGGTGCTGGTGCCACAACACTGCAACCCTTCACAGATACTGTACTTGGAGCACAGCAATGAGACCTGTTGCAAAGCATTGCATAAAAAATTGTAATTACACGCCCCTGTTAAACAGGGGCTGAAAAATTGTGCCTTAGGCACTGGTGCTGGTGCCACAACACTGCAACCCCTCACAGATACTGTACTTGGAGCACAGCAATGAGACCTGTTGCAAAGCATTGCATAAAAAATTGTAATTACACGCCCCTGTTAAACCTTAGCCACTGGTGGTGGCACCCAGAAACAAAAATGCTCTTCCAAGCTATCATCAGGATCATTGAGGAGGAAGAGGATAGTCAGTCAACATAACAGGACAGTCACTCAGCATCAGCATAGGCAGTCTTGAAGGGATGTGACATTTCAAAATAAATTATTCTGTTATATCAGCTTCAGGTACCTGGTAGCTGGTGGTGATCCAAGACTGATTCATCTTTATGAAGGTCAGTCGATCAACCGAGTCGGTGGACAGGCGCACCCTGTGATCGGTGACAAAGCCTCCAGCAGCACTGAATGTGCGTTCCGAAAGAACGCTGGATGCAGGACAGGCCAGTAGCTCAATTGCATACTGTGCAAGCTCTGGCCAGTGATCCATCCTCAAGACCCAGTAAGCCAGAGGATTTTCGGTGGGAAAGGTGTCCAAGTCTGACCTTGCCCCCTAGGTATTCCTGCACCATATATATCAGGCGCTGGCGATGGTTGCTGGAACCGATCATACCTTGGGACTGCGGACTAAAAAATTGAATGCATCGGTCAGACGTCCACCTTTCCCACCGCTCCTTCTGCTACTGACCGAAGCCTCAGCAACTCGTCCTTCAGGACCAGGAGTTTGTAACCTCCCAGTCTCTGGGAACGCATTGCACAGACCTTTCTGCAAGGCCTCCCAGAGATGTCTCATCCTCTGCTCCTTCTGCGACTGCAAGATAAGGTCCGCAACCTTACCCTTGTACCGTGGATCCAGGAGAGTGGCCAGCCAGTAATGGTCCCTCTCCTTGATCCGAAGAATACGAGGATCCTTCCGCAGGCTTTGCAGGATTAGGGAGGCCATGCAACGTAGGTTAGCTGAGGCATTCGGTCCGGAGTCTTCTGGGTCACTGAGGACGACATGATCCGCAGCCACCTCCTCCCAGCCACGTACAAGTCCACTGGTTTCTTGGGACTGTAAATCATCCCTAAAAGACTGCTGCTGCTGATGCTGAGTGCCAGGCTTCACCTCCATGCTGACACAATCCTCCTCCTCCTCATCCTCTTCCTGTGTGATGGGTGGGAGAGAAGGAACACTGTCTTGATAAAGGGGGCCTTGAGAGGCAAGGAAGTTCTCCTCTTCCTGCCTCTGTTCTGCCTCAAGTGCCCTGTCCATTATTCCACGCAGCGTCTGCTCCAACAGGTGGACAAGAGGTACAGTGTCACTGATGCATGCACTGTCACTGCTCACCATCCTCATGGCCTCCTCAAATGGTGACAGGACAGTGCATGCATCCCTGATCATGCTCCACTGGCGTGGGGAAAAAAATCCAAGCTCCCCTGACCCTGTCCTGGTGCCGTAGTCGCACAGGTACTCATTGATGGCCCTCTGCTGCGTGTGCAGTCGCTGCAGCATGGCCAACGTTGAGTTCCACCTGGTGGGCATGTCACATATAAGGCGGTTCTTGGGCAGGTTCAACTCCTTTTGCAGCTCAGCCAGCCGAGCACTGGCATTATATGATCGGCAGAAATGCACACAGACTTTCCTGGCCTGCCTCAGGACATCCTGTAAGCCTGGGTACCTGCCCAAGGACCACTGCACCACCAGGTTAAGGACGTGAGCCATACAAGGCACATGGGTCAGCTGTCCCTGTCGCAGGGTGGAGAGGAGGTTGGTGCCATTGTCACAAACCACCATTCCTGGCTTAAGCTGGCGTGGCATCAACCACCTCTCGGCCTGCCCCTGCAGAGCTGACAGAACCTCTGCCCCAGTGTGGCTCCTGTCCCCCAAACACACCAGCGCAAGCACGGCATGGCATCTTTTTGCCTGCGTACTTGCGTAGCCCCTTGGACGCCTACGGAGCACCGCTGGTTCCGAGGACAGAGCACTCGAAGAGGCCATGGAGGAAGAAGAAGAGGAGGGGGTGGAGGAGAGAGGTGTGTCACAACCAGTAGTAGCATTTTGGAGGCGTGGTGGCGGAACAACCTCCAACACTACTGCACCTTGTCCTGCATCCTTCTCTGCAAATTTTAGTTAGTATCAGAGTAAAGAGGGCTGAATACAAATGCACCCCACACTTTTCACATATTTATTTGTAACAAAATTTAAAAACACACAAGTGGACTCTATTTACTAATTAGGTGACTTCTGAAGGCAATTGGTTCCACTAGATTTCAGTTAGGGGTATCAGAGTAAAGGGGGATGAATAGAAAAGCATGCCACATTTCTCACATATTTATTAGTAAAAACATTTGAAAACCATTTCGCATTTTCCTTCCACTTGACAATTATGTGCGACTTTGTGTTGGTCTATCACATAAAATCCCAATAAAATACATTTGCGTTTTTGGTTGTAACAAAATGTGGAAAATGTCAAGGGGTATGAAAACTTTTTCAAGGCACTGTATATATGATTTATCACTTTGAGATTTTATTTATCTTTTGGTGCTGCACTTTTTGAGATTTACAGACTGTGTTTAGGGGTATGTATACTTACCCGTTGCCAGCTGCTTCATATATCTTCAGTGCTGACTTTATACATTTGGTGTGTAGGTATTTTTATATATACATAAAATATTGCAGAAAAGAGAGGAGATAAAGCTGAAAGAGAGGAGATGTCAGCATAATATTCCAACAAGGCTGAACATTAGGCACGTACCCATTACAGTGATTCAATACTGGATAAGGATACTTTATGTAATGGAGATTTCAGGTATCATAAAGCACAGAGAACAAATTGCTGTACTATTTAGCCATGGGGTGAATCTAATATAGATAGACATATAACCACGTATGTAGGTACGGTATCTCACAAAATTGAGTATAAGATAATATGTATCGTCCTGGCCACCTTGCTGCAGCTCAGTTTCAGGGTCTTGGCAATCTTCTTATAGCCTAGGCCCTCTTTATGTAGAGCAACAAATCTTTTTTTCAGATCCTCAGAGAGTTCTTTGCCATGAGGTGGCATGTTGAACTTCCAGTGACCAGTAGGAGAGAGTGAGAGCGATAACACCAAATTTAACACACCTGCTCCCCATTCACACCTGAAACCTTGTAACACTAAAGCCCCATACATACGGTCGGATTTTCCGATGACCAGTTCCGTCGGATCATGTCCGTCGGACTTTGTCCGATGTTGGTGTTGCGTACACGCGGTCGGCCAACGTTGTCGGAATTTCCGGTCTTCAAGAACGTCGTGACGTAAGTCGTCTTCCACGAGACTAGAAAAGGGAAGTTCAGCACCACGTCCTGCACCCGTTGGGCTCCTTCTGCTGATCCTGTGTTTATCGCGAGTTAGTTGAAGTTTGGGGACTTACGATCGCGCTTCTCAGTTTTGTGGCTCAGATCGTTACTGCTCTTCAGTTTGTGCTTGTCGTGCGTATCTGTTTATTAGTGCGTGTAGTCAGTTCGCATTTGTTGGTCATTGCGGCCTATATCTTGATATAGGACGCTTTGATTTTCACTGCTTATTGTCTGCTCGTTTCTGGTATTCATTTCGTTCTTTCAGGCCTTGCTGTTTATCGGTGCTTTCTGTTTGTCCTTTCTGACCAGCCGACCGTTTGTGAGCGATGTTTCCCGTACGTACTCGTCGCCGAGTTCGTGCTGTACGCGGAATTGGTGTCGGGCTTTTAGCTTTGAGCCAAGACCCGTCCATGAACAGAGTGACGAGGAGTATGTGGACCAAGAATTGGTTGCTTCAGCGTGATCAGTTCTCGCACATGCCTTTGCTTCGTGAGATTCGGGAGAATAATCCTGATGATTTCAGGAACTTTCTCCGGATGACGGACCCCGTTTTTCACCGTCTTTTAGCTTTGCTGACCCCTTTTATCAGCCGGCAGGATACCTGCATGAGACAAGCCATCACTCCGGAGCAGAGGCTTGTTGCTACGTTGAGGTACTTGGCGACAGGTTTTACTTCATGCAGAGCCCCATTTTCCCCCCCTTTTTTTTGGGGGGGGGGTGCCAAACTCATTAGGAACCCCCTCACCCAACTGCTCTGTCAGATGCTACCAATCCTCTATCTGCTGGCTTTCCCAAGGTCAATACACACTATATACCTACCTCTTTATAGTGGGCATCTTTAGGAATGAATTCAGCAAAGCATGTAGTGCAAGGGGCTGGCTCCCTACTTTCCAATTCCTCTTTTTTGGGGTTTTTTTCCCTCCTATTAGCTTGCTAGGTAATTGCAGAATGTCAAAATGTGCTTCCCTTTTTTTTTGGGGGGGGGGGGGGGATTTGGAATGTTCTTTTATCTTTCCTGTGGGCTGCCAATAGTGTTAAGTAAGGAGGGTCTGGCCAAACTAGCACACATTATTGAGCCATTTGGCAATCAATGAAGTGCAGAGGGTTACCTGTCCAAACACCCCCCCTAGTTATTGTCAATGGCCCATCAGAAGTGGGGGGATTGATGGGGGGTGAGTAATCTGCTAGGGGGACCCTCTACTTTTCGGTGCAAATACTTTCTAGCTTAAAATTTAAAAGTCTCATCTTGTTCCAAGATGTTTAGTGTCTAATCTGCTTGCAATGTTTATGTGCAAAGTGACTAATTTTTTTTTTCTGGTTTCACTCCACAGTTCCCTTCCACGCCACAGGAATGGCAGACTGTGGCCTCCCACTTTGCCAGCCGTTGGGACTTTCCTAACTGCGGAGGTGCAATTGATGGGAAACACGTCCGCATCGTCCCACCCCCCAACTCGGGGTCCTACTATTATAATTATAAGGGGTTTAATAGTGTAGTGATGTTGGCGGTGGTGTCGGTGACATACGATTTTTTGTATGTGAACGTGGGGATGAACGGCCGGATCTCGGATGGTGGTGCCATTGCGCACACGGAGTTCTACTGGCGTCTCCAAAGTGGCAGTCTGTGCTTGCCACCTCCAGAGGAGAATGCTGAAGGACTCCCTTTCGTCTTTGTCGCAGATGAAGCGTTTGCGCTGATTCCCCATCTGATGAGGCCCTTCCCGATGAGGACCCTCACCCCAGACCAGAGGGTCTTCAATTACAGGCTGTCGAGAGCCCGCAGAGTGGTGGAGAACACCTTCGGGATCCTGGCCAGCCGCTTCCGCCTGTTTTTGACGGCTATTAACTTGGCGGAATACAAACTCAACCACATAGTTCTTGCCTGCTGCATATTGCACAACTTTTTGAAAACACACAACAGCAACTATGTGGTGGCCGTTGGCCCAGATGTGGACGGACCATCCAATGCCGACCTCACAGCCCTTCAAGCGGCACGTCCAGGCTTGCCCCCTCTAAATGCCCGCGAGGTCCGCAAGCAATATATGGAGTACTTTGTGGGTAGGGGGGCCATTGCTCTGCCTGACGATGTGTGAGAGGCATTTTGTAATAAATATATTTTTTAAACAAACCTATGATTTCTTGTCATTTCCGTATTATAGCTTATTTGAGATATACATTTTTGCCCTTTAGCTTCAACAGTGGGAATGCACTTTCTGGGCAAAAGGAGGTAACAGTCTCTTCTTCCCAAAAAGAATCTTCTCATCTTGTGTGTGTGATACCTAATCTTTTGTCTAGAGAAGGTTTGTAGTGCATAACTGACACCCAAAATACTCCTTTTCATCACCATGCCAGAAATGTGTGTATTCCCAAAAATGGTGTGCTACGTGTTTTCGTACAAAGCACTGTGGGTGTCATTTACATAAGCCAAATCCACTATGCTCTACAAGTGCACTGCAAAAGTGCCCTGGAAAATACACTTGCAGTGCAAACTGGAATTGCCTTTAGTAAATAACACCCATTGCCCCCCAAATCCTTTACTTTTGACATACATAATGCTTTTGTGTTTTTAAATAAGGAAGCCACACATTTTGAAAATTACAAAAGTTTACTTACAACACATTCACAAGTGCGTTTACAAACTTCTTGGCAAAACTGACAAGATCTTGGTTCTTTCGAACATTGTTTACTAACATTCCGCATTTGTAAAAACCAGGCATGGAGCAAAACAGAACAGACTGACCATAGAAACTTGCAAAGTTCACCTTTCTAAAGTGAAGACAAGATCAGACATGACTATATGTTCAAAGTGTGTTTGATCTTGCCTTCATCACATGGGGGGTCACCCCTGGAAAATGGTAATTTAGAACATGCACACAATTTGGGTCTCCAAATGGACATTAGATGGTAAAACACATGCCTAGAATGTTCAAAAGTGCAATTTCCCATCATGGGGATCAATGGACGTGTTTTGGGGGTGCAACCCCTTCACCACACCCACTTTAGTAGTTAGTAAAGAGGTTGCACCCCCAACAAAACGTTGTCATTCATCCACCATGATGGGAGCTAGCACATGTGGACACAATGTGTGCATGTTCCAAATTTGCCACAGCTCTTAAGTTGCAAATGTTGTCACAAACAGCCACAAATGTGTGTGAATTACTTGGTGCGTTTTCAGATTTTCCCTAAAACATCAATGATGTTCTTCAATTTTTGTTGAACATCATTGATGTTTTGCTTTATCTCATCTAGATCTCGATTGCAGACCATTATCTCCCCGATGAGTACGTGTGCACTTTCAGTGGTAAAGTGCGATTCTTCTTCCACAACATCCACGTCTACTAAAAAAAACAAAAATAAAAAAAAATGTCTCTTGGAAATGAGGCAGGCATACATTGATTAGCTTACCAGTAGCTGTGTTCTCCCACACTCACCTGTTGTGGTGACAAGTTCTCCAAGTTCTATGATCTCTCCTTCCTCCTCCTCCTCCTCTGCTTCTGGTCTTTCCCCTTCTTTGGGAGGTGTGGGTTTTCTGGTTTCCTCAGACGTCCCGAGTTTTCGCTCCCCTATGAGAATGTACAAAAGGAAGATTTAGCACCACAATCTATTGAGGGCAGAAATAGGAAATGTCAAACATTGCTTGAAAGTGAGGGACAATATTTTTGGTTGGCCAGTTACAAATGACAACAACATGAATGTAGTCACTTTGTAAAGGTGCTAAACTTACTAGCTTTTTGGTAGAAGTTTGTCTGATGGAGACACCCCTCTAGTATCCACTGGAGCACATGTGTGGAAAAGCATAATAAAAAGGGGGTTTGGGTGTCCCAGCACTAGTGCTCTAGAGTCCAGATGGGTAAACAGCTACTGGGTGACCTCTCCTTTACATTGAATAAATTAGCTGGACATTCTTGATGACATCTCTATTGAGAACAAACTTCCTTTCACTAAAAACTTCACCAAACCTCGTATTATAAGTGGCCGAACGATCGAGGTTGAGTACGATCGAATGGACACACACGAACATGACACTGGCAGAAAGATCGAGGTTGAGAACGATCGAATGCACAGACGAACATGAAAGTGGCCATTTTCTAATGTACAACATTGAAAAAATCCAAACACATGGAGCAGTATGCAAGCAAGAAATCAAACACAAAACACAACTACTTACTTTTTTGAAGAACTCGCTTGATCTTTCTGTACTGATTGGGCTCCCTCAGTTTCAGGTCTGACCAGCGTTTCCTCAGTTGCACCTTGGATCGTTGGACCCCAAAATGATTGTACAGCCTCCTCACAACTTTAGACATGATCTTGGCCTTTCGGACATTGGGGTTGAGGTAAGGCCCATACTTCCCATCATAGTCACTCCTCTTTAATATGTCCACCATCTCCAACATTTCTCCAAAAGACATATTGGACGCCTTAAATTTCAGCCGCCGGGATCGGGACGTTTCTGCCTCCGGCCTTTCCTCGTCCTCCTCCTCGTTGGTGTAATATTTCGGGCGCACCTGCTGTGTCCCCGCCATGTGCTCTCCCCACTGCGCCGTAAAGAGAAGGGGTGGGGAATAGACGAGAAAGATCGTCAGGGGCGGGTGGAGTTTGACGCATATAAAACGTCACACGCCTGTGTCGTAGCCACGATCTGTGAGACGAGGGGAGAGAAAGCTCACGCACGCGACGATCGCTAGAACGAAGGTACAATTTGAACTTGGTACATAACTAGCCTAGACTGATTAGACCTTGAGGCTTATTTATGGAGAAGATTAGGAGAGTTTAGCCTGACATTATTTATAGTGTTTTGTGTGGTGTTGTGTCTTGCAGAGATTATGGAGGGCTTCAACCATGTGAGTTTTCTCCCCCTCTTCATTGATAAGTATAGGGAAATGCCCCTATTATGGCAGGCTAAACACAGAGATTACAGCAACAAACCAAAGAGGTACGCAGCCATGAAGAAACTTGTGGAATTTGTAAAGCCAAGGATGCCCACGGCAACCGTGGAGAAGTTAAGACTCAAAATTGGCAGCCTGAGGAGTACATATTTCAGGGAGCGCAATAAGGTCCTGAAGTCCCAAGCATCTGGAGCTGGAGCAGATCAGGTCCATGTCCCCACGCTCTGGTACTATGACAGGCTCCATTTTCTCAAAGACCAGGCTGATGTCAGGGAGTCACTCTCGACTCTTCTTTGCACGCGTCCTTCCATGCACGCCACCCCTGATGAGGCTTCCGAGGAGCAACCTGGGCCTTCCAGTCAGGAAGAGGTGGAGGAGCCCAGCTTGAGCCAGGTATAGTAGTTTTGTAACCATTTTTGTGAAAAAGGAATGATGTTCACTCAATTCAGGATCCACAATTGCTTAGTTCCTAACGTGTTTGACATATCAACTGACAGTAGTGTTGGAGACATTTGGGGCAAGAATATAAACTGCTGGGCTGAGAATTGTATGGTTTTCTATTTGTTAACATTTTGCAACAGTCACTAGATGAAAATTGTGTGTGTTTGATGAACAAATAACTCAAACTATGTCCCTTTTTCATACACAGGAAGACCTCAGCCAGGAGGTGGCTGTGGAATGTGGCAGTCAGGAGGGGGAAGGGGTTAGTGGCAGCCAAGAGGTGGGTAGTGGCAGCCAAGAGGGGGGTAGGCCTAGGAGCCTGACTGTCTCCCAAGTCCCTACCCTCCGCCTTCCCTACAAAAGGGCGAGAAGGGTGGGGGAGGTGGGAGAGTCAGCGCTCCGGCTGATCAGAGAGGCTTCAGCCTCCCTACATGCCACACCAACCTACGAGGAGGCCTTTGGCTCCTTGGTTGCCACTAAAATTAAGGATATAGAGGCGGGGCAACGCAGCATGTGTGAGGGGGTCATCCTCAAGGTCCTAAATAAGGGGATGGCTGGGGGGATGACCCCACTCACACATGTTTGCGATAGTGACCATGCTCCGCCTCCTCCTCCTTCTGCCACCCCACCAGCACCACAGCGTGGAAGGAAGCGTACAAGGAAGACAAGAGAGTGACGACCTGGATTCAGTCTGGTCTGAGAGAAGATGGAGCCTCTCGTAGTACCAGAGCCTGGGGACCTAGATGGCATCTGCTGCAGTTCCGGATGTTTTGGACTTCAGGACCAGATAGCACTCCCTTATTATTTAGATAGGTACTCCTCAGGCCACCAATTTTAGAAGCTTGAAAAATTATGTTTGCCGTGGGTGTCCAAGGCTTTGCTAATTCCCCAAGTTTCTCCATCGCTGCGTTCCTCTTTGGTTTGTTGCTGAGACCTAAATAAAGGTATTTTTGAGTTCAAAAAATCATTGCCTATGTGTTTTACTTTTCTACAATGACAGTTTATTTGTGAGTAGGCAGGTACATTTCACAAATAATAAAGTCCAATTAACAAGGGGCACCAACAACAAACAACCTCCTAGTGAATTTAAGCAACAAATACAAATGTTAATAATGTTGTTTTGCTAAGTTGAGACACACAACCCCCCTCAAAAATCTAAAGAAATTATCCAGAAAATATGTATTCCACAAAAAAACAAAAAAGAACAAATCATCCCAAAAATATTACAAACATTCTTTTACGAGCTGAGGAAAAATAAACATCTAGTCAAGAAATCCTGAAAAAGAATAAATAAATAAGTTTGTGAGAAGTGAGGGTGAATAGGAGCAGCTAAAACACCTCATTCTTCTTGCATTGTAAAGAAAAAGAGAATGCGCTGCATTAAAGACATTTTAACATTGCAGCGTGACGAATGTGCTGTGTCGATTAGGAACGGTAGTTTTACCTGACCGAGCGCTTCCGTCACAGAATTTCTTCTGAGCATGCGTAGGACTTTGTTCGTCGGACTACGCTACACACGATCGGAATTGGTGTGATCGGACTTTGTTGTCGGAAAATCTATCCAGCAGGAGATAGAACTTTGTCCGTCGGACAATCCGATGTAAACTGTCCGATGGTGCCTACACACGGTCGGAATTTCCGACAACATTGTCCGATAGGACAGAATCCATCGGAAAATCCGACCGTGTGTATGGGGCATAACAAGTCACATGACACCGGGGAGGGAAAATGGCTAATTGGGCCCAATTTGGACATTTTCACTTAGGGGTGTACTCACTTTTTGCAAGCGGTTTAGACATTAATGGCTGTGTGTTGAGTTATTTTGAGGGGACAACCAATGTACACTGTTATACAAGCTGTACACTCACTACTTTACATTGTAGCAAAGTGTAATTTCTTCAGTGTTGTCACATGAAAAGATATAATAAAATATTTACAAAAATGTGAGGGGTGTACTCACTTTTGTGATATACTGTATGTTGTAGTGGTTTTATAGAGATGTACGATAGGTACATACGGCAAGGTAGCAGTGATGGCTAACATCAGAAAATCACAAGACAGGTAAATAGGAGGAGAGATTTCGCCCCAGCGGTGGAACCGTTTCTTAGGGTCATCCAAATATTAAGGGGTGACTCTGGGCACCATGGAGCATAAGCTTTTGGCCCATGTAGATGATATCTTGTTTCACCTCACGGACCCCCTTGTCTCGCTGCCAAACCTGATGAAGAAAATGCAGCTTTTTGGGATGGTGTCTAATTTTAAGATTAGTTACACCAATACACACGGTCGGAAATTTCCGATGGAAACAGTCCGATGGGAGCTTTTCAACTGATTTTCCGACCGTGTGTATGCCCATCGGTCTTTTTCTGTTCTTAATTTTTCCGATGGAAAACCTTTCTATCGGATTTTCCGATCGTGTGTATGCAATTCCGACACGCAAAATTCCGACGCATGCTCGGAAAAAATTTGACGCATGCTCGGAAGCATTAAACTTCCCTTTTATAGTGCTGTCGAACGTGTTTTATGCCGCTGTGTTACTGACCATCGGAATTTGGTGTGACCATGTGTAGGCAAGACAGTTTGAGCGAAATTCCGTCGGAATTCCGACGGGAAAACCATCAGAGCTTTTTACGACGAGAATTCCGACCGTGTGTATGCTGCATAAGTCTGAGATACTGCCTATTACATTGTCCTCCACCTGACCGCTAATTTAAAGCAGACTTTTCCCTTTACCTGAGCAAACTCTTCCCTGAAATATTTGAGTATAAAGCCCCATACACACGGTCAAATTTTCCGATGGATTCTGTCCTATCGGAGACAATGTTGCCGGAAATTCCGACCGTGTGTAGGCGCCATCGGACATTTTCCATCGGATTGTCCGACGGACAAAGTTGTATCTCCTGCTCTAAAAAAAATTTTCCGACAACAAAGTCCGATCACACCAATTCCGATCGTGTGTAGCGAATTCCGATGGACAAAGTGCCACGCATGCTCAGATCACATTACAAGACCAAAGCTATTGGCTACTAGCCTCTACGTAGTCCCGTCGTAGGCAACAAACGTCACCACGTTCAGAATGATTGGATTTTCCGACAACATTGTCCGACCGTGTGTATGCAACACCAGTGTCGGACTAAATCCGTCGGACCAAATCCGATGGATTTGGTGGTCGGATTTTCCGACCGTGTGTATAGAGCTTTAGACTCACTGATCAGACTGAGACGCTATACACACAAAATTTTGCTCCCTTACATTCGCAGGGACTTCCAGACCTGGGACAAAACTGCTTTCACCTGGACGAGCGCACCAATATTATTAAGATGAACATTCTCCCTAGGATCCTCTTTTTCTTGCAGATGGTGCCTGTGTCCCTACCTAATGGATTTTTTACCCACCTAACAAGTTTGCTGCTTTTGTCTGGTGGGGCAGGAAACCTCGAAAAGCCATGCGGGTGTTCAAGTGCTATAAGCGGATGGGTGACCTGGGGGTACCAGACATTAAACAGTATTATACAGCGGTGGTCCTTCAGAGAATTATCAATTGGTGTCATCATAATGCCACTAAAGCTATTTGTACCTTTGGAGAAGTTCATGGCAGGGCGTAATTTATCATATGCCGCATGGTTGCCATGGTAGTACAGAGGCTTGTCAGATGCGGTGTCACCTTTGACAACCCATGCTCTGAGGGTCTAGGATGATATTAACCACAGGTTCTCCTTGGCACCCTCTGTATCAACATTGGCGCCATTGGGTGGCTTTACTTGGTTCTTGCCGGGAGAACACTATGCCTTTTTTGGGACATGGGCTTCGGATAGCAAAACCTGCTGGGGAAAGTTTATAGAAAATGGGAGACTTCTCCCCCTACAAACTCTTAGGGAGTAATAGAGGAGCTTCCACATGGATTTCTGGAGGTACAAGCATCCTCATCACTTCTTCTCGACTTGCGTGTATTCGTTTCCGGTTGGTGGCTACACTTACCCAGTTTGAGCGCCTGTTCGTTGCAGATGAACCAGTCCCTCATATGAGTTATACAAGCTGCTCACTTTGGTCTCTCCTGCAGTTAAGCCTGCCTTTATCCGTGAGTGGGAACGTGACTTATGCCACGTACACAAGATCGGAAATTCAGCGAGCAATAGACAGATGAGAGCTTTTGGTTGGAAAATGCAACCGTGTGTATGTTTTATAGTCATTTATTTTTGTTTTTAATCAAGATCTCATGTTGTTTATTTTTTTGTAATTATTTTATAGGGATCTCCATATTTTCTTTATTTTGTATGTCACGTTTCCACAACACCATTATTATCTTGTACTTGTAAACCTCAAGGAGGTTGCTTGGTGTTGGTGTCCTTTGTTAATTTGACATTGTATTTTTGAAATGTACCTGCCTACTCACAAAAAAAAAACTGTCCTACTTTAAGAAAAACACATAGGCAAGTATTTTCATAAATTAAAAATCCATTTATTCTGGCTTATAATAACAAAAAAAAGAGGGAAGGCAACGCTGGAGAAACTGCTGGAATTTGCGAAGCCTTTGGCCCTCAGGAAAGACATCAACTCTGTGGCTAAAAAAATTGGTAGCTTGAGAAGTCCATATAGAAGGGAGCACAATCTGGTCCAGGACTCCCAGAGATCAGGAACAGCAGCAGATGACATATATGTCCCCAGGCTGTGGTACTACAACAGCCTGTGTCTTCTGTCAGACCAGACTAAAGCCATGCAATCACTTTCTTGTCTTCTGTGCAACCTTCCCTCCACCCTTCCCTCCACGCTTCCCTGCAGGCTGTGGCCCTGGAGGTGTACTTGTGGCAGGAGGAGGAGAAGAATGGGAGAGCGTACATAGGTGGGACATCATCCATCATTTGGCCACTCAACCCCTTACGGATGGCCTCAAAAAATATTTTTTCGCATTTGTGGCGTTGGCCCTCCTCCGTTTGCTGCAAATTTGAGGCTATATAGATGCCATAGGCCTCTACAGCATCGAGGGGGGATTTCAGGGCCTCATTAGCCTCCTTAATGATGGCAAGTGCTGCCTCCTCAACGTTACTCCCCTTCCTGGGCCTTTTGGGTGGAAGGCAGGGGAGGCACCTGGGATAGGGTAAGACTGGGCCCCCTGCCACCTCCTGGCTGACACTTCCCCCTGCCTCCTCCTGTGTGCCACATTCCTCCTGTGTGCCTGAGGTCTTCCTGTGTATAAAAAAGGGACATAGTTTTAGTTTTTGGTTCATTAATCACACACAATTTTCAGCTCATGACTGTTGCAAATTGAATGTTAATAAATAGAAAAGACTATCATTCTGAGCCCAGCATTTTTCATTCTTGTCACAAACTTTTGGGCCCTACTGTCTATTGATACGTGAAACACTTTTTGTTAAATCATTCATTTGTTGGCAATAATAACATCTAGTTAAAACAATAATTTTCCCACAAAAAATATGTTTAAAAATACTATACCTGGCTCCATCTGGGCTCCTCAATTTATTCCTGGATGGAAGGCCCAGGTTGGGCCTCGGAAGCCTCAGCTGGGGTTGAGGGAAGGGTGAATGGAAGGGGGGGCCGTAAGAGTCGAAAGTGATTCCCTGGCTTCAATCTGGTCATCCAGAAAACGCATCTTGTTGTAGTGCCACAGACTGGGTACATACACTTCTTCTGCTGCAGCTCCTGACCTCAGGGACTTCTGGACCTTCTGATGCACCTTCCTATATGTGCTTCTCAAGCTACCAATTTTATTTTCAACAAACGTGATGTCTGCGTCGGGGACCTGCGTTTTCATGAATTCCAGCAGTTTCTCCAGCGATGCCTTCCTTGCTGGTTTGTTGCGATATAAGGGGTTTTTCACCTCCCACAAATTCCACATATACCTGTATCGATCTATGAATTGGCCCATAAATTCAGGGTCTTTAAATTGTTGAATTTTTTCTGAAAGACCAAACACAAGACAAAAACACTACAATCAGGCTAAACTCTCCTAATCTTATCCCAATATAGGCCTCAATCTAGAATCAGTATAGGCCACTAATGTCCCAAGTTAAAATGTTACCTTCGTTATTACGTTCATCGCTTCCGTTCCTCATTCCTCCGCAAACAGAACGTACGTACGACACACACCTGTTAGCTTTATATACACTGCGCATGCGTGTTGGACATTTTAAAATGGCTACTTTCATGTTCGTGGGCACAGTAATCGGTCGTAGTAAACATTGTTCGTTTTTCAACTAAATACAATGTTTTTGCCAGATACAGGGTTAACTAAATTTGGTCATGATAATTTGTATTAAAAGAAGTTTAGGACATTGTTGTCTAGATGTGCTTGAAACTAGAATGAATTGCAAACTTTATTCAGTGTAATGTAAGGAGAGGACACTCAGCAGCTGTTTACACATCTGGACTCAGGAGAACTAGTGTGGGACACAAGAACAAACTTTTTAGGGTGTCCCACACAGGTGCTCCAGTGGATACTTGGGGTGTCTCCATGTGAGAAACTTGTCCAAAAAAGGTAAGTATTCCAGCTTTGGTAAGGGAATAAATCATGTCTTCAGCTTGGAACTCTGCCCAAACAGACAATTGTACCCCACTTCCCAGCAATGTTTCACATTCATATTTCTGGCCTCAAATATCAGTGTGCTAAGTATACCTTTTGTTTCATTCTCACACCAAATGCCGACCGCTAAGAACACAGTGATGTACAACGCGTACGACGGCACTATAAAAAGGAAGTTCAATAGCCACTGCGCCACCCTTTGGGCTCCTTCTGCTAATCTCGTGTTAGTAGGAGTTTGGTGAGAGACGATTCACGCTTTTCAGACTCGTGACTATAAAAAATAGTTCTAAACATTATTATGGAGATCTGGCTTTAAAAAAATAAAAGATTATTCATGAGATCACGAGAAATATTAAAGAAATACGTTTGTCAGAACTCTGTGTGAATATCAACAGCAAAACAACTTCATTATTCTAGCACTATAAAGCACAAAAGAATGCGCTGCATTAAAAGATCACAGAATTCGCTGCGTGAGGAATGTGCTATCTCCATTACATACTCCATTAAGTTTTACCAGACCGAGCGCTTCCGTCTCGTACTTGCTTCAGAGCATGCGTGGTTTTTGGTGCGTCGGAATAGCATACAGACGAGTGTTTTTTCCGATAGGAATTTTTTCCGTCAAAAAAATATATATATATATATATATATAACATGTTCTCTATCTAAGTCCGTCGGAATATACGACGAAAAGCTCCCATCTGACTTTTTCCGTCAGAAATTCCGACCGTGTGTAAGCGGCATAACAGGTTTTCTTCTAAGATTTCCCTGTATTTGGCTCCATCCATCTTCCCATCAACTCTGACCAGTTTCCCTGTCCCTGCTGAAGAAAAGCATCCCCACAACATGATACTGCCACCACCATTTTTATTGGTGGGGATGGTTTGTTCAGGGTGATGTGCAGTGTTAGTTTTCACCACACAAAGCGTTTTGCCTTTAGGCCAAAAAGTTCAATTTTGGTCTCATTTCCACATGTTTACTGTGTCTCCCACATGGCTTCTCGCAAACTGCAAACAGGACTTCTTATGGCTTTCTTTCAACAATGGCTTTCTTCTTGTCATTCTTCCTTAAAGGCCAGATTTGTGGAGTGCACGACTAATAGTTGTCCTGTGTACAGATTCTCAAACTTGAGCTGTGGATCTCTGCAGATCTTCTCCAGAGTTACCATGGGCCTCTTGGTTGCTTCTCTGATTATTGTTCTCCTTGCCCGGCCTGTCAGTTTAGGTGGACGGCCATGTCTTGGTAGGTTTTTCAATTGTGCCATGCCCTTTCCATTTTTGGATGATGGATTGAAACAATGCTCTGTGAGATATTCAAAGCATGGGATATTTTCTATAAACCTAACCCTGCTTTAAACTTCTCCACAGCTTTATCCCTGACCTGTCTAGTGTTTTCCTTGGCCTTCATGATACTGTTTGTTCACAAAGGTACTCTAACAAACCCCTGAGGGCTTCACAGAACAGCTGTATTTATACCGAGCTTAAGTTACACACAAGTGGACTCTATTTACTAATTTGGCGACTTCTGAAGGCAATTGGTTCCACTAGAATTCAGTTAGGCCCCTTTCACACTGGGGCGGGGAGCCGCTGTGACGGTAAAGCAGCGCTATATTTAGCGCTGCTTTACCGTCGTTTTAACCGCGGTATTTGGCCGCTCGCGGTGCGGTTTTTTCCTGGGGGGTCTATACTAATGTGGGGGGTGGTTCGTCCTGGGGGGTCTATACTAATGTGGTGGGGTTCGTCCTGGGGGGTCTATACTAATGTGGGGGGGGGTTTGTCCTGGGGGGGTCTATACTAATGTGGTAATGTGGGGGGGGTGGTTTGTCCTGGGGGTCTATACTAATGTGGGGGGGTTTGTCCTGGGGGGTCTATACTAATGTGGGGGGGTGGTTTGTCCTGGGGGGTCTATAATAATGTGGGTGGCGGGCTGGTTTGTCCTGGGGGGTCTATACTAATGTAGGGGGATGAAAAAGTAAATGAAAAAGTAAAAAATGTGGCGCTTGCAAGATAAATGAACAATACCAAAAATCACAGTTAAAATGCACTACAATTAAATTAAGTGGAATAGAATAAATATATATATAAATATATAAAAATCGAGTGCTTAATACAATTATTTAAAATTCTTGCTAAAAATGATTCGTAAATTTTCTGAGAAAAATGTGGCGCTTTCATCCAGGCCCAGAAACCAATCCTAAGGGGGAGGAAACTCCAAAGAATGGTTCCACAGAAGCGTCTACTTAATAATATCAATATTCCAGTATATATAGCAACAGTGTATCGGACCGTGCTATATCAATATGTATGAGATAATTCAAATAAATCAATCCAAAATGAGGAAATAGCATAAATTGGTGAAGTAGATAAATAAAATAAACATGAATAAATAATGAAGTGTATAAATATAGGTGGTGAAAACGCACAACACGATGCGTGAATTAATAAAGAATGGATATATAAATTAATTAATTTTCTGAATGGTACACAAATAACTATGTGCTAAATAAATGTGCAAAATGCCAAAAAAATGCAATAATTGCAAAAATTAATAGATAGGTGCAAAAAAAAAAAATAAAGGGGGTAAATCCAATTAATGAAAAAATGCAAAAATAGCAAAGATGTGCAAACAGGCATGTGAAAGAAAGACAAACACAACCATCTAAAAATGAAAAAACAAAAACAAATTATGACTGTGTTAATAAATGAATGTCCAGTGTGTTCAAAATAAATATACTACAATAAAGTGTCCAGTGCAATCAGGATTGCCATTAATAATAGAGCTCCCATACACGATACAATCGGCAGCTCCTGTGTAATGGTTCCTCCTACTCAGAGTGTACTCTTTGTGTGGTGGTGATAATCTCTTCCATGCAAGAAAGTGCCGATAAAAATATTTTCCCCACCCTATTACCTTCAGGCAAGAGGATAACCGCCTTTCAGTAACAAGAAGAAAAGGAGACAAATCACTTCCTTATGGTTTCTCCAGATACGTGTCCTTACTGCCCTCTTAGATTCTCTCCATAGGTCCCGCAGACATAGGGGGAGAAAGAGGGAGACATTCCATTGTGCAGATTTCAAAAAATAAATTTTATTTAAGGATAAAATAAACTTACAGTTGATAATTACAAACACAGGCAGCGGTATTAACAAAGCCCGACCCCCTAATGTAGGGGGGTTTGTCCTGGGGGATCTATACTAATGGGGGGGTTTGTCCTGGGGGGGCTATACTAATGTGGGGGGGTCTGTACTAATGTGGGGGGGGGGGGGGGGTTGTCCTGGGGGGGCTATACTAATGTGGGGGGGTTCGTCCTGGGGGGTCTATACTAATGTAGGGGGGTGGTTTGTCCTGGGGGGTCTATACTAATGTGGGTGGCGGGCTGGTTTGTCCTGGGGGTCTATACTAATGTAGGGGGGTTTGTCCTGCGGGGGTCTATACTAATGGGGGATTTGTCCTGGGGGGCTATACTAATGTGGGGGGGGCTGTACTAATGTGGGGGGGGTTGTCCTGGGGGGGCTATACTAATGTGGGGGGCTTGTCCTGGGGGGGCTATACTAATGTGGAGGGGGTTGTTCTGGGGGGTCTATACTAATGGAGGGGGGGTGGTTTGTCCTGGGGGGTCTGTACTAATAGAGGGGGGTGGTTTGTCCTGGGGTGGTCTGTACTAATGGAGGGGGGTCTGTACTAATGGAGGGGGGTGGTTTGTCCTGGGGGGGTCTGTACTAATGGAGGGGGGTCTGTACTAATGGAGGGGGTGGTTTGTCCTGGAGGGGTCTGTACTAATGGAGGGGGGGTGGTTTGTCCTGGAGGGGTCTGTACCAATGGAGGGGGGTGGTTTGTCCTAGGGGGGTCTGTACTAATGGAGGGGGTGGTTTGTCCTGGAGGGGTCTGTACTAATGGAGGGGGGTGGTTTGTCCTGGAGGGGTCTGTACCAATGGAGGGGGTGGTTTGTCCTAGGGGGTCTGTATTAATGGAGGGGGGGGGTTGTCCTGGGGGGTCTATACTAATGGAGGGGGTTATTTGTCCTGGGGGGGTCTGTACTAATGGAGGGGGATGGTTTGTCCTGGGGGGTCTAGACTAATGGAGGGGGTGGTTTGTCCTGGGGGGCTGTACTAATGGAGGGGGTCTGTACTAATGGAGGGGGTGGTTTGTCCTGGAGGGGTCTGTACCAATGGAGGGGGGGTGGTTTGTCCTGGAGGGGTCTGTACTAATGGAGGGGGGGCGGTTTATCCTAGGGGGTCTGTATTATTGGAGGAGGGGTGGTTTGTCCTTAGGGGGTCTGTACTAATGTAGGGGGGTGGTTTGTCCTGGGGGTCTGTACTAATGGAGGGGGGTGGTTTGTCCTAGGGGTCTGTACTAATGTAGGGGGGTAGTTTGTCCTGGTGGGTCTATACTAATGGAGGGGGTGGTTTGTTCTGGGGGGTCTGTACTAATGGAGGGGGGGGGTGGTTTGTTCTGGGGGGTTTGTACTAATGGAGGGGGGGATGGTTTGTCCTGAGGGGGGTCTATACTGATAAAGGGGGGGTGTTTTGTCCTGGGGGTCTATACTGATGGGGGGGTCTGTACTGAGGGAGGTATTTATACTAAGTGGGGGTCTGCACTGATGGAGGGGGTCTATACTTAATGGAGTAGGGTCTGTACTGAGGGACGACTATAGTTGGTGGAGGGGGGTTGATACCATGTTTTACTGCACCAGGTGACACCAACCCTAGTGAAGCCACTGCAGCTGCGGGCTCTTATTTCCCCTCTCCCTCTCCTCCTCGTGCGCTGCTCTACTAATGAGCGGCACACTATGTTTCTTCCCCCGCCTTCATAACGGCCAGGGAAGAAAAAACAAAGGAGCAAAAAAGAGGATTGTGGGACATGTGGTCCCAAGGACTGGCAGCCCCACTGTAACACGGAAACTGCAGCCCACACAGCATGCTCAGCTGAATGGGAGAGAGAAAGCCAGGAGCCCGGGGAAGCTTTCAGGGAAGGGCACCCAGGACTCCAGAGGGAGAGGGCAGTGCTGAGAGAACACCATCAGAGAGAGAAAAAGCCACACAGCCTGGTGCCATCCCTGGTGGAGAAAGGAATGGAGTCATTGCAGGAATACAGATCTGGGCTCTACCCAGCGGAGCCGCCAAGGGCAATTCAGAGTGAGCAGACTCCTGATCAGAGGAACCGTTGTTGCTGTATCGCTGGGTCAGGTGAGAGGGCCGATCGGCCATTATTTACTACCATCTCTTGTAACATGTCTGCAGTCTCTGACCATCTCTTGTAACATCTCTGCAGTCTCTGACCATCTCTTGTAACATGTCTGCAGTCTCTGACCATCTCTTGTAACATGTCTGCAGTCTCTGACCATCTCCTGTATTATGTGTGCAGCCTGACCGTCTCCTGTACTATGATTGCAGTCTCTGACCGTCTCTAGTATCATGTCTACAGTCTCTGACCATCTCCTGTACTATGTCTGGGGGCTCTTTCTAACAGAAGCCCCCTCTGTGTGCATCAGAGAGACTCCCCTCCAGGTCTCATTAGTGTACGCTTTTCCTGTATTTTCTTTATTGGTAAAAGATCATGGGAGGATCCCAGGATAACAAAGACTTCTTACGGGAACATCTCTGTGTTGAAGTCGTTGTCATAGAAACATTTGTAAAGGGGAGGAGTTGGTAAGATGACCACGCCCACGTGGGGGCGCCAGAAATATTTCTGCACCCAGGCGTCTGTGACCCTAGGATCGGCCCTGTGACCACCCACTACTGTGCCAAAACCTACCGAAGGCACCTGTTCAACTCCACGTCCTGTTACATCCTATCTCCAACTCCAAGGGGTATTGAACAGGATATGTAAGGAAAACCCTAATGTTTTACTCTTATGCTGATTATGCTTTGATTATGCTGGCTAATTGGCTAGCTGGACTGTAGTTGATGGCATAAGTAAATAAGTAGTAGTGTATGGCAGTGTAGCGCAGGAGGTGGCTGTGCTGGGTACAGTATACAGTGGCAGCCTGTCCATAGGGGGCACTTGGGCGCCACCCCCCTCCAGGAAGTCACAAAAAAAAATGTAAAAAAAATGTAAGAAAAAAATTTAAATTTTTTAATACTGGCCCTTTAAAAAACAAAAAAAGGTCCTTAAGTGCACTGTGTTTGGACGCCGTGCGACGCTGCACACTTATGGGAAGTGCCACGTCTATGCAATCACGAGATTGCAGATGTGGTGCATCATTTGTGGGCATTTAGCCTGCCTTGCAGCGCTTTCCAAAGCGCTGAGTAGCTTACGCCCGGCGCTCGTAGTATATATGGCTACCGCTGGGCGTTTGATTGACATCTCAGTTTGATGTCACTTCCTGTTTTCTCTCTCCCTTTCCGCCCGGGGGAGAGGAAACCGGAAGTATGAGAGCGGACTCTTCTATCGCCGCTGTGGAAAGAGACACCAACACAGCAAGGTAAGTACACAGGCTGGACACAGGGACACAGGCTGGCTGCATTTGATGTGACACAGGCTGGACACAGGCTGGCTGCATTTGATGTGACACAGGCTGGACACAGGGACACTGGCTGGCTGCATTTGATGTGACACAAGCTGGACACAGGGACACATGCTGTCTGCATTTGATGTGACACAGGCTGGACACAGGGACACTGGCTGGTTGCATTTGATGTGACACAGGCTGGACACTGGCTGGCTGCACTTGATGTGACACAAGCTGGACACAGGGACACAGACTGTCTACATTTGATGTGACACAGGCTGGACACAGGGACACTGGCTGGTTGCATTTGATGTGACACAGGCTGGACACAGGGACACTGGCTGGCTGCATTTGATGTGACACAGGCTGGATACAGGGACACAGGCTGGCTGCATTTGATGTGACACAGGCTGGACACAGGGACGCAGGCTGGCTGCATTTGATGTGATACAGGCTGGACACAGGGACACTGGCTGGCTGCATTTGATGTGACACAGGCTGGACACAGGGACACTGGCTGGCTGCATTTGATGTGACACAGGCTGGACACAGGAGCACAGACTAGCTGCATTTGATGTGACACAGGCTGGACACAGGGACACTGGCTGGCTTCATTTCATGTGGCACAGGCTGGACCTAGGGACACTGGCTGGCTGCATTTGATGTGACACAGGCTGGCTACATTTGATGTGACACAGGCTGGATACAGGGACACAGGCTGGCTGCATTTGATGTGACACAGGCTGGCTGCATTTGATGTGACACAGGCTGGACACAGGCTGGCTGCATTTGATGTGACACAGGCTGGACACAGACTGGCTGCATTTGATGTGACACAGGCTTGCTGCATTTGATGTGACACAGGCTGTCTGCATTTCATGTGACACAGACTGGCTGCATTTCATGTGACACAGGCTGGACACAGGGATACAGGCTGGCTGCATTTCATGTGACACAGGCTGGACACAGGGACCCGGGCTGGCTGCATTTCATGTGACACAGGCTGGACACAGGGACACAGGCTGGCGACATTTGGTGGGACACAGGCTGGCTGCATTTGGTGGGGCACAGGCTGGCTGCATTTGGTGGGACACAGGCTGGCTGCATTTGGTGGGACACAGGCTGGCAACATTTGGTGGGACACAGGCTGCATTTGATGTGACACAGGCTGCATTTGATGTGACACAGGCTGTATGTAAGGAGGGACTGCGCTGGGGGAACCTGATGAAAGAACGGACTCCGCTGGGGACACCTGGTGGCATCTGGTGGTAGGCGAAGTGGCTAGTGACATGCTCAGGGCTCCCACTGATTCTGCATTATGGTGAGTTGAATGATTTCATTTTATATTACAATGTAATAATAGAAATAATGCATTTCAATCATCCTGACACCATAACAACCATGGTGCCGGCAGGGGCGTACCTAGAGCATTTGGCACCCGGGGCAGATCCTATATATGGCACCCCCACCTTAAAATCTAAAAACACCTCACTGTGCCCCCTGCATCCTTCAATATCTTTTTGTCACTACTGTGTACCCCCTCTCCACAACTGCCCCTCTGGACCCCTTTACATTACACAGCACCCTGCATCTCTAGACCCCTTTATATTACACAGCACCCTGCACCTAAGGACCCCTTTACATAACACAGCACCCTGAACCTCTGGACCCCTTTACATAACAGAGCACCCTGAACCTCTGGATCCCTTTACATTACACAGCACCCTGAACCTCTGGACCCCTTTACATTACACAGCACCCTGAACCTTTGGACCCCTTTACATAACACAGCACCCTGAACCTCTGGACCCCTTTACATAACACAGCACCCTGAACCTCTGGACCCCTTTACATTACACGGCACCCTGAACCTCTGGACCCCTTTACATTACACGGCACCCTGAACCTCTGGTCCCCTTTACATTACACAGCACCCTGAACCTCTGGACCCCTTTACATTACACAGCACCCTGAACCTCTGGACCCCTTTACATTACACAGCACCCTGAACCTCTGGACCCCTTTACATTACACAGCACCCTGAACCTCTGGACCCCTTTACATAACACGGCACCCTGAACCTCTGGACCCCTTTACATTACACGGCACCCTGAACCTCTGGACCCCTTTACATTACACGGCACCCTGAACCTCTGGACCCCTTTACATAACACAGCACCCTGAACCTCTGGACCCCTTCACATTACACAGCACCCTGAACCTCTGGACCCCTTTACATAACACGGCACCCTGAACCTCTGGACCCCTTTACATTACACGGCACCCTGAACCTCTGGACCCCTTTACATTACACGGCACCCTGAACCTCTGGACCCCTTTACATAACACAGCACCCTGAACCTCTGGACCCCTTCACATTACACAGCACCCTGAACCTCTGGACCCCTTTACATTACACAGCACCCTGAACCTCTGGACCCCTTTACATTACACAGCACCCTGAACCTCTGGACCCCTTTACATTACACGGCACCCTGAACCTCTGGACCCCTTTACATAACACGGCACCCTGAACCTCTGGACCCCTTTACATTACACAGCACCCTGAACCTCTGGACCCCTTTACATTACACAGCCCTTGTACCTCTTTACATTACACAGCCCTTGTACCTCTGCACCCCTTTACATTGCACAGCCCCCCACAGCTCTGGACCCCCTACAGTGCAGACCCCCCTAAAGTGCAGGACCCCCCTAAAGTGCAGGACCCCCCTACAGTGCAGAACCCCCCTACAGTGCACAGACCCCCCCCCCCCCCAGAGTAAAGACCCCACCTATAATGTACCTCAGAAAAGAGAGGCAGAGGCATTGCGGGGGTAGGTGCGAGCCGCCCCTGAGTGATACCTGTCGTTGTCGGCAGCAGGGCCGATCCCAGGCGGGTGCTCGGGGTGCAGTGCGCCACAGAGGTGGGGGCGCTGAAGCGCCAGAGTGCTCCCCTCCTTCTCCCTCCTCCTCGTCCGTAGGTAGGCGGCTCTCTCCCTGGTCGCCGCCGTCACTATGAAGCCCATCGGATCCCGGGGCATCCCCCCTCCCTCCTCCTGTCAGAGGAGGACAGCGGTGTCTGTGTGCACACCGCAGATAGACCAGCCGCAGCGCAGTGACATCACTGGGGGGGCGCGCAGTCCGTGCCCGACGTTCTCCTCCTCCTGTGTGTAACTCCCTCCTGCTCCGACTTGGCAGTGACCCGGCGCAACTATCCCCTTCTCTTTGTGGCACACAACAACGGTTCTAAACAGTCTCGGCAGCCCCCGCCGCGGCTGTCACAGCAGAGCAGAGTGAAGCCGCCTCCCCCTCCTCTATGTGTACACAGTCACAGTGCTGTGCATGCAGGAGGAGGGGGAGGCGGCTTCACTCTGCTTGGCTATGACAGCCGAGACTGATCAGAACCGTCCGCGACGGTGCGACCACAGAGAGAAGGGGATAGTGATAGTTGCGTCCCGGGTCACTGCAACTCGCATACCCCCGCAATGCCACTGCCTCCGGCGAGCGGTGCCGCTGCCTAACACGCGGCGCTGTCTCTTCTTCAGTCAAACAGGCCTTAAGACATAGAACCTCATCGCGGTATACACTGTACAAGATACGTCAAACATCCAAAAACAGCGCCAATCAGATCACTTCCTCAGCATAGGTACCACCAGGGTTTTAAAGTATCATCAGGGATTCAAGGGTAATTCAGCTCTCAATGGTATGTCATAAAAAATGGAGAGAGTGGCATACATAGTGTAATTCCATTTTATTTAAACATTAAAAGCATATCCCTTTACAATCCCCTATAGTATTAAGCGTACATTAAAATTTCTTTGGAACAGCGTTATAAAGAATATCACTTGCGTGTATATGGTGGAGGCAGTTCTCCAATCGTCCACAGTGGCAGCAAACAATTCCTCCTGAAGCGGCTTGTGTATCTCTGCTGACACAAGCTTCACTTCCGGGCGGTGGTTAGTGGCGGTGGAGCGCAAACGTGACTTCCGGCCGAGCGTCGTGTAGGCCATGCCCTTACGCGTTTCGTCACTTCCTGACTTCAACAGAGGGCGTGGCTACACGGCGCTCTGACGGGTTTAAGTAATCCCATTCACTGGCAGTGTAGCCAATCAGGGGTCACAAAAACCGGACAATGTAACTATGACAATCGAATGCCATGATTCTATACAACCCAGTGACGGGAAGTAGAAACATACAACACCATCTATAATATTCAACAATTACTTAGCAATGTTGGTGTCTTAATCTGGAGAATGGTGATAACGTTGGTAAAATAGGAAAATAGCTAGAAACAACAGCTGAGAGTGTTGCTGATAAATGGTGGACATCTGCACATAGGAAAACCGGGGCTGGCAACACAGGTGCAACAAATTCCTAATTAGTGCATTCATATAGTAAATCATTGTTACATATTGGTGTACATAGTGAGGTATACATAATCGATGTATTAATGAATAAATAGATTATATATGCGGCAATCTATGATCAATGGGTAATACACCTTCAATAAATAAATAATTAATATACGGAACATATGTAACAGAAGACAATAAGATAATAAGGTGCAGGTTAAGATCATAAAAGGACAATAGGAGTAATCTTTAAAAAGGAGTATATATATTAAAATGTACATAAACTATATGCATTAAAAATATATATATGTATTAAAAATTAATAAATGTCTAAAACATAATCGTTATAAATATACATAAAAACAAACACACTTCTTTAAAACAGTGTGCATGTGTATGTATATAAAATAGTGAAATAACTATGATAATAATATATGGGGTGCATATAAAAATGCACATATGTGGTCTAAAAAGATACCTTCATTTTAATATCATAAAAGAAACCGAGGAATAAAAACCATATCAGTGTGTAAAAACATAATTCCATATATAAATAATAAATATAATAAATATATGTGATTGATAAGGTTATAAAAGGACTTGACCCGGGTTTATTAATACTAATGGTACTGTTATGGATAAAAACAAACAGAGAGATATAATTTTATCCAGACTAATGATCTGAAAATACCTATGATGGTATATTGATAATATGGGCCATACTTCAGTGAGTATATGGACTTGTCATATATGTGTATAGAGGCTTGCCTCAATTTATTGAAACAAGGACCATGTCCCAAATATACTGTAAAAAGGGGGGACTGTGGTTAGTCTTACCATAGATTGGTGTTTATTTAACGGTAATGGATACAAAAAATATCAAACACATAATAATATGTGGACATTATCAGGACGTGTGAGACCAGAGTAAAAATTAATAATCACTGATAAAACAATTAATATCTAAGTCCACGTTTAACCCTTTGGGCGAGAGAGTGTCTACCAGATAAATCCATTCTGTTTCTTTCTTTGATAGTTCTCGCACCTGGTTCGAGCCCCTCCATGACGGCCTGAGATGATCTATGCCCCAAAATTTCAGACCAGAAGGATCCTGGTTGTGATGTAATTTAAAATGAAGTGACACATTGTGGTCTTTGTAGCCTAGCTTAATGTTGGCAATGTGCTCAGCAATCCTGATCCTTAAAAGCCTTTTAGTACGACCGATGTAAATAAGATCACATGGGCATTGGATTGCATACACTACATAAGCTGTATTACACGTAATAAAGTCATTTATTTTGAATTCTCTCTTATTTGAAGTAGACATAAATGTTTCTACGGCTCTTAATGGATGTTTGACCTCCCTACACGGTTTACATCTTCTGCATGAATAAAAGCCATCTTTATCCCAAAATGATGCATGTTTTGTCGGGGGATCCAAGACTTTCCTTACAATTTTATCCGCATAGGATGGTGCTCTCCTGTAGATAAATCCAGGTTTCTCGGGTAAGGCTGGTTTAAGAACCTTATCCATAAGTAAAATATGCCAATGGGTTAAAAATATAGTTTCCACTTCTTTAAATTGTACGTGAAAGCCTGAAATGAAGCTCCATTCTTTAGTGTTCACTATTGTGAGTATGGTGGGTCTGTCTTCTAAAAAGGTAGTTCTTGGGATCAAGGAAATGTCTTTGATAATTCTGTCCAGATGTGTCCCTTTATATCCTTTGTCCTCGAATTTCTTTTTTATAACTGTCGATTGGGTATAAAAATCAGTATCATTAGTACAGTTCCTTCGAATCCTGGTGATTTGGCCTTTGGGGATGTTTCTCAGCCACATGGGGTGATGGCCGCTTTGAGTGGGGAGATAACTGTAAAGCCCCATACACACGGTCGGACTTTTTCATGGATTCTGTCCGATCGGACAAGGTTGTTGAAAAATCAGACCGTGTGTATGCACCATCGGACAGTGTTCGTCGGTTTGGCCGACGGACAAAGTCTTATCTCCTGCTGGAAAACTTTGCCGTCAACACGGTCCGATCACACCAAATCCGAGCGTGTGTACGCTTGTCCGACCGGACAAAGTGCTACGCATGCTCAGATCACATTACAAGACCAAAGCTATTGGCTACTAGCCTCTACGTAGTCCCGTCGTAGGCAACAAACGTCACCACGTTCAGAATGATCGGATTTTCCGACAACTTTGTCCGATCGTGTGTACGCAAAACCAACATCAGACAAAGTATGACGGACATGGTCCGACGGACCTGGTCCACGGATTGTCCGCGCGTGTGTATGGGGCTTTAGAGTCGGTCGGTTTAAAAAACACTTTAGTGTGCAATTTGTTAGTTTCTCTGAATATATTGACGTCCAAGAAGTTTATACTCGAAGCACTTATCTCACTTGTCAAAGTAACATTATTAGTGTTACAATTTAATTCATCTATGAATTGTTGCAAGGAGGTGCGGGAGCCTGACCATACAAAGAATAAGTCATCAATATATATTCTATAAAAAATCAAGTTATCACGTTTAAAAGCAAAGATCTTTTTGTCTTCCCATTCCCCCATAAAAAGGTTGGCTATACTTGGGGCAAACTTGGCACCCATGGCTACGCCTTTTTTCTGTAGATAAAAACTCCCATTGTACCAAAAATAGTTGTGGCTTAAGCTAAAATCCAATGCATATCTTAAAAACACTTTATGGTTATGTTTGAGATCTTCTCTCTGGCATAGTGCCCAATTTAGGGCCAATAAAGCGTCATCATGCTGAAGACTAGAGACATCCGCCGTTACTAAAAACACTTCTTGTTCATCAATAAAAACAATGTTTTCTAGCTGTTGCAATAGGCTTTTTGTATCCCTTAAATAAGCTTTTGTTTGTATAACGCTTTTTTGTAAAAAGGTATCGAGATATTGACCCATGCGAGAGGCTACTGAGCCAATGCTATTAACAATGGGTCTGCCTGGAGGACACTGGATATTTTTATGTATTTTGGGTAATGTGTATATGGTTGGGATCCGACTGGTACTGGGGTTGAGATATTTCATCTCTTTTGTGTTCAGTACTCCCATTGATACTCCCATTTGAACTAATACATCCAGGTCTTTCTCAAACTGTGCGGTTGGGTCTTTATCCAATTTTTTGTAGGTGCTCTCATCAGAAAGCATTTCCATCAATTGGTTATGATAAAATTCTTTAGATAAAATCACTACCCCTCCTCCTTTATCTGCTGGTCGAATAACAATGTCTTTCCTCTCTTCAAGAGATTTAATGCCTTCTTGGATATGTCTTGGGTTTACATCTCTTCTTGGGATAATCTTCTCAAGATCTCTTAAAACCAAACCTTTAAAAACATCTATTTGCTGGTTGGCTCCATTTAAAGGGTTAAAAAGCGATTTGTTTCGAAGACCGCTATCCATCTGTACTGAAGCGATGCCTGTACTAGGTTGAGAGTTTTTATTTAAAAAAAAATTTTTGTATTAATCTTACGCATGTATTTATGTATATCTATAAAGATATCAAATTTGTTTATCGGTCTTTTCAGTCCGCATTTGAGGCCTAAATGTAAAATATTGGTTTCTTTGTGAGTTAAAATGGTATCTGTTAAATTAAAAATTCCTCCTAGTCCTTTTCCCTCCTTCTTTTTCTGGAGCTTTCGTCCGGCTCTACAGCCGCATGCTCTTCTCTCCTTTGTCCGTATTGATTGGTGTGATTCTCCTCCCAATAAGATTGTTCCCTCCACTGAGGTTGTTGCATGGGCATGGGCATTGGAGGTCTCCCTCTTCGGGGTGGGTAACCCCGGCCTCGTTTGTGCCATCCTCGTCCCCTCCCTAAAAAAGGGGCGTGGGGATTGTTGTCTTCCTTGATACTCATATTGGTTCAGAGTCTCGTATCTATTATGTGTGGGAACCTTATACTGGTGATTTTGTGCAGAAGATCTTTGCGAATTAGAACCTCTTCCTCCTCTCGGTGGTTGTCCTCTCCCTCCAAAATTTTCGTTACGGATAGGCATTGAGCAGTCAGTGGGTGGTTGTGGCATTAGTGCCCGTTCAGTGTGTTCAGCACTGATGGTGTCGTTATCCATATTATGTGGTGGTCTCGAGTGGATGTCTCCTCTTGGACCCTGCTCTGCATTCCTAACATTTGGAGGTTGTGTTCTCGTTTGTTGCCATAGATATATAGATTCTGTTTGAAAATCACCCATATCTCTATGAAACTTCTTTATTTTTTTCTTCTGCGTGTCTTTGTCGACTTTCTCTAATTTCTTTTTTATGCGGATATTAAAGTCTATCACCTGTTGGGAGTCTTTAATAGGCTCAAGTTGTGTTTTTAATTCATTAATTTTGTTTTCGTTTTCTTTTTAAAATCAATTCTTGTAATTTAAAGCCCATATTGTTAAAAAATTCGAGCCATTCTTTCGTGGATTCTGGGTCGTCTAATCCATCTTGGGGCACCACTTCCCATCTCAGGCTCCTAACAATGATTTTTTCTTTTAAATAGTGTTCCAGTGTGCAGATGTCCCACCAAGTTCTAACTTGTTTTTCTAAAGTATTTCCTAGGGTGGTTAATGCCCCATTATAGTTAGCTTGGGCCGTACTCTGTTCATTTATACCGAAAATATTATTGATATCAATCTGTCTGTTTGGTAGAAACTGTAGTGCATCCATAGCTGCTGAGAAAAATGGAGTAGCAATATGAACAAAAGAGTGTATAATGGGTGGCCTAAGTGTATACACTACTCAGCGCTGGATGTGTGACTACACTACACATTACCCAAAATACATAAAAATATCCAGTGTCCTCCAGGCAGACCAATTGTTAATAGCATTGGCTCAGTAGCCTCTCGCATGGGTCAATATCTCGATACCTTTTTACAAAAAAGCGTTATACAAACAAAAGCTTATTTAAGGGATACAAAAAGCCTATTGCAACAGCTAGAAAACATTGTTTTTATTGATGAACAAGAAGTGTTTTTAGTAACGGCGGATGTCTCTAGTCTTCAGCATGATGACGCTTTATTGGCCCTAAATTGGGCACTATGCCAGAGAGAAGATCTCAAACATAACCATAAAGTGTTTTTAAGATATGCATTGGATTTTAGCTTAAGCCACAACTATTTTTGGTACAATGGGAGTTTTTATCTACAGAAAAAAGGCGTAGCCATGGGTGCCAAGTTTGCCCCAAGTATAGCCAACCTTTTTATGGGGGAATGGGAAGACAAAAAGATCTTTGCTTTTAAACGTGATAACTTGATTTTTTATAGAAGATATATTGATGACTTATTCTTTGTATGGTCAGGCTCCCGCACCTCCTTGCAACAATTCATAGATGAATTAAATTGTAACACTAATAATGTTACTTTGACAAGTGAGATAAGTGCTTCGAGCATAAACTTCTTGGACGTCAATATATTCAGAGAAACTAACAAATTGCACACTAAAGTGTTTTTTAAACCGACCGACTCTAACAGTTATCTCCCCACTCAAAGCGGCCATCACCCCATGTGGCTGAGAAACATCCCCAAAGGCCAAATCACCAGGATTCGAAGGAACTGTACTAATGATACTGATTTTTATACCCAATCGACAGTTATAATAAAGAAATTCAAGGACAAAGGATATAAAGGGACACATCTGGACAGAATTATCAAAGACATTTCCTTGATCCCAAGAACTACCTTTTTAGAAGACAGACCCACCATACTCACAATAGTGAACACTAAAGAATGGAGCTTCATTTCAGGCTTTCACAAACAATTTAAAGAAGTGGAAACTGTATTTTTAACCCATTGGCATATTTTACTTATGGATAAGGTTCTTAAACCAGCCTTACCCGAGAAACCTGGATTTATCTACAGGAGAGCACCATCCTATGCGGATAAAATTGTAAGGAAAGTCTTGGATCCCCCGACAAAACATGCATCATTTTGGGATAAAGATGGCTTTTATTCATGCAGAAGATGTAAACCGTGTAGGGAGGTCAAACATCCATTAAGAGCCGTAGAAACATTTATGTCTACTTCAAATAAGAGAGAATTCAAAATAAATGACTTTATTACGTGTAATACAGCTTATGTAGTGTATGCAATCCAATGCCCATGTGATCTTATTTACATTGGTCGTACTAAAAGGCTTTTAAGGATCAGGATTGCTGAGCACATTGCCAACATTAAGCTAGGCTACAAAGACCACAATGTGTCACTTCATTTTAAATTACATCACAACCAGGATCCTTCTGGTCTGAAATTTTGGGGCATAGATCATCTCAGGCCGTCATGGAGGGGCTCGAACCAGGTGCGAGAACTATCAAAGAAAGAAACAGAATGGATTTATCTGGTAGACACTCTCTCGCCCAAAGGGTTAAACGTGGATTTAGATATTAATTGCTTTATCAGTGATTATTCATTTTTACTCTGGTCTCACACGTCCTGATAATGTCCACATATTATTATGTGTTTGATATTTTTTGTATCCATTACCGTTAAATAAACACCAATCTATGGTAAGACTAACCACAGTCCCCCCTTTTTACAGTATATTTGGGACATGGTCCTTGTTTCGATAAATTGAGGCAAGCCTCTATACACATATATGACAAGTCCATATACGCACTGAAGTATGGCCCATATTATCAATATACCATCATAGGTATTTTCAGATCATTAGTCTGGATAAAATTATATCTCTCTGTTTGTTTTTATCCATAACAGTACCATTAGTATTAATAAACCCGGGTCAAGTCCTTTTATAACCTTATCAATCACATATATTTATTATATTTATTATTTATATATGGAATTATGTTTTTACACACTGATATGGTTTTTATTCCTCGGTTTCTTTTATGATATTAAAATGAAGGTATCTTTTTAGACCACATATGTGCATTTTTATATGCACCCCATATATTATTATCATAGTTATTTCACTATTTTATATACATACACATGCACACTGTTTTAAAGAAGTGTGTTTGTTTTTATGTATATTTATAACGATTATGTTTTAGACATTTATTAATTTTTAATACATATATATATTTTTAATGCATATAGTTTATGTACATTTTAATATATATACTCCTTTTTAAAGATTACTCCTGTTGTCCTTTTATGATCTTAACCTGCATCTTATTATCTTATTGTCTTCTGTTACATATGTTCCGTATATTAATTATTTATTTATTGAAGGTGTATTACCCATTGATCATAGATTGCCGCATATATAATCTATTTATTCATTAATGCATCGATTATGTATACCTCACTATGTACACCAATATGTAACAATGATTTACTATATGAATGCACTAATTAGGAATTTGTTGCACCTGTGTTGCCAGCCCCGGTTTTCCTATGTGCAGATGTCCACCATTTATCAGCAACACTCTCAGCTGTTGTTTCTAGCTATTTTCCTATTTTACCAACGTTATCACCATTCTCCAGATTAAGACACCAACATTGCTAAGTAATTGTTGAATATTACAGATGGTGTTGTATGTTTCTACTTCCCGTCACTGGGTTGTATAGAATCATGGCATTCGATTGTCATAGTTACATTGTCCGTTTTTTGTGACCCCTGATTGGCTACACTGCCAGTGAATGGGATTACTTAAACCCGTCAGAGCGCCGTGTAGCCACGCCCTCTGTTGAAGTCAGGAAGTGACGAAACGCGTAAGGGCGTGGCCTACACGACGCTCGGCCAGAAGTCACGTTTGCGCTCCACCGCCGCTAACCACCACCCGGAAGTGAAGCTTGTGTCAGCAGAGATACACAAGCCGCTTCAGGAGGAATTGTTTGCTGCCACTGTGGACGATTGGAGAACTGCCTCCACCATATACACGCAAGTGATATTCTTTATAACGCTGTTTCAAAGAAATTTTAATGTACGCTTAATACTATAGGGGATTGTAAAGGGATATGCTTTTAATGTTTAAATAAAATGGAATTACACTATGTATGCCACTCTCTCCATTTTTTATGACATACCATTGAGAGCTGAATTACCCTTGAATCCCTGATGATATTTTAAAACCCTGGTGGTACCTATGCTGAGGAAGTGATCTGATTGGCGCTGTTTTTGGATGTTTGACGTATCTTGTACAGTGTATACCGCGATGAGGTTCTATGTCTTAAGGCCTGTTTGATTTATCCTTCTGGTGAGTTTAACCCCCTGAGGGGAGCGTGCCTCACGTGGTGGAATTGTCTAGAGGGATTAAAGCGGTGCTTGGATAGACGCCTGGAATACCTTAACCACATGAAAAGTCACCCATTATTTTGAACTGTGCACTTTATTTCTCAGTTT
Organism: Lithobates sylvaticus; assembly: GCA_028564925.1. NCBI lineage: Eukaryota > Metazoa > Chordata > Amphibia > Anura > Ranidae > Lithobates > Lithobates sylvaticus. The sequence continues at coordinate 148,293,983 of CM053031.1, read as the reverse complement.
TAGTTCAATTACCTACAGCTCCCACCCAGGTTTGCTAGCAAGTAAACTAATCTACCTTGGGCCCCATTCATTAAGCAGAGGAGCCCAGAAGCAGGAGCAAAGAAAAGCGCCACAAGTTCTGATAGTAAAATTGTAGTCCAGCCTGGCACAGGCTGTTCCTGGCGGAGTAATATACAGTTCTGCTCTCTCATCAAGCAGTTCAATCCCACCCACTGCCTTGGAGATTAGGGTGGAGATAAGTATGTTGCTAGACCCAGGGAACAAGAGAGCTGGCGCTAATCACTGAGTTGCTTAAATGAGACCCTGCCAGCCAGCGCTGCCAAACCAGGGGATGCATCTGTGTTTAAGTGGTGTCTAGTATGCCTGGGACAAAACATGCGATGCAGGTGTCTCCAAGCTGGAAGTGGGTGAATAGACAGCTGGTTGTAAGTTCAGGGGTCAGGGGGGCAGTAGGCTGTACAAGGGTTCTGGCTTTAATGTCAGATCCCTAGTGCTGGCCTGGAATTGTTATAGAGGGATTAATAGTTTTCTGATGCCTAAAATTCAGATGCATGCGTACATTTGACCTCATCGTTGTGCATTTCATACTCCTGACCCCTGAACTCTGTGTGTTACTTATTCCTGACCTCTGAGGTCTGTGTGTTACTTAATCCTGATCCCTGAGCTCTGAACCCTGTGCATTACTTAATCCTGACCCCTGAACTCTGTGTGTTACCTAATCCTGACCTCTGAACTCTGTATGCACCACAAACTAGCACATTATGACAGACTTACATCACAAACTAAGCCCTCCAGCACTGAGCTGTCACTGCTCCTGGTGCTTCCATCTTTCCCCATTCTTCCTTATGGGTTTGCTCTGTCCAGCCACTTGAATGGCTGAGCCGTGTTGACGTAACTCCTGGATTTTACATATGGGGGACACATCACCATGGCGCACAGTAGGTGCCATGATAAATGTGGTCTGAGCTGCACATACACGTCTCAGATTGCATTACCACTGACAGGCCGGGAGAAGCATTAATGACAGGGGACAGTGTGTACAGAGAGGGGGATAGTGTAAAAGTGTGTGGGAGCAGTTGTGTGTACAGGGGAAAAGGGAGGCAGTGTGTACATGGGGTCAGTGTGTAGAGAAGGCGGGACAGTGTGAGAATTTAATTTGAGATAATTCCCAGATTGTGTTTATTTGTTGTTTCTAATCAGACTATATACATAAATATAACTAAAGGCAAAGCTTTTTTGTTTTGTTTTGGATGGAGTGGAGAGGGATTAGAATGCTTGTCAGTTATTATTGCTGTCTGTGCCCCCATTAGGAAGATTCACCCTCTCTATGTCCTGTTTACCATCATTAAAAGTGAAAGTAAAAGAAAATCCTAAATTTTGGATTGTCACCAGAAAAGTATTAGCAGGGAAATCTTCCAAGGAGGACAAGTTCTCGTGACCTGGGGGTCCCCTAGGAATTCCTTTAGCCTGGGTTCAGACCTGTGCGGTGCGAATTGAAGGCCCTGCGTGACTTTGCACTGAAACGTCGGCTGTTCTGCGGTTTGTCCGTGTTTTAGGTGTGAATTCATTAGTAACCCTTCCTGTCTAATTAGAGTTGCTAATTTTGAGCTTACCAAGCACTTTTTCTGATTGTCTGGCTGCTTATAAAACCTGGGATGTTTGTGTACACTTCCTGGTTGTCCAGCAGTCTGTAGTGTGTTTTTGGTGTTTCTTTGCAAAATGTGTGCTGCTCTGCCTATGATAATGCCAACAGTTGTTGCTGCAACAGCAGCAATCTTGCTTGAAGAAGAGAATAGGAGAAGGATGAGGAGAAGAAGAAGATACTGGGTTCATCCCATCATTGCAAATCATGAAGAAAGAGGCCAGTTCATGATCTTGTATGGGCACCTCCGTGGGCATGAAGAAAAAATTTTCAATTTCACACGCATGTCAATAAGTAGGTGAGTAATTTTTCATCCAAACCATACTTTATTTGTAGCCATTGATTTATAGTGTGTTTTATATTTTCAAGACACAAGTCCATCCAGTCTAACCTATGTGTGATTATGTCATTCTAAGATTATTCTAACTAATAAGCGTTTCCCCCCCCCCTCCCCCCAAAATACAAACTGTACATTTTTTCAGCATGCAGCCTAAAGGGCACAAAATGAGCGTCAGCTAGCACTCCCCTCCTGGTGTAAACCAGGTCATATGCCCTTAACGTGTGTTTTTGGATATTTTACCCCCAAAACACCTTGGCCCAAATTTGCTGGTGACAAGGTGCTTTTGTGGGTGGTGGTGTTGCCACGCAGCTTTGTTTAGCATTTTTGGATCAGACAATTGTTACTGTTAAATTAAAAGGCCAGTGGCTTCTTCTCTGTTGAAATGCGGACCCATATGCATTTTTTTTTTCCTGCCACTTATTTAGCCATAATTATATTGGAACTAAGGATGCATGCCTTGTTACCAGAAATAATGTCCTTAACCACTTACCTTACTCTTTTTTATACAGTAGGCCCAAATGTTTTTCCCACATGTATTTATGAATGTAATATTTTTTTACTCAGTTTTGACGAATTGCTTGGCTTAATCTCCCCTCGCTTGGTGCATCAGAACACGTGCTTCAGAACAAGTATCCAGCCTGCTGAAAGATTATTGATCACATTAAGGTAATTTTCAGCACTGATGTCATTTGTCATGCGATTTATTGACCATGTCATTTTTTTTTTTTAATGTTTTTTTTACCTGGGTATTTGTAAAAATATGACGGCACAAAAAATGGTGGAATAATTATTTATTCACGTATCATAAAATATGATAAAAATATTAACTTTACCCATGTATAAAACGTAAATTAACTCTGAAATAACCTAAAAAATAAACTTGCCTGTCAAGTAGGCCTCTTCCCTGTTGTTTTATCAAAATGTGTCATGTTGGTCCCTAACCTTGAACAGACCTCATCACAGATTCTGATATGTTTTGGGGAAAGGGGCCTCATAGGAGTATTGAGTTGCGGAAGCTGGGTCATCACTGGCAGTGTGGGGAGCAGGCCTAGCCTCCCCATGTTGACTTGGCACATACATACCCTGAGTTTGGGGGGGGGCCCTAATTGAAGGAAGTGGGGATGGGATGGGATGGGATAGGGAAGGTTACTGTGTGGCCCTTCATATCTGGAGATTGGCTTGTCATAACTTGAGGGATATGATGGTGGATTATAGGGGTAAGGATGGTGTTGATGCTCAGGGTAGTGCGTGTATCTTGGGTAGTTAAGGGGAGGTCTTGGTTGGGGCACATTTGGGTAGTTAAATGCAGCTTCCTGCTGTGGCTGGGAGAAGGAGTGCCTCATTTTTTCTATATTTTTTCGCATTTCCTAGTAACGCTCTGGGGGTACCTTTTTAATTAGTGGTACAAAACTGAGCGCCAGGATTGTATCGGGACAAAAAAATGCATCCACCTTTGCGGTCATGTTTTTTAACATGTCTAATAAGCGATCACTTAGGTCAGGTTGGGATAGTGCTGGGCGCCTCCGTGGCACTTTGCCAGGCTGAACAATGTGTGCAGGAGCAGAGGATGTCCCAGGGACAGCCTCCTCTGCCCCTGCACATTGTTCATCTGGATTAGTTTCCCAGAGACTGGAAGATGTTTGGATTAGTGATAAATCCTCTGTGTCTTCTGGAATATCAATGGGTGCTTCCTCCTCTGTTTGTTGTTCTGGTTCTTCATCCAAAACATCTTGCTCCTCCCAACTAGATTCTGTCCTGTTTTATAATGTAAAAATGTAAGAAATTAACAAGGCATATTCATTGGTAACAGATTGTGCGATACATAGATGATGTAGATGAAAACTTACTCCCTCATCTCCACAATGGGTTGTAGAAAATCCAAGTCCCTGGCAAACATATAGGGTACCCCAGGCGCTGCCCACGAGCCACTGCTTGTTTCTTTGAGGTGCCGCATATATTTTCTGTAAGCATCACGCATGCTACGCCATCTTGTATGTAAGTAGTGCACTGAAAAATATATAACAACATAATTTAAATTTTTTTATTTTTTTTTTCTAGGTACTTAGCAACAGGAAATTCCTTTGGAAGTTTGCACTATGAATTCAAGGTTGGAAAATCAACGATTAGTGGCATTGTTCATGCTACCTGCCTAGTCATATGGAAAGAACTGAAGGATATTGTTATGAAGAAGCCCAAAAAACAAGAATGGCTGATGGTAGCGGACCTATTCTGGGAGCGATGCAACTTCCCCAACTGTCTTGGAGCCATTGATGGCAAACATGTACGCATCCTCAAGCCTCCAGCTAGTGGGAGCCAATATTTTAATTATAAAAAATATTTTTCGTTGGTATTAATGGCAGTTGCAGACGCAAATTATAAATTTATTTATATTGATGTAGGTTCTTATGGCAGCAGCTCAGATTCTAGTGTATTTTCACATTCCTCATTTGGCCGCATGCTGCGTGACAATACACTAGACTTGCCCAATAATTCTCCCCTGCCAGGGACTACAGAGCCTCTCCTCCCACATGTATTTGTCGGAGATGAAGCTTTCGCACTTTCCCAGAACATGCTCAGGCCTTATTCAAGTCGCTCTCTGACAATAGAAAAAAGAGTGTTCAATTATAGGCTGACTAGGGCACGACGAGTAGTAGAATGTGCATTTGGAATTCTTTGCAATAAGTGGAGATTCATGCATACTTCTATAAACCTCAGTATTGATCATGCGATCAGTGCGATTAAAGCAGCCTGTGCACTGCACAACTATGTGCGTGAACGAGATGGCTTTCTTTTTGAGGATTCTCTGACCCATAACATGGAGGCAGCACATTTCAATATTCCTAGGGGCAGCACTACTGGTACACTTATTCGAGAAGAATTTAAGAATTTTTTTTTTGTCACCAGCTGGGGAGGTGCCTTGGCAGATGAATTCTATTGACTAAAAAAAAAAATGATGTATTTGTTTTCTTTATGTAAAGGCATGATAATATAATGCTAAGTGTGCTGTATGAAAAATGTTGGATGTAATTTTGGCCATGACAAATAAAACTTTTTTATCTCACATTTGTGGTGTATGTCATATTACTAACCTTACAAATTCTAAGAATATGCATTTATTTAGGGACTCCTCCGTCGCTAGAAAAAGCTGTTATGTGCAGAATGTTTACAGCATGTGGCCTGGTACAGATTTGGGGGTGACCATATGCTGTTTGTTCAAATCTAATAAATTAAATTAATGTACACCATATAAAAAATACAGGACAGCATCTACAGGTAGTGAAAGGTAATAAAAAAACTTAGATTTGTCAGCCTGAACTTGGGAAGAGCACCTGCTCCACTCTGGCAAGAGGTCTCTGGCAATTTCCTGCCATGCACGTTTTTTGATAACGTTGTCCTTATATTTAGGAGGCCGCGTGTCATAAATCATCGGTTTCTCCCTCACAAGTCTGATCAACTCCTCACAATCCACAGATTCTTTCGCCTTTGATGACGCTTTTCGTCCTCTTTTTGCCATGCTGGTTCCAGTCCGGATTTCAAAACACACAGGGTAGGAACAGGAAGAGGGGGAGGTGTTGGAGTGGCACGAATTTCTGTTCACACTGCAAGACCATAGAAGATAATGGGCCTGAATTCGCACCTGATCCGCACCGCACTGTCCAAAAGTCGGTTGCGGTTTTTCTGCAATGCGCAGTGCGCATGCACCGGAGATATGTGAACATGCCTCATTGAAAACAATGTATTTTGAAATGTCCTGCGAATTCGCATAAGTGTGAACCCAGGCTCAAATTGCAAGGATTTCCTCTCATTTCCTGTTTGGCTCTGGGACAGGAAGTGAAGGGAAATCTACGCAATAGGACACAGATGGTGAAAAAAAACTGACAGGGGTTATAACACTTCCTTGCTCTATCCAAAATGAAAAAAAAAATGTTTTGGCTATAGTACTACTTTAAAGCCAGACCTACTGTTTAGTATAAATTAATCATGTCCACTTTTTTCCACAGTGCGCTTAGCACACCGCGGGTCACTGTCTCCCTACTGTGTCCCTCATCCTCAAGTCCAAAAATTGGGAGGCATGTTGTTGGGGAACAGAAGGTTTTGGAAGAATTTACCATGCCCTGATTTCATTAAAGTTGAGATCCACTACTCTGGAAGTTTATTGTTATGTAATCCATTGAAACTGCTTTTTGTGCTGCCTTCTCTAGCTTTCTGCATTCCATCCATTTCCCGAAGACAACCTCTGTATATGTCGCTGAGCACGTGCACTCAACTTCTTTGGTCGACCATGGCAAGGCCTGTTCTGAGTGAAACCTGTCCTGTTAACCGCTGTATGGTCTCGGCCACCGTGCTGCAGCTCATTTTCAGGGTCTTGGCAATCTTCTTATAGCCTAGGCCATCTTTATGTAGAGCAACAATTCTTTTTTTTAGATCCTCAGAGAGTTCTTTGCCATGAGGTGCTATGTTGAACTTCCAGTAGTCAGTATGAGAGAGTGAGAGCGATAACACCAAATTTAACACACCTGCTCCCCATTCACACCTGAGACCTTGTAACACTAATGAGTCATATTTTCCCAGGGAGGGAAAATGGCTAATTCGGCCTAATTTGGACATTTTCACTTAGGGGTGTACTCACTTTTGTTGCCAGCGGTTTAGACATTAATGGCTGTGTGTTGAGTTATTTTGAGGGGACAGCAAATTGGCACTGTTATACAAGCAGTAAACTCACTACTTTACATTGTAGCAAAGTGTAATTTCTTCAGTGTTGTCACATGAAAATATATAATAAAATATTTACAAAAATGTGAGGGGTGTACTCACTTTTGTGAGATACTGTATGTGTGGAAAATCTCCCCTTTCAATATCACATGATCTCGCTCAGCTCTATTCAGTATTGCCATTTACATTAATTCTGAAATTTTAGTATGTGTGCTTTTCAAAAAAAGCATCATCAGTGGCTGTAAGGAAACTGATCGCCCGGCGCACGCTGGTCCGCATGCACGCGGGCAAGGGTGTAAGAAAACCAGTGGAGATCGCCTAGCGCGCGCTAGTACATGCACATAGGCGTGCACAGGCATCTGTGGTCCCCTGTGCGCGCCTATGCGCATGCACGTGCGCGGCGCACGATGTACATGCGCAGGGGCGCGCATTAGCGCCGATTGGCGCCAGACGGCCTACTTAAAGGGGGCTCCAGCAACAGATCAGTGCTGACTGGTCTTTAGCTGTGTTCCTGTTACTCTGAAACCCGCATTGTCTGTCTGATTACCCGTTGCTGACCTTGGCTCCTGTTGACCCTGCTCTGGACTCTTCCATACCTGATCTCTGGTTTCTGATCCCAGCTTCCCATCTGACTCGTCTCTGCCTGATGTTCCGGTACCCTGCTGCCCGCCTGTTGACAAACCCAGCTTCCCATCTGACCAGTCTCTGCCTGGCGCTTCGGTACCCTGCTGCCCGCCTGTTGACGAACCCGGCTATTCCTGTGACCTTGCTCTTGTGCCCTGCTCGGCCCAGCATCACTACCCGAGTGTCTGCAACCGCAGTCCTGCGACCAGCTGCGACTTCCTGCTCTGCAGCCACAGTCCTGCGACCAGCTGCGACTTCCTGATACAGGATTCTGGGCTTCTATCTGCACTTGTGTGACTCCTGTCCCTTGGCTCCTTCTGTTCCACTCTCAGCGGGACCTGGACTGGAGATACAAGAGAGGCCGACCTCGTCATTTCAGTCTCCCCTCAGGTACATGACAGTGGCCCTAAACAACGTATCAGGCTTGGTGGTCAGCGGGAGTAAAAAAAAGTACATAGAACTTGTGGTCAGTAGGAGGAGGAATAGTGCCCCTTTAATGGTATCAGTAGAAGGAATAGCACCTCAATGTTGGTGATAAGGGCCATACACACGAGCCGAATATCGGGCCGGGTCTACGGCGGCCATTCGGCCAGCTTCATCGAAGGGGCATGACCGAAAAAGGTATTCTGATCGGCTTCCGATCAGTGCTCTCAGCCAATGGCTGAGATCGCTGACCGATGTGTTCTGGTGGGGGCCCGTTCCCCCTGTCAAAACACAATAGCACAGGAGGAGAGATCGATGTACCAACATTGCGTAGTTAGTACAGCGGCTCCTCCCGAGCTGTCAGTTTTTTTCAGTTCAGTCCGTTGGGTTGAACGAAAAAATAAACTAATAGTGCGTACTAGGCTCTAGATGGAGGATTAGTGCCTCTTATCAGTTGGAGTGATAGTGCCTCAAGAGCTGGATAAAATCAAGCAGAGAGCTGCATCTGGCTGCAATTTGGATACCACTGATCTAACAGATAGCTCCAATTTGTTTTTAAAGATCTGAAATAAAGTACACAGAATGCTGCTCCTATGCCTGTGATACAGCTCTTAAAGAGGAAGTAAACCCTGATGGGTTTACTTCCCCTTTGTTTCCCTGCAAAGGTAAAGCATAATGGACTACTATGCATCACTTACCTGACACAGGAGCCAGCGATGTCACCGATGTCCCCTGTTGCACGAAGCGCCCATCTTCCTTCCGGGTATCGCTGCCTTCTGCGCTGTGAGTGGCCGGAGCAGCGATGACATCACTCCGGCGCATGATCTAGGGTTGCCACCTGTCCGGTTTTGACACATGTGCCCGAGTTTCATCCCGCCTGAAACCCGGACACATAGAGCAACAGTTCAACTGTCCTGTGGCCCCGGCCGCAACATCTAGAGCGGCGCATCGATTCCCAAGCGCGCCGCCATAAATGTACACTGTCACATACTGCCTGTGCGAGAGCTGGGCAGCGGGCTCCCTGTGAGTGGCTGAATGAGTTATGTGCGTGCGGCGCTCGGGTCTGTGATTGGCCTGGTGGAGCTGGTAAGTGGTCACATGTGGAGGCGGGGCCGCACTGTGGGTGATCGCGGCTGCCCGGCATCCCGCCTCCCTGCCTGGCGGGCTGTGTTTCTCCTGACTGAGGTGAGGTCTCTCTGCCATCCGCTCTTCCACCCGCCCGTCTGTCAGCCCACCCCTTTCTGTAAGCCACCCCCCTCTGTCAGCCCGCCCCTCTCTATAAGCAACCCCCCTCTGTCAGCCCGCCCCTCTCTATAAGCCACCCCCTCGGTCAGCCCGCCCTTCTCTGTAAGCCACCCCCCCTGTCAGCACCCCCCTCTGTCAGCCCCCCCTCTCTGTCAGAAACCCCCCTGTCAGCCCCCCTCTCTGTCAGCAACCCCCCCTGTCAGCCCCCCTCTCTGTCAGCAACCCCCCCTGTCAGCCCCCTTCTGTCAGCCCACCCCCTGTATCAGCAACCCCCCCTGTCAGTCCCGCTCTGTCAGCCCGCCCCTCTCTATAAGCCACCACCCTATATCAGCCCCTATCTCTCTCAGCCCCCCTCTCTGTCAGCAACCCCCTTTTCAGCCCCCCTCTCTGTCAACAATCCCCCCTGTCAGCCTGCCCCTCTCTATAAGCCACCCCCCTCTCTGTCAGCAACCCCCCCTGTCAGCCCGCCCCTCTCTATAAGCAACCCCCTCTGTCAGCCCGCCCCTTCTCTGTAAGCCACCCCCCTCTGTCAGCACCCCCCCCCTCTATCAGCCCCCCTCTCTGTCAGCAACCCCTCCTGTCTGTCCCCGTCTGTCAGCCCGCCTCTCTCTAGAAGCCACCCCCCTCTGTCAGCAAACCTCCCTCTATCAGCCCCCCTCTCTGTCACCAACCCCCTCCTCTTTCAGCCTCCCTCTCTGTCAGCCCTCCTCTCTGTCAACAACCCCCCCTCTGTCAGCAAACCCCCTGTCAGCCCGCCCTTCTCTGTAAGCCACCCCCCTCTGTCAGCAAACCCCCCTCTATCAGTCCCCCTCTCTCTCAGCCCCCCTCTCTGTAAGCAACCCCCCTGTCAGCCCCCTCTCTGTCAGCAAGCCCACTCTGTCAGCCCCCCTCTCTGTCAGCAACCCCCGTCATCCCCCCTCTCTGTCAGCCCCCCTCTCTGTCAGCAACCCCCCTCTGTCAGCAACCCCCTCCTTCATCAACCCCCCCCCCTCTCTCAGCCTCCCTCTCTGTCAGCAACCCCCCCTCTGTCAGCCCCCCCACTCTGTCAGCAACCCCCCCTCTGTCAACCCCTCCTCTGTCAGCCCCCCTCTCTGTCAGCAACCCACCCTGTAAACCTCCCTCTCTGTCAGCAACCTACCCTGTCAGCCCCCCTCTCTGTCAGCAACCCCCTCCTCTGTCAGCCCCCTCCCCTCTGTCAGCAACCCCCCCTCTGTCAGCACCCCCCTCCTCTGTCCGCCCCCCTCCTCTGTCAGCAACCCTCCCCTTCTGTCAGCCCCCCTCCCTGTCAGCAACCCCCCTCTCTGTCAGCTACCCCTTCCCCTCTGTCAGCTACCCCCCTCCTCTGTCAGCTACCCCCCCTCTCTGTCAGCTACCCCTTCCTCTCTGTCAGCTACCCCCCTCCTCTGTCAGCTACCCCCCTCTCTGTCAGCTACTCCTTCCCCTCTGTCAGCTTCCCCCCTCCTCTGTCAGCTACCCCCCCCTCTTCTGTCAGGTACCCCCAAACAGCATGCAAACCCCTCCTTTCTTCCCCCGCTCCAGCGGGGCTAATATCCTGCAGCCGGGTCACACTGCACTGTCTATCTGTGCACTTTCTCTCTCTCACCCAGCCGCTGGCACCAATGCCACCAGAGACAGTGAATGGAGGGCAACTGGACTGGTGTCCTAGCAACCAGGGACACTTTTTCAGGAGGAAGCATGGCATTACAGACTCCGCCCTTTAACAGGTTCACACACATCTTTGCAGTGGCTCCTGGAAGGTAAGGTTTTTTGTCTCGCTGTAATGGAGGTCTCTATTGAGGGGGCACAGGCACTGTCTGATATTTAATCTGTTATTTTCTTCTCTATTTGTGGGGTGCCTGTGTATTGCTTTGAATTTTTTTGTCTTTTTTTTGTAATTAAGAAGGTGCTTGAAAGGGTTGTAGAATGCACAGTGCCACTTTGTGAACAGTTTGTATAGGGTTAGGTTAAGTACAGCTGATTCAGGTTTTTGGATGGAGGTACACTGCCCTACTGACACCGTCCTCTGCCCTACTGACACCATCCTCTGCCCTACTGACACCGTCCTCTGCCCTACTGACACCGTCCACTGCCCTACTGACACCGTCCTCTGCCCTACTGACACCGTCCTCTGCCCTACTGACACCGTCCACTGTCCTACTGACACCGTCCTCTGCCCTACTGACACCGTCCTCTGCCCTACTGACACCGTCCACTGCCCTACTGAAACCGTCCACTGCCCTACTGACACCATCCACTGCTCTTCTGACACCATCCACTGCTCTTCTGACACCATCCACTACTCATATTTTAACTGACATTTCTTTTATTAATCAAATCATATTTTATGAGTACACGAATGTTTTTGTTTTATTTAACCATGTCCCTTTAAGTAAATTAATAATATATCAACAAGCAGTAAAAGCACTTTAAAGCAAGAAAAGTTTGTAATGAACCGAAACCCTATTAATTAATAAAGCATTAACCACTTCCGCCCCGGAAGGATTTGCCCCCTTAATGACCAGGCCATTTGTTTGCGGTACGGCAATGTGCCCCTTTAACTGACAATTGCGCGGTCGTGTGATGTTGTACCAAAACAAAATGTATATCCTTTTTTTCCCACAAATAGAGCTTTCTTTTGGTGGTATTTGATCACCTCTGCGTTTTTGTGCTATAAAAAAAAGAGCGACAATTTAAAAAAAATAAAAAAAATATATTTTTTACTTTTTGCTATAATAAATATACCCCCCAAAAAATCTGAAATAAACAAAATTTCTCCATCAGTTTAGGCCAATATGTATTCTTCTACATATTTTTGGCAAAAAAAAATAAAAAAATCACAATAAGCGTATATTGATTTGGTTTGCGCCAAAGTTATAGCGTCTACAAAATAGGGCATAGATTTCTGGCATTTTTATTATTATTATTATTTTTTTTTACTAGTAATGGCGGCAATCTGTGATTTTTAGTGGTACTGAAACATTGCGGCAGACAGATCGGACACTTTTGACACATTTTTGGGACCATTGACATTTTTACAGCGATTAGTGCTATAAAAATGCACTGATTACTGTGTAAATGTCACTGGCAGGAAAGGGGTTAACATTAGGGGGCGATCAAGGAGTTAAATGTGTTCCCTGGGAGGTGTTTCTAACTGTGGGGGGATGGGATTGACTAGAGGAGGAGAGAGAGCACTGTTCCTAATAACTAAGAACAGCAGATCTGTCTCTCCTCCCCTATCAGAATAGGGATCTGTCTGTTTACATCGACAGACCCCATTCTGGCTCTCTGTGGAGCGATCACAGGTGGCCGGCCACACGCATCAGCCTCGGCATGGCGGTGCGCACGCGCCCCCTATTGCTCTTAAAGCGGCCGACGTATACCTACGGCGATTCGCCCAGGAGAGCAAACTTGCCGCAGTATAATGACGGCGGCTGGTCTTAAGTGGTTAAATCATAAAGTGCAAGAAAAGTGCAATATCATGAATGTCCCTAGTGGATTGAATTATAAGTGGATGTGCAAGATTAAATAAAACAATCATATAAATAATCTCTAAATTGCTTACACGCAAATATGCAAAGAATTACCACCAAATGTCTCCAGTGGGTGACAGCAAATTTAAAGTGCAATGTCCAAAAAATGACAAGTGACCCCTGATGACGTCAGACATGCTGACAAAACGCGTTGGCTGTGGTTGAGCGTGATACGTCACTTCCGCCCAGGTGAAGCGCACACGGCATCTCTGCTTCCACTTTCTTTTGTACCTTTGCATTTTATGTGCACTTGAATTAAGTGGAACTTTTTGTCCTATTTTTTAATAAACATACGTACTTCACCATGGGAGATTGTTTCTTCCTTAAATTCCTGTCAGAGAAATGATCTATCATGCCGCATCAGCTGTATCCCTGCGCGCATGCGCGGTAGAACGGCGCTCCGGCGCACACGCATTCGCAGCCCGATGGAACGGCGCGTGCACCTGCGCACCAGCGCATGCCCAACGTGATGCTCTGGTGGGTCCATTTAAAGTCACTCAGGTGCTCAGACAGGTTGCTGGTTTGTCTTCAGCTTCCTGTTTGAGTTTGCTTCCTGTTCCCTGCATTTGATTACTCGTTGTGACCCGGACCGTTCCTGACTACTCTTCTCTCCTCCTGGACCCGACCCTCGGCCTGCTTAACGGACTCTGCTTTCCTCCAGTGTTGGACCCTTTGCCTGTAACCCAGATTTGCCTCATATCTCCAGTGTTTGACCCTCTGCTTGTGACCCGGACCGGCCTCCTGTCTCCTTCCCTTGACTTGTTGCTTGTGACCGGATTTACCTGCCTCTGCCAGTGATCCAGGAATTATCTCTTCCTCCAGTGTTTGACCCTCAGCCAGTTCAGGACTTCCTGTTTTATCAGTCTCTGCTCAGCTGCCATCTCCACAAGGAGTTCTACACAAGCCTTATCCTCCCTGCCGGTGGCCTGTGCCTCTTCGTGCCACCCACTCCCTGTATCATCTCCAGGGGGCGGGGTGTGCCTAGTCGCAAGGGTGAACCACTCTTGGCATCTCGGCCTCGGTAAGTACTTACTTGACAGTACAAACCAGCCAGATGTCAGAGGCTGACTGTCAGAGCGGTACTTACCGAGGCCGAGATGCCGAGAGCGGTTCACCCTTGCGACCCGGCGCAGGAAGCCCCTGGAGATGGAACAGGGAGCGAACGGCACCAGGAGGCACAGGCCACCTCCGATATGTAAGCAGGAACTGACGGGGGACCTGGAGGTGATGGGGACCTGGCCCGTGTGGCCGGCAGATGGCAGGGTAAGGAGGCAAGGACCAAACGCCCGGCTGGGGTGCTGACACTGGGGAATCTGGTAGCGATCAGGTGGACTAGCCAGAGGGTCAAACACAGGAGATTATCAAGGAAGTCCGTAAGGCAAGCCAGGGGGTCAAACACAGGAGATTATCAAGGAAGTCCGTAAGGCAAGCCAGGGGGTCAAACACAGGAGATTATCAAGGAAGTCCGTAGGCAAGCCAGGGGGTCAAACACAGGAGATTATCAAGGAAGTCCGTAAGGCAAGCCAGGGGGTCAAACACAGGAGATTATCCAGAGAAGTCAGGCAGTCCGGGTAGGCAACAGTAAGTTCAAGTCAGGGATCTTTCAGAAACACAGGACGCACAGGCACTTAGCTGGAGAGACAGACCAGCAAGGTGCCTGTGCGTCAGGGCGCTTTAAATAGGCGCCCGAGTGACGCTAATTGCGCGTCACCGCCGCCAGGTGGGCGCTAGTGCGCATGCGCCGGCGCCGGACCGCCGAGCCGCGAGTGCGCATGCGCCGGGGCGCCGAGCCCCCGCGCATGCGCACTAGAGAGCGGGCCGTTCGTCCGGCGCCGCTCTCCTGATAGTGCCCCCCCCCGAGGGGTGGCCTCTGGACACCCAAGCTGGCCATCAGTTCTGGGTGAGCTTGGTGAAAGGCCCGAATTAAGCGTGGGGCGTGCAGATTCCTAGAAGGTTCCCACGAATTGTCCTCAGGGGGGTAACCCTTCCATCTAATTAAGTACTGAAGCTGTCTGCCCATTTTCCTGCAGTTCAAGATTTCTTCCACCTCAAACTCCCTTTCGCCCTCAACTAGGATAGGTGGTGGCGGAGGTACTTCCCTGCCAGGGAAAGGACTGGGAGTAACGGGTTTCAGTAGGGAGACGTGGAAGACCGGGTGAATCCTATAGCTCTGGGGAAGCTCGAGTTCAAAGGCCACAGGGTTCACGACCCTTTTTATCTTGAATGGGCCGATGAACTTCGGCCCCAATTTGTGGGAAGGAACAGGTAACTTCAAATTGGAGGAAGACAGCCAAACCTTCTCGCCGACCTTGAAAACCGGATTCATTTTCCTCCCCTTGTTGTAATATTTACTGTACCCCTCCTGGGCCTTTTGCATTAGTTCCTGAAGTTTTTGAAAGTTGCTTTGTAGAGAATTCACCCGGTCCTGGGCTGCCGGGACTGAGGTTTCCGGGGGTGATGCAGGGAGAAATGAGGGATGGAAGCCGAAGTTTGCCCAGAAAGGTGTCTGTTGGGTGGCGGAGTGGATGGAGTTATTGTACGCAAACTCGGCGTATGGCAGCAAGGTTGACCAGTCGTTTTGAGAGTCAGAGCAGAAGCATCGGAGATACTGTTCTAAGGTCTGGTTGGTCCTCTCTGTCTGCCCGTTGCTTTGGGGGTGATACGCGGAAGAGAGGCAGACCTGAATTTCCAGAGATTTGCACAATTCTTTCCAGAATCTTGACGTGAACTGTGTGCCTCTGTCTGAGGTGATGCTTTTAGGTACCCCGTGCAGCCTTACAATTTCCTTAAAAAACACATCAGCCGTGGTGGAAGCAGAAGGAGTACCCACCAAAGGTATGAAGTGGGCCATCTTAGAGAGCCGGTCGATGACAACAAAGATGGTGGTGAATTCCTTTGAAGGGGGTAACTCTACAATGAAATCCATGGAGATCTCTGCCCATGGACGTTCAGGGATAGGTAGTGGTCTTAACAGCCCCCAAGACTTGGCCTTTGGGCCCTTACTGCGCTGGCACGTAATACAGGAAGCAACATAGTCCTTGCAATCTCGTCTCCAACCTGGCCACCAGAACGAACGGGAGACGAGTTCAGTAGTCTTCGTGGACCCAAAGTGGCCTGCCAGTTTGTGGTCGTGGAAGGTTTTGAGAACCAATGACCTTGTCTCTTGAGGGACAAAAATTTTCTCCTTGGACCAAAGTAGGTCGTTATGTTCGACCAGGGAGAGGTCGGTGGGCACCGGACGGCGCCTGGTAGCTGACTTGATGGCAGTTACGAGATCCACTTCTGTGATTAGGCAAAAGTTCTGGGGGGATAAAATGGTACTAGGTTCCGTTTCCCATGGGGTGTCCAGAAACATGCGGGAGAGCGCATCTGCCTTCCCATTCTTGGAACCCGGCCGGTATGCAATAAGGAAGTTAAACCTTGAGAAGAAGAGGGCCCACCTGGCCTGCCTGGGCCGAAGGCGTTTGGCTGTTCTCAAATATTCCAGGTTCCTATGGTCGGTCCAGACCATGACAGGGTGAGATGCCCCTTCTAAGAGGTACCGCCATTCTTCAAGGGCAAATTTAATAGCCAACAGCTCCCTGTCTCCCACATCATAGTTCCTCTCTGGAGGGCTCAATTTCCGAGAAGCAAAGGCTACTGGGTGAAGGAGGGCCTTGGCGCCCTGCCGCTGAGAGAGGATAGCCCCGAGAGCTGTCTCAGAGGCATCTACCTCCAACACGAAGGGTAGTCCGGGATCCGGATGCCGTAGGATTGGGGCAGATGAGAACAGGGTCTTTAACTGGGTAAAGGCCGCCTGGGCCTCAGGGGACCAATGGAACTGATTATGTTGGTGGGTTAACTGAGTGATTGGAGCTACAATGGAGGAGAAACCAATGATGAAGCGTCTGTAAAAGTTGGCAAACCCAATGAACCTCTGGACTCCCTTCTTGTCCTTGGGGGCCGGCCAGTCCTGAATGGCTTGAACCTTTTGTGGATCCATTGCAACTCCGTGGGTGGAAATGATAAATCCCAAGAATTGTACGGTGGTCTTCTCAAACTCACACTTCTCTGCTTTGAGGTAGAGCTTGTGTTGTCTAAGGATGGTGAGGACCAGTCTGACGTGTGTCTGGTGGAGCTCGGGAGTGGCGGAGAAGATGAGAATGTCATCGAGATAGACCACTAAGAAGTCATCTAGGTACCTACGGAATATATCATTGACCAGATGCTGGAACGTGGCTGGGGCATTGCAGAGTCCAAATGGCATAACTAGATACTCGTAGTGCCCGAATCTCGATCTGAAAGCGGTCTTCCACTCATCACCCGCTCTGATCCTTATAAGGTTGTAAGCCCCACGGAGGTCAAGTTTGGAGAAGACCCGTGCTGACCGGAAGCGTTGGAACAACTCAGGAATGAGAGGAAGCGGGTACCGGTTTTTAATGGTGATTTTGTTAATCTCCCGGTAATCGACACAGGGCCTCAGTGAGCCATCTTTCTTTTCGACAAAGAAAATACCAGCACCCGCCGGTGAAGAGGAGGGACGGATGAATCCCTTGGCTAAGTTTTCGTCGATGTAGGCCTTAAGAGTTTTTAACTCGGTTTCAGATAAGGGAAAGATACGGCCGAAAGGAACCGCGGCCCCGGGTAAGAGGTCTATGGGGCAATCGTAGGGCCGGTGAGGTGGTAGACAGTCGGCCTGCTGTTTGTCAAAGACGTCCTTGAACTCGAGGTAGACTGGTGGGACGTGTTCTAGGTGCTCGGGCACTGGTACTAGAGCTGAACAAGTAGCAGGGCGGAGAGCAAGGCAGTTCTGGGTGCAGTAGTGAGAGGGGAAGGAGACCTCCTTCGTCCGCCAGTTAATGAGGGGTTCATGCGTTTGTAGCCAGGGGAGCCCCAAGATAATGGGGAACATGGGAGAAGGAATAACATCCAAACAAAGGAGCTCTTGATGACCCGAATCGGTAGTGACCGAGATGAGGCCAGACTCGTGAGTAACTAAGCCGGAACGGGGCAGGGAACCATCGGCTAGGTGAACCTGTAGGCATTGCTTCTTGGGGACAAGGGGAAGCTGAAGCCTGGCGGCAAGGGCAGCATCCAAGAAGCAGCTGCAGGCCCCAGAATCAATGATGGCCGGGAGGCGGACCGCCCTTTCCGTCAACTGTAGGGAGATAAAAAGGACAATGTAAGTTTGGGAGAATCCGGAGACTTGGAGGCTGAAATTAGGGATATGTGAGAACTTACTGGGTCTAATGGGGCAGGACCGGAGGAAGTGACCGGAGCTTCCGCAGTAAAGGCACAAGTTGCCTTGACGCCTACGTAAACGCTCCTCTGGGGTCAGAGGAGCGCGGACAAGACCTAGCTGCATGGGCTCGACTCCGGAGGTGTTCCCAGGTGGGGCGTGAAAAGAGGATTGGACAGGACCAGGACCTGGTTTGGGTGGCGTCCAACTGGGACGAGAGGTCTGAAAGCGTTCAGCGCGACGTTCCCGTAAGCGCCGATCAATTTTGGTGACGGCTTGTATGAGATCCTCCAAGGCGTCTGGGACGTCAATCCGGGCAAGCTCGTCCTTAAGGGTGTCAGATAGCCCTTGGCGGAATTGGTACTTGAGGGCTGGTTCATTCCAGCCGGTGTCGGCTGACCATTTTCGGAATTCCGCTGTATAGTCCTCAACCGGCCTCCGGCCTTGAGAAAGGTTATGTAGGGTGGTCTCAGCCGTGGCCCCCTTTTGAGGGTCATCGTAGAGCTGGCCCATGCTTTCAAAGAAGGTGTCCACAGCGTTCAGTATAGGGCTCCTTTGCTCCATTAGACTATGGGCCCAGGCCTGGGGTTCTTCAGCCAGCAGAGAAATAATGAACCCCACTTTCACCACTTCGGAAGAGAAGGTTCTGGGTTGGAGGGCTAGGTACAGGGAGCAGGCGTTCTTGAATGCTCTGAATTTTTTGCGATCACCGGCGAACCGTTCCGGTATAGGGACCCTGGGTTCCGGAGTGGCCATGACTACTGTGGGGTTCGTAGGTGCTGCAGATGGGGGTAGCCCACTGGGTGCAGCAAGGTTACCCGCTGTGGGGAGAGACGGCCTGGTCAGTTGTTGCAAGCGGCTGTCTATTTGGGTGTACCCCACTTGCAGCTTTTGGACAGCCTCAGTAAGTGCTGCCATCTGCTGGCACAGGATCTCAAGGGGAGAACACGCCCTGTCGGCCTCGGACATGGTTGGTCTGTACTGTCAGAGCGGTACTTACCGAGGCCGAGATGCCGAGAGCGGTTCACCCTTGCGACCCGGCGCAGGAAGCCCCTGGAGATGGAACAGGGAGCGAACGGCACCAGGAGGCACAGGCCACCTCCGATATGTAAGCAGGAACTGACGGGGGACCTGGAGGTGATGGGGACCTGGCCCGTGTGGCCGGCAGATGGCAGGGTAAGGAGGCAAGGACCAAACGCCCGGCTGGGGTGCTGACACTGGGGAATCTGGTAGCGATCAGGTGGACTAGCCAGAGGGTCAAACACAGGAGATTATCAAGGAAGTCCGTAAGGCAAGCCAGGGGGTCAAACACAGGAGATTATCAAGGAAGTCCGTAAGGCAAGCCAGGGGGTCAAACACAGGAGATTATCAAGGAAGTCCGTAGGCAAGCCAGGGGGTCAAACACAGGAGATTATCAAGGAAGTCCGTAAGGCAAGCCAGGGGGTCAAACACAGGAGATTATCCAGAGAAGTCAGGCAGTCCGGGTAGGCAACAGTAAGTTCAAGTCAGGGATCTTTCAGAAACACAGGACGCACAGGCACTTAGCTGGAGAGACAGACCAGCAAGGTGCCTGTGCGTCAGGGCGCTTTAAATAGGCGCCCGAGTGACGCTAATTGCGCGTCACCGCCGCCAGGTGGGCGCTAGTGCGCATGCGCCGGCGCCGGACCGCCGAGCCGCGAGTGCGCATGCGCCGGGGCGCCGAGCCCCCGCGCATGCGCACTAGAGAGCGGGCCGTTCGTCCGGCGCCGCTCTCCTGATACTGACAGAGCGTGTTCCCCTCTTGAGATCCTGTGCCAGCAGGTTTCAGCACTCACCCATGCAGTCCAGAAACTGCAAAAATGCTATACCCAAATTGATAGCCGCCTCCAGCAACTCTCCGGACCACCCATACCAACAGTCGCAGCTCCTGCACCTGCCAGTGGGGCCTCCTCCTCTCAGGCTTCTTCAAATCCAACTGTGGTAATGGCTCTCCCTGAGCCCAGGGTTCCTATGCCGGAGCGATTTGCAGGCGATCGCAAGAAATACAGGGCCTTCAATAATGCCTGCTCCCTTTACCTAGCTCTTCAGCCCAGGACTTTCTCTTCCGAAGTGGTAAAAGTGGGATTCATTATCTCCCTTCTGGCTGATGAACCACAAGCCTGGGCCCACAGCCTGATGGAACAAAGGAGCCCTGTGTTAAACTCAGTAGATTCCTTTTTTTAAAACATGGCACAACTTTATGACATCCCACAGCGCACAGCCACGGCTGAAACTATTTTGGATAACCTGTTTCAAAATTGACTCTGGAGCTTGTAGCTGTTTTTTGCATGTCTCACTGGCTCAAAGACTGCATATCCCTCTTCAGACCAAAGCACAAAGCTTCCAGGTACATCTGGTTGATGGGTCTTTTCCTCGCTCTGGACTCATTACTCAGGAAACCAGACCCATTCGCACCACCACGGACTCCACCAAGAGTTCCTGCGCTTTGACCTAATTTCTTCTCCTATATTTCCCATTATTTTGGGGCTCCCCTGGCTGCAGGCACATAAACCCCAAATAAATTGGAACAGTAAAGAAGTTTCTTTCTCTTCCCAATACTGCTCCCAGCACTGCCTCATTCCGGCTCCAACCGCTTGCTCAGCTGAAACACCTGTACCTGACAACCTCCAACACGTTACCTCAGTGTACCTCGAGTTCCGAGACGTGTTTGACAAACAAAGGGCTGACCGCTTACCACCTCACCGGTCTTACGACTGCCCTATTGACCTTCTGCCCGGCTCTGATGTCCCTTTCCACTTAGTCCCTTTCCAATTAGTTCCACTATCAGAAACTGAGCTAAGAACTCTCAAGACTTACATCAACGAAAATCTGGAGAAGGGTTTTATCTGTCCTTCCTCCTCATCGGCTGGAGCCGTTATCTTTTTTGTGGAAAAAAAGACAGTTCCCTGAGGCCGTGCATCGATTACAGGGAGCTAAATAAAATAACTATTAAGAACCGGTATCCCTTACCACTTATCCCAGAGCTATTTCAACAATTCCAATCTGCCCAAATCTTCTCCAAACTGGATCTTCGAGGCGCCTACAACCTCACCAGAATTCGTGCTGGGGACGAATGGAAGACCGCCTTCAGGTCCAGGTTTGTACATTACGAGTACCTGGTGATGCCGTTTGGGCTATGCAATGCCCAGGCCACTTTCCAGCATCTGGTAAATGACATTTTTCGAGAATATCTTGACGACTTCCTAGTCGTTTACCTAGACAACATCCTCATCTTCTCCGCCACTATTGAATTACACCAAGTTCATGTCAAAAAGGTTCTTGCAATTCTCAGAAGTCATAAACTGTACCTTAAAGCAGAGAAGTGCAACTTTGAAAAGACTGTTGTGCAGTTCCTGTGATTCATTATCTCCACCAACGGGGTTGCAATGAACCCACAAAAGGTCAAGGAAATCCAGGAATGGCCGGCTCCGTTAGACAAAAAAGGAGTACAACGATTTATAGGGTTCGCTAACTTCTATAGGAGATTTATTGTTGGCTTCTCACCTATTGTTGCACCCATCACTCAACTAACATGCCAACACAACTGTTTTCAGTGGTCCCAGGAAGCTTTTACTAAGTTAAAGGCCTTGTTTACTTCTGCACCAATTTTACAGCACCCAGATCCAGCCCTACTGTTTGTACTGGAAATAGATGCTTCGTAAACCGCCACTGGGGCCATCCTCTCCCAAAGACAGGGGCCCAAGGCCCTCCTACATCCTGTAGCCTTCGCATCCTGGAAACGAAGTCCGCCATAAAGAAACTACGATGTAGGTGATAGGGAGCTGTTGGCCATTACGTTCGCCCTGGAGGAGTGGAGGTACCTACTGGAGGGTGCATCCCACCCTGTTATGATCTTCACTGATCATAAGAATCTAGAATCTCATCTCAGGATGGCTAAACGGTTAAAACCCAGACAAGCCCGCTGGGCTCTCTTTTTCTCTAGATTCAATTTCCATATATAACCTGGCTCTAAGAACGGAAAGGCAGATGCACTCTCCCGGATGTTCCTTGAAACCCCTCAAGTAGCTGAACCCAGTACTATCTTATCTCCACAAAATTTATTTTTGGTCACCCAATCTGACCTAATAACTTCCATTAAAGTGGAAGTAAACCCTCTGGGACCACTTTGACCTACAGGTAAGCCTAGATTAAGGCTTACCTGTAGGTCCAATAAATATCTCCTAAACCTACATGGTTTAGGAGATATTTAGAAAAGAAAAGGCACCGCTATCTACGGCGCATGCGCCGTAGACAGCGGCGCGCAGGCGCACTGCGCATGCCGAGATCATGGCGATATGCCGCTCTCGTGCGCATGCGCGGGAGTGACGTCATCGACGCTCCAGCGAATCACTGGAGCGGCGAGACCCGGAAGTCACTCCGGCCCTGGATGGTGGTGCAGAAGATCGTGGATGTAGACCGCTACGGGGGCTTCTTTCTCAGGTAAGTCATTCATAATGAGCTAGTATGCTATGCATACTAGCTCATTATGCCTTTGCCTTGCAGGTTCCTATTTTTTAAAAAAAACGGCTTTACTTCCTCTTTAAATCAACATCCAGTCACTGCACAGATCCAGAAGTACCTTCTTTGGAGAAACACGATGACCTGCTCTAGGCCCAGGGAAATTTTTTTGTCCCACTGGAAGTAAGACCCCTGGCTCTTAAGACTTTCCATGACCACAAACTGGCAGGCCACTTTGGGACTCAGAAAACTGCTGAATTTATCTCCCGTTCCTTCTGGTGGCCGGGTTGGAGACAGGATTGTAAGGACTATGTCTCTTCTTGCTTTCTTTGCCAGCGCAATAAGGACCTAAACACCAAATCCTGGGGTCTACTCAAACCTTTATCCATTCCTGAAGGGCCATGGACTTTGAAAGGAAAATGTAGATTATCTAGGGGTCCCTGGTAAGGTGTGCTGTCCAATCCCCACAGGTCTGTGAGATTAGCCCTTTGAGACAATGAAAAAAACAGCTACGTCTCTCCAAGCAAATCTAATCTTTATTCGTGGGTGTGAATATTTAAAGGGGCTTTCAGAAAGTACCGCCCTTTGACAAATTATCCAATCATATACAGAGACATATAAGTACAGTCTATGACCAAGGTGAAACTAATTATTTCTAATTAGTTGTGTATACACCGCTCCCAAAGCACCTCAAAGAATCTGCTTGCAGGACTTTTTTTGAAGTCCTGCCAGCGCAGCGCCCCAGTGTGAAAGCACTCGAGATTGCAGATGAGGCTTTTTTCAGGCGCTTTAGAGGCGCTATTTTTAGTGCTAAAGCGCCTGGAAAAACACCTCCAATCTGAAAGGGGTTTTAGAGTTTATTTATTATTCAATCTTGCACATTTATTTATTTATTTATTTTTTCTCCACTTCAGCAAAATTTTTCCGAGAGACTTATTTCAACTTTGCAGTTCAATTTTGTCCCTTCCCGTTTTCACATCATAGTGGTTTGTTCAACAATATCCTTATTTGTTAATTGTATATTTCATTTAATTCATACAAAAAATAGATCTACTCCTATTACTTTACTTATTCATTATCTCTCCTACCCTCTTCCCATTATCCCTCCCCCTTTAATTTGGTTTGTTTCTTTCTAGGTTCCTTCGGTTTCTGACTCACAGTCCTTCACCTTCTTTTATCTTCTCAAGATATTTATCCAAGGTTTTGAAATGTTTCCAACCCTCCCAGGTGCTCATATAGTGTCCTGTATCCCTACTACTTAATAGATCCATTTTACTGTAATGCTCTATTTGTTCAAACCACTCTCTTATATCTGTTTTTACACTATTTAACATGGGTCAAGTCCTGGGGAAAAAGTATGGGAACTCCCACCCAAGATCCATTCGCCCACCAAAAGAAATAAAAAATGATACGCTTGTATGCACGAACGCTTCAAAAGTGTTATTTTTCATCCAATTTTTGTATTGTGTGTATGAAGCTTAACTGTTAGTACATAACAAAAAAAATCCTCAATAAACATAAATACGGTAATTCTCTGAATAATCAGCATTCATTCAATTGTGCTTCAATGCAAATGTGAACATCGTGTTCTGATCTTTATTGGGGAATTTTATTTTGTATATAGAGTGTTTATGTGGTGAGTTTACACTTTTCATTGAACAGAGTTTGGATAACACAGGGTTAAATGGAAAGGTCATAAATTAACTGCACATTATCTGGACAGAATGCTTGGGTAGATAGTGATGTGTTTCTGCTTAGGAGATGTATGTTAGCTTGGGGGGCTGCAAACTCTGCAGGGCTCCAACACACACTCGCTGCTATTCCAACCCTTCACATATTTCCACATAAACTTCCCTTCTGGCATTAAACTTTTCCAGGTATTGTGCTCAGCTTACCACCCCAAACTGATGTTCCTCTCTCAGCTCACCTCTCTCCCTGTATGTCCTGTGAGCAGAATAGCTGTGCTCCTCCTCAGGGTTCTCTCATCATATGGCACTTAAGATAGAGGAGGGGGGATTCAGCGGGACACACAGAGCAAGTATGCAGGAGACTGGGGGGGGGGAGAGGAGACAGAAAATCAGGAGGGGCTGGCGGGGAGGAGGGCATCACGAGAGGTCTGACTAAATACAATGTCTTAGCAGCAGGGACCTGATCTACCCATCAGCTAGCGGTGATTGACAGGTAGATCGAAGCAGAAGCTGTCATGGGGCCCCCTACTGGCAATGCCTGAATGGTCAGGTGTGCAGCACTTACTATTGCAAGCTGTGTCAGCAGCTGCTGGTGTAGTATCTGCAACACAGCTCGCATACTTCAAAGTCTTGCAAAACACAGCTGCTAATGGGAACTGAGTTCCTGTTGTGGAAAAAGTACAAGAACTCTGTTCCCATGCGTTCCCGCAGGACTTGACCCCTGCTTTTTAACAATTTTTTTGGAATCAAACCCTTTGCAGCATTCAGGAGTTTTGGGGTTATTGTTTTTATATATTGTTTCTTTGGAGTTTTGAAATCATGGAATAAGCAAGTCCATATATTTTTTTCTATTTTCTCACCAGTTCTCTCCTTTATATTACTTACTATTTCTTGCCAAAACCCCTTTATTTTTGGACACTCCCACCATATATGCACCATCGTTCCAGTCACTTATCTTTCACCTATTGGATTCTTCTAATTCTAATGGTGTTTTCATCCTTCCCTTTATGGATTTCTCGTGACCAGCAAAAATTTAATTCCCTGGTGTAAAAAAAATAGTTCCCGTGAGGGCCATTAATGGTGCGTCATATACCCTTTTTTCCTGTGTACTGTCCCAGATTTTAAAAACATTTTTAGTCAAATCGTGAGTTTCCAAATCAATGACTCTGAACTTTCGTGATATCCATATATTTTTGTGCAATGTGGTCCTGTGTTTTCCATCTCCACCCACTTTTTTCGCTATTTCCGTTTGTCCACTCAATCATTTGCGTTACTGCTTTATAATACCGATTTATATCTGGTGCTGCCAATCCTCCGTGTTCCCTTTTCCTCGAAGTTTACCGTATTTATCGGCGTATAACACGCACCGGCGTATAACACGCACCCCAACAGGGAATTTTAAGGAAAAAAAGTTTTAGGAGAGAAGTTTAGGGGAAAAAAAAACGTACATTCAAGCGTCATTTGCTGCGTCATTTGCAGCTTGCCCAGCGTCATTTGCAGCTTGCCCAGCGTCATTTGCAGCTTGCCCAGCGTCATTTACAGCCTGCCCAGCGTCATTTGCAGCCTGCCCAGCGTCTTTTGCAGCCTTGCCCAGAGTCTTTTGCAGCCTTGCCCAGCGTCATTTGCAGCCTTGCCCAGTGTCATTTACAGCTTGCCCAGTGTCATTTGCAGCTTGCCCAGTGTCATTTGTAGCTTGCCCAGCGTCATTTGCAGCCTGCCCAGCGTTTTTTGCAGCCTTGCCCAGCATCTTTTGCAGCCTTGCCCAGTGTCATTTGCAGCCTTGCCCAGTGTCATTTGCAGCTTGCCCAGTGTCATTTGCAGCTTGCCCAGTGTCATTTGCAGCTTGCCTAGTGTCATTTGCAGCTTGCCCAGTGTCATTTGCAGCTTGCCCAGTGTCATTTGCAGCTTGCCCAGTGTCATTTGCAGCTTGCCTAGTGTCATTTGTAGCTTGCCCAGTGTCATTTGCAGCTTGCCAGCGTCATTTGTAGTTTGCCCAGTGTGATTTGCAGCATTGCCAGCGTCATTTGCCTTGCCCACGTTTAAATTTCCCGCCGCGAGACAGACCACGCATGCGCCGCCGAAAAAGACCGAACCGCCGCTGAAAAGGGCCTGAAGCGCCGCCGAAAAAGACAGAGCCGACTGTTCGGCTCTGCTCGGAGTCCCGAGCGGAGCTGAACAGTTGGCTCTGTCTTTTTCGGCGGCGCTTCGGCCTTTTTCGGCGGCGGTTTCGGGCTTTTTCGGCGGCGGTTCGGTCTTTTTCGGCGGCGGTCGCTTTTTTCCGGCGCCGCTCGCTATTTTTGTCATTTTTTCGGGGGGTATCGGCGTATAACACGCACCCACGACTTTCCCCCGATTTTAAGAGGGAAAAAGTGCATGTTATACGCCGATAAATACGGTAATTCTCAGCTTTTTATTTTGCCAAATGTATTTTATCAACATTGTTTTTATTATCTTGAAAAAACTCTACGGGATCCCAATGAGTAACATCTGAAATGTGTAAGTTATTTTTGGTAATATCATCATATTTATTCTTCCGATCCATGATATTGGTTGTATGCTTAATTTTTTTATTTCTTCCTTAATCTCATTAATTAACGGAATATAATTTGCTGGGTATGTTTTTTCTACCATTGAGGTTAGTTTGGTTCCCAAGTATTTTAGTTCTTCTTTGATCCATGTGAATGGGAATTCTCTTTGAAGGATCTGGGCTTCACTTTTTTCTAGTCCAATATTTAGTATCTCTGTGTCACGTACCTGGCGGTAATGAGCCTGAATTGCAGAGATAGACCTCCCCTATGGCTCCCACTCACAGCCCTCTGGAATGGGAACAGAAGGCGCAGGAGTAAGGAGTAGTATGGGTGCCTGGCAGGATCAGCAGTCAGTGTCAAAAGTCCAGGAACTATTGGCAGAAGAAGGAGACTGGAACCGGAGTGCTGGACTGGAACCAAGGATAGCAGCAGGCAGGCAGACTGGAACTGGATGCTGAACTGAAACCAGGAATCAACAGCTGGCAGGATCACCCAGAGAGGTCAGGCAGGCCGGTAGTCAGGTATCAGGCGGGCAGCAAAGGTACCAGGGATCAGGCAGGAGAATAGTCAGGCAGGCCGGTGGTCAGGTATCAGGCAGACAGCAGAGGTACCAGGGATCAGGCAGGAGAGTAGTCAGGCAGGCCGATAGTCAGATGCAGGCGGAAGGCAGGAAGGGTCAGACAGGTAGCCAGGTCTTTCAACAGGAACTCACAGTTCAGATCAGGTTAGGGCACAAGGAACGCTGTAGAGCAGACAGCGGGGACCGTCTGACAGACAGTCTTAAATAGCCTCTCTCTGGGTAAGGGATGGACGGAGGACCCCCAGCTGCATGGGTTCGGGTACGTCAAGCGTGGAGGCTGATGGTGCTGGCGGTAGATGACTTGGAACTCTTGGGAGCATCCAGGTTGGATGAGAGAATCCGGTAGCATTCTCCGCCCTGCGTTCTCTTAAACGTTGATCGATCTGGATGGCCAGATCGATCAGTGCATTCAGAGTCTGGGGTATGCCAACTCTAGCCAACTCGTCTTTCAGAGGATCGGAAAGGCCCATGCGGAACTGATAGCGGAGAGCGGCATCATTCCAATTTGTATCTGTGATCAACCGTCTAAACTCGGCCACATAGTCCTCCACCGCCCTGCGTCTCTGCTGAAGGGTACGCAGTGCGGCTTCTGCTGTTGCCGAAAGCTGGGGATCCTCGTATAACTGGGCCATTGCGTAGAAGAAGGTAGTGAGGTTGGTCAGGGACTCGTCCTTCTGTTTCAAAAGGCGATGAGCCCAGATTTGGGGATCGCCTGAGAGCAAAGAGACCACGAAGCCCACCTTGGTGACTTCCAGGGAGAAGGTGTGTGGTTGGAGGGCGAAGTAAAGTTCGCAGGAGTTGCGGAAGGCCCTGAACTTGCTTCGGTCTCCGGAAAATTTTTCAGGTGTCGGAACTCTGGGCTCCGGAGGGGAGCACCACCACTGTTGGGGAAGGCCCAGTTGAAGAAGTGGATGCATGGGTTGACCCTTGGGCTCCAGTAGGGTTAGACAGGACTAACACCCTTTCTTCCAGCTGGGTGTACCCTTGTTGAAGGTTCTTAACTGCCTCAGTCAATCCTGCCAGGTGAAGGCAAAGTTCCTCCATGGGGGAGGCTCCCTGCTCAGGCTCAGACATGGCTGTCTGCTACTGTCATGTACCTGGCGGTAATGAGCCTGAATTACAGAGATAGACCTCCCCTAAGGCTCCCACTCACGGCCCTCTGGAATGGGAACAGAAGGCGCAGGAGTAAGGAGTGGTATGGGTGCCTGGCAGGATCAGCAGTCAGTGTCAAAAGTCCAGGAACTATTGGCAGAAGAAGGAGACTGGAACCGGAGTGCTGGACTGGAACCAAGGATAGCAGCAGGCAGGCAGACTGGAACTGGATGCTGGACTGGAACCAGGAATCAACAGCTGGCAGGATCACCCAGAGAGGTCAGGCAGGCCGGTAGTCAGGTATTAGGCGGGCAGCAAAGGTACCAGGGATCAGGCAGGAGAATAGTCAGGCAGGCCGGGGGTCAGGTATCAGGCAGACAGCAGAGGTACCAGGGATCAGGCAGGAGAGTAGTCAGGCAGGCCGATAGTCAGATGCAAGCGGAAGGCAAGAAGGGTCAGACAGGTAGCCGGGGCTTTCAACAGGAATATACAGGTCAGATCAGGTTAGGGCACACGGAACACTGTAGAGCAGACAGCGGGGACCGTCTGTGACAGACAGGCTTAAATAGCCTGTCTGGCGCCAACAGCGGCGCGCACGCACGCTCCCGCGAAATTTGAGAGTTCCCCGTACTCTTTCACCTCCTTCATTATGTTTGGCAGAGTCACTCTTTGGTTAGTTACGTACATTAAAATATCATCCGCGTATGCCGCGATTTTATGCTCTTTTTCTCCAACTCTGCCCCCTCTTATGTCTTGATTATTTCCGAGTGTCGCCAAAAAAGGTTCCATCGACAGTACATATAACAGAGGGGAAAGTGGAACAACCTTGTCACGTTCCGTTGAACATCTCAAAACACAGGTGAAAGTCTGTTGGACCTTTGTATTTTTGGTCCTATTCCTAAGTGTCGCAGAGTGTCCATCATGAATCCCCAGTCTACCCTGTCAAATGCTTTCTCTGCATCTATTGACAGGAGTAGAACTGGGGATCCGCTGGATTTCTTCTTACGTAACATCAAAATAGTTTTTATACTATTCTCCCGTCCTTCTCTACCCAGAACAAATCCAGTCTGGTAAGGGTTTATCCAACATGTTATAAATTTTTTTAATCTAGTGGTTAAAATTTTTGCATAGATTTTTGTAACAGCATTTAGTAAGGCAATAGGCCTATAGCTCGAACAATGGGTTTTATCTTTTCGCTTTAGGTATAATTGTGATATGGACTAATAGTGATCCTCGTCTTCTTCTTCTTCTCCTATATTATTCAGATATTCATATAGCTTTGGAATCAGTTGTTCTTGAAATTTTTTTAAATATTTGATAGTAAAACCGTCTGGTCCTGGACTTTTTCCTAATGGGGTTTCTTTTATAGCCAGTTTGATCTCCTCTTGTGTTCTCTTTTTTTCCAAATCTTTTAATTGCTCAGTTTGAATTTTTGGTAGCTTAGCTTTTTTTAAATAAGCTTGTATCTTCTTTTTTCTTATTTCTTCTTCTTGTTGTGACTTACGTTTCACTATCTTCAATTATATCTTCATTTACTCTCCATGTACCTTTCCCAAAAGATTCCCTGTGTAATTTCATCTTCAACATTATTGGGGCGTGGTTTACGGAAGTTATTATTCCTTTTTTTGTTTCTTTTATTTCCTCCAGGCTTCTATGCTCTACCATAATATAATCTAACCTGGAATACATTCTGTGTACTGATGAGTCTTTTGTACTCGGGTGTTGTATTCGCCATGGATCTACTAGTTGGTATTCATAGATTTTTTTTTTTAACTTCCTGAGTTGTCTTGTTTCTCTGTCTATTGCATTTGAAGTACTGCCTAATCTGTGGTCCATAGAAAAATTCTCCTGCCAATATTAAGTAAAGAGGAAGGCTTGGAAAGCTCTAATGAAGTTATACCTCGTCCCGAATTAAATGGTAAGTGAGTGGACAGGGATAGAGACAGGGGACTATAGCGGTAATCATTAATGAGAGAAACACTTGCAACTTTTTGTAAAGAAATTTTAGCAAAGCAATTTATTATTCAACATGTTTACAGACATACAGACAAAAACAAAAAGAACTATATATACATAGAAACATACTAAAAAATTAGTCCGTTAGTCAGATCGAGTCCTATTTGGAAATGGGGAAGGAGGACTCTAAGGTGACTGAGGAACCGAACATATACAGTATTGGCTAGAGTGGGTTAAAAAAGATCTATACTGTATGTATAGATCATGGGTACAATGGAGCTGTTAGAGAGAGCTGACCGACATGTTTCGCCATACAATGGCTTCTTCAGGGTCACTGAGCCACTTTGTACCGGTAAGGAGTAAGTCTATTAGAATACAGGAGAACAGAGAATTAATTATATAAGACAACATAAGCATATCATTATGGTCTGCAGGAACTCTAAAGACATGTCACCTCAAGGCCATGACCCCACCCGTACACACACTCAGGGCTGAACCACCCAGTCCCGGTAGAGGATAACGATACGTACCGCAAAGCAGCTAAAGCACCAAATCAAGTCGCGGATATGGTCATGTAATTATTCCAAAAAAGCGAGGAACTGCCGAGGGCCTAAAGGGAGCCTGGTAAAGAGCAATGGGTAAAGAAGATACGTATTATACAATGGCAACAAACTGAGTTGATTGCCATACGTGGCTAGCATAGCCTAAAATTACCAAAACTTACCAATGTATATGAAGAAGTTAATCATGAGTGTGGAGCGCCAGACAATGAGAATCATAGTGAAATCTGTATAGCTTAATTGAAGAGCCACTAATTAGGGCAGAGAGAAAAAGAAAAAGTTTGGGAAAGTCATAGGAGAAAGGAGGGCTGAAAGTGCATATATGTGATAGAGAGTGAGAAAACTCACCTGGGAATAAAATGCCTGTATAATTTAAACTGAGCACAGAAAGCCTCAGACAGGGCTATTTGAAAAGGCAACGGATATAAGATGAAATTGGTCCGGTAATGAACAAGGGCCCGTGGCAAAGGAGGAAAAATGGAGATATATATGCTGGTTCAGAGTTCTGAATTTACAATTCAAGGGTTATGTAGAGAGGAAGGATAAAAAACAAACAAAAATGTCAGACCTGAAATGACGAAGATCCAAACGAACTGGCGCTCCAGTATCCACCACCTTGAATGGTGTGGATTAAGCAGGCTTTATAGGTCCTCCACACCTGATCACGGTGATCCGTGATCAGGCGGCGGGCAAATGGGCCTCTCGCGCATGCGCAAGGCAGAGGCACGTTTGCCTACAACACCCATAGTGCTGAGGGATCAGTGGATGCGCGCGCCGCTCACCGCGCGCGCACACAGAGAGATCCTAGCTCAGGAGCCACCCTGAGGACAAGATGGGTACTGAGGGTAAACCAGCTAACATAGGTCCATAGGACCTAATGCGCTGAATCCAATGAAAGAAGTGGAAAAGACCAAATATTTCAAGGGAGAGAGATGGAAGCAGAGCTAATAAATACCGGATGGAAAAGGAGCAAGAGAGAAGTTTGAAGGCTAGGAGGCTAAGCGGGCTGCAAATGTGAAATCGCAGCCCTAGGGTGCCCAAACAGATTCCAATGCGATGAGGAAATGACATTGACCATAGATGGTAACGGCGAGGACAAGGAAGCCCGCAGTAGAGCTGGACCTCACGCCATCCCCACACCGGAGGACAGGGGGGGGGAAAGGAACAGCAACAAGCGATGGGACTGGTGGGGGAGGCGGGGACCCGGACTACCCCATTAATAGGGACCCCACTATTAATGGGGTAGTCCGGGTCCCCTCCTCCCCCACCAGTCCTATCGCTTGTTGCTGTTCCTTCCCCCCCCCCCCTGTCCTCCGGTGTGGGGATGGCGTGAGGTCCAGCTCTACTGCGGGCTTCCTTGTCCTCGCCGTTACCATCTATGGTCAATGTCATTTCCTCATCGCATTGGAATCTGTTTGGGCACCCTAGGGCTGCGATTTCACATTTGCAGCCCGCTTAGCCTCCTAGCCTTCAAACTTCTCTCTTGCTCCTTTTCCATCTGGTATTTATTAGCTCTGCTTCCATCTCTCTCCCTTGAAATATTTGGTCTTTTCCACTTCTTTCATTGGATTCAGCGCATTAGGTCCTATGGACCTATGTTAGCTGGTTTACCCTCAGTACCCATCTTGTCCTCAGGGTGGCTCCTGAGCTAGGATCTCTCTGTGTGCGCGCGCGGTGAGCGGCGCGCGCATCCACTGATCCCTCAGCACTATGGGTGTTGTAGGCAAACGCGCCTCTGCCTTGCGCATGCAGGTGTGGAGGGCCTATAAAGCCTGCTTAATCCACACCATTCAAGGTGGTGGATACTGGAGCGCCAGTTCGTTTGGATCTTCGTCATTTCAGGTCTGACATTTTTGTTTGTTTTTTATCCTTCCTCTCTACATAACCCTTGAATTGTAAATTCAGAACTCTGAACCAGCATATATATCTCCATTTTTCCTCCTTAGCCACGGGCCTTTGTTCATTACCGGACCAATTTCATCTTATATCCGTTGCCTTTTCAAATAGCCCTGTCTGAGGCTTTCTGTGCTCAGTTTAAATTATACAGGCATATTATTCCCAGGTGAGTTTTCTCACTCTCTATCACATATATGCACTTTCAGCCCTCCTTTCTCCTATGACTTTCCCAAACTTTTTCTTTTTCTCTCTGCCCTAATTAGTGGCTCTTCAATTAAGCTATACAGATTTCACTATGATTCCCATTGTCTGGCGCTCCACACTCATGATTAACTTCTTCATATACATTGGTAAGTTTTGGTAATTTTAGGCTATGCTAGCCACGTATGGCAATCAACTCAGTTTGATGCCATTGTATAATACGTATCTTCTTTACCCATTGCTCTTTACCAGGCTCCCTTAAGGCCCTCGGCAGTTCCTCGCTTTTTTGGAATAATTACATGACCATATCCGCGACTTGATTTGGTGCTTTAGCTGCTTTGCGGTACGTATCGTTATCCTCTACCGGGACTGGGTGGTTCAGCCCTGAGTGTGTGTACGGGTGGGGTCATGGCCTTGAGGTGACATGTCTTTAGAGTTCCTGCAGACCATAATGATATGCTTATGTTGTCTTATATAATTAATTCTCTGTTCTCCTGTATTCTAATAGACTTACTCCTTACCGGTACAAAGTGACTCAGTGACCCTGAAGAAGCCATTGTATGGCGAAACATGTCGGCCAGCTCTCTCTAACAGCTCCATTGTACCCATGATCTATACATACAGTATAGATCTTTTTTAACCCACTCTAGCCAATACTGTATATGTTCGGTTCCTCAGTCACCTTAGAGTCCTCCTTCCCCATTTCCAAATGGGACTCGATCTGACTAACGGACTCATTTTTTAGTATGTTTCTATGTATATATAGTTCTTTTTGTTTTTGTCTGTATGTCTGTAAACATGTTGAATAATAAATTGCTTTGCTAAAATTTCTTTACAAAAAGTTGCAAGTGTTTCTCTCATTAATGATTACCGCTATAGTCCCCTGTCTCTATCCCTGTCCACTCACTTACCTCCTGCCAATATTAGTTTACCTTGTTTAAATTCCATTAGGTCTTTCAATATTCCCACCAGATATTTTTTTGGGTTTATGTTGGGGCAGTATACATTAGCAAGTATGTACTTTATACCTTGTATGGATCCAGTGAGGAAAAGAAAACGTCCTTCTGGATCGACTTTTCTCTGTTCTATTATAAAGCGAATATTTTTTCCCAATCCATTAGCCACTCCTTTTGCCCTTCTATTTGGCGAATCTCCATAAAACCATGTTGGTATATTACTTGAATAAATTTTAATATTTGAGTCTTGGGTGATATGTGTCTCCTGCAGAAATATTATTTCAGCCTTACTCCTTTCTAGTTCTTGTAGTATTATACGTCTCTTCCCTGGTGAGTTTAGTCCTCCGTCATTGTATAACAGAATTTTTACACTATTCATATCTTCCATTTCTTTCTAATCCCCGCGTGTCCTCCCGCCCCCCCGGCCCAAACAAATGACCGGGGTGGGGGGGCCCCGCAGGCAGACACACGAGGACATTTCAACTCTAAACCAGGTCGAAGGGTCACTGTATGTTCTTATACCAACAAACCTATTCCCACCCCTTCCCTTCTTCCTACCACATATTTTCCCTCCTCTCACCTCCCACCACCCCTCCACCCCCTCTTTGTTGTTGATGTTTTGACCTAATGGTCTCTAGAGCAGAAGACAATTTTATTTTATTGGGCACTCCCTTGCCTCCTCTGCTCTCCTTTGGCCGAGGTGGAAATCTACTTGGCGCTCTGGGCCCACCTCTCTTGTATTAAGAAAGGGTGGCCCCCTGGGCACACCGTATGTCCCGACCCCTTCTCCCTACCTCCACCATATTTTCTTCCCCCACCCCGATCCCTACACCTATTTTCTTGAGCTCAAGTCCCATTATACTTCAGCTCGTGACGTTATCTCTTGAAAATATGTTTCTTGAGCTCAATTGCCATTGTGTTTCGTCTTGTATCATTGTTTGTTCTTATCTAAGAATTAAGTCTCTAGGATTTTCTGGTGTTGGAATTTCTAGTTTTTTACAGAAATCTGGAATCTCTTCTATAAATCTTAATCTGGCACTTCTTCCATTTCTCTTAGAGATCAAGCATGCAGGGA
This sequence comes from Lithobates sylvaticus, assembly GCA_028564925.1. Taxonomy (NCBI): domain Eukaryota; kingdom Metazoa; phylum Chordata; class Amphibia; order Anura; family Ranidae; genus Lithobates; species Lithobates sylvaticus. Next base: position 148,259,240 of record CM053031.1, on the reverse strand, counting down.
AACCCCAGTTATACTGTATTTCCTGTTCTTGGAAAATTTTTAATAAAGGTTTCAGCGTTCTTCTTCTTCTCAAGGTTTCTTGCGATAGATCCTGGAAAATTTGTATAGTTTTTCCTTCATATTCGATTGGTGGCTTTCTCTTCAAATTCCTCCAGATTTGATTTTTTTCTTCCCAGTTTTTAAATCTAACAATTATGTCTCTTGGTTTTTCCATTGGGAGCCCTTGTGGTTCTCTTATTCTGTGTGCTCTTGCAATTTTTATTATGTTGGTTTCTTCTCTTCCCAAAATAGGGTTAAAAATCTTCTTTATTATTTCTACTAGATTTTCTTCCTATGTAGACTCGAGGGAAACCTCGGATTCTCAGATTTTCCCTTCGTTCTCTATTTTCCTGATCTTCTATTTTATAAGTTTGTTCCTGTTTTTCCTTTTTTAATAAATGTATTTCTCCCCTCAGCTCCTTTATCATTCTTAAATAAGAATCCACTTTTATCTCTACTTCTTTGACTCTTGAGAGCATATGGCCCAAGTCTTTATGAATTGTTGTCATTTCTGCTTTTAAGGAGTTTTCCAGGGCCGTAAACATTTTTTCCATATCCAATTTTGTTGGTAATTGAGCTGTGTGTTGGTCTTCTTCTCTTCTAATAGCTCCTTCTCCATCTACTTCCAAGTCTTGATCTATTCTAAATTCTGAAAGTAAACTACTTTCCACAATTGTCTTATTCTGACCCTTTTTCTCTTTCTTTTCCTTCTTTTCTTTGGTATCAATTTGCCAGCCTTTTGCACTCTGTTGTCTTTCTCCCTCCCCATCTCCTTGTGTTAAATATCTATTCATAGGGCCGGGACTGGGGCCTAAACTGGTCCGTGGTGATTTGGCTACTGCTCCATCCTCTTGCCGTTTTACCCCTCATTTAAAAAAAAAGTCCTTCCCAATAAAAACCAAGGGATGGAATGGGGGGAAACCGGAATAGGAGATCTATCTCTCTTATCTCCCCTGTTTTCTCAAAAATTTTACTCATATACTATTTAGTTCTTTAAAAAAAAATGTCATCTGAGTACAACAGTCTATTATGATTCACATTTTCTCCAGTATATAATGAAACAGCGGAAAAAGGCGAGAAAAAAAAAGGCGAGAAAAAGAAAAGAAGCAATCTCATCAAGTATATCTATATCTTTAAGATATATGTGTTATCCCTTAAATCTCAGTTTTTCTTTATTCACACAGTTCCATGGCACCTCGAATATGTAAAGAAAAGTTTTATAATTTGTAACTCTGTTTATTTATCCATCCGATCCTTAGTTGATCGTTTGCCTGACGATCTCTGTTCATTCATAGATAATACTCTGCTGCAAACCTTTGACCTTTAACATATATACTCCTTTATAGCATCTGGGTTTTTTGCTTGATAAACTGTAAGCATCCTCTCAATATTTCTTATTATAGACTTATTCCTCTTAATTTTGCACTCGCTTCTGTATTGTTTTTTCCATCTCAGACGTTTTTTACGCTTTAAAAAAAAAAGTTTTACTTATCTGCAAAAGGCATCCACCGGCTTCTGTTCGCTCCGGCCCGAGACCTCATTCTCCTCTGTCTGCTCGCTCGGGTCTTTTCGGCACTGTTCGGCCCCTTCTCGTTCCCGTCCGTCCGTTCTTCGCTCTCTGCTGGCTTCTTCCTAGCAGCCAAACACTGAACGCGGATCGCAGCGGGCAGATAGCAGCCAGCGGGTAGCCAGCGGACACCCGGGAAAGGTGACACAGGAGCTCTGCTCGTTCCGCTTGCTCCCTCTCTGTCGTCCACAGGCCCATGAATCCACTTCAGGCACGCCAACAGCTCCCCGTTGTCTCTCCACAGGGGGGTGGGGAACCTCAGCCTAAGGGTGCAGGTAAGAAGGTGCAGTATGCGGTGTGCGGTGTGCGGTATGGGGCCTTAGCTCTTCATCCCTGGAGGCAGGGGGAGAGATCAGAGATTCTTCACGGCATGCAGCCTGCCAGCGCTATTATCAGATTCCTCCCTCTCCTCTTGCTGCGCTGTCGCAGCCATGTTTGCACCTTATAATGCAATCCGCTAGGGTGCCTGGTTCATCACAACCTCACAACTAGCAGCCCCTAACAATAAAATAAAAATACAATATTATGTAGCACTGACCCCCGAAGGAGCTGCTGGTTTGATTTGGGCCTGCACTCGGCTTATAAACCCCACTAATTTGGCTCAGTCCCCTTGACACAGCTGTGGTGCAATGCAATACAGTACAAAATAATACAATACAATATACCTGTATTGTAACCTCAGGGTCCACTGGCTCCACCTGCTGGGAGAAAACAATACTCCACACAACTGGATACTTAACCAAAATATATTTTACTGTGAATATATTCAAAAGGGTGATTACAGTGATTGTGCTGTCATTCCAACATAGAACAACAGCACAATGGATTTCAATATAACAATTGCAAACAATATAAATACATGGGAGCTCCCCCTACTTTTATAGCTATGTGTGAGATCTCACTTAAAGTACTTTGTCTTTAATCTTCGTGTCTTCGCTAGCTAGAGTAACTTCTTGATGATTTGTAATTCAAAGGTTTAAGTAAGTCAAGTTGAGTTAAAGATGCTCCTGGTATAACTTCAGTAAACTATATTACAAAGCTGGAGATGCCAAAGCAGATAGGCCTCATGCCTGCCTAGTGTCAGTTACTATACTCCTCCTCCGTGGAACTGTAAATCCCAGTGAGGCCTGTATATCAGTCTGACTGAGTGTAAAAGTTAACAAACTGTATGCCGTAGCCCGCTCACCGACTGGATCGGGACTCCGTATAGTAGCTTTGGCCCGGTGACTGCAGCTTGCTTCTCCGTCAGCTGGCTCCGTCACACTGTTCCACTCCGCTGGGTAAGTCCGGTCCTCCGATGCTCAAACGAGTGTCTCTGGATCTTTTCAATCCGGTCACTGTACCTCTAGCACCAGCAGGTCTCTCACACAACAAGCGGGATTGCGATCCGCAATGGCTGTAGGCCGCTTTCTCCAGGTTGGCCTCCTCACAAGTCCTCACAGGCAGGCCATGCGATCCCAAGAGGCCCAAAATGGCCGCTCGGGTTCCTTTTATGTCCTACCCAGCATGCACCCAGAGAGAGTGTCCCTGGGTAGGTCGTCAAGCATCCTGGGTAAAAAGGTCAACCTTCTGATGTAAATAACAGTCACTTCCTGTATTAGTCTTTGTGCTTTAAAAGCAATAATCATTTAAATTCACTATCAGTATTTGGCCGCTAGATGGCGCCAAATACTGACCCACAGAAATGTCCATAGACTTTTGATTATAACATGCAACACACATTAATAAGCAAGAATGTCAGCGCTACACACTCCCCCTACTTTTTCCCTTCACAATGTTTACTCTATCCTGTATTTTTGCTTCTATACGATTATACAATACAGACAGAGGATCTTCCCACCAATTTTCATGTGATGGGGAGCTGTCCTGTGCACTCACAGCTGATACTACCGTGTCTGGTACAGATGTGCTAAGGGGTGAGCTGGGGTTGTCCCTCACACAATCAGAAGCAGAGGAACCAGGCAGTTCAGGGTTTCTTTTGCTGACAATTTGAGATGCTTCAGAGCATTCGCCCAATGTATCATAATTCAGTCTCTGTGGTGGGTGAATGTCTCTATTTGTTCTTTGCCTTTTCGGGGTATCCACTCCTCTTGGGTAAATGTCCTCATCCCTCATCTTAGGAGCTAAGAATGGAGAGTAAACAGGCATACAGTACTTGGCTCTGTGTTATGAGTTGTCGGCACAAATTCTGGGGCCTCTGCCCTAAGAGCCCCATTATTATCTCCTCCTACTCTTGGGGAGACACAGCCAACTCATCTCCGCTTCTTCATCCTCATCTGCAGAGGGCGCAGGCTGAGATCTGGTTACTGGCCTGCGCACTGGCCTTATTCTGACTGCTTCTGTGAGGGGTAAGAGGTGATTCCGATGCCAGGTTTTTACTGGCCCAGTTTTTCCTTCTGGCTTGATTTCATATGCTGGGAGCCCTGGGAGCTTCCTACACACAACATATGGCTGTGGTCTCCAGCGATCAGCGAACTTATGTTTGCCTGGGATGCCTAGACTCCTCTGTAAAATCCGGTCACCTGGTTGAAGATCTTGAAATCTTACTCTTAGATCAAAGTTCCTCTTATTGCTATTTTCTCTGGCGTTCGAGGTGGCTTGAGCCTGCTCATAAGCTATCTTCAAGTTCCTCCGCAGTCTGTCCACATACCCTCGATGAGAGGTCTCTGATGTGTGGTCCAAGGAGGTCCCAAAGGCTAGATCTACTGGTAGTCTGGCTTCATGGCCGAACATTAGTCTGTAAGGGGAATACCCAGTAGCGTCATTTTTGGTACTATTGTAGGCATGAACCAGTGCAGTGATGTGTCTACTCCAATGGGGTTTCCTCTCTGCCGTTAAAGTCCCCAACATGTTCAGAAGAGTCCTGCTCAACCTTTCCGGTTGAGGGTTCCCTTGAGGGTGGTAGGGAGTAGTCCTGGTCTTTTGTATGCCTAGTAGATCAAATAGTCTTTTTATCAGCGAGCTCTCAAAGTCTCTTCCTTGGTCCGAGTGTATCTGTTGAGGTAGACCATAATGGACAAAGAACTTTTCCACGAGATTCTTTGCTACTGTAGCTGCTTGCTGGTCTCCAGTAGGGAACACTTAAGCTTAGCGGGTGAAGTGATCTGTAACCACTAAGATGTCCACTTGCCCACTCAGGTCGGATTCCAAACAGAGAAAATCTATGCAGACCAGGTCCATTGGCCCTTGGCTCTCCAAGTGGCCCCTTGGGGCGGCCCTCTGGGGCAAAGTCTTTTGTTGTATGCACCTGAGGCAAGAATGACAATAGCTCTCCACTTCGGTCCTCATCTGTGGCCAGTAGATCCTGTCCCTCACTAGTTGGAGAGTCCTCTCGGCTCCTAAATGGCTGTGGTGGTCATGCAGAGCGATCAACACCCTCTCTCTGTGCTTCTCTGGCAGGGGCAGCTGCCACTTCTCTTCGGGATCTTCAGAGGGGCCCCTTCGGTAGACCACCCCTTGCTGTAACTGCAACCGATCCCACTCTTTCTGCAGTAGCCGGGCTTCTTTCCGGTCACTCTTCTGCAGCAGATCAGGTTGTTTGCCTTCCAGTGCCTTCAGTACCAGCCCACAGAGTGAGTCCTCCTCTTGATCTCTCCTGAGGTCTTTTTTTGAAAGCTTGGGCAGACCCTCTTGGGTGATCTGGGAGACATTACAATAGCATCTGGGCACCCTCAGTGAGGACACCCCCACTTCTTCAGCTCTGGCTCCCCCTTTTCCTTGCTGGCCTGTCCCTTCACAGAGGGATCTTACTCCTTCAGGGGTAAGTTGAGTCCAGTCTTCTGAGGGGCTCTGGGAGTCATGGGGCCTTCTTGACAAGGCATCCGCATCTCGGTTACCAACCCCTGGTCTGTACTTCAGGCTGAAGGTAAACGCAGAGAGAGCAGCCAGCCACCTGTGGCCGGTGGCGTCCAGCTTCGCGATGGTAAGCAAGTATGTGAGGGGGTTGTTGTCCGTCTTGACTACAAATTCAGCCCCGTAAAGGTAGTCCTTTAACTTGTCCACCACTGCCCACTTCAGAGCCAGAAATTCAAGCTTATGAGTCGGATAGTTTCTTTCGGCAGGAATTAAACTTCTGCTCACATAGGCAATGGGCCGTAGATGCCCATCCTGCTCTTGGTAGAGCACTCCTCCTAGTCCGTCTCGGCTGGCATCCACATGTAACTCGTATGGTTTGGCAGGGTCTGCATAGGCCAAAACCGGAGCAGTGGTAAGGTTCCACTTCAAATGTCTGAAGGTTTCCTCACATTCTGGAGTCCACTGGTCCTGGATGGACTCCTTTTGGCTTCCTTCCTGGGCCCTTCCTTTGGCTTCCCCGACTGATCTGGGTCTACACCAGCTTCTTCCTGGTTTTTTAGGAGCTCGGTGAGTGGGTGGGCTATTTTTGCGAACCCTTCCACGAACCTCCTGTAGTACAAGCAGAAACCTAGAAATGCCCTGAGTTCAGTCACGTTGGTAAGCCTGGGCCAAGAAGTGACTGCTTCCAACTTTGCAGGATCAGTTGCCACTCCCTCTTCAGACACAATGTGTCCTAGGTACTTCACTGAGGGTTGGTAGAATTGGCATTTCTCCATGGAGAGCTTCAGGCCTTCATTGTGAAGTCTCGTCAGGACCTTCTCTAGGCGCTCTTCGTGTTCTTCCAACATTCTCCCAAACACTATGACGTCATCCAGGTAGACCAGTACTTCAATCAGGTTCATGTCGCCCACTGTCTTTTCCATCAATCTCTGGAAGGTTTCTGGGGCTCCAGACAGACCTTGTGGCATCCGATTAAACTCAAAGAAACCCACGGGGGTGATAAAAGTGGTCTTCTCTCTATCTTCAGGGGACATGGGGATCTGATAGTACTTACTCTTCAGGTCCAGCACACTGAACCACTTTGCCCCCGACAGGCTTTGTAAAGCATCCTCTATCCGAGGTGTGGTGTACTGGTCAGGAATGGTCCTCCGGTTCAGGGTCCTATAGTCGATGCATAGTCGTAGGGACCCGGTTTTCTTTCTTACCACCACTATTGGGGAGGCGTAAGGACTCCTGGACTCTCGGATAATGCCCGTTTTTTTGAGTTCAGCCAACTGTTCCCTCAAGTCATCAAGATCCCCCAGTGGGATTCGCCTGACTCTCTCCCGAAAGGGCTTGTCTTCCTCCAGCCGAATTCGGTGGGTTGCACTCTTTGCCAGCCCCACGTCAAACTCACTTTTAGAGAAAGCTGTCCTCCATCTCAGAAGTTGGGCTTTAGTTCTCTCCATCCATTCAGGAGTGAGAGGTGGGTTTTTCGGGCAGAATTCTTCCTGAGAAATCTCGCTGCTTGTTCTACTGTTAAATCACACGCCGAGACTGGGGTGGCTGGGCTGACTTGTCCTAACAGTGTTCTGGCTGGCACCCTCACTGGCACAGCTGCTGTGTTGCGGACACTGATTTAAATCTTGCCTTTTCTCCTCTTCAATGCCTTGGTTGGCAAGACTTCAGGGATAAGTTCCAACCCTTTATGTTTTTCTTGGCTTGAAGTCTCAAGGACAATGAAAGAGCTCTCAGGTACTTCACCTGGCTGGACCAGTCTCTCCTTCTTATCCAGAAGCCAGATCTTTCCCACCCCCTCTTGTGGGGCCTCCTCTTCTTGTTTAAGATCTCGGTAGACCTGGGCCAGTATGGGGTGTATTTTCATGGGGAGGGGTCTTCTCTGCAATACAAGAGGTGTAAGTAACCTTCTCACTAAGTCAGTGTTCGTCCCACTGATGAGGGAAGTCTTGTCGGCCCCTGGAGGGCGAGGGCACACCACTGCCAGGGTGTCAAAGGTTTAAGCCTTGCTGGTGGTACTCGGGTCAAAAGTAAGTTTGACAGGCAGGTAACCATCATACGGGAAATTCTGGGTCCCTAGATATGTGATCTCCAGCTCCTCCAGCTTTTGTAATGTTAGATGCTTGAGGTGTTTGTCATAGAAGTCCCTGTAGAGCAATGTCACTTGAGCTCCAGTGTGCAGCAGGGCCTTTGTGTATATTCCCTCTATCTGGATGGGAACAATTGGGGAGGCCCCCACTAACTTGGGAGGGAGTCCCCGGAGGGTGGTACTTTTGGCCTGCTTAGTGGCTTGTACCTTGGCAGTTGGTTTTCTTGGCCTCTCCTTCTTCCATCTTGACTTTATTGCAGCCCCAGGGGTCTGGTGCGTACGGGTTGAGTTGGAGTTAACAATGGTATTCGGGCGCCCAGTTGACTACTTCACTGGGGCCCTCTGAAGTTTTCCGCTGGCTTTGGTGATTTTGTCCCCGTTCTTGGGCTTGGGCACACCCGCTTGAGATGTCCGACCCCTCCACAGTTGAAGCAGGCTCTGGTTTCCTTCACTGCCGTGGGACTTGTCAGTTCTTTTGGTGCTTGAATTCCCCTATCGGTGGGAACGGTGTGCCGGGCAGTCAACAGGGCCATCTCCATCAACTGTGCCACCTGTGTCTGGAGAAGTTCTATTTGAGGGTCGCCACATGTGGCACTAGCTGCCCTGATTTCAACCACTGATTTTGGCCCTTGAATTTTATCTCTTTTTCGCTCAAGGATGGGCTCCTTCTTCCTAAACGGTCCGGATCAGATCCGGGTACTTTAGGATGCCACCATCTTGACGGGCCATTAACTGGAGCATGATGGGGTCCAATGGTTGGGCACCCTTCAGGACTTTGCCCTTGTTTCATCCACTTACCTGGGATCTAATCCTTTCTTCAACAAGATCTGATGCAGGACTTTGTCCAACTGTCCTATGTACTCGGACAGTTTTTCTCCCGCTTGTTGATAGGTGTGCTCTAATTGGTTAATTAGGTCGGAGACCTTCTCTGTCCGTCCGAAGACATCCTGTATGATATCTAAGTAGTCCTGAGCCACGTAGTTCTGCTTGCTGAGCTTCAGATTTCGGCTAGCTTCTGAAGCAGGACCTCTCAGACTCTCAGCAATCCTTTGCTTCTTGTGTTTTTCAGGGATGTCCCACACATCCAGTCCCTGGGTAGTCTGTTCTAGCCAGTCTCCTCAAAGTTTCCTTCCTCCAGGGGTACAGGTTCCCTTCCTGAGAAGATGCTAAGTTTCTGGTAGGCATTTCCAGAGTATGCAGGGTTCCCCTTCGGGCACTTCGCCACAAAGTCTCCTAGTGCTGTAAGTAGCTCTGGCTCGATTGTGGTTGAGTGTGACCAGGAGGGAACTTTTGCTTTTATTGACTTCTCCTGGTTGGAGCTGACAGGGCCTTCACCTTGCCTCTCTAGGTGTGTCAGGCAGAATTTGGTTCTGTCAGACAGTTTCACACTGGTACCTTGGAAACTCTTAGGGACACCTTTCCTCCACTCCAGTAGTGCGTAAGTGCGATCGGTCCCATGGTCTGGTCTTACTGCGACCACATAGGCCTTCCTGTCTGGGGACAATGCTTGCACAATTTCCTTAACTTGTTTTTCTCCCCAGTCCTCTCCTGGGAGTTCATAGGCCACGCTCACTTCTGATCGTGTACCTTCTGCTTCGCACCATTGGACCACTGTGGTGGGGTCCATAGTGGCACCAAGGGGGCGGGCTTGCTTGCAGAGTGACAGGATCTCGGATGAGCCCCCATGTGTAGCACTGACCCCCCCGAAGGAGCTGCTGGTTTGATTTGGGCCTGCACGCTGCTAATAAACCCCACTAACTTGGCTCAGTCCCCTTGACACAGCTGTGGTGCAATGCAATACAGTACAAAATAATACAATACAATATACCTGTATTGTAACCTCAGGGTTCACTGGCTCCACCTGCTGGGAGAAAACAATACTCCACACAAATGGATACTTAACCAAAATATATTTTACTGTGAATATATTCAAAGGGGTGATTACAGTGATTGTGCTGTCATTCCAACATAGAACGATGGCACAATGGATTTCAATATAGCAATTGCAAACAATATAAATACATGGGAGCTCCCCCTACTTTTATAGCTATGCGTGAGATCTCACTTAAAGTACTTTGTCTTTAATCTTCGTGTCTTCGCTAGCTAGAGTAACTTCTTGTAATTAATCTAAAGGTTTAAGTAAGTCAAGTTGAGTTAAAGATGCTCCTGGTATAACTTCAGTAAACTATATTACAAGGCTGGTGATGCCTAGTGTCAGTTACTATACTCCTCCTCTGTGGAACTGTAAATCCCAGTGAGGCCTGTATATCAGTCTGACTGAGTGTAAAAGTTAACAAACTGTATGCCGTAGCCCGCTCACCGACTGGATCGGGACTCCGTATAGTAGCTTTGGCCCGGTGACTGCAGCTTGCTTCTCCGTCAGCTGGCTCCATCACTCTGTTCCACTCCGCTGGGTGAGTCCAGTCCTCCGATGCTCAAACGAGTGTCTCTGGATCTTTCCAATCCGGTCACTGTACCTCTAGCACCGTCAGGTCTCTCACACAACAACCGGGATTGCGCTCCGCAATGGCTGTAGGCTGCTTTCTCCGGGAGGCCTCCTCACAAGTCCTTACAGGCAGACCATGCGATCCCAAGAGGCCCAAAATGGCCGCTCGGGTTCCTTTTATTTCCTACCCAGCATGCACTGCCAGAGAGAGTGTTCCTGGGTAGGTCGTCAAGCATCCTGGGTAAAAAGGTGAACCTTCTGATGTAAATAACAGTCACTTTCTGTATTAGTCTTTGTGATTTAAAAGCAATAATCATTTAAATTCACTATAAGCATATGGCCGCTAGATGGCGCCAAATACTGACTGTAGAATTCGATAATAATTGTAGAAAACTATATACCACTACAGCCTATATATTATCTCATCTATGTATCAATTACTTTGTCTAGTCCCTGTAGATTAGTTAGTCTGTTAAAACTATGAGCGCATGCTACTGTTAGTATCACAATAATACATTTAGTTATGAAACCAAACACACGGCTTAAGAATAATCAAATCTCATTTATTTCCCAAGGAAATAAGAAAGCCAACGTGTATTAAAAGGGGGTTACAAAATTACATAGCATACAGCAAGACTACAATACAATGATATACTGTACAGTTACAAAACAATACAATGATCTACTTAACACATCCTCGTGGCTGGTCTCTTGATGGAGAAAGAGAGAAATGTCCACATGGTTATGCCCAAATCATCATCCAAAGTAGGCCTCACGATGGCCGGATAACAGCTTAGCAGAGAACAGCCTCATGTCAATGCTTCCCAGCAAACAGACAGAATGACCCAGAGGGAGCGCTCTCTGCCACAATCCGTTTTTAACAAACTCACTCATTCAAAACCCCCCCCCCCCCTTGCCAATCCCATTTGCTTTGCATCCAATAGACATCGCGAAGAGGTAATCCAGGAAACATGCTGTATTGTCCACTAGGGGCAGCGTCTCTATTAGCCTTGAGCCGTCTTCACCGCAGGTGGGCCTGAGCCAAGCCATTGTTCCTATGATTACAAAGCTTGATATGCTTCATTTCAACTGAGGCAACCTGGCTTATAAAAACAGGAAGTGAATCGCAGAAATATTACATGAGTTCATATTGAATCCAAAACTGACCCATAGAAATGTCCATAGACTTTTAACATGCAACACACATTAATAAGCAAGAATGTCAGCGCTACAATTATATTTGCACAGGTATGGGAATAACATTAATTTTTTTCCCCCATTTTTACACTTTAAAACAAGGCCTTATTCCCCTCTGTAGTTGTAGGCTTTGTGGATAAATTAATATTTGAAATTTAAAAAGCGACACTGAAATTAAGACTTTTCCCTGGTTTTGCTGCAGAATCTTGGCAGTCTGACAGCCTTCTAATGGAAACAACTTTCAGATGCTGTAAGCTGCGACCAACTAAAACCAGCCTCCAACCATTCACACCTCAATGTATTTCAGTAGTGGTTGTTCACATATGAACTCTTATGCACTGATGTTCCAAAAGTTACATGATCTATTTTTGAGGCAGAATTGGGAGTATTTGGCCCCAGAGATATAAATGGGAATGCCTAAAATTGCGCAAATCAAGCTTTTTCAGGTGTTTTCTGGGTGTTTTTTAGGCTGTAAGGATGGGTCCCCCTGCCCTAGTGGTTTCCATTGCCCAATACAAAAACGTCTGTAGCTTGAATACACCAATAAGGAAAAAGACCACTTTAGTACCACATCCATTATTGCATAAATCAGCTAAAAAAAAACAGTAAAGTAAGTCAGACTTCTGGTACAGATGGGACCACGCTTGTATTAAAATTAAAATATAGCTTTATTTCATAAACCAACACCTTTAAAATCCAAACTGGATCAATATGGTCCTGAAAATAGCATTATGAGCAACTTTACAACGTATACTCCTCATTCCTAACAGAAATGACTGATAGCTATCATTCACAATCTAGGTCTATATTTTTTACATATTATATAATCAATGACATTCGGCCTTGTGGTGATGGATCCTCTTAAGTCAGCATGTTTCTCAACTAGCTTCTTTGGGACAAACCGAGGACCCAGCAAGGAGGTGCAGCATTTACTAAATACAGAGAAAAACTTTATTAAAATATGATATTAGTTAAATATCACATATTTGATATATATTGTGAATAAAATACTCATTCATAACAGGATTGTAGACGCACCAATACATGCTATGTTTGCACCTATAAACTGCAGCAACCAGACAGATACTGGGACAAAACGATGGACCAAAGAACTGGTGGCATTCAAAAGCACTTCAATGCAATGGAAAAATATTGCTTGGATATAAATAATTATAGATACTGTTACCAAAGCCTTATAATATAGAACCCCTGTCTATGTAACACCCAAGAAAGTCTATATAGAAAAACTTACATACTATTTGCTAGAAGTCACACTCAATATGTTATCGTGTGATTAGGAGTCATCATGTTAAAGGGGCAGTGGACCCTGCTCCTATTGCACCTGTGTACAGGAAGGTACATCTTTTAGGCTTCTGAATTGGATGATGCAAGCAAAACACCTTGTAGGTTGTCAAACCAAGAGGGTGGCATACATCCTGTTCTGCCAATATGGGGCCTTCTATGTGCTAAAAAGGCCTGTTTGGTAAAGAATTTACTACATAAGAAAGGGATTTCCAAATACACTAATTGGCAGACATGCAGGGCTGCATCACAACTACAATACATCTATATTTAGATTTGTACCACTAAATATATTAAAGTGTTTGTTATCCCAGCATTTCATATTCCTGATATGTACCAGGTACTTTTTTGAAAATGTATCCTGTTCTTTTTTGTATTGCTTTCTGTGTGTGAAATCCCTTGTGCTCTTGCATGTCCCTATGCTTTCCTATTAAAAACTGACCACACTAAGCAAGAGAGAACACGTGGTCAGTTCTCTAACTCTTCCCGGAAATCAGACTGTTATCATCCAATGATCAGACTTGTCCTAACAAGCCCCCTCTGCACAGCCTCTCACTGGGAAGCTTAGTGTGCTACTGCTTCTCCTCCTCACAGCTCTTATGCAGCTGAGAACAGAGGGAATGTGATCACTTATAAAAAAAAACATTATAAATACCCTTTTCTCCTTTTTTATATCTATACACAAATGTTTTGACTTTCATTTCAGTTTTAACCACTTCAGCCCGGACCATTTGGCAGCCAAAGGACCAGAGGTCTTTTTTCAATTTCGCACTGCACTACTTTAACTGGTAATTGCGCGGTCATGCAATTTTGTAACCAAACGAAATTTGCGTCCTTTTCTTCCCACAAATAGAGCTTTCTTTTGATGGTATTTGATTGCCTCTGTGATTTTTATTTTTTGCGATATAAACGGAAAAAAGAGCGAAAATTTGGGAAAAAAAAAAGAGATTTTCTACTTTTTGTTATAAAAAAAATCTAATAAACTCAATTTTAGTCAAACATTTGGGCCAAAATGAATTCAGCCACATGTCTTTAGTAAAAAAAATGCCAATAAGCGTATATTTATTGGTTTGCGCAAAAGTTATAGCGTCTACAAACTAGAGTACATTTTCTGGAATTTACACCGCTTTTAATTTATGACTGCCTATTTCATTTCTTGAGGTGCTAAAATGGCAGAGAAGTACAAAACCCCCCCAAATGACACCATTTTGGAAAGTAGACACCCCAAGCTATTTGCTGAGAGGCATGTTGAGCCCATTGAATATTTTTTTTTTTAGTCCCAAGTGATTGAATAAAGACAAAAATAAAAAAGATTTTTTTTTTTTTTTCAAAAAGTTGTCACTAAATGATATATTGCTCACACATGCCATGGTTATATGTGGAGATGCACCCCAAAATACATTTTGCTGCTTCTCCCGAGTATGGGGATACCACATGTGTGGGACTTTTTGGGAGCCTAGCCGCGCACGGGGCCACGAAACCCAATCAACGCCTTCAGGGTTTCTAAGGGTGCAAATCTTTGATTTCACTCCTCACTACCTATCACAGTTTTGAAGGCCATAAAATGCCAAAATAGCACAAAACCCCCCCAAATGACCCCATTTTGGAAAGTAGACACCCCAAGCTATTTGCTGAGAGGCATGTTGAGTACATGGAATATTTTATATTTTGCCACAAGTTGCGGGAATATTACAAACTTTTTTTTTTTTTTGCCCAAAGTTGTCACTAAATGATATATTGCCCACACATGCCATGGGCATATGTGGAATTACACCCCAAAATACATTCTGCTGCTTCTCCTGAGTACGGGGATACCACATGTGTGGGACTTTTTGGGAGCCTATCCGCATACGGGACCCCGAAAACCAAGCACCGCCTTCAGGATTTCTAAGGGCATAAATTTTTGATTTCACTCCTCACTACCTATCACTACCTATCACAGTTTTGAAGGCCATAAAATGCCAAGATGGCACAAAACCCCCCCAAATGACCCCATTTTGGAAAGTAGACACCCCAAGCTATTTGCTGAGAGGCATGTTGAGCCCATTGAATATTTTTTTTTTTAGTCCCAAGTGATTGAATAAAGAAAAAAAAAAAAAAAAAAAATGTATTCAAAAAGTTGTCACTAAATGATATATTGCTCACACATGCCATGGTTATATGTATAATTGCACCCCAAAATACATTTTGCCACTTCTCCTGAGTACGGGGATACCACATGTGTGGGACTTTTTGGGAGCCTAGCCGCGCACGGGGCCACGAAACCCAATCAACGCCTTCAGGGTTTCTAAGGGTGCAAATCTTTGATTTCACTCCTCACTACCTATCACAGTTTTGAAGGCCATAAAATGCCAAAATTGCACAAAACCCCCCAAAATGACCCCATTTTGGAAAGTAGACACCCCAAGCTATTTGCTGAGAGGCATGTTGAGTACATGGAATATTTTATATTTTGCCACAAGTTGCGGGAATATTAAACTTTTTTTTTTTTTGCCCAAAGTTGTCACTAAATTATATATTGCCCACACATGCCATGGGCATATGTGGAATTACACCCCAAAATACATTCTGCTGCTTCTCCTGAGTACGGGGATACCACATGTGTGGGACTTTTTGGGAGCCTATCTGCATACGGGACCCCGAAAACCAAGCAACGCTTTCAGGATTTCTAAGGGCATAAATTTTTGATTTCACTCCTCACTACCTATCACTACCTATCACAGTTTTGAAGACCATAAAATGCCAAGATGGCACAAAACCCCCCCAAATGACCCCATTTTGGAAAGTAGACACCCCAAGCTATTTGCTGAGAGGCATGTTGAGCCCGTTGAATATTTTTTTTTTTTAGTCCCAAGTGATTGAATAAAGACAAAAAAAATAAATAAAAAAAATGTATTCAAAAAGTTGTCACTAAATGATATATTGCTCACACATGCCATGGTTATATGTGGAATTGCACCCCAAAATACATTTTGCTGCTTCTCCTGAGTATGGGGATACCACATGTGTGGGACTTTTTGGGAGCCTAGCCGCGTACGGGGCCCCGAAACCCAAGCACCGCCTTCAGGATTTCTAAGGGTGCAAATTTTTGATTTCACTCCTCACTACCTATCACAGTTTCGAAGGCCATAAAATGCCAAAGTAGCACAAAACCCCCCCAAATGACCCCATTTTGGAAAGTAGACACCCCAAGCTATTTGTTGAGAGGCATGGTGAGTATTTTACATTTTTTTCTTTTTTCAATTTTCAAAACATTGTGACAAAAAGCGAGATCTGCAAAATACTCACCATACCTCTCAGCAAATAGCTTGGGGTGTCTACTTTCCAAAATGGGGTCATTTGGGGGTGGTTTGTGCCATCTGGGCATTCCATGGCCTCCGAAACTGTGATTGGCAGTGAGGAGTGAAATAAAAAAATTACACCCTTAGAAAGCCTGAAGGCGGTGCTTGGATTTTGGGGTCCCGTACGCGGCTAGGCTCCCAAAAAGTCCCACACATGTGGTATCCCCGTACTCAGGAGAAGCAGCAGAATGTATTTTGGGGTGTAATTCCACATATGCCCATGGCATGTTTGAGCAATATATCATTTAGTGACAACTTTTTGTAAAAAAAAATATTATTTTTTTTTTTTTCATTATTCAATCTCTTGGGACCAAAAAAAAAAAATATTTAATGGGCTCAACATTGCTCTCAGCAAATAGCTTGGGGTGTCTACTTTCCAAAATGGGGTCATTTGGGGGGGGGTTTGAACTGTCCTGGCATTTTATGCACAACATTTAGAAGCCTATGTCACACGTCACCCACTCTTCTAACCACTTGAAGATAAAGCCCTTTCTGACACTTTTTGTTTACATGAAAACATATTTTTTTTTTGCAAGAAAATTACGTTGAACCCCCAAACACTATATATATTGTTAAAGCAAAGGCCCTACAGATTAAAATGGTGGGTGTTGCATTTTTTTTTTTCCACACAGTATTTGCGCAGCGATTTTTCAAACGCATTTTTTGTGGAAAAAATACACTTTTTTTTATTTTAATGCACTTAAACACACTATATTGCTCAAATTTTTGATGAAATAAAAAATATGATCTTAGGCCGAGTACATGGATACCAAACACGACATGCTTTAAAATTGCGCACAAACACACAGTGGCGACAAACTACATACATTTTTAAAAGCCTTTAAAAGCCTTTACAGGTTACCACATTAGATTCACGGAGGAGGTCTACTGCTAAAATTACTGCCCTCGATCTGACCTTCGCGGTGATACCTCACATGCATGGTGCAATTGCTGTTTACATATGACGCCAGACCGACGCTTGTGTTCGCCTTTGCGCAAGAAAAGGGGGGGCAGGGGTGCTTTTTTTTTTTTTTTTTTTAGTTTTTCTTTTTATTTAGCTTTTTTATTTTATTTTTAAACTGTTCCTTCCATTTTTTTTTCTTAGTTGTCATTTTTATTGTTATCGCAGGGAATGTAAATATCCCCTATGATAGCAATAGGCAGTGACAGGTACTCTTTTTTTGAAAAAATTGGGGTCTATTAGACCCTAGATCTTTCCTCTGCCCTCAAAGCATCTGACCACACCAAGATCGTGTGATAAAATGCTTTCCCAATTTCCCAATGGCGCGGTGGGTATGCCCACCATTAGAATACCTCCCTTCATCCACCCACTTCTAATGATGGGCATACATGCACCATTTATATATGCCGAAGCATGGGGGCATCCTCCCGCAAAAAAAGTTATGCCACGTACACATGGTCGCACTTTTTTCGACCGTATGTACGTGGCATTAGGAGCAAAATCGCTCCTCCGCCCTCTGCTGCCCCCATGCTTCGGCATATATGCTCTTTTTTTTAACTGTGGTGGTGAAATCACCTCCTACAGCGTTGGAGTCGCGGCTTTATGTATCGTGGGAGCAAACGCTGTTGCTGTCAAGATAAATAAATCCACGCTGCAACTGAATGGCGTACCTGCTAAGCAAATAATGGTTAACATTAAAACTAAGTAACATTACAGTATAACAGTAAGACCTTACCATACCATACCTGCAAAGCAAATACCAAAAAAAAAACATAGTAAAAAATAAAACATTTTGTTAACGCAACCGGTGCCTAAAATATATATATGCCGAAGCATGGGGGCATCCTCCCGCAAAAAAGTTATGCCACGTACACATGGTCGCACTTTTTTCGACCGTATGTACGTGGCATTAGGAGCAAAATCGCTCCTCCGCCCTCTGCTGCCCCCATGCTTCGGCATATATGCTCTTTTTTTTAACTGTGGTGGTGAAATCACCTCCTACAGCGTTGGAGTCGTGGCTTTATGTATCG
This sequence comes from Lithobates sylvaticus, assembly GCA_028564925.1. NCBI lineage: Eukaryota > Metazoa > Chordata > Amphibia > Anura > Ranidae > Lithobates > Lithobates sylvaticus. Next base: position 148,241,475 of record CM053031.1, on the reverse strand, counting down.
TGGGAGCAAACGCTGTTGCTGTCAAGATAAATAAATCCACGCTGCAACTGAATGGCGTACCTGCTAAGCAAATAATGGTTAACATTAAAACAAAGTAACATTAGAGTATAACAGTAAGACCTTACCATACCATACCTGCAAAGCAAATACCAAAATAAAAACATAGTAAAAAATAAAACATTTTGTTAACGCAACCGGTGCCTAAAATATATATATGCCGAAGCATGGGGGCATCCTCCCGCAAAAAAGTTATGCCACGTACACATGGTCGGACTTTTTTCGACCGTATGTACGTGGCATTAGGAGAAAAATCGCTCCTCCGCCCTCTGCTGCCCCCATGCTTCGGCATATATGCTCTTTTTTTTAACTGTGGTGGTGAAATCACCTCCTACAGTGTTGGAGTCGCGGCTTTATGTATCGTGGGAGCAAACGCTGTTGCTGTCAAGATAAATAAATCCGCGCTGCAACTGAATGGCGCACCTGAAAACAAAAAAATTGTTAACAATAAAACATACCTGAAAAGCAAGCATGATAAAACATAATAAAACATTGCAGAATAGAGTAAAAAAGAGCAACAATAGAGAGAGAGAGAGAGAGAGAGTAACAATAAAACGACAACTATTTTTGTTTTTTTATTTTATATTTTTTTGGGGGGTTTTTTTTTTTGTACTTTTTTTTTTTTTTTTTTTTTTTTTTTTTTACACTTTTTTTTTTTTAACTATAACTATAATTTTAACTGTAACGGTCGGGTCTCAAAATGCGATGGCATTCTTGAGACCCTGCAACTATAATTTTAACTGCAACGGTCGGGTCTCAAAATGCGATGGCATTCTTGAGACCCTGTGAAAGTGTATCCTAGCCTGTGAAATGCTGTACCCTACGCTAAAACCTCACTAGTTCGTGGTAGCGTTCAAAACATTCACCAACGCAGAGACCAGGATTGTCAGGACAGCGTGGACAATAATAACGGCTGTCACGCCTACATCCGTGCTTGCTGCAGACACGACATCTTTTTTGGGGGGCTCGTTGGGTAGGGGTACTCGGGAGGACATAAGGGTAATGCCTCTCATGCAGCCGGCTTACTGCATTTGGTAGGGGATGGTGAGGTGTGGAATCGCCTGGATACAGGAGTTCCATGACAACCGCTCCCTGGAATTCAAGGAAGGGTAACGTCCCGCCTGAAGCTCCGTATAGCACATGAGCATTCAGCAAAGCCAATTGGAATAAATAAATAGACACTTTTTTGTACCAGCGTCTAGCCTTACGGGCAACTAGGTACGGCGCCAACAACTGGTCGTTGAGGTCCACCCCCCCCATATTAAGGTTGTATTCGTGGACACAGAGGGGTTTCGTCACAACACCAGCCGCCGTACGAATTTGGACTGTCGTGTCTGCATGAAGGGAGGTAAGAAGGAAAACATTCTTATTATCCCTCCACTTCACAGCGAGCAAGTTATTACACTTCAAGCAGGCTCTCTCCCCCAGCCTAAGACGGGAATCTACAAGCCGCTGGGGAAAGCCCCGGCGATTAGGTCGCACGGTGCCACATGCTCCAATCTGCTGATCAAACAAGTGACTAAACAGTGGCACGCTCGTGTAATAATTGTCCACGTACAAGTGGTACCCCTTTCCGAATAAGGGTGACGCCAAGTTCCACACTATCTTGCCAGCGCTCCCTATGTAATCTGGACAGTTCTCCGGCTCTACGTAACTATCTTTTCCCTCATAAACCGAAAAGCTCCACGTATAGCCTGTTGCCCTGTCACAGAGCTTGTAGAGCTTGACCCCGTATCTGGCACGCTTGCTGGGAAGGAACTGTTTGAAAGACAAGCGGCCAGAAAACTTAATCAGGGACTCGTCAACGCAGACAACTTGATTGGGCGTAAACAAGGCTGCAAAACATTGGTTGAAGTGGTTTATGAGGGGCCGAATTTTGTAGAGCCGATCAAATTCAGGGTCTCCACGAGGACGACAAAGTTCATTGTCACTGAAGTGCATGAACCGCAAAATCATCTCGTATCGTGCCCTGGACATGGAGCAAGAGAACACGGGCATTTGGTGGTGCGGTGAGGTGGACCAATAAGACCTCAGCGTCGGGAATTTGTGTATGCCCATGTTGAGGGAAAGGCCCAGAAAGGTCTTAAATTCGGAAACCGTAATTGGTTTCCAATCTCTGGCAAGGGAAGGCACTTGGGGATTAGCGGCGATGTATTGACCAGCGTATATATTACTTTGGTCCACAATAGATCTATAGAGATCTTCCGTGAAAAACAGCGAATAAAAATCGGATGGCTTAAAATCAGCTGTTTCCACCTGAATACCGGGTTGGCCAGTGAATGGGGGAAGTACGGGTCCTGCAGAAGTGGTGGGCACCCAATCAGGATTGGCGAATTCTGCAGGAAGGACACTATGGGATCGACGGACCTGCCTTTGTCTTCTTCTTGGTGGCAGCGGGACACTACTTGTGCTTGCCACCTCGCCAGCTTCAACTGCACTTATGGGACTCGCCACGTCACCAAGTGTTACTGCAGTGCTGGTTTGACTACGTCCAGGGTGTACTAGGCCGCTGGTGCTTGCCAGTTCACCAGAAGGAATAGCGGCGCTAGTACTTCTCTGCTCCATACGAGAGACCTGCGGTTCCTGCACCTCAACAACATCAGAAGATCGGGATCGGGTACGCCTGACCTTAGCAGGGACCTCACCTTCGTCGCCAGAGCTATCTGTCATGGAGCCGCTGTCGTCTACTGGATCGTATTCTGAGCCTGATTCTGACAGATGAGTGACCTCCTCTTCACTATCTGACATACTCAGAAACAAGTAGGCCTGTTCACTAGTGTACTTGCGATTTGCCATTTTGGGCTCTAAATTTAGTAGTACACTAGTGAGATTCACAGGAAAAAAAGCTCCTAGGCTGCTGGCAACTGAATCAAAACGCTACCAAAAAAACTGTTAGCGATCGCAGGGATCAGGCCTGACTCTGCGAACGCTGCAGTTATGTGTGCTTAGTGTTTTGGAAGTGACAGTGATCGATCGATACTGCACTTGGGTGGGCTGGGCTGGGCTGGGCGGAGGGGGAAAACGCAGGTGCTAGCAGGTATCTGGGCTGATCCCGCTAACAATGCGTTTTTTGGAACCCTAAACTGCTGGGACGCTAGTATAGATCTGATCAGATCAGATATTGATCTGTTCAGATACTATACCACTAAGGGAGGTGTATGCTTTGCGCGTGGGTGTTTGCGGTACTGGCACTAACCTGGGGCGACGCAGACCTTATTTGACCCTAACACCTAATTGATATCACCCGCCGGGCGATCAGGGGGTTAAACCGATAGTTGGGTAATAAATGGCGGGTGCCCTGACAGTATAAAAAAACAAGCTAACTAACCAGCGTCACCCGTAACAGTTATACGGTGATCACTGGTGAAAGGGTTAACTAGGGGCAATCAGGGGGTTAAAACCTTTATTAGGTAATATATGGGGGTACCTGACACTATATAAAAACCTGACGGGGGACCTAAATAACTAAATAACTAACTGGCTAACCAGTGACACTTATACTGTGATCACTGGTGAAAGAGTTAACTCTAGGGGCAATCAAGGGGTTAAAACCTTTATTTAGGTTGTAATATGGGGGTACCTGACCTATAAACCTATTTATAATCCTATATAAACCTGGCGGTTACCTAAAAAAAAAACTGGCTACCTAGCGGCACCAGTGACACTAATAGAGCGATCAAAAAAACGATCGCTTAGTGACACTGGCAAAAGGGGGTGAAAGGGTTACCTAGGGGCAATCAAGGGGTTAAAACTTTATTGGGGGGGGGGGGGTAGGGGGCTACCTTGGACCTAAAGGGGCCTAAAACTAACTGCCCTGACAGTTATTGCAGTCACACTGACACTAAATGCAGTGATCAGTAAAATAAATGATCACTGCAATCAGTGACACTGTGACTGGGGGGGCAGGGGGTGATCTGGGGGGTGATCAGGGGGTGACAGGGGGGTGAAATATGTGCCTATGTGTGCCTGGTGTCAGTGTAGTGTTGGTGCACTAACCTGATGTCTTCTCCGCTCGGCGTCCCGGTCAGAAAGACCGACACGAGGAGCGTGACATCACTTCCCCTTGCCTGTGTTTACAATTACACAGGAAGGGGAAGGAAGCGGAAGAATCTCATTGGCCAGAGCGATCGGGAGGGGGTGGCCAGAAACGACTGGCCGTTACCTCGTCCCGCATCGCTTCTGAAGCCATCCCGACCGTCCCCGCCGGCGGAGGGGGGTCCGATCGGACCCCCCAACTGCCGGAAGAATGTCACGTACAGGTACGTGATTCTGCCTGTACGTGCCATTCTGTTGACGTATATATACATGGGGCGGTCGGGAAGTGGTTAAACAGACTGGGTTGTTTTATAAGGTGATCGTTTGCAATCACTTTAGGACCCTAGTGGAGGGAATTTTAATTAAAAATAATATCCGCCAAAGAGAGGCTGAAATTGATGTATTAGCTACCTCCTATCTGGATCTGAATGAGGCATTATGTTTTAAACTTTTTCCTATGAGTATGGGCTGTTTGCACAGAGTTTTGACTTAATTTGTTAATTTTGTTAATTTGTTGTGTTATATCTGTACATGTTCATTAGAAACCAGCTACTATGTAACTTGAGTTTAAACAACCTGTATGAATTGTAACATACCCTTAGACCCGGTTCACACAGGGGCGACTTGTCAGGCGACTTAGCCGCCTGACAAGTTGCGTTCCGTTCTGTACTATGGAACCATTCTAATAGGAACGACTCAAGTCGCTCCGACTTAGAAAAAGGTTCCTGTACTACTAGGGGACGACTTCAGGGTGACTTGCATTGACTTCTATACAGAAGTAATTTTGTGCAGGTCGCCTTACAGAGTAGCGCTGCAAGTCGTGCTGCCCCTGTGTGAACCGGCTCTTAATGGCCACTTTATTAGGTACACCTGTTCAATTGCTTGGTAACACAAATTGCTAATCAGCCAATCCCATGGATGTAGCAACTCAATGCATTTAGGCGTCTAGACATGGGTAAGAAAGGGGATTTAAGTGACTTTGAACGCGGCATGGTTGTTGGTGCCAGACGGGCAAAAACTGCTGATCTACTGGGATATTCACGCACAACCATCTCTAGGTTTTTTCAGTATATGGTATTTAAATTTGATATTGCAGATTACTAATGCATCATAGTTATAATAATCTTCAAAAAAGAAAAAAAAAATGTTTAAAAAATTTAATAAAAATATATTTATTTTTTACACACTGTCACCCGTCAGTATCCCTGGTTAATACCACACCAGTCATATGATGATGCTGTACTGCACTGGTGACAGTATGTAAAAATTATTAAATAAAAAAAATAATTTTAATTTCTTCATTTTACAAATAATTGTGACAAAAAAAAACTTCAAAAAAACTCACCGTGCCTCTACTTTCCCAAAAGGGGTAATTTGAGTGGTATTTGTACTGTCCTGGTATTTTAGGGCCTCGATAAATGAGATGTCAGTACATCAGGAATTCATTTTCAAATATATATACCAAAATTTGTAGACTCTATACCGTTCACACAGACTAAATAATATACACTGATTGAGTTGTTTTTACCAAGGAAATGTAGCAGACTACATTTTGACACTAATATATAAAGAAAGCTTATTTATTTGCAACTTAAAAATGTTCAATATTTGTTTTTTTATAGCAAAAAAAAAAAAAAAAACTATGGTAATTAAATACCACCAAAAGAAAGCTCTATTTGAGATGAAATGATGCAAATTTAATTTGCATACAATGTTGCAAGATTGAGCAATTGCCAGTTAGAATAGCACAGTGTTGAATGGCAAAAAATGCCCTGGTCATGAAAGGGTTAAAAACTTTCAGAGGTCAAGTGGTTAAGATAAAAATCCTTCTGTCTTTAGAACCACTTCAAATGCTAATTGAACTATGTATCTGCTAATTGAACTGTGTATTTCAGATTTTAACTTCCTACTTTCCTGTTCTAATCCACTTCAGAAAACAATGCTTGTCAAGATTATTTTCACCAACAAATATTAGGATGTACCGATTATGTACTATTATCCTATGTACATAGCAAAATGGAAAATTGTATCAAATACTTACCGTAATTTTCCTTTCCTGACGCCAAACCATGGCAGCATACTAGTGATAGAGCTCCGCCTCTTGACCACTCCCTCAGGACCAGTGAATAGCATAAATATGAGGCCTAGTTAGGCCCCACCCCATTCTCTGTAATTAGCTACATACCGAAACGTATAAGGGTGGGACCATATGCTGCCATAGTTTGGCGTCAGGAAAGGAAAATTACGGTAAGTATTTGATACAATTTTCTATTTTCCTGACGCCAACATGGCAGCATACTAGTGATAAATAACTAGCTGACAGGGTGGGATCTACTTGTCAAACCAATCTTCTAATTAGGATGAGACAGAGGACTGAATAGTCCTTCCTACAAAGTCCCCTGATGATAAGGCCCCCGCGTCTATTCCGTCAAGTTTGAGTAGGAATGTTGGAGCGACCGTGTACCCCTGTACAGATGGACACCATAGATTCTCTTGAATGTGTTGCCTATGAGGCTTTAACCGCTCTGGCGCCGCTGACGTAAGCTCATGACCTCTATCCTATACACAACCAAGCCTGCTAGGATCCAGGTAGTAACCTCTTTCCCTTGATGATTCCCAACTGGAATGACAAAAGGTTTATTTAGATGACCTGATAGGGACAATTGTGGAGATACTCCTTTAAAGTTCTGAAAATGAACAGTACGTGTGACTTTCCTGTGTGATGTTCTGGAAAGTTAGGCAATGTCCAGCTGTCTGTTAAATAGCAGTCTGTTGCTATGTTTGATGCAGAATGATCTACAAGATCCAACTCTACTTCTGGAAAGAAAGGTATATATTATAATTTTATCTTTATTTTTATTTTCTTTATTTTTTTTACTTTGAAGCTCCAAGAGCTTGAATCTCTGATAACCTTCTGCTTAAAGTTCTTGCAATTGATACTGCTTTGTAAGTGATGGCTAAATGGATAAACTGATACGAGATCCAGCAACTGCAATAGATCTTTTCTTCCTTGGTGACTGACTCCTCACGACTGCCCTCAAAAGTTGTGCAAACTGAAGGATTCTTGGTCCTTTCAAATGTGTTATTGCCAATATAGCCCACATTTGTGAGCTATGTGAGGATAGGCTAAGGCCTGGAGGAAGAATACAACAGCTGACACTGGAAGGGCAGTAGGATCAATGTCTCGCCCTACCAAGAAAAAAAGCAAACTTGTTCCAGAATTAGACCTAGATGTTGTAGGTAGAATGTCTTCTCACAAAAGTAGAGATCACTCTGGAGTGAAACTGGAGCGACCGGAGTTGCCCATCCTCCCCCTTTAGTGCCCCTGCTTGCAGCCCCAGTCTGCACATGTTATAGAGGGGAAATGTCTTCTGTATCCTGAAATGAATGGCCAGGGAAAACCAAGGGCCTCCTGGTCAATATGGAGAACTGGCTATGACAACTATGTTCTCCCTTGACAGCCTCAAGGGAAATCTCATTTACGGGAAATGCTGGGGAAAATATATAGGTTAGATTGCAGACCCAGGGAGAGACCAGAGCATCTGCCCTTTGCGCCTTGGAGGAGGCCTGAGGTGGTCTGTCTGTGGTAGGCCCCACCTGTGGGCCAGCAGAGAGAAGACCTTGGATAAGACGCACTCGTGCTCTGGGAAGCTTGTATTCATTCAAAAGAAAAATATGCTGGGAGGTAAACTGCTTCCTGAAATTTTGCTGGTGATCTTCTGCCCCAGGTGTTATGGGTTTCACCTCTCCCAATAGCATATTGCTGCGAGTTTCATACTGGAGCTGAATATAGGCGACTGCTGCCCTGTTGCTAAACTGCAGGGAGATTGGTCCTCCTTGACTCTGTGTAGTGAGGCCAAAGTGCTTAAAAGGGCTGTTTGGGCTGTTTGAACCCCCAAAGATTATCCTCCTTGGCTGGGAAGCTCTGATTGCTTTGACTGAAAGTCCCTCGCAATGCATCTTCCCGGCTGTCTTGCAGACATTTGTAGCAATTCTCCAGTCTAAAAGGCCCTAACGGACCGAGACTTCCTCAAGGTCTTTCCATCACCGCTGAGCGCTACTCATACTGAGTAACACTTATTAACTGTGTTCTATCCTGTTTCCTCCCTTGCACTAAGAATTCTAGATGCAATTTGCGCAGGTGCCTATGCACCCCAGGAATCATCTACATGCATGATGACGTTGTGCCCAGATGACAGGCACTGAGAAGCCATCAAACAAGTGGAAGTATTCATCCTTTAGAAATCTATTCCTGACTATCACCACTTCCTCTGATTGAAATAAAACAGAGGAACTAGCAGAGCACCCCCGGGTACACCAACCATTGGGATGGAGAAGTTGGCTTTGCTTTCCCTCTAAGGTGTGAGGATAGGATAGGCATCCTGACGATCCATCAACAGCCTCCAGCCATGTGGTTATACTGTTTAATGGACTCCGTCTTAAAGAACTCAAAGAGGGCCCAACAGGGTTCAACCTCTTCCGATCTGCAACTGGACACTAACCAACATCTCCTGCAAACTCCAAACAGGATTGGGTAGAAAACGTGCAAACCCTCTTGAGTCTGAGGTGTCTGTAAGCAATGTAGCAGTCCACCCACTGTTGTGGTGGACTTGTCAGCTTCGTGGAAGAGAGGAGCAGTGAGGAATCTCCCGAAGTGACCATGAGTGTCTGATACCCTTATCCAACATGCCGTCCAGATACCAGTGAAGCGTGCCTTCTAGGTCTTACCTTAAGAGTCTGGGCATGTACCTGTGTGACTGGCTCACTTATCCCCCCAGAAGTCTGCACCAAGACACAAACCAGACCCTCGGCATCCACTGTCACAAAAATCTAATTTTTTGGCAAGACACTTCCGATAGGAAAACATATCTAAAGGGATGCAGACCCTGACACTCTCCTCAGAGTCCTGCAGGTGCAGCAGCTGGTTGATAATTATTAAACCATTCCCATTAGATTCACCCAGCACATGGGCTGGTTATTGCTAGTCTGCCAGCATCTGCAGATGCTACAGTATGTAGGAGCAGGTTGACCATAAACTTGTTCAGAGTATACAGTTACGAGATCCTGTTTATACGGGCATTTTTTCTCAAACCCCCTTCATTCTTCCCCACTTTTGTTTCTAGGAAGCAATACGCAGCCCAGGGTCTCAACTATATGGCCTCCCTAACCGCCAAGGTGCCAGGGTGCTCTTTCAGTGGCTATACAAGCAACTAGGAGGGACTTCCTGGTCAGCCTCCATATTTTGAATAGCAGACTGCTGCATCTGTAATAATTGTAACAATGACCCAGGCCCCCTTCCGTCCAATGAGAACCTCCAGAGCCATGAGTTGTCAACATCCCTCCACATAGAGTGGGTTGTAAGGCATAGTAGGTGCAGAGCATGTCTTTGGATTGTGTTGAGACACCCACACAGGGAGAAGAAATAAACATCAAAACAAGTATTAGCATGTTGGGGATTTGAACCAGCAACCCCAGTGATACTAGACAGAATTGACACCCACTTAGCCAGCAGGCAGCCTCTGCAAAGTAGATGCATGGGCATCAGGCACCTGTGCCACCTGTCCAGGATTCACCCGGACAGTTCGGATTTTGAATCATGCGTCAGGGTTTCAGTCCACCTGAGACCCGGACATATTACCCAGACCTGGCTGTGGCTCCCCAAGTAACCGAGATAGTCATATACAAAACTGTTGCTGTTGTAGGCGGCTGTTTAGCCTCACCGAAAGGTGATGATGTCAGCAAGTGCAATTTGGCCACTAGAGCGCTCTGTGCATTACATTACTACTCTCCTTGGGGCACCCAAATGTGTCTGTGCAACGCCAACCTGGCAGACTCCCAGACTTCTACAGGACAGCCACGCAGGGAAAAGCATCCAGCAAGATGCCACATCTGCACGTGTACAAGTACGCTGTCTCCTATAGCAACAGTCTCCAACAGTTTCCAATACAAGTGTAACAGTTGCTCTGGGTAATTAAGGCAAGTCCGAAACAGAATCTTGTGCCAATCCTATCAATAATAAAGACATTTGGCATTACCTGTTAGCTGCATACTTCTCCAGGCAGTGTCTACTCACCAGCCTTCCAGGCATAGATACTGCGCCACATGCCCTGCAAACATCTTTCTGGGGCGCTGGTTCTGGGGAAGAGGAGCAAAGACGTCTTCCTTGGAGCTCTTCTCCTGAGTGGGAGCGCCATCCAGGCTATGCTCCTCTGAAGAATGTCTGCCTTGCCTTGGCCCGGCCATCTTGAGAGCGTGGGCGTGCGGGGCTGAAGCAAATCAAAGCCAATCCGCATGAGAGGGCACTCTTTTTCCTGAAAACTTACCAATATGGTGGTCCCCACCCTAGTTGTTGAGGGTCTTTATATGAGCGGTAACTGAATCTTTATCTGTGGAGAAATGGGACGGCCAGCTGAGGTGAGGATAGCTGAAAAGCGACAGAAGGATCAGGAGTAGATATAGCAGAAAGAATTCCACTTTCCCCTTTTTTTTATTTATCTACATATACTTACATATGTACACATATACAAACATACCTACACACATATAGGTTCAGTCTGGGGCGGGTTAGGAAAGGGTTAATTAAAGAGGGTAGGAACCTTCAGCCCTGATTACTGTCAGCTGAGCTGAAGATGTTAGAGGAGTTGTGTGTTTGGAGAGAGAGAGACACAAAGCAGCATTCAGTGTAAGGATTTGCTGAGGTAAGTAAAACCATATAAAAAAAAAAACTGTATCTCAAACTAGAGCCATGTACTTTGTCGATATATCAGCCTGTTGGTTAAAGAGACTGAACCTTTCCTATCTCTGCACCTGTGTGACAAGACAAGCCTGTCCTTTTCTTCTGTTTGTTTTGCTGAATAAAGCCATTTTTATTTTACTGAACTGGCCTTTCACCCCTCTGATCCCCTACAATGCATACATGTATTTACATAGACCCCCACACATATGCATACCCACACATCCACATACAATTTTTTTTTTTTTTTTTTTTAAACGTGTATATACATATTCACACACCCATCTCACATATACATACATACATACCTACCTATACACACACATGCAACACCTGCATAGGACAGCAGGGAATGAGAAAGGTAATGAAGGACATGAAGGAGACATAAGGGGCTAAGAGAGAGATAAAGCATAGCTGGCCCCCCATATTCCACAAGTGCTGCAGTTTTCAATTTTAAAAGCAGATTTCGTTCCTTAAGAGGAAACACTGCAGGGACCCCAATAAGACCCAGAGAAGGGGTTCCCAGGCTTTTTAGCGCAATGTTAGCAGCCCGAGCGCTGGGACTTCGCACTGGGAGAGGCTTGAACCCAGCCGGATGCTGCACAGAGGCAGAGGGGGGGGACATAGTACTGCTTACTCTTCACTGATGCGTTGAGGTATGAGGAAAAAAAGAAGAATGGGGTGGGGCCTAACTAGGCCTCATATTTATGCTATTCACTGGTCCTGAGGGAGTGGTCAAGAGGCGGAGCTCTATCACTAGTATGCTGCCATGTTGGCGTCAGGAAATACATATTTCCTGTCTGCTGTAAACTCTGATACTCTTTGTTAGCAAAAATATTAAAAGAAAAAAATTATTTCACACTCAATGCAGCTAGAGAGGTTCAGAATGGCTTGTTGTAAAGATCTTTTACTGATTGTAAAGGCTATGTAAAGGATCACATTGGGTACAGGTGCACTTTAACCACTTCCCGACCGCCTCATGTAGATATACGTCTACAGAATGGCACGGGTAGGCAAAAGCACGTACGGGTACGTCCCCTTTAATTTGCCTGCCCGGTCGGGAGCTCCGTGACCACGGCCGCGGGATCAGCGGACCCGATCGCCGCTGGTATCCCACGATCGGGTTACGGAGCTGAAGAACGGGGAGAGGTTTGTGTAAACAAACCTCTCCCCGCGCTTCCTACACTGACTGTCAGTGATCGGCTGTTCCCTGTCATCGGGAACGCCGATCAATGACGTCAGATGTACAGCCACGCCCCCTACTGTAAAAAAAAAACACAACACGTCACACTGACTCTTCCCCGCCCCCTAGTGGTTAACTCCTTCACTACAACTGTCATTTACATAGGAATCAGTGCTATTTAAATAGCAGGCTGCGTGCTCGGATAAGGGTCTGACATGGATTTGGGGGGGGACCCCCACGCCGTTTTTCGGCGTGGGGATTCCCTTTAAATCCATGACAGGTGACGGAGCTAGCGCGCCGGCATTTACTGCCTACGCTAGCTACGTACCTGAAGTTACGTTCGAAATGAACGGACTGCTCCGTGTGTGGGCAAGTCCGTTCATTTTCAAAAGTCCCGCGGACTTTTGGCCGGCGGATTATCCGCCGGAGAAGTCCGTGCGTGTGTGGGCAAGTCCACACGCTCGGAAAGTCCAGCGGACCCAGCTGGAAAGTCCGCCGGCAAAAGTCCGCACGTGTGTACGCGGCATTATAGCTAGGTTATTAATATCCTAGGGTAACCACTTTAATCTTCAATACCGGACACTTTCACCTCATTCCTGCCCAGGCCATTTTTTCAGCTTTCAGAGCTGTCATACTTTGAATGCAAACACTATACCCAAGTCTTTTTTTTTTTTTTTTTGAGACAGATAGAGCTTTCTTTTGGTGGTATTTAATCACTGCTGTTTTTTTTTTTGGGCTATATAAATAGAAAAAAAAAATGTTGGAAAAAAAATACATCTTTCTTCATTTCTGTTATACAATTTTGCATTCTGTTACCAGAGCAGTACAGTGTTATCATATGACTGGTGTGGCAGTGATCATGGATACTGACTGGTGACAGTAAATGTTTTTTTCTTTTTTGGCAACATGTGCTGCTTTGTTGCACAGTACAGTTCTTGCTTTTCTTTTTTCTCTTTTTTTAACTGTATTTAACCACCTCAATACAGGGCACTTTTGCCCCCTTCCTGCCCAGGCCATTTTTCAGGTTTCAGCACTGTCGCACTTTAAATGACAATTGCTTGGTCATGCAACACTGTACCCAAATACATTTTTTTATCATTTTCTTCATACAAATAGACCTTTCTTTTGGTGGTATTTATTCACTGCTGGATTTTTATTTTTTATTAAAACGAGGAAAAAAGTCAGAAAATTCTAAAAAAAAAAAAAAAATTCTTAGTTTCTGTCAGTAAATTTAGTAAATAAGTAATTGTTCTCCTTCACTGAGGCAGCACTGATGGGCACTGATGAGGTGGCACTTATGGGCACTGATGAGGTGGCACTGATGAGAAGGCACTATTATGCGGCACTGATGGGCACTGATAGGTTGCACTGATATGCAGCACGGATGGGCACTGATAGGTGGCAATGGTGGGCACTGATTGGCGGCACTCATGAGCACTAATGAGCAGGCACTGGTGGGCACTAAAAGGCAGAACTGACTGGCACCAGTAATGGGCATTGATTTGTGTCACTGATGGGCACTGATTTGTGTCACTGATGGGCACTCATGGGCACTGATTGGTGGCACTCATGGGCATTGATTGGTGGCACACATGGGCATTGATTGGTGGCACTATTGGCGCCTTACTTTAATCAGGGCACTGATGATCAGTGCCCTGATTACCTGCCCTGTTCTCCCCTGCGAGGAGATGCCTCTGATTGGCACTCCACGCCACACACTCTGTCAGTGTGAGGCGAGCTGATGACTGGCACTTCTGTATTTACATGTGACCCATCCATGTATCCATACATGTGAACACATCCAATCACATGGATAAAGACCTGCTTCAGATCAGGGTCGCGCCGTGTCCTAACCACACATCGCAACAGCGATAGCAGCGCTGCACACCCCCACGGGCAAGGCCGTTCTGGTGCGCCGTCATATGATGTCCTCCATAACGAGAGCCGAACCGTCATTTGGCGGTGGGCGGGCAGCAAGTGGTTAAAGTACACTTAATGTAATTCTGTGTGTGGCAATGCATCATGGTGTGTGTATATGAACCACATGTAATGCATATGAGCCTGAACAAACTCAGTGATCAATGTAGTAATATTTGCATGTAAATTAATACAATGGATAGGTGAACATCAAGTGCATATAAACCAATATAACTTATGAATGAGCATCAATATAGAAAGTGTGTGCCAATAATGAAGGTGCAACAGTGCTAATGAGGTGAATCAATAGGTGCAAAAAGTCATCACAAAAATTTACATATGTAATGAAACATGAATAAAGTGCATACGTGCTGATTGTCACAATGAAGTGGATAACAGCAGAGAAATACAATGAAAATCAAAGTCCATCATGGTCTGCTTGAGCTGTTCACACAGCAAACCAGACTGGTATGGAATAAAGTCTAATGCGGCGTACACACGGTCGGAATTTCCGATGGAAACAGTCCGATGGGAGCTTTTCAACGGATTTTCCGACCGTGTGTATGCCCATCGGTCTTTTTCTGTCAGAATTTCCGATGGACTTTGGATTGAGAACCTGTTCTCATTTTTTCCGACGGAAAACCTTTCTATCGGATTTTCCGATCGTGTGTATGCAATTCCGACAGGTAAAAATTCCAACGCATGCTCGGAAACAATTTGACGCATGCTTGGAAGCATTAAACTTCTCTTCTATAGTGCTATTGAACGTGTTTTATGCCGCTGTGTTACAGACCGTCGGAATTTGGTGTGACCGTGTGTAGGCAAGACAGTTTGAGCGAAATTCCGTCGGAATTCCGACGGGAAAACCATCAGAGCTTTTTCCGACGAGAATTCCGACCGTGTGTACACGGCATAAGGACCAAAGTCTAAGTCAGAAGAAACAGTGATGGGTGTATAGCTGTAACAAGGCCACCCAGGTGACCAAGAGTAAAAGATCAGTCAAAATACAAAAAGTGCTTTAAAATGTTTAATTTCTGCAATAAATTACTTTACGTGGAAACAAGTCATATCATTGGAAAAAATTACAGTCCACAAACTGTCACTATTACATATTTCTGAAGGCTCCTGTTGATTGGCCAAATAAATCTATCTTTCTATTATCTGTGTCCATGGAAGCTAGAAACTGCAATTCAAAAACTCTGCACTGACTCATAATATCCAGTAGATGGCACCAGCGTTCCTTATTGAACTCCCAATGCTGAGCTCTTATTTCAAAATAGTTGCGACTGTTACTATGTTGGTCCAAAATCTACAATCAATGCTTCCTGAGTCTGAGACAACATCTGAGGTCAGAGACAACATGTGAACTGGTATTTTTAGGAAAAGGTCATCATGATTGGCTTCCTTTATATCTCCCTCAGTATAGGTTTCTTTCAAAGCCAAGGGACCAGGGGCCCAAGAACTTATCTGCTTCTAGTCCTTTATAGATGATGTGTCTGTTAATCATCTGATCCTCCCTGTCACCGGAATAAACACCACCACTATTAAAGTCAATGCATCTTCCTCAGGGCAGTCACCAGAAATTGTTGGGCCCCTTACACAGCTTTAGGCCTGTAACCCCCCCCCCCCCAGCCTGACCACCAACATTTCCCAGGGCCCGTCCACTGGCTGTCCCATCGAATCCGCCCACTGGCCATCCCATGTCCTCCTTCTTCTCCATCCCATGTTCTATATCCCATGTCCCCTTCGTCCTCCCGCAATCCCATATCCTCCATCCCATGTCCTCCTCCTACAGTTCCATCTCTTCCATCCCATGTCCTCCTCCTCCTCCAGTCAAATGTCCTCCATCCCATTCCTCCTCCAGTCCCATCTTCTCCATCCCATTTCCTCCTACCACAGAAGGGAGCAGGGGGACAGGTGGGGGGCAGTGGGTTAGAAAGGGCTAGTGGGACAGGAGGGGGGAGTGTCACAGGAGAAGAGCAGCAAGGCAAGAGGGGGCAGCCGGATAAAAGGGGGGCAGTGAGACAAGCGAGGGGCAGTGGAACTGGAGGGGGAAGTGTCATGGGAGGGGGGTAACGGGACAGGTGGGGGCAGCATAAAGGGTGGGGGGGCATCACAAATTATGGGCAGTGTCACAGGTGGGGGACAGTAGGGCAGTTGAAAGGCACTGTCACAAGTGGGGGGCAGCGGGACAGGTGGGAGGCAGTGTCACAGGTGGGGGGCAGGGGGACAGGTGGGAGGCACAGTATCACACACACCTAGGGAAGCACCACTCCTCCCAGCTCTCACCTGTCTAGCAGTGCTAGGAGGGGTAACTGAGCCTGTGTCCCATCTCCACCATGATCTTCTGCGGCAGCTGCAAGAAAGGGGGGGGCTTATCCACCCTGACCTCCTCCTCCATGGGGCCCTCCGCTGACACCAACTGGTGCCACCCCGCACACACTGCTACCTGACCGGAGCCTGTCTGACTGTGACAGCTGGCCCCAACCTGTATGCACAAAAGAGGGGGGCTCCTCTACTCGACCTCCACCGCCATGGGGCCCTCTGACCTGCACACACAAAAGAGCAGGGAGAGGCTCCTCCCCCTGATGTCTTCCCTTTATGGGGCCCTCCGACCTGGCACCTGACCTCCCCCCACCCTTCACAGCGCCTGACAGCGGGCCCCAACCTGCACACATGTGGGATCCGCCCACCTCTCTACCCTCCACTGCATCCTGGCAGCCGGTCCACTCTGACGGCAGCTGCCTCGTATTAAGATGGCCTGGGATGTGACCCATAGTCCGGGCCTCTCGGATGCGCAGGCCTTACATGTGTAATGATGGCAGCCCTGATGTTCCTGTTAGTCATGAGAAATGCACCTTGTTTAGTGCACCATTATCATGCTTTGTGCTCAAAAGGTGTGTGTGTTGATTGGAGGCTCCAAAACATGCTTCCTGAGACATGCAAGTGTCTTGGGACTAGGTATGGGCCGAACAACCCCATCGACCCCAAGTCCTTTATTAAAAAAGAAAAACAAAAAAAGAGCTGTCAAAGCAGAGAGGAGGCCAGATGGCCGGTGGCCTCCGAAGAGATGACATCAGGCTTTTCTTTCCAGTCGGCGGGCGGCGTGATTGATGGTGGATTACATCAAGGGACATTATTTCTTTTTTAAATAAAGGACTTGTCAAAAACTGTTTACTGTGTTCCTTACTTTATGACACTTTTTTGGTAAATTGGTAGGGGTATGATGTACCTGCTACCCATTCACCTAGGGGGGGGCTGGATCTGGGGGCCCCCTTGTTAAAGGAGGCTTCAAGATTCTGATAAGCCCCCCACCCGCAGACCCCGACAACCACAGCCCAGGGTTGTTGGGAAGAGGCCCTTGTCCCCATCAATTACTCAGTCATGCAACACTGTACCCAAACAACATTTTTATAATTTTTTTTTCACACAAATAGATATTTCTTTGGGTGGTATTTAATCACCACTGGGTTTTTTATTTTTTGCAATATAAGTAAAAAAAGAGCGAAAATTTTGAAAAGAAAAACACTTTTTTTTAGTTTCTATTATAAAATTATAAAATGTTGCAAATAAGTAATTTTTGTTAAAAAAATTGAGACAAAATTTACAGCTACATATCTGTGGTAAAAATAACCCAAGTTAGTGGATATTTTTTAGTCCTGTGTGAAAGTTATAGAGTCTACAAGCTATGGTGCAAATCATAAAAATTTGATCACACCTGATGTACTGACGGTCTATATAATTTCGCGAGGCCCTGAAATGTCAGGACAGTACAAATACCCCCCAAATTACCCCTTTTTGGAAAGTAGACAGTCTACTGAATTGAAGTTGTAATTTTTTCCCAAACAGGCGGAAAGAGGTGCTACACTAGTAGTCTGTCTCCAGGGTGCTGTGCATACGAGCAGTGGGTGACTTCTGTTCCTCTGTATGATAAAATTGTCCCCTTACCTTACTGCTGTAAGATTACAGCCTTTGGGTATATAATTCCTGTGTGCCTCTGGATTCCCCTGGATGGCGTCCCCTAGGTGGGTTCCCTCTGGGTCCAAGGTAATGGTTGTGCGTTTTCCCAGTGTGCATCTCCTAATAAGCGTCCCCTTTAAGGCCTGGTATCAGTGGTGTACCTCGCAAGTGGGGCAGAAGGGATGCTCGATAGTGCAGTATCGTTTTTTTTAAAACGTTTATTAAAGTGCATAAATACAGATATTACTCACATTTTAGATAATTGTAAGAAGCATGTAAAAAACGAGCAGCGGGCTCGTACTTCACTTCCGGTATCGGCAGTGTCCCGACGCGTGTTCATCACGGTCACGTGACTTCATCAGGTTAAAATCCATACCAGACCAAAAGGGCCCCCACGCTGTTTTTTCCCCAATTTATTTAAATTTACATTCTTTTTTTCCAATACTTTTTTTTTAAATTTACCTCTCAGCAGGGAAGCCCTTAACAACCTATAGAGACTGTGTGCTCGGCAGGCAAACATCCCACTAAGTGCCCAGAAAGTTTGGATGTTAGGCGAGTACCTGAATGGGTGATGTTCAGGCCAAACCTATGCTTGGCCCAAACTGTTCGCTCATCCCTAGTGGTGCCTGAACACTGTAACCCCTCACATTTACTCTTGTTGGGTGCAGGAACGGGCCCTACTGTTAAAAATAGAAAAAACATTGAAATTACATGCACCTATCAAACAGTTGCAGAAAAATTAGGCCTTAGGTGTTGGTGGTGCCCTAAACCAAAAATGTGGTTGGAAGCTTGCATTTTCAAGATTCAGGAATAGGATAGGCAGCATAGGTAGTCTTCAAGGGATTCCAGATCCCTAGCAAATTCAATCAGTTACATCAGCATCAGGGGCTTGATAGCTGCTGTTGATAAGGGACTGATTCATTTTGATAAATGTCAGCCTATCAAGGGAGTCTGTGGACAGGCGCACTCTTTTATCCATCTCAAACACTCCAGCAGCACTGAATGTCGGTTTGGAAAGTACATTGGATGCAGGACAGGCCAGTAGCTTGATTGCATATTGAGCAAGTTCTGGCCAGTGGTCTATCCTCAAGACCCAGTAATCCAATGGATGCTCAGTTGGAAAGGTCTTCAAGTCTGTTCTTGCCCCTAGATAATCCTGCATCATATGATGATGATGCTGCCGATGGCTGCTTAAACAGCCCTGGGCGCTGAGGACTAAAGAATTGTTTAAAGGCATCGGCCAGCTGGCCGCCTTCTCCACCCTCTTCCTCTGATTAAACCTCAAAAACACTGGTAACCTCCCAGTGTCTGGAATAGTCTTACACTCATTTTTCTTTAAGGCACCATGAAGAGGTTTCATCCTCTGCTCCCTCTGCGAAGGCAGGATGAGCTCTACAAATTCACGCTTGTAACGTGGATCGAAGGGTTGCAAGCCAGAAATGATCCCTCTCCTTGATACCACAAATCCTCGGGTCCTTTCGCAGGTTTTGCAGAATCAGGGAGCCCACGCAGCGCAAGTTTGAGGAGGCATGAGATTCTGAGTCCTCTGGGTCACCAAGGATGACATTGTCAGGAATTACCTCCTCCCAGCCATGTACAACTCCTGGATTTTCTGGTGACTGAAAACCATCCATTGAAGACTGCTGTATGTTATCCTCTACATCCATGCTGACAAAATCCTCCTCCTATTCTTTCTCTTTCTCCTGTGTATTTGGCAGCCCTGCAGGAATGGTATCTGCATAAAGGGGGCCTTGAGGGGAAAGGAAGTCCTTCTCTTCCTCCTGCTGTTCTGCCTCAAGTGCCCTGTCCATGATTCCAGGAAGCGTGTGCTATAGTAGGAAGACTAGAGGGACAGTGTCACTGATGCATGCATTGTCACGGCTCACCATCCTTGTGGCCTCCTCAAATGGTGACAGTGCATGCATCCTTTATCAGTAGCCTTTGGTGTGGCAAAAAGAAGCCAAGCTCCCCTGAGCCTGTCCTTGTGCCATACTCACACAGGTACTCATTGATGGCCCTCTGCTGTGTCTGCAGCCATTGCAGCATTGCAAATGTTAAGTTACACCTTGTGGGCATGTCACAAATGACGCAGTTGGTGAGCAGGTTGAATTTCCATTGAATGTCAGCCAGCCGAGCACTGGCATTGTATGACCGCCAGAAATGGCCACAGACATTTCTGGCAGGCCTCAGAAGATCTTGTAAGCCTGGGTACCTGTTCAAGAAACGCTGCACCACCAAATTCAGGACATGTGCCAAGCATGGAACATATGTCAAGTGTCCCTGTCGGAGGCTGGAGAGAAGGTTGGTGCGATTGTCGCATACAACCATTCCTGGCTCAAGCTGCTGTTAGCGTCAACCACCTCTAAGCCTGCCCCTTCAGAGCTGACAAAATCTCTGCCCCGATGTGGCTCCTGTCCCCTAGATCGACCAACTGCCACCACATGGCATCTTTTAGCCTGACTGCTTGCGTAGCCCCTTGAACGCTTAGGGAGCACTGCTGGTTCAGAGGAAGAAGAGGAGGGAGTGGAGCAGACAGATGTGGCAGAATCACCACCAGCTTTTTGGAGGCATGGTGGCGGAACAAGCTCCAACACTGAACTCTGTCCTGCATCCTTCCCAGCTGCCAGCAGAGTAACCCAGTGCACCATGAAGGAAATGTAACATCCCTGACTATGCCTGCTGGACCATGAGTCAGCAGTAATGTGAACCTTGCTGCTGACTGCCCTGTCCAATGAGGCCAAAACATTGCCTTCCACATGAGGGTACAGAGCTGGAATGGCCTTACAAGAAAATAAAAAAAATGGAACCTGCCACTGTGGTACAGCACATTCCGCAAATTCACATAAGGGGGCAGAGTCTACCATATGAAAAGGCAGCAATTGCAGTGCTAGCAATTTGGCCAAGCTAGCATTTAGTCGTTGAGCATGTGGATGGCTGGGACAGAATTTTTTTTTTTTTACGATTGAGAAACTGGGGTAGCGAAATTTGCCTAGTGAAATCAACAGGTGGTGTACTGCTAGCAGATTGGGTGCAAGTACCTGTGGCATCCATTGCTATACCATCTTTCCTCTCAGTGGAGATTCATGAGAAGACTTGAGGTATAGTAGAGGTAGAGATCCCAGATGAGGAGCAAGGAGAAGTCTGCATTTTTTATGATGTGGGTCTTTCAGGGGCTGCTGCCAACGGACTGCATGGCAGGTCATTATATGTCTTGTCAAGCATATGGTGTCCAAGCGGCTGGTGTTCTGGCCACGATTGCAAACAACAACACTGCAGTCTGCTGCACGTGTTGAAAAAAGCCCACACCAATGAACTTTTGAAAGTAAGCGGAGTCATGAGTGAGGTGGAAGGCAAACTAGTATGAGCCTGGGTGACAGAGGATGAGGATAGCTTAGTTATCCACTCTACCAACTCTTCTGCATGTTGTGGCTCAATAACACTGCCAGCAGCGGAAAGAAAGGACACATGTGCCCTGCTTGCAGAGGATGCACCATGTCCACAACCACCACTTTTCACTGTAGACACAGAGGCTGCTTGCCCTCTTTTAGTGGCCTGCGAGCGTCTGCCTCTCCTTGTTGGCCTTTCCGACATGATGGGGATTTTTTGGGGGGATTTTTTTATAACTTTTTATTATAGAGTGTGGGGTGGAAATATGGTGCAATACTTTTGTGCTTGGTGCACTTAAAACAGTTTTATTATAGTTTATTTTTTTAATGAGAAAATACGGGTGCAGCAATTGTGGAGAATTTTTTTTTCACTGCTGCTGCAAAAAAAAATTTAATAAAATAAAACGTAAAAAAAATTAGGAAAGAAAAAGAAAAAACAGTGGTGACGCCGAAGGAAGACCACCTGCGACTCGAGAGAAGAAGGAACAACAATTATAGAGAATTTTTTGTTTGCTGCTGCTGGAAAAAAAAATTCATAAAGCCCCAAAAAAATAAAAGGGAACCACTGCTAACACAGAAAGAGAAACACCTGCGACACAAAAGGGGGGACAGCAAATATGTCCACAATATGCAATTACACATATTGTTAGTTCTACTGCGCCACCAAAAAAAAAATATACCACTGCTGTGCTGACGCAGAAGGGATAATACCTGTGACACAGAAGGGGGAGTACTAATAATGCAGCAAAAGAACCTGTTACTGCAAAAAAAAATGGGATCAGTGGTGACACAGAAGTGTTGTGCACACCAACACTTTAGTATCACCACAACACTGTGTTATTCACACTGCACTACACTGTATTATATACTCCGCACTGCACTATATACTCTGCACTGCACTGTATTATATACTTTGAACTGCACTGTATTATATACTCTGCACTATATTATAAACTATGCACTATATACACTATACTGCCTGCACTGTATTATATATTCTACACTGACTGCACTGTATTATATACACTACACTGCTTGCACTGCACTATATACACTACACTGACTGCACTGTATTATATACACTACACTGCTTGCACTTCACTATATACACTACACTGACTACACTGTAGTATATATTCTACACTGACTGATCTGCACTATATACACTACAACGACTGTACTGTAGTATATATTCTATACCGACTGCACTGTATTATATATTCTACACTGACTGCACGCTCAATCCACTAACTAACCTGCCTAATCTATCTCCAGTCCACTATAACTAGGGATGAGCTTCGAGTTCGAGTCAAACTCATGTTCGACTCGAACATTGCCTGTTCGCCTGTTCACCGAACAGCGAACAATTTGGGGTGTTCGCGGCAAATTCGAAAACCCGCGGAACACCCTGTAAAAGTCTATGGGAGAAATCAAAAGTGCTAATTTTAAAGGCTTATATGCAAGTTATTGTCATAAAAAGTGTTTGGGGACCTGGGTCCTGCCCCAGGGGACATGTATCAATGCAAAAAAAAGTTTTTCCTGGAGCAGTGATTTTAATAATGCTTAAAGTGAAACAATAAAAGTGTAATATTCCTTTAAATTTCGTATCTGGGGGGTGTGTATAGTATGCCTGTAAAGGGGCGCATGTTTCTCGTGCTTAGAACTGTCCCTGTACAAAGTGTAATTTCTGCAGGAAAAAAAGTAATTTAAAAGCACTCGCGGCTATAATGAACCCTTCAGGTCTGTTATCGATTTTAAGGGGAACTCCATGCCAAATAAAAAAAAAAAAAATACCAGACCCTTTATCCAAGCACGCAACCTGGCAGGCCGCAGGAAAAGAGGGGGGACGAGAGAGCGCCCCCTCCTGAACTGTACCAGGCCACATGCCCTCAACATTGGGAGGATGCTTTGTGGGTCTGTAACCCTTCAAAGCACCATGTCCCCATGTTGATGGGGACAAGGGTCTCATCCCCACAATCCTGGCTGGTGGTTGTGGGGGTCTGCGGGTGGGGGGCTTATCAGAATCTGGAAGCCCCCTTTAACAAGGGGACCCCCAGATCCCACCCCCCCCCCCCCTGTTTGGTACCATTTCACAAAGAAAGTGTAAAAAATTGTTAAAAGACACACCGTTGGGAAAATTCCTTAATTAAAAATAAAAAAAAATGAAAAAAAGATTCCAGCGATGGTAATCCACTCTTGCTATCCAGCGATGGCTGATCTCTTCTCTGGGGTCCAGCGATGGGTGATCTCTCCCGATGGTCCAGATCAGCGCATCCTGTCTCCACGGAGACACTGCGGGAATCCCGACAGCCAGATAAGGTCTTAGCTGGGGAGGACAGGGACACCCGTCACCTGACCCCGCCCCCCTCTGACGCAAGGGGAACGCTGGCTTCCCCAGTGATGTACGGGTGACCCCGCCCCCCTCTGATGTAACGGAAACTTGCGTTACATCAGAGGGGGCGAGGTCAGCTAAGACCTTATCAGGCTGTCGGGATTCCCGCAGTGTCTCCATGGAGACAGGATGCGCTGTGCTGGACCATCGGGAGAGATCACCCATCACTGGACCCCGGAGAAGAGATCAGCCATCGCTGGATAGCAAGAGTGGATTACCACCGCTGGAATCTTTTTTTTTTTTAATAAAGGACTTTTCCCAACGGTGTCAGTGTGTTTTTTAACAATTTTTTACACTTTCTTTGTGAAATGGTAGGGGTACTTTTGTACCCCCTTACCATTTCAAACAGTGGGGGCGGGATCTGGGGGTCCCCTTGTTAAAGGGGGCTTCCAGATTCTGATAAGCCCCCCGCCCGCAGACCCCCACAACCACCGCCACCCATCAACATGGGGACATGGTGCTTTGAGGGGTCACAGGCCCCCAAAGCATCCTCCCAATGTTGAGGGCATGTGGCCTGGTACGGTTCAGGGGGGGGGGCGCTCTCTCGCCCCCCCTCTTTTCCTGCGGCCTGCCAGGTTGCGTGCTCGGATAAAGGGTCTGGTATGGATTTTTGGGGGGAACTCCACGCCATTTATTTTTTTAAATTTGGCATGGAGTTCCCCTTAAAATCTATACCAGACCTGAAGGGTCTGGTATGGATATTTGGGGGGAACCCCACATCATTTTTTTTTTAATTTGACCTGGGGTTCCCTTTAATATCCATACCAGACCTGAAGGGCCTGGTAATTGAATTTGGGGGGAACCCCATGCTTTTTTCTTTTCTTTTTTTTTATCAATGACTGTTACAGTTTGTACAGTTTATGCAGGGACAGTCCTAAGCACGGGAAACATGCGCCCCTTTACAGGCATACTATACACACCCCCCAGATACGAAATTTAAAGGAATATTACACTTTTATTGTTTCACTTTAAGCATTATTAAAATCACTGCTCCCGAAAAAACAGCCGTTTTTAAAAGTTTTTTTTGCATTGATACATGTCCCCTGGGGCAGGACCCAGGTCCCCAAACACTTTTTAGGACAATAACTTGCATATTAGCCTTTAAAATTAGCACTTTTGATTTTGAACATTCGAGTCCCATAGACTTTAATAGGGTTCTAAAGTTTACGCTAAGTTTAGGTCTGTTCGCAGGTTCTGGGGGTGTTTGGCTCATCCCTAACTATAACACACCACACACGGCCGCCGTGTAAGCAGCCGTCAGAAACCATGAATCAGACTGAGACAGAAGTACAGTTAAATTACACTTGTTTAATAATAATTTAAGAGATGAGCTTAGTAGAACAGCAAGCAGGATCTGGAGCCAGAAGGCATGTCAGCCAAGCAAGTCTTTAACAGGAATAAAGGAGAGCATCTCTAGAGATGTGACCAAGGCAAAGGCAGAGATCATCTGGACTGGATGGCTTAAGTAGGCAGGACTGATGAGCAGGATATCATCAACAGGTGAGTCACTGTGGAGAGATAGGAGCTGGCAATTAGCCTACAGCTGAGTTGCCAGCTTTGAGAAGGAAGGGCTGAGCCCAGCCCTGACAGCAATCTTATATAGTGTTGGGTGTGGACTTAGCCCCTGAGCCATGATTGGCCAAAGGTCCCCTGCCTTCGGCCAATCATGGCTCTCACAGCACATCGTGCTGTGATTGGCCAAAGCATACAGGTCAGGTGCATGCTTTGGCCAATCGGCAGCCGTAAATGCACTGCGATCTCGCAGTGCATTATGGGGCACTCCATTTTGGCCGAACATCCCGCAAGTGCCCCATATGTTTGATTGTTCTAAGAACAAACACCCGACGTTCGAGTCGAACTTACATTCGACTCGAGCATCAGGCCCATCTCTACTTAGGACCCTCTCATGAGCCTTGTACTTTTTGGTCCACTAAATTGTGTATTTACCTGTACTGATGGACTCTTAATTTACACTGGAGAATATTAGTTTTGTTAAAATTGGCTTTTGTTCAACAAAAGAGTCTTATGCTGAGTAATAAACAGGACTTTAACTCAGCAGTGTCTGACACACTTGAGGTCAACCGGAATGAACTTCTTGAATATTCCAACTGATGCTTGGATGTGGGCAGAAGTACTGGAAAAGCACTACAGGAAAGAAAAACTGTTTGTTTTGTGAAACTGACATTTGAAGAGGAACTGAACTCTAATGCCCTGTACACACGATAGGATTTTTCGACAACAAAATCCATGGGATTTTTTTAGACGGATGTTGGCTTAAACTTGTCTTGCATACACACGGTCACACAAAGTTGGTTTGGAATTCCGAACGTCAAGAACGCGGTGACGTACAACACATATGACGAGCCAAGAAAAATGAAGTTCAATAGCCAGTGCTGCTCTTCTGCTTGATTCCGAGCATGCATGGCACTTTGTGCATCGGAATTGTGTACACACGATCGGAATTTCCGACAACGGATTTTGTTGTTGGAAAATTTGAGAACCAGATCTCAAATTTTGTGTGACGGAAATTCCTATGGAAAATGTGTGATGGAGCCTACACATGTATAGATATAAAGAGTAATCCTGCGCCAGCACAAAAAATGACAGCTAATGTAATGCAGCGCACACTAAAGGGAAATGTCTGAACCCAGAGGCAATAGATAAAGGAAGGTAGTGGCGCGCAATAAGTTAAACTAGACTATATAATAAAAGGTATAAAAGATCAGGTATCAAGAGATAAAACCAGTGGCTATAAGCATAGCAAGCATAGAGGTAATGCCTGGATAAAGTGCATCAAAGAAAGTGGCTGTGCATCCAGTTAGGCATATAATAGTGTATCGGGGATCCCCTGATGAAGTCACGTGGCCAATGGGGCACATAGAAAACAATTGTTTCCTATGTGCCCCCGTTAACACTACAATGCTACGGTGATCTCCGGCACATCAGATGTTACCATAGTGCAGTGATGGCGAACCTTGGCACCCCAGATGTTTTGGAACTACATTTCCGATGATGCTCAGCTACACTGCATAGTGCATGAGCATCATGGGAAATGTAGTTCCAAAACATTTGGGTTGCCAAGGTTCGCCATCACTGCCATAGTACATCGCACTGTGCTGCTGTGCAGAGACTTCAATTTTGTACACTCTCAAAGTAAAAAAAAAAATGTAAACAGGTCGATGCGTTTTAACATGCAGGTAGCGTAAATGCAGTTTTTAAGCAAATCTTTACCCTCATTTTTCAAATAGCTTTTTTTCAGAATCTCCCTGCTTCGTTGTGCATACGGTGCATATACATATATACAGTATATACATACAGTATGTGTATATGTATTGTTGCTGACCAAGTCCATCCCTTTATGACTACAGTGTACCCATCTTCTGATGGCTATTTTCAGCAGGATAATGCACCATGTCACAAAGCTCAAATCATCTCCAACTGGTTTACTGAACATGACAATGAATTCACTGTACTCCAATTGCCTCCACAGTCACCAGACCTCAATCCAATAGAGCACCTTTGGGATGTGGTGGACCGGAGATTTGCATCATGCATGTGCAGCTGATAAATCTGCAGCAACTGCGTGATGCTATCAAAATCACTGAGGAATGTTTCCAACACCATGTTGAATCTATGCCATGAAGAATTAAAGTGGTTGAAAACTCTTTACAACCACTTTTGACTACAGGTAAGCCTAAAATAAGGCTTACCTGTAGCTAACGTAGATATCTCCTAAACCTGTATGCTTTGCATGCTAGCTCATTATGCCTTTGTCTTGCAGGTTTTTTATTTTTTTTTAGGTGGGGGGGGTTACAACCACTTTAAGGCAGTTCAAAAGGGTATCCAACCTAGTACTAGCAAGGTGTACCTAATAAAGTGGCCGGTGAGTGTATACCCAGTGAGGTGACTAGCCTTGGGAGATAAACAGAGATGAAACAAATCCTCCTACATACTTTGTTGCTGTTTATCTGCCACGTACCTAGTCCTAAAGCCGAAATGCTGAGAGGACTCTCCTTGCAGCTGAGTGCTCGGGGTCCCTGAAGGTGGAAACAGAGAACACAGAGCACAAAGAAGCAGGAATTTCCAGCTGTGCCACAGGTGAGAGCTGTAGGTGAGGAGATCTCTCTGCAGGTGGATACCAGATGAGGTGAGCAGTAGGACCCAGAGAAGTGGATGGTTATGTAGGCTGCACACAGTAGTAAGCAGGTTGCAGTGGTAAGTTCAGCAGGCTGGATACAGCAGGTAAGTACTGCAAGCTGGAACAACAGGACTACTGTAGGTAGGGACAGCAGGTAGATGCTAGGGTGGATCACAGAAGGCAGGGCAAAGCAGAAGGCATAATCAGGGACGGTTTCAGAGGTCAATGAGCCAGTGGTCAGCAGACAAGATATCAGAGACCTGGTCAGGTAAGCCAAGGTCATACACAGGACAGGAGACAAGAGCAGATCTGTGGGCAATCCAAGGTCAGAGCTGGGAGAGAGACAAGAGGTATCCAAGAGCAAGCCGTGTTGGCAACAGGTAATCAAAAGCATAAGCAACAAGGGAACGGGAAGCTGAAGACCAGTCTGTGAGCATCAGGTATTCTTTTTAAGGCCAGAGGGCGCCATATTCTAGCGCAGGTGGCATGCGCCGCCACGCACAAGCATGTGCCATGGGAAACATGCATTCGCCCGTTTGTTCCTATTTCTGCGCAAATGAGTGTGGCCATATTGGGTATTGGCTAACATGCCAGGTCTTTGGGCAAATCTTTTGCGCATTGTTCCCTGACAGTGCCCCCCCGCCCCTCTTACAGGCAGCCTCCGGATGCCCAAACGTGACACTGTCTCAGAATTTCTACTAAGAAATTTTTGAAGCAACCTGGGAGCATGAATATTTCCCTCGGACTCTCATGACCTCTTCAGGTGGGTATTCCTTCCACTTGACAAGATACTGAGTCTGTCTCCCCCATTTTCTGCAGTCCAGAATTGCTTCCACCTCAAATTCAGCTTTTTCGCTAATGGTAACTGGAAGTGGCAGTGGGTCTTCCCTTCCTGGAAAACAATCTGGAACAGCAGGTTTAAGAAGAGACACATGGAAGAATCTTGTAAGATTGGGCAAGAGTAAGTTCAAAAGCCACAGGATTAATCATTCTTGTTATTACAAATGGCCCCAGCTTATGAAAGGGAAAGTGGAGTTTCAAGTTGGTTTAGACCCCAAATGCTGTGACAAAGTTAATAATAATAAATAACTTAACAAACGTACAAATTAATAATAACGTAACAAATTAACAATAATAGGGTGTGGCTTAGTGATGGTGGTTTAAGGATGTTTCAGATAGAGCTCTGCACGGACCGGAGCAGAGAATCGCACGTCGGATAGCAGATAAGTCCCACTTCTCATGCCCGGGACTGCAAACACCCACAGTCTGCAGGGGAACCGAGGAGACCCAAAATCACCCATTACTTCCTCCAGCAACACGCTGCTTCTTCTCCCGCGGCTGGATCCAAAATGACACCGCCGTGAGTTAACCCAGCCAGCGCTGCTGCAACCTCAAGTAAGAGAGCCCCACAGACTGGGGCTGTAGGGGACACAGACATGCAGGGGGACTGCCCGCTCTCTTCCATTATATCCCCAGACCTCCCACGCTCTGACTCACAGGCTGATCTGGAGATCACGGTGGGGACAGCTGGCCACCCAGAGGGTGCATCTCCAGGATATAGTGGCTGCTCTGCCCACTAAGCAGGATCTTCAAGCTATGGCTTCATTGTTAATGCCCTCACAGGAGAGCTACATGATCTCCGCTCCGCCAACAGGTGGACACGGTACTAGAGACCTCCACTACCTCTACAGATGCCCACCTTACTACCTTGGAGACTGAGCACCAGGCCTTTTACCGCCATCTTATTGATGTCCCCCTGTGGCTCGACGATGGGAAGAACTGCAGCAGGCGGAACAATCTGTGTCTTTGGGGCATACCTGAAGCCACCATGGGTCCGGACCTCCATGCCACGGTGGTGGCAATCCTGAACCATCTTGCATAAGACTCCTATGACCGAGTTGGAACTTGATCAAGTTCATCGGTTGATTGGCCCCCCTCCATCTGAGCATGGCCCTTCTAGCTATGCCTAGAGACATCCTTTGCAGGGTCCACTTCTTCACCATTAAAGAGGATATCATACGTCTGGCTTGTTGAAAGGGCCCTATTGAATTTAATGGTGCGCTCATTCGGATCTATCCCAATGTTTCTAGGCAAGCGCGGGCCACGTGGAGGCCTATGCGCCCTCTCCTTGATGGAATCCGTGAGGCAGAGGCTACTTATCATTGGGGTCACCCTTTTCACCTAATTGTGAGGAAACAGGGAACTAAATTCTATCTTTGTTCTCCTGACTAGCTCTCTGAACTGTTCCGGTTCCTGTATAAGCCAGCTATAACCGTTCCCAACTGGTTTGACCACTTACCCCTTTAAGAGGCTTACAATCCACCTGCTCCGAGACTGCAGCGGTTCTGACGACCTCAATCTCGTGCCCTTAGTCGTGAGGCTCCCAGATTATTTCTGAACCCCCCAGAGACCTGACTGTTTTGCTCTCCAGAGGGGTTTTCCCTCGCACACCTCGATGTTGTGGAACTTTCCTGAGGGATCCTTCAGTTGCTGATACTTTCAGTCCTCTTGTGTCTCTTACCCATCCCTCTGACAAAGTTCCATATAGTTCCAGCATTCATCGACTTTTTGGGCATGTATGGGTTTGTATACCAACCCATTATTTATGGAGGGCTCAATTGTCTCTCCCTGTAGGTCCTTGGTAAAGGTTAGAGACTTCAGTGATATACCACAGTAGAAAGTGGCCTTCTGGCCTTGATCTGCCATGCTCTGTCGGGGGTCTTATCCCCCTTCTGTTGGCCCCCCTGTGTGGCCAGCGGGGGGAGCACTTTTGCTCAGACGGTTAGAGTCCACGGACAAGCTCCATGCACCAGCTCAATGACCAACAGAAGCCGGACTTGGCTACTAGTCTTCCATTTTCTTGTGGTTCTTCCCAGCAGAGACACCACATTCTGAGTATAAGTTACACCTATAGTCTCCCTTCCCATATACCTGATGCTGTTAACCATTGATGGTGGGGTTATAGGACCACCCCCCAGTTAGGGCGGACTTTTGCTCGGGTGCTTTTTTGCACTCTGACAAGGTCCTCAGTTGCATTATATGGTATACTGATCACCTTCTTCTTTTCCTCTATCATCCTCTGTTATTTTTCTCTTTCCCCTTCTCTTTTGTTTTTTGCCTCTGGTCCAGGGAGTGCGGGTGAGGATAATACCCCACACACTTGTGTAATCTCACACCGGTTAGAGGTCACCATGGGTCTCCTTAAGGTCATCTTCCTCAATGTGAGAGGTCGCAATACACCGGAGAAGCACTCTCAGCTTGTGGCTGACTTGAGGAAATGCAACACCCAAGCTGCCTTTCTCCAGGAAACGCATTTTCGTAGTGATCGGATCCCTAAACTGACTAACAGGGCCTTTCCGACAGCCTACCATAGCCCCTCACCCATCTCCAAGTCCAAGAGGGTAAGCATTCTGATGGCTAAATTGGTTCCTTGGACCTTTGAGGCGATGCGTACAGATGCTCAGGGCCGTTTTCTTCTACTAAAGGGGAAGGTGTTTGACATGCAGGTCACCTTTGCTAATGTCTACTTTCCGAATGTAGATCACCCGCAGTTTCTACGGACGCTCCTTCCTGAGCTTTTAGAATTCGCAAAGGGGCTGCTTGTTTTTGGGGGCAACCTCAACTTTGCTATCGACCCTTTTCTGGGTCTAGCTTCCCTATTCACGCCTTAAGCGATTGAAGGCAGATTTGCACCTCCTACACTTCGTGGATCCCTGGCGGCTATTACATCTGCAAGAACGTTACTATTCATTCTTTTCACAGGTCCACCACACCTACTCACATCTTGACTACCATTTGAGCACACATAAAGATCTCTCCAGTGGTGTCTACCTGTATTGACGTCATATCTCTTTCAGACCATGCGCGGGTTCATCTGACTCTTGAGTTAGGCCTGGTGACTCAGAATCCTCCATCTTTGAGACTGAACGAGGCCCTACTGCAGTTGGCAGAGACCCGCTCTGAGTTACTCACCGTCTTGCGGGAATACTTTTCCATTAATAGAGGTTCGGTCGACAATCCATTGGTTGTCTGGGAGGCTCAAATGGTGGTTGTCCGGGGTACATTGATTAAAATAGGAGCTAGCATTAGGAGGGAGAGATCCCGTCGCACAGACAAACCTTTGCCAAGATGCAGAACTTGGAATGCTTGCATAAGGCTAGCCTCACACGATCCACCTTTCAGGATCTCCTTAAAGTTTGTGAGGAGCTCCGCTCTCTCCTGTATCACAAAACAAAGCAAAAATTGTCATGGGCTCATCAAACAATGTTCTCCAACATGCCGGACACGTTAGCACGGGACCGCATACTAAAACCTATATGTCACAGCTTATTGGACCCTCTGGCCAGAAGCTGACTACTTCTATTGCAATGGCAGGGGAGTTCAGATCTTTATATGAGGGTCTTTGCAACCACTCTCACCCCTTAGATCCCTCTACAACCATGCAGTCGTATCTTGCTTCTTCGGGCATGTCTTCACTTCCCAGGGCGGTCCAGGAGGAGTTGGAGGAACCCATTACAGCTGAGGAGTTGAGGGTGGCCTTGGACAACTCTAAGCCGAAAAAGGCCCCCAGCCCGGATGGCCTCAATCCGGTTTACTACAAAACCTTCTACGAGACTTTGTCCTCACCCTTGATCTTTGCTCTGAACTCCATCACAGAAGGGAAGTCCTTCCCCATGGACACCCTGAGAGCCTACATTTCTCTTATTCTGCAAGAGGGTAAGGATCCTCTGCGATGTGGGAATTATTGCAGAGGATTATTTTAGAATAATTTTTGTGACTTTATAGGACCTGGCGGTCAGCTCTCTTCTTCTGCTGGAGAGACCACGACCGACCCTCCACTAGACTTCTGGAGCAATCTCCAGCTACGCAATTCTCTCTCCTGGTGTTCGCATTCTCCGGGTATTCTTTGCCAACTTACGGAACTGGAGCACATCTGCCAGAGGAGGGAACCGATCCACTGTTGTCTTTCAATTATTTACTCCTCCCTGATTCAGCTGGAGACAGTTTATGTCCCTATGTTCCTTACTTAGTGTGAATCAAACCTTGGAGCCCGATTCACTGACTCACAGAAGGAGAAAATCCTTAATTTTGCCCTTAAACCTTCCATAGCCACTAGAGTACAAGAGACTTGTTACAAGATCTTGACTCATTGGTACAGGGTACCCACTACTTTGCACCGCTTTTTTCCTTAGGTCCCTAGTACATGCTAGAGATGTGGCAATGCTGAGGGAACAATGCTATATATTTTCTGGGGTTGTCCCAAACTCAGGCCTTTCTGGCAGGAGGTGATCTGTATTGTCAAGTCCCTGACTAACGTTGATTTGGAGGGGAACCCTGCGGCATGCTTGTTACTAGGGATGAGCCGAACACCCCCCCCCGTTCGGCTCGCACCAGAACCCGCGAACGGACCTAAAGTCTGTGCGAGCTTTAGAACCCTATTGGTTATAATGGATGCGAACGTTCGAAATCAAAAGTGCTAATTTTAAAGGCTAATATGCATGTTAATGTAATAAAAAGTGTTTGGGGACCTGGGTCTTGCCCCAGGGGACATTTATCAATGCAAATTTTTTTTTTAAAAACGGCCGTTTTTTCAGGAGCAGTGATTTTAATAATGCTTAAATTGAAACAAAAAAAGTGTAATATTCCTTTAAATTTCGTACCTGGGGAGTGTCTATAGTATGCATGTAAAGGGGCGCATGTTTCCAGTGCTTAGAACTGTCTCTGCAAAAAAGTGTAATTTTTGCAGAAAAGAAAGCTATTTAAAATCACTCGCGGCTAATGTTAATTGACAGCTCCCGTAATACAGAGAACAGTCATTCATTGAAAGTCATTCATAAAAAAAAAGTCATTGATAAAAAATAAAAAAAAAGGAAAAAAAAAAAGCGTGGGGGTCTCCCCAAATTCAATAACCAGGCCCTTCAGGTCTGGGATGGATATTAAGGGGAACCCCAGCCAAAAAAAAAAAAATGGCGTAGGGTCCCCCTCAAAATCCATACCAGACCCTTGAGGTCTGGGATGGATTTTAACCACTTCCCACCCGGCCAATGTACATATACGGCTGGGTGGGAGCCGTCTACTTCTGAATGGACGTTCCGGAACGTAGAGGGATCGCGCGCGTGCCCACGCAGCGGCACGATCCCGATGCAGCCGTGTCACCCGGACACGGCGCATCTCGGATCGGCAGGAGGGCTCTGTGATTGGCCCTCCTGATCACATGACGGCCGTGTCGAATCACAGCCGTCATGTGATGTACACAAACAGCCGGTTGCTAGGCAATCGGCTCTCCTCTCCTCACACGGAAGTCGTCGGTGAGGAGAGCGGATCGCTGCAGCCGGCTGGTGATCAGTGAGTATTAGCTGTTTTTTTTTTACAGCTTTTACTCACTGATCACCTGTCTAGTGTCCCCACAGTAAAACACACATGTCCCCACAGTAAAACACACATGTCCCCAAAACACACATGTCCCCAAATAATAAAAACACATGTCCCTCACATATGTCCCAGTAAAATAACATGTGCCAATGATTATCTGCACACATATGTCCGTGATCACCTGCACACCCCTTTTACATGATCATTTGCGTACATATGTCCGTGATCACGCGAACCAATTATTATACACTTAACGGAATTTTTTTTTACAAAAAACATGTAGCAGAATACATTTTGGCTTAAATTTATGACAAAATTTGATTTTATTGGATTTCTTTTAAAAAAGAAAGGAGAAAATATTGTTTTTTTTTCAAAATTTCCGCTATGTTTTCGCTTATATCGCAAAAAATAAAAAACGGAGTCGCGAATAAATACCACCAAACTAAAGCTCTATTTGTGCGAACAAAATGATAAAAAATTCATTTGGTTACAGCATTGCATGACCGCGCAATTGTCACTGAAAGTGCGAGAGCACTGAAAGCTGAAAATTGGTTTGGGCAGGAAGGGTGTTTAAGTGCACAGTAAGCAAGTGGTTAAGGGGAACCCTAGCCAAAAAAAATGGCATGGGGTCCCCTCTCAAAATCCATACCAGACCCTTATCCGAGCACGCAACCTGGCAGGCCGCAGGAAAAGAGGGGGGGACGAGAGCGGCCCCCCCCCCTCCCGCCTGAACCGTACCAGGCCACATGCCCTCAACATTGGGAGGATGCTTTGGGGTCCCCCCCAAAGCACCTTGTCCCCATGTTGATGAGGACAAGGGCCTCTTCCCCACAACCCTGGCCATTGGTTGTGGGGGTCTGCGGGCGGGGGGGCTTATCGGAATCTGGAAGCCCCCCTTTAACAAGGGGACCCCCAGATCCCGCCCCCCCCTGTGTGAAATGGTAAGGGGGTACAAAAGTACCCCTACCATTTCACCAAAAAAGTGTCAAAAATTGTCAAAATGACAGGAGACGGTCTTTGACAATTCCTTTATTAAAATCTTCTTTTTTCTTTCTTCATCCTTCGGTTTCTTCATCTTCTCCTTCCGTCATCTTCTTCCATCTTCTTCTTCCATTTTCTTCTTCCTCCGATCCGCTTCTTCTTGCGCTGGTCTTCTCGTCCTTCTCGTCCGGCATCTTCTTCCATGGCGTCGGCATCTGTTCTTCTGTCGGGCCGCTCCTCGCAATGGGAGGCTCCCGCTGTGTGAGGCTTCGCTCTGTCTGACAGGTCTTTTATAACACTGGTGACCCCGCCCCCCTCTGACGTCATGGGGAAAGCCATAGGGAATTCCCCATGACGTCCCCGTGCATCAGAGGGGGCGGGGTCACCAGGTGCCCTCCATTATAAAAGACCTGTCAGACGCAGCGAAGCCTCACACAGCGGGAGCCTCCCATTGCGAGGAGTGGCCCAAGAAGAGACACCGACGCCATGGAAGAAGATGCCAGACGAGAAGGACGAGAAGACCAGCGCAAGAAGAAGCGGATCGGAGGAAGAAGAAAATGGAAGAAGAAGATGGAAGAAGATGACGGAAGGAGAAGATGAAGAAACCGAAGGATGAAGAAAGAAGAAAGAAGATTTTAATAAAGGAATTGTCAAAGACCGTCTCCTGTCATTTTTACAATTTTTGACACTTTTTTGGTGAAATGGTAGGGGTACCCCCTTACCATTTCACACAGGGGGGGCCGGGATCGGGGGGTCCCCTTGTTAAAGGGGGCTTACAGATTCCGATAAGCCCCCCGCCCGCAGACCCCCACAACCAATGGCCAGGGTTGTGGGGAAGAGGCCCTTGTCCTCATCAACATGGGGACAAGGTGCTTTGGGGGGGACCCCAAAGCATCCTCCCAATGTTGAGGGCATGTGGCCTGGTACGGTTCAGGCGGGAGGAGAGCGGCCCCCCCTCTTTTCCTGCGGCCTGCCAGGTTGCGTGCTCGGATAAGGGTCTGGTATGGATTTTGAGGGGGACCCCACGCCATTTTTTTTGGCTAGGTTCCCCTTAAAATCCATCCCAGACCTCAAGGGTCTGGTATGGATTTTGAGGGGGACCCTACGCCATTTTTTTTTTGTTTTTTATCAATGAATGACAGTTCTCTGTGTTACAGGAGCCATCAATTCATTAGCCGCGAGTGCTTTTAAATAGCTTTTTTCCTGCAAAAATTACACTTTTTGCAGGAAAAGTTCTAAGCACAGGAAACCTGCCCCCCTTCACAGGCCACCTATAGACACCCCCCAGATGTGATACTGCAATGCTGTACTAACAGCACACACACACAAATCCCCAGAAATAAAGCACATATTGTCAGCAGTCAGCAACACACTGACACTGAAACATAATATGCGAGGCGTGGGGCGTGTACTAAAGCCCCTGAGCTATAATTGGCTACAGGCATCCTGCCTGTAGCCAATCATGGCTCTCCTCGCTGCCGGCGCTGTGATTGGCCAAGCATGCGGGGTCACAGTACATGCTTGGCCAATCATCAGCCAGCATTGCACTGCGATAGCGCAATGCATTGCGGGCCGCTCGCATCACACAAATTTGATGCGAGCGGCCCAAATAGTTCTGGGCTCGCCAAGCGGGCGAACGCCCGATGTTCCATTCGAACATGGGTTCGAATCGAACACCGGGCCCATCCCTACTTGTTACATCTATTGAACTGACCTATTAACCACTTCAGCCCCGGACCAATTGTCAGCTTAAGGACCAGAGGTCTTTTTTCAATTTCGCACTGCACTACTTTAACTGGTAATTGTGCGGTCATGCAATTTTGTAACGAAACGAAATTTGCGTCCTTTTCTTCCCACAAATAGAGCTTTCTTTTGATGGTATTTGATTGCCTCTGTGATTTTTTTTTTTTTGCGATATAAACGGAAAAAAGAGCGAAAATTTTGAAAAAAAAAGAGATTTTCTACTTTTTGTTATAAAAAAAATCTAATAAACTCAATTTTAGTCAAACATTTTGGGCCAAAATGTATTCAGCCACATGTCTTTAGTAAAAAAAATGCCAATAAGCGTATATTTATTGGTTTGCGCAAAAGTTATAGCGTCTACAAACTAGAGTACATTTTCTGGAATTTACACCGCTTTTAATTTATGACTGCCTATTTCATTTCTTGAGGTGCTAAAATGGCAGAGAAGTACAAAACCCCCCCAAATGACCCATTTTGGAAAGTAGACACCCCAAGCTATTTGCTGAGAGGCATGTTGAGCCCATTGAATATTTTTTTTTTAGTCCCAAGTGATTGAATAAAGACAAAAATAAAAAATAATTTTTTTTTTCTTCAAAAAGTTGTCACTAAATGATATATTGCTCACACATGCCATAGTTATATGTGGAATTGCACCCCAAAATACATTTTGCTGCTTCTCCTGAGTATGGGGATACCACATGTGTGGGACTTTTTGGGAGCCTAGCCGCGTACGGGGCCCCAAAACCCAAGCACCGCCTTCAGGATTTCTAAGGGTGCAAATTTTTGATTTCACTCCTCACTACCTATCACAGTTTCGAAGGCCATAAAATGCCAAAATAGCACAAAACCCCCCCAAATGACCCCATTTTGGAAAGTAGACACCCCAAGCTATTTGTTGAGAGGCATGGTGAGTATTTTACAGCTCTCATTTGTTTTTGAAAATGAAGAAAGTAAAGAAAAAAAATTTTTTTTTTTTTTTTTTTCAATTTTCAAAACTTTGTGACAAAAAGCGACATCTGCAAAATACTCACAATACCTCTCAGCAAATAGCTTGGGGTGTCTACTTTCCAAAATGGGGTCATTTTGGGGGGTTTTATGCCATCTGGGCATTCCATGGCCTCCGAAACTGTGATTGGCAGTGAGAAGTGAAATAAAAAAATTACTCCCTTAGAAAGCCTGAAGGCGGTGCTTGGTTTTTGGGGTTCCGTACGCAGCTAGGCTCCCAAAAAGTCCCACACATGTGGTATCCCCGTACTCAGGAGAAGCAACAGAATGTATTTTGGGGTGTATTTCCACATATGCCCATGACATGTTTGAGCAATATATCATTTAGTGACAACTTTTTGTAAAAAAAATATATATATTTTTTTTTTTTTCATTATTCAATCTCTTGGGACAAAAAAAAAAAATATTTAATGGGCTCAACATTGCTCTCAGCAAATAGCTTGGGGTGTCTACTTTCCAAAATGGGGTCATTTGGGGGGGTTTGAACTGTCCTGGCATTTTATGCACAACATTTAGAAGCCTATGTCACACGTCACCCACTCTTCTAACCACTTGAAGACAAAGCCCTTTCTGACACTTTTTGTTTACATGAAAACATATTTTTTTTTTTTGCAAGAAAATTACGTTGAACCCCCAAACACTATATATATTGTTAAAGCAAAGGCCCTACAGATTAAAATGGTGGGTGTTGCATTTTTTTTTTTCCACACAGTATTTGCGCAGCGATTTTTCAAACGCATTTTTTGTGGAAAAAATACACTTTTTTTTATTTTAATGCACTAAAACACACTATATTGCTCAAATTTTTGATGAAATAAAAAATATGATCTTAGGCCGAGTACATGGATACCAAACACGACATGCTTTAAAATTGCGCACAAACACGCAGTGGCGACAAACTACATACATTTTTAAAAGCCTTTAAAAGCCTTTACATGATACCACATTAGATTCACGGAGGAGGTCTACTGCTAAAATTACTGCCCTCGATCTGACCTTCGCGGTGATACCTCACATGCATGCTGCAATTGCTGTTTACATATGACGCCAGACCAACGCTTGTGTACGCCTTTGCGCAAGAGAAGGGGGGGCAGGGGTGCTTTTTTTTTTTTTTTTTTTTTAGTTTTTTTTTTATTTATTTAGCTTTTTTATTCTATTTTTAAACTGTTCCTTCCATTTTTTTTCTTTGTTATGATTTTTATTGTTATCTCAGGGAATGTAAATATCCCCTATGATAGCAATAGGCAGTGACAGGTACTCTTTTTTTGAAAAAATTGGGGTCTATTAGACCCTAGATCTTTCCTCTGCCCTCAAAGCATCTGACCACACCAAGATTGGTGTGATAAAATGCTTTCCCAATTTCCCAATGGCGCGGTTTATATCCGGGAGGGGGGACATTCCCTCCTACTGCTTGTAAAAGCAGTCTAGAGGCTAATTACCCGCTAGAATTGCTTTTACATGAAAGCCGATCACTGGCTGAAAAGAATGATACCAAGATGATACCTAAACCTGCAGGCATCATTCTGGTATAACCATTCAAAGTCCAGCAACATACTGGACATATATTGTAATCTTTTTTTTTTTCATGCAGCCTCTTGGCTGAACGAAAAAAAGAGATTGATTGGTGGGTATGCCCACCATTAGAATACCTCCCTTCATCCACCCACTTCTAATGATGGGCATACATGCACCATTTATATATGCCGATGCATGGGGGCATCCTCCCGCAAAAGTTATGCCGTGTACACACGGTCGGAATTTCGACCGTATGTACGTGGCATTAGGAGCCAATCGCTCCTCCCCGCCCCCTGCTGCCCCCATGCTTCGGCATATATGCTCTTTTTTTTAACTGTGGTGGTGAAATCACCTCCTACAGCGTTGGAGTCGCGGCTTTATGTATCGTGGGAGCAAACGCTGTTGCTGTCAAGATAAATAAATCCGCGCTGCAACTGAATGGCGCACCTGAAAACAAAAAAATGCTTAACACTAAAACACAGTAAACAAAATTACATACCTGAAAAGCAAGCATGATAAAACATGATAAAACATAATAAAACATTGCAGAATAGAATGGAGTAAAAAAAGAGCAACAATAGAGAGAGAGAGAGAACAATAAAACGACAACTATTTTTGTTTTTTTTATTTTTTTGAGATTCACAGGTAAAAAAGCTCCTGACTGTTAGCGACTGAATCAAAACGCTACCACAAAAAAAATGTTAGCGATCGCAGGGATCAGGCCTGACTCTGCGAACACTGCAGTTATGTGTGCTTAGTGTTTTGTAAGTGACAGTGATCGATCGATACTGCACTTGGGTGGGCTGGGCTGGGCGGAGGCGGAAAACGCAGGTGCTAGCAGGTATCTGGGCTGATCCCGCTAACAATGCGTTTTTTTGGAACCCTAAACTGCTGGGACGCTAGTATAGATCTGATCAGATCAGATATTGATCTGTTCAGATACTATACCACTAAGGGAGGTGTATGCTTTGCGCGTGGGTGTTTGCGGTACTGGCACTAACCTGGGGCGACGCAGACCTTATTTGACCCTAAAACCTAATTGATATCACCCGCCGGGCGATCAGGGGGTTAAACCGTTATTGGGTAATAAATGGCGGGTGCCCTGACAGTATAAAAAACAAGCTAACTAACCAGCGTCACCCGTAACAGTAATACAAAAAAAAACTGGTTACCTAGCGACACTAATGCAGGGATCAGAAAAACGATCGCTTAGTGACACTGGCAAAAGGGGGTGAAAGGGTTAACTAGGGGCAATCAGGGGGGTTAAACCTTTATTAGGTAATATATGGGGGTACCTGACGCTATATAAAAACCTGACGGGGAACCTAAATAACGAAATAACTAACTGGCTAACCAGCGTCACCAGTGACATTTTATACGGTGATCACTGGTGAAAGGGTTAACTCTAGGGGCAATCAGGGGGTTAAAACCTTTATTTAGGTTGTAATATGGGGGTACCTGACCTATAAACCTATTTATGAACCTATATAAACATGGCGGTTAACCTAAAAAAAAACTGGTTACCTAGCGACACTAATGCAGCGATCAGAAAAAACGATCGCTTAGTGACACTGGCAAAAGGGGGTGAAAGGGTTAACTAGGGGCAATCAGGGGGTTAAACCTTTATTAGGTAATATATGGGGGTACCTGACGCTATATAAAAACCTGACGGGGAACCTAAATAACGAAATAACTAACTGGCTAACCAGCGTCACCAGTGACAGTTATACGGTGATTACTGGTGAAAGGGTTAACTCTAGGGGCAATCAGGGGGTTAAAACCTTTATTTAGGTTGTAATATGGGGGTACCTGACCTATAAAACTATTTATGAACCTATATAAAACATGGCGGTTAAAATAAAAAAAAAATGGTTACCTAGCGACACAATGCAGCGATCAGAAAAACGATCGCTTAGTGACACTGGCAAAAGGGGGTGAAGGGGTTAACTAGGGGCAATCAGGGGGTTAAACCTTTATTAGGGGGGGTAGGGGGCTACCTAGGACCTAAAACTAACTGCCCTGACAGTTATTACAGTCACACTGACACTAAATGCAGTGATCAGTAAATAAATGATCACTGCAATTAGTGACACTGTGACTGGGGGGGGAGGGGGTGATCTGGGGGGTGATCAGGGGGTGACAGGGGGGTGTTTTGTGTGCCTAACTGTACTGGTGTCAGTGTAGTGTTGTGCACTAACCTTAACATGTTCGCCGCTCGGCGTCTCCGGTCACATAGACCGGCGCACCGAGCGTGACATCACTTCCGCCTTCCTGTCTATACAATAGACAGGAAGGGGAAGCTTTTCATTCGCCAGGAGCGATCGCGAGGGGGTGGCCAGAAACCACTGGCCGTCCCCTCGTCCCGGATCGCTCCTGAAGCGATGCCGACCGTCCCCGCCGGCGGAGGGGGGTCCGATCGGACCCCCCAACCGCCTAAAGAATGGCACGTACAGGTACGTGGTTCTGCCTGTACGTGCCATTCTGCCGACGTATATCTACATGGGGCGGTCGGCAAGTGGTTAAGAAAGATAAGGCTTCTCTTCAATTCAGCTACTGAATCCGGCTAAGGCATGCATCCCCTTGTGTTGGAGATCTGAAAACCCGCTGTCGAAGTCCCTGTGGTTTTCGAAAGTCAA
The DNA here is from genome assembly GCA_028564925.1 of Lithobates sylvaticus. Classification (NCBI taxonomy): domain Eukaryota; kingdom Metazoa; phylum Chordata; class Amphibia; order Anura; family Ranidae; genus Lithobates; species Lithobates sylvaticus. The sequence continues at coordinate 148,199,422 of CM053031.1, read as the reverse complement.
TGAACTAAGGGATATGGAGGATCTCACAGCTACCTTGAACAACCGGGAGGGGATCTTTCAGGACACCTGGAGACCATGGCAGCATTTCGTATACACTGAAGCTTATCTTCAGGAGGTCTCACAGCCTGGCTGATCTCCTGGACTTGGTCTGGACTCCCTGGGTGAGAGGCTCTATCTGTCAATTTATCTATTGTTCTGCATCTGTATTTTTTCTTCTACCAAGGGACACCTGGCCCCTTACTTCTTCTCTAACGTCGCCTCCCACCCCCTTTCCCGCTTTCTTCCTCTCCTTGTATACCTGGCTCAGCCGTGAGCGTGTTATTTCTTCAGATATTTGAACATCCTTTTATGCATTTTCCATATCTCACTGTTCCATGTCTGGGCCTGGACAGCCATCGGGATGCCCGGCTTACTGATATATTGTTATTTTTTATATAGTTGCACAATTTTAAGTGTATGAGTATTTGTTCTGGGTCTTCCATGCCGTCACCACCTCATATGCCTTATATTCCCTGTACATTGATGATTAGTTTAATGCTGGTATTAGTATATGTACTAGCCTGTTGGCTTATGGATCTAAATGGTGTGACCCTCTTGGTTGTCATTTGATAAATAATGCATTTTCCTCTTTTGTTTACCTGACTGTAAACCGGAACTTTTTGAAAATAAAGGAATTAAATAAAAAAAAATATAATAATAATAAAAATAAATGTTTTATTATTATTATTAATTTTGTTAGCGCTGTTAATGCTACGATTTTTATCTATGCATATTTTTTCCAATATTATTATTTATTATTATTATTATTAATGTTACGTTCCATTCGTTTAGATGTTGCATTTATTTCGGATAATTCATAACTTCGGATAAATTAGTATTCGTTGCGTTCACAAACAGCCAACTTTGAAAGGAAATACCAATTCCTATAATTTAATAGTTAATTATTATTAGTTTGTTTTTATTTCCGATTTAAGGTATTTTAATTGCACCGAGACTGCTGCTCTATTGGAATGCACTGATCAGTGCTGGAGCCATTGACTGCAGCTATACCCCTCCTACACCCCTCCTACGCCCCCCCCCCCCCCCTCCATATGGCTGTATGGCTGAAATCGCATCGCACAGAGATCACATGTGATTTGCACTGCAGTGCGAATCACATGCAATGTCCGACATCGCACCAGTGGGAACCGGCCCTTAAGTGCAGCCTCATTCCAGCCTGTGTCAGCTGACCATTTGAGGAATTAGACTGTATAGTCTTCCACCGGCCGAGGAGGTAGTCTCAGCTGTGGCCATGCGCTGGAGATCATCGTAAAGCTGTGACAGTTTTGAAAAAAGCTGGGCCCACCATCTAATGGAGCAGAAAAGCCCGGTGCTGTAACTGAATTAGAACCGGGCTCTTCTGCTCCATTAGATGGTGGGCCCAAGACAGTGGTTCGCCCATGAGCAAGGAGATGATGAACCCCATTTTTAGGCTGGGTTCACATTAGTGCGAATTGAATGCGGGTTTCCCTGCATCCAATTCTCATGACAGGAGATTGAGACCTGTATGGAGCCGGTTCACATATCTCCATTGCGGCTGCAGAGTGGCTTGCACAGGAGTCCTGTGCGTCTTTGGCTCAGTTTCAGGGCTGAATTCAGGCAAAAATTTGGCCCCCCCGATTCATCCCTGAAACAGAAAACAGGGAAGCACCGGACCCCCTGCTGCGAGACACATCTGGCAGCAGTGGGAACCCAGCCTTACGGTTTCAAGTGAAAAAGTCCTTGGTTGAACAGCTAAGTATAATTGACAGGCATTTTGGGTATTGGCTAACATGCCAGGTCTTTGGTCAAGTCTTCCCCGGCTTGTTCCCTGACATTACCTGCCACCATCTGCAGGGGGCAGTGAGCTGAATTTACACTCAATGAGGAAAGCTGAGAGCTGATTGGAGGGAATGAACACACCCCCCTTCTCACAGCACACAGGAACAGAGCTGATGCTATCAATCACAGGCTGTGTGCTGGAGATCTCTCCCATGTCACCTTTTTATCTCTTGTTGTCAGGAAACTTGTCAAAAGTGACTCATGCAGATAGCAGAGGAAGGAAGCAGCAAACCAAAATGACACTTAGTGCTCTGGATTGAGACAAGTACACACTAGAGGGATATGCTTTGTTCATATTTCATGTCAGAGGTTTACAACCACTTTAAGTCCTCTGTCATAAATAATAACATACACACATAAAGCAACATGGATTCCCTTAATGTGTCACTAAAGCTAATTTTTGGTTTTGTTTTGGATATAGTGGAGAGGGATTAGAATATCTGTCAGGTTGTATTGCTCACTCTCTCTGTCTGTCCTGTTTACTGTTATGATTGAATGTGAAAATAAAACAACTTCCCACATTTTGGGTTGACATCAGAACAGGAATAGAGGGGAAATCTTTCAATGGGAACACAAGTTTTGGTGACACTCTGGAATTCCCTCACTTTGGAGGGTTTCCTCTCACTTCCTGTTTTGGCTTCAGGACAGGAAGTGAAGGGAAATATGTGCAATGGGACACAGATGGCAAAAAAAAAGGGTTATAGCCCTCCTTTACTTTGTCCAAAATGAAAAAACACATTTCGTCTTTAGTGACACTTTTAACTGGCCATAGGTGGTTCTGTTTTTTTTTTTTTTTTTCGATCAGCCAGCAGGCTGAATGAAAAAAAACGGAACCGATTTACCATCCATACATTTGGAGGTGGATGAGGGAACCCTCCCTGCTGTGCTACTGTTTTCTGACAGTGGGGAGACTGCTGCTCTATTGGAATGCACAGATCAGTGCTGGGGCCATTGACTGCAGCTTATGATTCAGTGGCTTTTATCTGACAGCGCAGTTGAACAGAAGTTGATTGGTAGATCGACTTCTGTTCAACTGCAGTGGCTACATATGGATTGAAATTCAGCCAGAGCTCAATTCATCTATGGCCAGCTTTAGTTATATCAGAAGCTGATGGTAGTTACAGAAAATTTGTTATAGAAATATAAAATCAGTCCAGTCAGATAGCTGCATGACTCCAAACACTGCACAACCCCGGAATCACTGGTCAGATTGCACCTTTCATGGATCCATCAACTAACTATAAAAGAACATAACAGTGGTGGTTCTTTTATAGCTTCCCTTCCATTTGCTTTATACTTTGTTGATGACCAGCCAGAGTAAAAAAAAAAAATATTCATCATTTTGTATCAGTCATCAGAACTGAGCTGATCGGTTCATAAATTGAATTGTATCTTGATCAATCAGATTATGAGGTTGCATGGTGGAAACAGAGATATGATTGATAACTTCTGATTTGTATCTTTCATCTATCAACTGAATTTCACTTCTCCATGTGCAGCATATTGATCGTTTATGTACAGAAAAGGAAGCCGCTGAACACCAAAAGGATCACTATTATCTGCGTCTCTGTTAGTATAAAAAATCCACACGTGTAACTTTGACAGTCTTCGCCCCAATAGGGCTTAGTCAGAGAGATAGCGGTGAGGAGGAGAAGCTTCCAGAATCTGTCTTCAAGCAGTCCTGAATCTTGTCAACTATAGATAATTTATTCCTATTGGAAGAGATTGATCATAAAAGAAAAGAAAGATCATTTATGTTAGAACTCCTTTGCCTTACGTACCCCTGCGTTTGTAGCCGACTACGGTTTTCTGCAGGAGCCTCACTGGGTTTCCTGTGAACAGCTAGGGGTGGGAAGTCTCATTCAGGGCTGGGGCACACCACAAAAATGCACTCCAGATCAGTTTCTGCACGTGCGTTTTTAACAAATTTTTGGCATGTTCTGGTGCGTTTTTGATGCGTTTCTGGTGCTTTTTTCCTTATACGTCCTGTTTTTTTCCACTGTACTGGCATCAGGTGTGTTTTTTTTGATGCGTTCCAGTGCATTTATGATGTGTTTTACTGCATTCTAGTACAGTCCAGTTCAGGAAAAATGCAGCATGTTCTATTTTATTTCTGGAACTGGAAATCCCTGGAACTGACCACACTGGTGTAAACTATGCCATTGGAAATCTTATAATCTACTTTTCATGCATTCTTCATTTCGATGCAGAAAAAAATTGCACTGGACTGCATGTGGTGTGAACTGGCCCTCAAAGCATTGAGGCTGGCTTCACACTGAGGCAGGTTTCAGGTGTTTTAGTGCTAGAAATAGCCTGTAAATAACACCTGAAAACCGCCTCCGATTCATATCAGTGTGACTTTTCACACTGGGGCGGTGCGCTTGCTGGACATTAGAAAAAGCATATTTGGGGCGGTTTGGGAGCACTGTATACAAAATGCCTTGCTCATAAAAATGAATGGGCAGCGCTTCCAAGGCGCCGCTAAACGGGGGCTTTTAACCCCTTCTTTGGCAAAAGTGTGAAAGTAGCCTGAGAGTCTGACAGAGGCCGCGGCCAGTCACATGCGATTGGACTAGCAGTGATTACCAGTAGAGGGTCTGCCCTTGACACAAGCAGTCCGCATCCTGCTCCCATCATCCTTAGGTAATCACTGCTTTGTACAGGCCGCAGAAAATTCTAGTCAGCCTTGAATGTGTGTGAATGAGGCCAACATGTGACCTCTAACACTCATCTAACTATAATACACAACCTCAGAACATAGGTGAATGCATTTCTTCCTTTGTCCAGCCCTCATATTAGATGAGTTTCCAGTTTATTATCTGAGCCTCCATGACTATACTATAAGCTGTGGCCAGTGTAATATAGGAAGGTCACCACCCACCCAGTCAGGCAGGCCTAGCTCCCTCTCCCCGCCATTTTGGCCGCTGGGCCCTGAGTGAACTATACTTCCCGTCACCACCCGGGAAATGCGCAGAACACAGGGAGGCGGGGGTGAGGCGAGTCTCCAAGATGGCCACTTGGGGAAGGAGGCGCGCTGGTGTGGGGAGAAGAGATAGGTGAGCCGGGGGACGGTGTGTGCTGTGCGGTGTCCGGGCTGTGATATGTCCGCTCCCCGTACAGGGAGGGAGAGGTGATCGGGGCGCCTGGTCCGTGTACATGAGGGTGTCATGGCTGACATGTACCAGGCCCGAGGTCAGCTGTGCGGGGGGGCCCGGACGGGTCACACGTGTCTCTATAAAGCTGGGAAGGGATCGGCCGGCCATGGTCACCTTTTCCTTCATTCCTTGGCCGGCCCGTATGATGTGTGCTCTGTACTATCCCATAGGGAATACACTTCGCTTCTATTACTCCCCGCCCTCTGCATTAGGACGGTGGCTCCTAATTCGGGACAATGTAAAGTTTTATACTTGGCTGTTTAAAGATTTGTTCCCAGGAGGTCACTGGAGAGTAATGCAATGTACATGACAGGTCACCTCTGAAAGTGGGTGAGGGGCAGCTTCTAATACTGATCAGTCCATGGGGACCACACCACAGGGAAAGTGTCTGCTGATGTTTTCTCCTGACAAGATAGAGCTACAGAAACAGGACCTGTCATAGGACTGAATGAGGGGATTCCACAGATTGGGGCATGGAGAGAGGCCACAACGTTCTACATGTGCAGACCGATGTCACCCATATTGTGCCAGTTTCCTAAAAACAGTGAAAAGTACTTCCTGGTGTGTTGTATGAAATAAAAATATCATGTGCCTATGTTGCTCCATCCACATTCTCCTCAAGTCAAGTACCCATGTCAGTTTCCTCCTCCGGTGATGTACCCATGTCAGTGTCTGTTTCCTCCGGCGATGTACCCATGTTAGTGTGTCTGTTTCCTCCTCCGGTGATGTACCCATGTCAGTGTCTGTTTCCTCCGGCGATGTACCCATGTTAGTGTGTCTGTTTCCTCCTCCGATGTACCCATGTCAGTGTCTGTTTCCTCCGGCGATGTACCCATGTTAGTGTCTCTGTTTCCTCCTCCGGCGATGTACCCATGTTAGTGTCTCTGTTTCCTCCTCCGGCGATGTACCCATGTTAGTGTCTCTGTTTCCTCCTCCGGCGATGTACCCATGTTAGTGTCTCTGTTTCCTCCTCCGGCGATGTACCCATGTTAGTGTCTCTGTTTCCTCCTCCGGCGATGTACCCATGTTAGTGTCTCTGTTTCCTCCTCCGGCGATGTACCCATGTTAGTGTCTCTGTTTCCTCCTCCGGCGATGTACCCATGTTAGTGTCTCTGTTTCCTCCTCCGGCGATGTACCCATGTTAGTGTCTCTGTTTCCTCCTCCGGCGATGTACCCATGTTAGTGTCTCTGTTTCCTCCTCCGGCGATGTACCCATGTTAGTGTCTCTGTTTCCTCCTCCGGCGATGTACCCATGTCAGTGTCTCTGTTTCCTCCTCCGGCGATGTACCCATGTCAGTGTCTCTGTTTCCTCCTCCGGCGATGTACCCATGTCAGTGTCTCTGTTTCCTCCTCCGGCGATGTACCCATGTCAGTGTCTCTGTTTCCTCCTCCGGCGATGTACCCATGTCAGTGTCTCTGTTTCCTCCTCCGGCGATGTACCCATGTCAGTGTCTCTGTTTCCTCCTCCGGCGATGTACCCATGTCAGTGTCTCTGTTTCCTCCTCCGGCGATGTACCCATGTCAGTGTCTCTGTTTCCTCCTCCGGCGATGTACCCATGTCAGTGTCTCTGTTTCCTCCTCCGGCGATGTACCCATGTCAGTGTCTCTGTTTCCTCCTCCGGCGATGTACCCATGTCAGTGTCTCTGTTTCCTCCTCCGGCGATGTACCCATGTCAGTGTCTCTGTTTCCTCCTCCGGCGATGTACCCATGTCAGTGTCTCTGTTTCCTACTCCGGCGATGTACCCATGTCAGTGTCTCTGTTTCCTACTCCGGCGATGTACCCATGTCAGTGTCTCTGTTTCCTCCTCCGGCGATGTACCCATGTCAGTGTCTCTGTTTCCTACTCCGGCGATGTACCCATGTTAGTGTCTCTGTTTCCTACTCCGGCGATGTACCCATGTTAGTGTCTCTGTTTCCTCGTCTAGTGATGTTCCTTATTTTAGTCCCTCCAACGTCCTCCAGTAATGTACCTATGTTTGTCCCTCTGTTTCCTCATCCAGTGATGCTTATATCTTGGTCCCTCCAGTTATGCTATTGATGCTTCTATATTGCTTCCTGCACGTTATCCTCCAGTGATACTCCTATGTTTGTCCTATTTCCTCCTCCACTGATGCTCCTATATTAATGAAAGACAAGATCCGAACCTTCTTGCTGAGGCATAGGGTCAGAGGTAACCCCTAGTCAAACAATTTTTAGCCTGTCAACTGGCTGACCTGGCGCACAGTTTTTCATCAGTTCACATTCAGGGTAAGGCTGGCCATACATTATACATATTTCTTGTACAACGTTCCTTTTAGATTTACCAGAACCATATAATATGAGGTCAACCCTAAACACATCCATTTGTATGCAGTCAGGCAGGCCCTTGCACTACATAGTTGAAGGTAAATCTAAAGGCAATTGAATAATAGAGTTGTATAATGTATGGCTAGTTTTAGTAAGGCCTCATTCACATGGACCTACTTAAAGCTGAACCTTGCCAGTATCATCTCGTGTGTCCCAGGTTTTGACCATCTTCATTGGCTGGTGTGGGATGACATCATTCATGCGGAGGAGCTAGTGATCCCGGCACACAGGATCAGTCCAGCTTCTGTAGGCTGAGCTGCGCATGCACAGCTCTGTTTACAGTGCAGGGATTGCTTTGAGCAGGCGGGTAGGTGTGTTTTTATTGCGGAAGACACAATGTATGCAATAAAATGCCTCACTGCTCAGTGTATCATAGTGGAACCTTGGTTCCGCTTTAAGGCGACACCTGTGCGACATCCGTGCAGGTGTTGGTCCCCAAAAATCCAGCTGAAGGTATATGCAAACCTTTACTATATGGATGTAAAAGATGAGCTTGGCACCACCTATTCTAGCTCCTGAACTGTTGGTGGTTTGTGTTAAGTGGGTTTACTTGACCGTAGAAAACCTTGGTAGAGCTTATAGCCAAGCTTTGCTTTTACAGGAAAAGTTTCCATTATTAGAAGATCTACTGGTCATCTCTGTTTACTTAGTATTTCAGCATGTGCTTCGTTTTAATTACCCAGGGTTGTGGCTTCAGGCCCTAGTCTTCTCCTCCTATATTTACATTCAATGCAGTCAGTCCATGTTTGGGTGTCATTGTCTGAACATCATCAACAGTTCCTAGTGGCTGTCCGGCGGTGGAGTTCTCTCAGGATCCAGAAGGGGAGTGACAACATTGGGAGGGAAATGTCTGGCACTGGACGACCCAGGCCTATCCGCAGTTCTAATTAGTGGTCCTTGTACACAGAAAGGGGGTTGTAGAGGGGCCTGGACAGTAGACTTGGGTTAGTATACCTTGCTTCTCAAGGAAGGGGAAAAAAAACACAAGTAGGATGGGTTAGAGGAGGGTGGGAAGGGGGGGTTAATGTTTTAAACGGGTTTTAGCTTCAAAGGCACTGTACATTATCAAACGTCTTTGTTGTTTCAACTAGGCATTAGTGTAGTTATTTTTCCTGTTGTGGCTGCAGGTTGTAGGTTCATGATCGGTAGATTTCTTATGTCCATGTATTCACCTTGCTTGTTCCAATAAACTAAAGGGACATGCAACTTTTTATTTCGGGTCACAATCCATGCCTCACCATTTCCTCTGTGTTGCATCACAAATGCGGGAGTGCTAATATGAAAGACCTCTTGGTGTGATCTCTCTCTGCTCTGTTTGCTTGTGTCCATTTCTGATCTAATTCATTAGCTCTCACCTGGAGAGCACTAAACTTATGCTGGCCATACACGGGTCGAATTTCGAAAGAACTTTCTTTTGAAAATCTGAAAATTTGTGCGTTTTGTGATTTGATGGTGCCACCATTGATTTCGAAATTCGACCAACCAAACCTTCAATTTCACCTCCATGTTCCTACAGGAAAGAATTTTCGTGTCTGGGAATTTTTCTTTTCTTTCTGGAAATTTTATTTTCTTGCACATGCGCATTTCTTTTTCGATTACATTTCTCGCACGATTCTCCCATCATTGGTTCGAAAATCGTTTGTTTTTAAAAGAAAATTCCAACATGTCGAAAATCGGCCGTTGCTGCAGCCCACTAATGGTGCGAAATTAGTACGAAAATTCTTAGATAAGATTTTCGAAAGAAAAGTTCTTTCGAAATTCGTCCGGTTCTGCCTAGCAACTAGTGACGCCGATCTCTGCTCCCTGTGATTGGAGCAGAGATCAGCATTCACTAGCTGACAGCCACGCCCCCCCCCCCACCCACAGTAAGAAACACACCCCTAGGCATACTTAACCCCTACACTGCCCCCTTGTGGTTAACCCCTTCACTGCCAGTGTCATTTATACAGGAATCAATGCATTTAAATAGCATTGATTGCTGTATAAATGACAATGGTCCCAAAAATGTCCGATGTGTCCGCCATAATGTCGCAGTCACAATAAAAATTGCTGATCGCCGCCATTACTAATAAACAAAAAATAAATAAAAATAAAAATGCTATAAAACTATCCCCCATTTTGTAAACGCTATAACTTCTGTGCAAACCAATCAAGAATCACTTATTGCGATTTTTTTATTTTTTATTTTTTTTTTATTACCAAAAATATGTAGAAGAATACGTATCGGCCTAAACTGAGGAAAAAAAATGTTTTTTTATATATTTTTCGGGGATATTTATTAAAGCAAAAAATAAAGCGTTTTTTTTTTTTCAAAATTGTCGCCCTTTTTTGTTTATAGCGCAAAAAATAAAAACCGCAGGGGCGATCAAATACCACCAAAAGAAAGCTCTATTTGTGGGGAAAAAAGGACGTCAATTTTGTTTGGGAGCCACGTCGCACGACCGCGCAATTGTCAGTTAAAGCGACGCAGTGCCGAATCGCAAAAAGGGGCCTGGTCCTTTGGCTGCAAATTGGTCCGGTCTGAAAGTGGTTAAGAGAACCAAGGATTGTGACATGTAATTTTGTTCACAGGAAGTGTCAGTTCTTAGATTACAGAGGTCATGCATTAACCTGTGTAGTACCAAGCTGCATGCCTCATGTTTGAACACCAACAGAAACTGCTGACAAAGGAATGTGAAGATCTACTCCACTATAGGCTATGTGTATAGACCAACAAATGACATCATAAAACAATATGATGGATCTTATGCAGGTGAAATTTACAAGGTGCAGGTAGGAAGGTTCATAATACCTTCAAATACCTATTGCACACACAGGTTTGCTTTAAAAAGCAACACTACAATAACAGATATAAGCTTAACAACTTGAGCTCTGGAATATTTATCACCTTCATGATCAGGCCATTTTTTGCTGTTCAGCACTGCGATAATTTAACTAGTAATTGCTCAGTCATGCAACGCTGTACCCAAATGAAATTTGTATATTATTTTTTTTTTTTTTTTTTTTTTTTTTACACACAAATAGAGCTTTCTTTTGGTGGTATTTGATCACTACTGGGTTTTTTATTTTTTGCGATAAAAAGAACATTTTGGGGAAAAAACCCAATATTTTTTACTTTCTGATGCACAAGATATGCAATGAAAACAAAAATCTAATTTCTTCATAAATTTTGGCTCTTGATTGTCAACACAGAGCTCTGGGCTGTGACTGTACACACCAGATCAGCAGATCCCGACCATGAATTATTGGCTGGAACTTGCTGACAGGCTCCCACTGTGTACAATCACAGTGGGTGCCAACAAGGGGGGGGGGGGGGGGGGTCGCACATGCCCTGAACCTGGGAGCAGGCAGCAACGTATGGGTATGTTGTGTTGCTTGTGCGGGCCACCTGTCCACAGTACATTGCAGGCGGGCAGTCCAGAAGTGTCTAATTTGTTATTGTTTATTTTTAAGGCTAAAGCTACACATGTGATACTTACTACAGAAAATTGATTGTGATTGGGGATACAGGAAGTAGAGAGGACGTTACACTCCACAGGCTTCTCCTAAGTCCGCTGCTGCTGATATATCTGTATCTGCTTTAGATTTGTATCTGTATATACTGCAGATTTGAGATTGCACATTAAGGTAAAATAAATAGCTGTGTTTGAATTTATTAGTAGCCCAATGACTGGTTTTACTGAAGTCTGAAATTAGCTAAAAAAAAAAAAAAAAACGTCAGATTAATAAAAATGTTTTCTCTTTGACAGGGTTCCCTTTTCCACGTGTGAGTGGTACATCGTGCACGAGATCTACAATGGTGAAAATGCACAAGACCAGTTTGAGTACGAACTGGAGCAAGCACTCGAAGCTCAATACAAATATATAGTGATCGAACCAACCCGTATTGGAGATGAAACTGCACGCTGGATTAGTGTGGGGAACTGCCTACACAAGACAGCAGTACTTTCTGGTACAGTGTGCCTTCTCACTCCACTCGTTTTGCCTTTTGAGTATTCACCATATATGTCTCTGCCAGCTGGTATGCTCAGCTTGGCCTGCTCTACTCTTTATGGAATCTCCTGGCAGTTTGATCCTTGCTGCAAATATCAGGTGGAGTATGATGCCTATAAACTATCAAGACTTCCACTACACACTCTTACCTCCTCTACACCAGTCGTGCTTGTAAGAAAGGATGACGTTCATAGAAAAAGACTACAAAACACGATAGCACTTGCTGCATTGGCATACTGTGTAAAGAAGCTGTACGAACTTTATCTTGTATGATTTCCATGGATGCTGAGCATGCAACAATATAAACCTTTTTTTGTGAAATTTGATTGAGATTGAAGAATTTCTCCAGAAAAAAATGTGGTGCTACTGCACTGATTATTTTCAGCGCTTTACAGTAGAAGGATGAGGACCTGCTTTGAAGTCATTATACCCTAGCTGCAAGTCATAAACATAACAGGGAATACATGAGTTTTAAAAGTGGGTGATGAGGGAGATCTTTTTATGTTGAACATAGAATTATGTATTTGTTGTACTACACTTAACCAGCCAGAAGCCCATGTGACCATTAAAATCAAAATGAAATAAATGGCTACTTGCTTTCATGTTGTGGACTAAGAAAGTTTAAGTACAAAAATGTCCTAAAGTCTTGTCGCGCAAAGCCTAAAGTACCTTTCTATATTCTGAACCTGGTTTGTACAATTTATCTGATCACATCTGGTTTTCATGATGTACCAAGGTTCACCTTTTGACATTTTTTGCTTTATGTTTTTTTTTTTTTCTCTTTAATGTTTTGCTGGAAATACATGCAACAATATGATCATCTTATATAATTAGCATTTAGGTGAGAGAATGAGTGATTTGCACACTATATAAATTGGCTGTCTGAAAATGCTAAACAAAGGTAACAAAACCTAATCTTTTTCAGATTGGTTCTTTTACAAGGAAAGGATCTGTTCTATTATCCATCAAAAGTTTATCAGTATGTATGACCAGCATTAATGTTTAAAGCTAAACTCCCAGTATATATAGAAAAAGTTGTGCAGTTATTTATTCGTTTAGACAAATTAAATGTATTTAAAAATGCGATCAGTGAAAGTACATAACATTTGTCATAAAATCAGTCTCTTGTATCCCTCTATACAGCAGCACTTAGACTGTAAGGAAGTCAAACACTAGCAGCCAAGCTCTGCTGCTTGTATGTATCCTTAGAAGAGGAGGGAGCGCATCCACTTTTGCCTAACGACAGCTTTACAAATCATTTGACAAGTGGAATTTTATAACATGCAGGTCTAAGAAATATATTTTGTGAGTTAAATAAGTATTGCTTTTTATATTTATATTTCCAGTCAGCAGGTGGAATTGTAGACGATTCCATTTCTCATGTTGACCATAATAACTTTAGCTGATTTGATTAAAAAACCCAATTGGTTACAGAGCTTCACGATTGTAGCACAAATTTACATGCACAAGGAAATAAAGAGGGTCTCATTCTCCCCATCCCCGCTCTATATGGCTTTGTACAGACATTCAATTAGAGAGAGACACAGTCTGGATGGAAGCAGCTGCTGCTGTTCTATAGCTTCACGTCAGGCAGAAAGAATTTTGAGGTTGAGTAGATCTGCAAGTTATTTGCGCAGGACTTTCGGATAACAGCCTAGAAGGGGCAAATCATTTTTACAATCCTTTGTCAACCTGACAAATTAAGATGTTTCTGTCCCCCTGCTGTCAGAATACAATACCTCAGCGGGTGTGAGTCCCCTGTCCATATCAAGTGTGTGGATGGGGAATCAAGTCATTTTTATTTCCGTTCAAGCCACTGGTCCTCTATGGGCTGCTTGATGGTATTAAAACCAAAAATGTAATGTATTGCAGCTTACCAATCATCAGCTATGGTGGCTGCATCAGTTTTCTATGGCTTTTTACATCTGTTTTTACCAATAACACACCTCCTGTATTGGTGATACACAACTCTGGAGGAATAAGCATAGGAGGCACAACAGACGGCAGCATTGTTAGTCTGGAGGGTTGTATCAGCAGATTTAGAACCACTAACAAATTTAAGCCAAACTCCAGCTCACACTTTATAATCAGTTACACCAAACTTTTTTTTTCTCATTTTGGGATAAAGGTTTTGCATGTTTAAATAAAAGCTGATCATTTTAATTATCCCTGCCATGTGAAATGGTTTGTCTCATCTCTGTAAACTGATCAATTCTTCTGGAGAGTTTGTGCTGTAAAAGACAACAGACTTGCTGGCTTGATCACCAGATGAAAATCGAAGAAAGAAAGCCTAAAAAAAAAATACAGCCATCAAATTTAAGAATTGGTAAACTGCAATATAATGTTTGCTTTTGGGTTTAATACTGCTTTAACGTGGCATATCATTCTTCAGTTATTTAGAACAACAGATGAAAGAACAGACAGGGAGCCCTTTCTTGCACAACTTTTATTTGGCAGTCATGTGATTATCTACTTACTGTATATACTCGAGTATAAGCCGAGTTTTTCAGCACATTTATTTGTGCTGAAAGTGCCCCCCTCGGCTTATACTCGAGTCGAGCACTTTTCTTCAGTCAAAAAATACATTTTCCGACCCGACTTTGCGGCTCCGTATCTCGGGGCCACTTAGTGCTAGGAACCCCAAATTTGGTATGCAAGCCTAGTGGAACCAACACTACCCAGCACCAAGTGGCCCAGAGATACGGGGCCCCAAAGTTGGTTCGGAAAATGTCATTTTCTGCTGCAGAAATGTGCTTGACATTTTCTGACCCGACTTTGGGGCCATGTATCTCGGGGCCACTTGGTGCTAGGAACCCCAAATTTGGTGTGCAAACCCAGTGGAACTACCAAATATGGAGTTCCTAGCATCATACATACAGGGCCCCAAAGTCGGTCAACTGTGTTCATCTGCAGCAATGTCATTTCGGGTCCCTTTGGGTCCTAGCTGCAGCTAGGGGGCATCTAGGAACCCTTACCTACCAAGTGTGAAGTTCAGGGGACCTATGGCTGCAAATAGCCATTGTTGACCCGCTTTTCCACTTACAGTAGCTGCACATTTCTCACCCTAGGCTTATACTCGAGTATATACGGTATTTCATTTAGAAAGCTGCAGTGCAAAACTAGATTTTCTTGCTCTCATTGCTATCTCATCCTTGCTGCTTACTTAAAGGATACATTCACTTTTAACAAAAAATAATAAATGCACATCTTTTTGCAGATTAAAAAAAAAATGTGCGTTTTTATTCTTTTTTCTATGGAGCCTGCACAGCATTGCGGGTGCAGTCTCAGGCTTCTGCAGATTCTCAGCATAGATGTATGCTCATCCGTGCTGTTTTGAAATCGTGAAACATACTTAGGCTGGCCATACATGGTGCAACCACAGGTTGAAGGAAAGAAATTTGCACAATTCCCCCATTAACATGTTGACAGGAGAATCAGCAATAGTATTCTCCCAGCAGGGGGGTAGGGAAAGCCGTCCCCGCCGTGAGAAGACTGATTATTGCTAGCAGCCCCTATCGATAATTGCAAGAGAATCCAGCAGGCTGGTTGTACCGAAGTTGAACGATTAACTTGGTACATTCAGCCTGCCCATTAGCGGTTCGAATCTCAGCCGGTTTAGCAGAAATGAACCATGTATGGCTGGCCTTACAGGACGGGAAAACACACAAATAACCTCTTTATTGTCCAGTCAGCAGATAGTGACACTATCATATACATTTTCTATACCAGAGAAAAAGTGGCTTTGCTCTTATTGCTATGCAGTGTGGAAGGGGTATAAGAATCACAACATCAGCAAATAAATGTTACCACATGTCTGGGCAGGAAAAGCAGTTTGAATATGTATTAGCTGCAAGGCTGTAATTCAGCTTTAAAATTTGTTGTATATAAAAATCTAATTTGAAATAAAAGAAAAGTTAAATCTATCTCTTTATTAATGTCTAAAAATAAAGAGACTAGGGTAAACCACAAAGTCTGTCAGTGGAACTTGACATTACTAGAACCGATACTCTCCTAGCTTTTGCTGTGCCCAGCAGAAGACTAAGGGCCAGTTCACACCATATGCAGTCCAGTGCATTTTTTTTCTGCATCAAAAATGCATGGAAAGTAGGTTATATGGTTTTTAGTGGCATAGTTCACACCAGTACTTGAAATTCCTGTGCATTCCAGTTTTTCAGGAAAAAAGTAGAACTTGTTGCAGTTACCTGCATTGGACTTTACTGGAACGCTGTAAAATGCATCAAAAAACACACGTCCTTATTTGAGGTTAAGAAATAAAACACTGGACTGCATCAAACGTGCACCAAAAACGCACTGGAACATATATAAAAAAATGCGCATGCAGAAAATCATCTGGAACGCATCAGGACTGCGTTTCTATGGTGTGAACTGGACCTGAGAGACTTGTGCTAGTGAAAGCTACTTTAATGGTCTGCTTAATGTGCATTGTCCTTCCTTTTTATTTTTTATATATATAAACAATGTGTGTGTATATATATATATATATACACACACTTTTTTTTTTAGTTTTATATATATATATGTATATATATATATATATATAACATTTTTTACTGTTTCCATGGAAATGAGTCATGCAAGAAGTCATTGCTGCCACAATGATATGTATAGTATGAGTGCCAGAAACCAGGATGATGTGTGCATTCAGAACAGAAATAATATACTAGCTCTTTTATCAGCACAGGTGTACAATTTCAGATTTCCAATCGTCTTCCAGGATAACACATTGGAGAGATTGTTAAACGAAAGCCTTTTAAACTTGAGTCCCAGGTGCTGTTTTAAAGCAGCACTTTGTTAGCAGCCATATGTTCCAGTACCATTATAAACCAAACCCAATGTCATTGGCTGCTGCCAGTGCCAATATTGTTCAGTGTTCAAACTGCTAGCTGCCAATGACACCTGAGGTCTAGCCCTAAGCCCAGGAGCTTAAAGGCTTTCACATCAAACTATTTGCTTTAAGAAAACACTTCTGATAAGATTATATGTGCATTTTGTTTACCTGTAAAAGCCTCTTTTTTTTTTTTTTTTTTTTTTTTTTTTTTAGACATCCATAAGCCCAGAGACTGCTACTGGGCAGTTGTATCTTCAATGTGATGATAGCAGCCCCAGCAGACTCGGAACTGTCACTCAAGTGACACTCCTATAGTATTCCACTTTGGTTATCCCCTTGCAGCTGTATAAAATGTTATGTAGTAGTGGGGGGGGGGGGGGGGCAGAGGAAGCAGGCCAGCACAGAGAGTAAACCATCATTCCCAGAAGAGGAGAGGACAATGACGTGCAAGGAGGGAGGGGGCCATAATGGGGAATTGACCCTTGCTGCAATAGTATAATTTTCTAACATGTTCAAGGACACATTGCAAGTGACTAAAAAAACATTTATGGAAAGGAAAAACATAGCAAGCATTTACAATATTTGACTTTTTGCATTTACCTGCATTTTTTAAGTAGGTCTCTTTACAGTCCTTTGATAGCAAAATAGTGTACCATATTGCTTTGCAATATGTTTAAGCCCCCGTTCACACCTAAGCGTATTAGATGCGGCTTACACCGCATCCAATTCGCAGAACATTTTAAAATACTATCTAATCAATGTATCTTGTTCACATATGTGCGTTGCATTCGCACTGCGCATTGCACAAAAAACATGTGCGTTTTCTGGGCATTGCGGTGCGAATTACAAACACATAAACCTCTATGGGAACGCATCTGATTCGCAGATGCATTGCGTTCTGAACAAGGACTCTCCTTGTTCTCACTACACCTCCCCCTCCTCTCCCTGCTCAGCTGATGCGCTCATAGAACGGAGCGGCACCGCTGAACAGCTACATTTTCTCTTCACAGAGAAAATGTAGCTGGAATTCGCACCGCACTGGTGTGAACCCGGGTAATGTTCACTTTTCATAATGTGTTACATGTTATTATTTTTTGTCGAAAGGTGAACTTATCCTTTAAAGAGAGTGTGCCATGACATCTGTGCTGTTTTTGGTATTTCTGTAAGCTCCAGCCAGACATGGGAGTAAGTCACACATGTGCAAGTCATAAGCAAGTCTCAAGTCTAACCTTCAAGTCACAAGCAAGTCCCAAGTTACTGTGGCGAAAAGCAAGCAAGTCAAGTCGAGTCCCTGCTAGAAGTCAAGCAAGTCAAGTCATTTGTTTTGGTCAAGTCACAAATCAAGTCAAAATACTGATTTACCACCTTTAAATTAGTTAAAAGTCAGTGTTGTTCAGGAAAGGTTTTATTTTAAAAAATAATATTTTCAACATTAAACTTCAAAATAATAAAGTATATCTAGACACTTGAATGGTGATGAGCCACTTACAAATATTTTTTTTTGCTGTTTGTTAAATTTTTTGCAAATGCAATGCATTGTAAAGCTGGCCATACACCTATAGATTATCTGCAGATTTTCTATGGTTAGATGGAAAAAGGGCAACAGATTTCTCTATGTTCGCTAAACTGTGTGGATGGAGGAATCTCCCACTTTTTCCATCTAACCATAGAACATCTGCAGATAATCTATAGGTGTATGGCCATTGGCCAGCTTAAGTTACAATGCATTAAACATTAAACTTCAAACTAATAAAGTATATGTAGACACTTGAATGGTGATGAGCCACTTACTTACAAATTGTTTTTTTTTTGCTGTTTGTTTAATTTTTTTCAAATGCAAAGCATTGTAAAGCTTGCCATACACCTATAGATTATCTGCAGATTTTCTATGGTTAGATGGAAAAAGGGCAACAGATTTCTCTATGTTCGCTAAACTGTGTGGATGGAGGAATCTCCCACTTTTTCCATCTAACCATAGAACATCTGCAGATAATCTATAGGTGCATGGCCAGCTAAAGTTACAATGCATTGCATTTGCAAAAAATTAAATTCGATAGTACTTTCTCGCTCAGTTGTGAGCGACGGGGTCGCATTATCACCCCACCATGGCTGAACACACGTTCAACAAGTGCGCTTGATGCAGGGACTGACATAACTCTTACCGCTACCCTGAACAAAGAGGGGAACATGTGCCTGTTCATGGCCCAAAACTGAAGGCAACTCTGTCCATCACAAATGTCTAAATACTGGTTCAGCTGAATTTGGGGAGTAGAACATGAATCTTTCTTTTGTTTTTTGTGGTATGCTGAGAACAGCCCAGACTGACTCTCTGGCTCTGCCACTGGCATTTGCTCGTCTTCATCGGTGGTTGGTGGGGTGGGCTTGCAGTCCTCTTCTTTGAGAATCAAGTCTGAAGAACACAAGCATAAATGGTCACAACACAACTGAAATATCAAAAGCAACCAGATCATGACAATCTAGTGCATAGGTCTTCAACCCTCTCCTTGGGGTCCCCCGAACAGGCCATATTTTAGTTTTTCCCCATGAAATAACACACCTGATTTGATTAATCAAAGGCTTAATGTGTAGTAGTTGACTAATTGAAACAGGTGTGTTATTTTAGGGTGAAAACAAAAAAACATGGCCTGTCTGGGGATCCCTGAGGAGAGGGTTGAAGACCTCTGAGTAGAGTATATCAACATACTGACATTCTTTTATAGCCTACAATCTGGCATTACATTGGATTATTACAAAAACATAACATACTTTTTATCATCGCAGACACAGCCTCCTTGATATTTTCGGGAGCCAAAACATCATGGGTCAACCACATGGTGCCAAATGAAGGATCCAGCAGAGCAGCTTTTAGGTATAGAGGGTCAGAGAAGGGTAAGGTTGCTACATCATTGTGTTCATCTGCCATCCTCACATTGACAAAGATCCCTCCGAATCGTCTTTTGAGTGATTCTTGCAGGCTACGGATCAAGCCACCAAGGTAGCGCACGCTCTCTTTATGATTTTCCAAGTGGTGATTCAGAGAAAGGATACAGGGTACAACAGCACTTATTGTCACATTTTTTCTCCCTGTGAGAGGTCTGTGGCTTCTCCAAAAGGTTGAAGGACATCCACGAGTTCCTTAATCTGATTCCACTCTCTAGCTGTGAATACAGTCTCTCTGTGTCCCCCATCTTCAAGAATTCTAGTCAGTTTCACCTGGTCACAGCTAACCACTGATTTTAATTGCCTCAGTGTGGAATTCCAGCGTGTGGTAACAGCGGCAGGGATTCCACGCTGTCCAAACTCCTCTTCAAATTTTTCCTTGAAAGAGGTGCTTGTATGTAACAAGGAGCTCAACCTGGAAGCTTTGGCGAGAGCTGCATTGACTAATTTAGTCTCTTTAAGTCCATCACCTATTACCAATTGAAGCGTGTGTGCAAAACATTGAAGTCTAGTCTGGGTTTTTGCACTCAAATAATTGTCAAGCATCTCCTGTTCTTCCATTGACAAGTCATTCCAAATGTCCGAATCATCAAGGTCATCGTCTTCTTCTCCCTGCCCTGGAAAACATGTAGTGAATGCTTTTTTCATGTTTGCGGCGTTGTCACAGATGATGTGGTCTACCTTTTTTTTAATCTTGTACTCTTCACATACACGCTCAAATTCCTCACAAATTCTTTCCCCTGTATGGGGACCTTTGAAGCGGTTGCACGCAAGCAACTGTGATTTCAACTGAAGACGGTCTTCCTCAATGTTGATCCAGTGCACTGTGACTCCAAGAAAGCCTCTCATCCTGCGGTCTGACCATATATCTACAGTCACTGACAGATGATCTACTGCTGCGAGTTCATTTTTCAGCTTCATTTGCCTATCTGCCACCAGATTGTCAAGCTTGCCAGTAATTGTTCTTCTACTTACTGGAGAGTACTTGTTGTCTACTATTGACAAAAAACGACGAAAGCTTTGATGTTCAATGATGGACAGTGGCATGTTGCAGTTTATAATGAGGTCTGACAGGATTGAGTTTGTAATTGCCTTCTGCTGCTGGTGGTTGCAGTGGTATAGCTGCACAGTCCCCTGTGCGATGAATTGTGAGATTTGAGGCTGGCTAGCATCAAAAGTCCCTTTGGTATGGATGTACTCTTCATATCTATAGAGTAAACAGAAGAGAGATGGAAAATAAAGTTAGCTATGTGATTTATCGATTTTAACAACAATACACTCTGCTCCCACCCATACACGTTACTGTACCTACCTTTCTTTGTGGGTTTTGTAGTGACGGATGAAGTTGGATGTTGTGGTTGACGTGTCTCTTATTTTTGAGCTGCAGACCTTGCACATCGCCGTTCTCTTCTTTTCGCCAACATCTAAAACATAATCCTTAAATCCAAATTTAATTATTTTTGGAATCGCTCCCTCCATTATAGCTGTCTTGTGCGTTGGTCTCTCAGGGGCGGATCCAGAGTATACTGTGTCGGGAGGGGCACTGCCAGAAAATAAGGTGTTGCTTACTTACAAAACTATTTATTGGCACCAGTGACACCAATCCAATACAGTGACTAGTGCTAAAGAAAATGCACTGTTACTGTATAAATGACACTGGCAGGGGAGGGGTTAACACTAGGGGTGATCAAGGGGTTAGGTATGCTCCTAGGGACTGCTTTCTAACTGTGGCAGGGATGGATGTGTTAGAAGAAAAGAGAGATCTGCGTTTCAGCTTAGACACAAGATCTCTCTCTTCCTCTGTGACAGAACAGCCACACGTGACACCCAAAATGTACTGGGCTGGCACAGGCAAGTTTTTACTGGCATTTCCAAAAATTAAAAAAAACTACAGTTTTAAGTGTAAATTTTAGTATTTAGGCAACAAACAAGTAACATGTTCAATTATTAATGAACTCACCATTCAGTTGCTAGGGGTTGCTATACATTACCGTTCTTATAGTACACTCTCAGCACCAGCCTCTGCCAGCTACTCTCTCACCGAGCCCTGCCTGGCATGCAGATCACGCCTGCAGTCAGACGGGCAAATACTTCAGTCTCCTGTGCCAGTTTTGCCCCGGCTGTCTGTGACTCTCTGGAGGGGGGCACACCGGACCCTGCCACTGTCATTGTTCCCCCAGCTGCTGCTGATCAGTAATGGCAAAGCAGCTGGGCAGACAAAGGGGTGGCACAGGCCGGCAAAAAAAAGACTGGTGGGAATGGAAGCACAATGGGCCGTTCTGAGAAGCTGCCATTTAAATAGGGCAAGGGTGGCCAGTTTACCACTGCTGTTTTAAGAATGGGCCAGGGGTCCTCGTGATCAGTTTAAAACCAGCTATGGGGTGTGTGCAATTAATCAGTTGGGAGGTGTGCAATGGATCCGTGTATAACCAAGTATGGGGGTGTGCAATGGACCAATTTTTTATAATCCGCTATGGGGGTGTGCAATTGATCAATTTATAATCCGCTATGGGGGTGTGCAATTGATCAGTTTGACCTGGGAGGTGTGCAATTGACCAGTTTAAAACAAGCTATGGGGGTGTGCAATGCCAGTTAATAACCAGTGGATCCATTGCACACCTCCCAAGTCAAACTGTCTGATTAATTGCACACACCCCATAGCTGGTTTTAAACTGATCAATTGCATACCTCCCAAGTCAAAATTAATATTTGCACAACCCTATATCTGGTTATAAATGAATTGCACACCCCCATAGCTTATTATAAGCAAATTAATTGCATGCCCCCACAGCTGCCCCCACAGCTGGTTAATAATTGCGCACCTCCATATAAACTTAAACTGATCTATCGGACAGCTTCCAACTCATTAATTGCACAACCCCATAGCTGGTTATAAGCAAATTGCACACCTACAGCAACTGGTCATAAATATAGTACTAAACATTAGGACCTCACATAGGATCAATGTAAATCAATGAACTGACAATCATAGGAAATAGTCATATTGGAGACAATAGGGGCAATTATTCACAATGGCCCCTATTGTCTCCAATATGTGTATTTCTTTCCTACGATTGTCAGTTCATTAGTGCCAATGTTTTTTTTTTTATATGAGTCAGACCCCTTGGACTTAGACAATAATGCTGTAAAAAAAATAATTAATAATTTGCACAACACCGACCGTATACTGTCAGCGCCGGTGTACCTGGTCGGCGGCGTCCCATCAGCGTCCCGGCGGCCATTCCACGTTTCCAGACCCCAGTATTGCAAAATCGCGCCTCTTCATCGTCTGTGATAGGCGGAACACTCAATTTATTTCCCAGCATTCAGTGTTCCGCCTATCACGGCTATCCGCTCATCCTCATAACACAGACGAGGATGAGAGGATGTCCGTGATAGGCGGAACACTGCCTGCTGTGAAATTGAGTGTTCCGCCTATCACAGACAAGGAGGCGCGGTTCCGCCTATCACAGACAAGGAGGCGCGGTTCCGCCTATCACAGACAAGGAGGCGTGGCTTTTACACTGCAATGGTTAGTGGTAGTAATGACTTGCCAAGTCATAGGGCCCAAGTCAAAGTCAAGTCACAAGTCATTAGTGTCAAGTCAAAGTCAAGTCGAGTCATTTGTTTAATTTTGTCAAGCAAGTCGCAAGTCCTCAAATAGCCGACTCGAGTCTGACTCAAGTCAAGTCATGCGACTCGAGTC
This sequence comes from Lithobates sylvaticus, assembly GCA_028564925.1. Taxonomy (NCBI): domain Eukaryota; kingdom Metazoa; phylum Chordata; class Amphibia; order Anura; family Ranidae; genus Lithobates; species Lithobates sylvaticus. Next base: position 148,176,572 of record CM053031.1, on the reverse strand, counting down.
CCCCACCTCTGGCTCCAGCTGGCCTATTTAACCACTTGCCCTCTAGAAGATTTAACTCCTTTCATGACCAGGCCATTTTTTTGCTATGCGGAGCTGCGCTACTTTAACCACTTTCAGACCTGACCATTTTGCAGCCTAAAGACCAGAGGACTTTTTACAATTTGGCACTGCACTGGTTTAACTAGTAATTGCGTGGTCATGCAATGTTGTACCCAAAGGAAATTTGCGTCCTTTTTTTCCCCACAAATAGAGTTTTCTTTTGATGGTATTTGATTGCCTCTGCGATTTTTATTTTTTGCGCTATACATTGAAAAAGACAGAAAATTTTGAAAAAAAATGATATTTTCTACTTTTTGTTATAAGAACAATCCAATAAACTCAATTTTAGTCATACATTTAAGCCAAAATGTATTCAGCCACATGTCTTTGGTAATAAAAATGTCAATAAGCGTATATTTATTGGTTTGCACAAAAGTTATAGCGTCTACAAACTAGGGTAAATTTTCTGGAATTTACGCAGCTTTTAGTTTATGACTGGCTATCTCATTTCTTGAGGTGCTAAAATGGCAGGGCAGTACAAAACCCCCGCAAATGACCCCATTTTGGAAAGTAGACACCCTAAGGAAATTGCTAAGAGGCATGTTGAGCCCATTGAATAATGACAAAAAAAAAAAAAAGTCACTAAATGATATATTGCTCACACATGCCATGGTTATATGTGGAATTGCACCCCAAAATTAATTTTGCTTTTTCTCCTGAGTATGGGGATACCACATGTGTGGGACTTTTTGGGAGCCTAGCCGTGTACGGGGCCCCAAAACCAAGCACCGCCTTTAGGATTTCTAAGGATGTAAATTTTTGATTTCACTCCTCACTACCGATCACAGCATTGAAGGCCATAAAATGCCAAGATGACACAAAACCCCCCCAAATGACCCCATTTTGGAAAGTAGACACCCCAAGCTATTTGCTGAGAGCCATGGTGAGTATTTTGCAGCTCTCATTTGTTTTTGAAAATGAAGAAAGAAAAGAAAATGTATTTTTTTTTTTTTCTTTTTCAAATTTTCAAAACTTTGTGACAAAAAGCGAGATCTGCAAAATACTCGCCATACCTCTCAGCAAATAGCTTGGGGTGTCTACTTTTCAAAATGGGGTAATTTGGGGGGATTTTGTGCCATCTGGGCATTCCATGGCCTCCGAAACTGTGATAGGCAGTGAGGAGTGAAATCAAAAATTTACAACCTTCGAAATCCTGAAAGCGGTGCTTGGTTTTTGGGGTCCCGTACGGGGCTAGGCTCCCAAAAAGTCCCACACATGTGGTATCCCCATACTCGGGAGAAGTAACAATGTATTTTGGGGTGTAATTCCACATATGCCCAAGGCATGTTTGAGCAATATATCATTTAGTGACAACTTTTGTGCAAAAAATTAAAAAAAATATTTCCTTTTCACGCAACTTGTGTCAAAATATAAAATATTCCATGGACTCGACCTGCCTCTCAGCAAATAGCTTGGGGTGTCTACTTTCCAAAATAGGGTCATTTGGGGGGGGGTTTGAACTGTCCTGGCATTTTATGCACAACATTTAGGAGCTTATGTCACACATCACCCACTCTTCTAACCCCTTGAAAACAAAGCCCTTTCTGACAGTTTTTGTTTACATGAAAAACTATTTATTTTTTTTGCAAGAAAATTACTTTGAACCCCCAAACATTATATATTTTTTTAAAGCAAAGGCCCTACAGATTAAAATGGTGGGTGTTTCATTTTTTTTCCACACAGTATTTGCACAGCGATTTTTTTTCAAATGCATTTTTTTTGGAGAAAACACACTTTTTTAAATTTGAATGCACTAAAACACACTTGCCCAAATGTTTGATGAAATAAAAAATATGATCTTAGGCCGAGTACATGAATACCAAACACGACATGCTTTAAAATTGTGCAGAAATGTGCAGCAGTGACAAACTACATACATTTTTAAAAGCATTTAAACGCCTTTACAGGTTACCACTTGAGATTTACGGATGATGTCTACTGCTAAAATTACTGCCCTCAATCTGACCTTGGGCATGGGTGCTTTTTTTATTTTAATTATTATTTATTTTGCTTTTTAATTTTATTTTTAAACTGATCCTTTCATATATATATATATATATATATATATATATATATATATATATATATATATATATATATATATATATATTTATCATTTTTATTGTTATCTCAGGGAATGTAAATATCCCCTATGATAGCAATAGGTAGTGACAGGTACTCTTTTTTGAAAAAATTGAGGTCTATTAGACCCTAGATCTTTCCTCTGCCCTCAAAGCATCTGACCACACCAAGATCAGTGTGATAAAATGCTTTCCCAATTTCCCAATGGTGCTGTTTATATCTGGCGAAATTATGAAATGCTCGTAGCTTCTGGTTTATTAGGCCACAGAGATGATCAGCTCTATGGTCAGCTGGCGGAACCACCGGCTGCATTCTCAGGTTCCCTGTTTGGACAGGAGAGCCGGAGAAAACCATGGAAGACGATGGGAGGTGGGGGGGGACATTCCCTCCCACTGCTTGTAAAAGCAGTCTAGAGGCTAATTAGCCGCTAGGATTGCTGTTACATGAAAGCCGACCGCTGGCTGAAAAGAATGATACCAAGATGATACCTAAACCCGCCGGCATCATTCTGGTATAACCACTCAAAGTCCAACAACATACCAGTACGTTGCTGGTCCTTGTTTGGCATATATTGTAATCTTTATTTTTTTTCATGCAGCCTGTGGGCTGAATGCAAAAAAGAGATTGATCGGTGGGTATGCCCACCATTAGAATACCTCCCTTCTTCCACCCACTTCTAATGATGGGCATACATGCACCATTTTGTTTTTAATTGTGGTGGTAATATCACCTCCGACAGCGCTGGAGTCACGGCTTTATGTATCATGGGAGCAAACGCTGTTGCTGCAGCTGAATGGCATACCTGCTGAGCAAATGATGGTTAACAATAAAACAAAGTAACATTACAGTATAACAGTTAGACATACCATACCTGCAAAGCAAATAAAAAAAAAACATAGTAAAAAAATATATTTTTTTTTAACGCAACCTGTGCCTAAAAAATATATATATGCCGAAGCATGGGGGCATCCACCTGCAAAAGGTAGGAGCAAATCGCTCCTCCGCTCCTGCTACCCCCATGCTTCGGCATATATGCTCTTTTTTTTTTTAACTGTGGTGGTGAAATCACCTCACACAGTGCTGGAGTCACGGCTTTATGTATCGTGGGAGCAAGCGAAAAACAGCGAATAAAAATCAAGTGACGTAAAATCAACTGTTTCCACCTGAATGCCGGGTTGGCCAGTGAATGGGGGAAGCACGGGTGCTGCAGAAGTGGTGGGTTCCCAATTAGGATTGCCAAATGCAGCAGGAAAGAGCACTATGGGCACGACTTGGTGGCAGCGGGACACTACTTGTGCTTGCCACCTCGCCAGCTTGAACTGCACTTATGGGACTCGCCACGTCACCAAGTGTTACTGCAGTGCTGGATGTATGACCAGGGTGTACTAGGCCACTGGTGCTTGCCAGTTCACCAGAAGGAATAGCAGCACTAGTACTTCTCTGCTCCATACGAGAGTCCTGCGGTTCTTGCACCTCAACAACAGAAGTAGAAGTTCAGGGTCTGGTACGCCTGACCTTGGCAGGGACCACAACTCTGTTGTCAGAGCTATCTGTCATGGAGCCGCTGTCGTCTACAGGATCGTATTCTGAGCCTGATCTGACAAATGAGTGACGTCCTCTTCACTATCTGTCATGCTCAGAAACAGGTAGGCCTCTTCACTACTGTACCTTCGATTTGCCATTTTGGGCTCTAAATTTAGTGGTACAGTAGTGAGACTCAGGTAAAAAACCTCCCGACTGTCAGCAAATGTAACAAACGCTACCAAAAAAACTGTTAGCGATCGCAGGGATCAGGCCTGACTCTGCGAACACTGCAGTTATGTGTGTTAAGTGATTTGTAAGTGACAGTGATCAATCGATACTGCACTTGGGTGGGCTGGGCTGGGCGGAGGGGCAAAACGCAGGTGCTAGCAGGTATCTGGGCTGATCCTGCTAACACTGCGTTTTTCGGAACCCTAAACTGCTGGGGATGCTATTATAGATCTGATCAGATCAGATATTGATCCGTTCAGATACTATATCACTAAGGGAGGTGTATGCTGTGTGCGTGGGTGTTAGCGGTTCTGGCACTAACCTGACGCTGCCTGGGGCGACACAGACCCTAAAACCTAACTTATATCACCTGCTGGGCAATCAGGGGGTTAAGCCTTTATTAGGTAATAAACGGCGGGTGCCCAGAAACTATAAAAAACAATCTAACTAACCAGCGACACCCATAACAGTTATATGGTGATCACTGGTGAAAGGGTTAACTAGGGGGCAATCAGGGGGTTAAAACCTTTATTAGTATATGGGGGTCCCTGACGCTATAAAAAGTTGCGGCAAACCTAAATACTTACCTCCCTAACTAGCGTCACCTGTGACACTAATACAGCGATCAGAAAAACGATTGCTTGGTGACGGGGGGTGGTCACGGGTTAAACCATTATTAGGGGGGTACCCTAGACCTAAAGAGGCTAACCGTAACTGCCCAAACAGTTATTGCAGTCACAATGCACCAATGCAATAAACAGTATAAAAAAAAATGCTATTGGTTTCACTGTGACAGGTGGTGCAGGGGGGTGACTGGAGGGTGAAATGTGTGCCTGCGTGTTTTACTGTAAGTGTTGTGTTGGTGCAAACTTACTTGGATGTCTTCTCTGCTCGGCGCCAGAACGAAAAGATCGTCACGAAGAGAGATGACATCACTTCCTCTGCCACTGTTTACATTACAGAGGGGCAGAGGAAGATTTTAATTCGCCGGGAGCGATCGCGAGGGGGTGGCCATGAATGAGTGGCATCCCCCTCATCACTGATCGCTCCCGCAACGAAGCCGGCCCCCGCAGGCACCTGGGGGGGGGCCCGATCAGGTAGGGACGTACGGGTACACCTATATGCCAGCCCATGCCATTCTGCCGGCGTACATCGTTGTGCGTCGCTCGGCAAGTGGTTAACTGGCAATTGCGCAGTCATGCAATGCTGTACCCAAGCAAGAACATTTTTCACACAAATAGAGCTTTCTTTTGGTGGTATTTGATCACCTCTGGGTTATTTGATTTTTATTATATAAAAATATAAAGAAAAAAGACTGTCAATTTTGAAAAAGAAAAAAAAAAATCAAATCTCCTAATAAATTATGGCCAAAACATACAGGACATACAGTCTTTGGTACAAAAAAATCCCAATAAGTGTATATTGATTGGTTTGTGTGAAAGATTTATAGCGCTTACAAACTATGAGATATATACTGATATATTTTTTTTAATACTAGTAATGTCGGCAATCAGCGAATTAAAACGGGACTGCGATACTGACACTGGGGGGGGGGGGGCGAAACTAACTAACTGCCACTGACATCACAGTGTTAAGCTGGCTTCATTGGAATATATTTATCTATTCAGCTGAGGGGAGCAACGGAAGGCATCCCTAGACACTAGTAAGGTACTTCCCATGGTAGGATGGTTACTGAGAGCCTTTGGCAGCGGGGAGGTAAATCAGGGCCAGCTCCGTTCTGTGGCGCCTGAGTCCTCCATCTCCATGGCCACCCAATGCTTTGCCTTAGCATGACAGTCCCCAGGGGTCTTTCGGTAGCCCGTAATTCCAGGATCTGCCGGTATTGTACATAAAATAGGGTCAAGGGAGAGGATAAAGATTAAGGGCGACAAAGGGCATCACTGGCATGTGCCATTTGTTATAAAAAAAAAAAAAATCAGAACGTGCTTTGTTGACCCTAACAGCAGCTGAGGGACATGAGTAAAGAGAAAAGATCCAGCTCAACATGGATGACCCTATGTGTTCCAAAGTAGCATGCATAAACTGCCAGTTGACCCTATCAAAAGCCTTCTCCGCATCCGTGGATAGCAAGAGAAAGGGGCGCCGAGCAGTTCTGGCAGCATGGATCAGGTTTACAACCCGAATGATGTTGGGGGCGTGGTTTCCTGAACCGAACCGACACAGCGGCATCGTTTTCACCCGGGACGAGGATGCGGAGGAAACTGAGCAAGCCCCTACCCAAAAAGGGCACCTTGGCAGGCTCGATAAAGCACTATTTAGCGTCCGAACCGGACGCCGCGGAAGAACTAGATTGCCTGGGCCGCTCACCGCATGGCGCACACTCGGACAAGCTCCGCCTCCCGCAACAGGCCTTCGTTTCCCAGAGGAACTAGAAAAATGTTGTGCCAATCTGAATATACCCCCTCCAGAGCTCCCCGGATGGCAGGATGTCATTCCCCCCTTGCCTGGCAACACTGAGCCAATGTGGCAGAAGGTTGATCGCAAGCATCGTTCGTCTGCAGCGGGCTCATCTCCACACACAGGCTGAGCCCAGTACTAATGTTCATCTGGATAGTGTTTGCATTCTCAGATGGGTTTGGATTGCCCCATGTGCCTTTTGTTTCTAGTTTTTTTTTATTTATTTTTTTTTTTTGGGCAGTTCACCTTACCCCCTCCTACGAGTAGCCTCCTAGAGCTTATGCCGAGTGGGACTGTGAATGGGCCAAGACTTATGGGAGAACGTTGGTTCCAGGTATCATGCCACCTGACTTTCTCTCCTCGGGTTACCGCATGATGTCGCTGTTCGGTTCTATTTTGTTGCAGTTTAAGTTATTTTTGATTTCTTTGGTTTTTATTAAGATTTGCCATTTTCCAGGATTGCTGGAGGTCGGCGCCGGGGCCTCGGGACACTGCTAAGACCCCTATTGGGATCGGTGTCCGGATGCCTGGGCTCCTCCACCCCCTTTTTGATGGGAGCTGTGGGTTCGTGCGCCTCCACACGCCTTCCCCCTTGTGGGGCGGGTGTGGGGGGGTGTTGGGCCTCATATGCGGCCTACTCAAGCACAGCAAATTTATGCGTGCACTTTTGGCCAGCCTGATAGGTTGGTCCTTCTTATGTCAATTGGTCCTTCTTATGTCAATTATGTGTTACTAACCTTTCATTTTTTCTTCCTCTTTCGCTCCTCACCTTTTCTCACACCACTCTATCCCACCCCCTCCCTGTCCTCAGTACCTCCTGCCTCGGATCCGAACACCCGCGAGGAATGTGATCACGCTTCCCTTCTGCAACCCCCTATGGCTACGGTAAATCTACTTTCATTTAATGTAAGGGGGTTACACGCCCCTGGTAAGAGACATAACCTCTATAGGGAGCTGGGTCGCCTGCGGGCGGACGTGATCTTTCTGCAGGAAACGCGTTTGCGTTAGACTCCATGCTAAGTGACCCACTGGGCCACTTCCTGTCTCTGAGGGGCACCCTGGGCAGTATGCCATGCACTTTAGCGACCTTATATGCACCTAATCGCAACCAGGCGAGCTTCATTGCTACTACACTCAGGAAATTACAAGAATTCTCACAGGGATGTATTCTCCTAGCAGGTGATTTCAGCACCCCCCTGGAACCGGTCATTGACACTTCCAGGGGGAGTTCCTGTATCCCGCATAAACAATTGCACTATGTCCGCAAGAAATTGCATGAATCGCAGCTCATTGACACCTGGAGGATTATGCACCCTCGAGAACGTGACTTTACCCACTACTCACAGGTATATCTAACTTATTCTAGAATTGACCTATGTTTCATTGATCATCGACATATGCCCCTACTGGTGGGGTTGTCCATTGAGTCTTCGCCCATTTCCGATCATATGCCCATTACACTCACTATCAAGGTACTGTCCCTTCCCCTAAAGGCTACCAATTGGAAGCTGAATGAGGAACTCATTACAGAAGAAATTGATAAAAAAACGATAGAAGAGACTATCTCCTTATACTTAACAGAAAATTCACATCCTGACATTTCACCGGGCACATTGTGGGAAGCTCACAAGGCCCACGTCCATGGCAAGCTGATAGAATTGGGGTCTAGGAGAAAAGGGGAACGCACATTTCAGCAAACTAAACTGCTTGCTGAAATTAAACTCCTCGAACAAAGCCACAAAATCAGAAAATCACAAGCAATATTCCACACCTTAACGGAACGAAGGGAGGAGTTGAAGTCCATAATGCACTTAGAGCAAAAACAACGCACTCGCTTGGTTGCCCAAGGTTACTATGAATGGGGCAACAAACCGAGTAAATTACTTGCCTGATCCTTACAGCAGAGGAAATACGCTTCCTTTATTGCAAAGATCAAAACCCCCTCGAACACTATGGTTCATGACACCCCCTCTATTGCCAGGGAGTTCCGGGAGTTTTACCAGCAATTGTATCATGTACAATCTTCCACCACTGATGTGGACAGAAAAAGGGTCCTTATCAGAGAGTACCTTGAGAGGGCAAACCTACCCAAATTAGAGACTGAGGTCTTGGCCTCGCTAGAGGGTGAGCTCACAGCTGGAGAACTACACACGGCTTTAAAAGGTATGGCAAGTGGTAAGGCACCGGGTCCGGATGGATTCACGGTAGCATATTATCTTTTTGCGAACATACTCATACCCCGTTTAGCCACCTATGTCAATGTAACTTCCACTGGCGGTAAGCTCCGACCCAAGACTATCCATGCTCACATTACAGTTATCCCAAAACCTGATAAGGACCCTAGTATCTGTGGTAGCTACCGCCCTATTTCCCTGTTAAATATTGATGCAAAAATCTATGCCAAAGCCATCGCGAACAGACTTCTCCCCCTAGTCCCGAAATGGGTATCCAAGGACCAGACGGGCTTCATTCCTGGTAGGGAGGCAAGGGACAATTCCCTTTGCACCCTCTCCTTGATGGCAAACGTGCAGAGAACCTCCCAGCCCACCCTTCTGCTGTCCACGGATGCTGAGAAGGCATTTGATAGGGTGGACTGGGAGTTTCTAATGGCAACTCTGGCCCACTTGGGCATTAACACTCCCCGTCTATCTCAAATTTCAGCTCTGTACAACAACCCCACAGCCCAGTTACGTATCAATGGCACACTAAGTGACTCTTTTACCTTACACAATGGCACACGCCAGGGCTGCCCACTATCCCCTATCCTATTTGCCCTTTCCTTGGAGCCCTTCCTCTCCATTGTAAGACATAACCCGAACATCCATGGCATAGTCACAGGCCCAGTAGAGCATAAATACGCCGCTTATGCGGATGATATTTTATTCTACATCCAGCAACCCCGAATTTCTCTCCCAAACCTTATGTTAGAGTTCTCCCGATACAGTGCCATCTCCAATTTCAAGATAAATATGACAAAGTCGGAAATACTGAACATATCTGTCCCGAAACATGAGACCTCATATTTAGCACAAGACTTCCCCTTTACTTGGCAGTCGAAAAAAATGAAATACCTAGGTATTTACCTAACACCAAATTTGACAGCCTTTTTCCGCGCAAACTACATCCCACTACTGAATGCCATTAGAACTGACATACAGAGATGGTCACAGCTTGCTCATTCCTGGTTGGGGAGAATAGGGGTAATCAAGATGAATATACTGCCCAGGGTGCTATTTATGTTTCAGATGATACCATTCGGCAAAGCTCACCTCTATTGTCAGTAGATATGTATGGAACAGGAAACGGCCCAGACTTGCTAGATCTCTCTTAACCAGACCCAAGGGTAGGGGTGGTTTAGCCCTACCAGATTTCAGAACGTACTTTCGAGCAATAATCTTAACTAGGCTCTCAGATTTGAAATACCACAGGTCTACTAAACTTTGGGCAGCCTTAGAATTGGAGCTCTGTGGCTCAGATATCTCCTCACAAATGTGGATCCCGAGGAAATTTAGGAACCTCTCATCTGATTCATCCCCACTGACTCACTCATCGCTAATGGCATGGGACTATATATGCAAGGCTCACAAATGGGAATACAATTCGCCATTACTCCCTCTGACTGGACACAATTACTTTCCCCCTGGAAACATCACCCCCGGGGTCTACCAGTGGAACCTGGGAAACAGGACTCTACTACATCAGGTCACTTCCTCCAGGGGCATCTTACCCCTGTCTACTATTCTTCCCAATACACACATCTCCAATATGGATCACTGGAGGTATCGGAAACTAACAGCATTTGTTCACCGAAACCCATGAGATCCTTTGCTGAGATGACTCCCCTGGAAATGGCATTCTCAGAAGACCAGCCAGTGGAGAAGCCCATCCCCCATTTTTATCGTACATTAGTGGACCTGTCCGCTACCAAAGACCCTTTGTTTGTTCATAACTGGGAGCTAGACCTGCAAAAGGACTTAAACAGCGCCCAAAAGAAGGATATCTTATCATTAGCTCACACTTCCTCTGGAGCTTCACGCATGGCAGAGGTGAATTACAAGCTCCTTACGAGATGGCATTACTCACCTGTAATTTTGCACAAGACTTTTCCTCACATGTCCTCCCTTTGTTGGAGGGAATTCAGGGAGATGGCAACTCATGCCCACATCTGGTGGTCATGTCCATACATACGCCCATTCTGGCTAACTGTCCTTTACTGGATTAAGGAAATCCAGGGTTGGGAGATCGCTAATGATCCATTGGGTTGTTTTGTTCCACTGTACAGGCAAGCCAGTAGGACCATATAAAAGATGAATAACACCACACCTTCTTAACGCAGCAAAGGCTCTCATCCCACGCTTTTGGAAAAAAAAAACATTCCCTCATTACGCCTCTGGCTGCAGAAAGTTGACGAAATTTACTATATGGAAGACATGACCCTTTCTCTCAGAGGTAAATCTGATTTGGCAAAAAAGATATGGTCCTGCTGGTTTGCCTTTAAATACACTACCGCATATGCGGAAACTATGTCTCAACAGATATAATATTGCACTGTATACTATGCTAACTGTACTAAACACGATTTGAACCTAGACCTACACCTTTTCATCCCTCCTACCCCCCTTTTATTCTTTATTGCTTCTTCTCTATAACAGTATAATATTAAAGGGGGTGCGTTTGGATTATTGAATGTTGTTGCATTGAAGCTACCCTCCTCTGCCCTGTGATGGAGCAACCCTACACATGAGTGTGGAGGTTTCCGATTTATATGTTTGATGATGCCTAATGTTGTTGTCAGAGGCGGATGGCTGTATTGTATAAAGATGTACCACCCTTTTTTCTCAATAAAAACAAATTAAACAAAAAAAACAACCCGAATGATGTTATCTTGGGGCTCACGGAGGGGTACAAAACCCGCCTGATCTCGGTGAATAAGGTGTGGGATGTGAGGGAGTAGCTTATTTTCCAAAATTTTGGCAAACTGCTTTAAGTCCGTGTTTAAAAGAGCTATGGGGTGGTAGGTTCTACATTGAGAAAGGTCCTTCCCTTCCTTGGGGACCAGAGAAATATATGCCTTCAGGGCATTCAGAGGCATGGGCTTGCCCCCTGTAACAGCGTTAAATGCTCATACGAAATGTGGGGACAGGACCTCATAAAAAGGTTTATAGTAAGCCCATTGGGCCCAGGGGCTTTTTTAGGTTTGGAATTGGCCAAAGCCACCTCTAACTCCTCCGCTGTAAGGTTCCTCCAACTCCTCTGTTGCCATTGCTGAGGAGGAGGTCAGTTTCTACCCAGCGGGGGTCGGAATGTAAGGGATGTAGTTTCTGACTCGAGGCCCCCGTAAAAAAGCCCGGGCCAGTACTGTGCCTGATTTGTTCGAAAATTCATACATGGCTCGACGTGTCCACGCCAACTTCTGTTTCATTTTATGGAAAAGGAGAGCCCGAAGTTCCTCCCTTACCCTAAGAAGGCCCCGATAAGTAGACTTATCATTCCATGCTTTGACAAAAGCTTGTCAATTTGTCTGGTTCGTTCCCTCTTAAGGAGTGACCCAGTTCTAATCAGGACACCCCTAATAACCGACTTATGAGCTTCCCACAGTATTAAAGGATTATCCACCGAATCATGATTGATGAAGAAGTACTCCATCCCAGCAGTCCGTAGCTCAGCGTTCGAGTCAGCCGATTGCAGCAGTGCTTCATTCAGCCTCGAAGATGAGGGGCTCTGAGTAACAGGACCCAATTGGAGTATCATATGGACCGGGGCATGATCAGAGAACGAACTGACATCTATACTCGCAGATATGACTCTGGGTGGGTCTTTATGCATAACCAAGAGGTAGTCCAGTCGTAATTAAGTATAGTGTACTGGAGAGTAGTAAGAATTTGCAGAAGCTGCAAATCAGCCTTAAGTCTCTTCAAGCGGGATTAGGAAAGGTGGGAAGCACAACGTGATACATTCAATAAAGGGTCCATAGCAAAGTTAAGGTCCCCTCCAAAGACCAAGAGCCCTTCCGCAAACTCTAGCAGCATCGGGAAAATGTCTCATAGAAACTGGGGTTGTTCTAGATTGGGGAAATAAACATTGCCTGTACATCCTGAATTTTTCTCATTGAACAAAAGAAATCAACCCTGGGTATCTGGCCGCACCTCATCAAGGGACCAAGGCACTGACTTGGCAACCAGAATGCTAACCCCTTTCGATTTTTTTAATGGGTGACTGTGGTACGCCGACAGGAAGTCACGGTTGGTCAATCTAGGAACGTTATCACTCCTAAAGTGCATTTCTTGAAGAAAGGCAACTTGAGTTTTGCTTTTCCTTAGAACAGTTAGAAGCTGAGAGCGTTTCAGACCTCGCACATTGAGGGAGGTGACCTTTAGAGAACCTATGGAGGACTACAACTGTTTTGGCCAAGTAGAAGGCCAATAAATAAGGACTTCACAAGCCGGCCCTGGGTAAGAGAAAAATAGGAGTGTTTGTGTTTGTAGGAGGAGTCAGGCTGCATAAAGCCTGCCCTTCTTTGCCTCCTCCCTTGTGATCCTGGGGTTAGCTGCACTCAGTTAACCTCCATAGCTGTGTGTGTTTTGCTCTGCTCATTGCTAATAACAAGTTCTAGGAGTTTTCTGTCAGTTGGTGGATCCCCACTCCATGGTGTGCAGGCAGTGAGCAGATGATGTGCTGTAACCGTTCAGCAACCAATCAGTGAGCTGTATTGATGTGCTGTGACCTCTAGCAACCAATAAGTAAGTGGTAATGATGCACAGTAACTTCTAGCAACCAATAAGTAAGTGGTAATGATACACAGTAAGCTCTAGCAACCAATCACTGAGCGGTAATAATGTGCAGTAACCTCTTACAACCAATCAGTTAGCGGTAAGCATGTAATCTCTAGTAACCGATCAGTGAGCGGTAAGCATGTAATCTCTAGTAACCAATCTGTGAGCGGTAAGGATGTGCAGCAATGGCGTCACCAGGGTGGGGCCTGAGGGGGCCACGACCCCTCCAATTTTACTGTGTGCCCCCCATGTGCCCCCGCCGCAGCTGTCCAAGTGTCTGCCCGCTTGAATGACTCACTATTGACTGTCAGTCTCTCAGTCTCTGAGCCTCGAGTAAGCGGGGCTAGCCCAGGTGACATCGCGTGATGGCCACCACTGTTGTTTATGGGAGTTGTAGTCTGCGGCAGCGACTGCGTGCTCAAGCAGCTCCTTGCTCCTGGGGGGTGGAGTCAGTCTGAGAAGAGCAGCGCAGGGAGCCTACGTGCTACAACTCCCATCACCGTTGTCGGATATTGCCAGCTGGCCTGGGCGCGCCGATTGTGGCTGCAGTACAGAGTGCTGTGGAGTGGACTTGACCCCAGGAGCCACATCATCGACCCCCATGACTGGAGGAAGCAGTGCAAGGAGAAGGAGGAAGAGAGGACCTGTCCTTTCCTTCTGCTGCTGAGCTCTGAGTCTGCAGAGCAAGCTGAGGTGAGAGACCCTGACACCCCCACAGGATCAATCATCCCATCGATCCCCCCCATACACCTCATTTACCTTGCCCATGGCCTGTGAATCCTGCTGGGCGCTGCCCATGGCCTACATGCCAGCAGGACCCACAGGCCATGGCCAGCAGGATCCATAGGATATTGTCCGCTCCCAGTAGGACCAACAGGTCAGTGGCCAGCAGGACCCACAGGTCCGCAGCCAGCTCCCAGCAGGACCCACAGGTCAATGGCCAGCAGGACCCACAGGTCCTCAGCCAGCTCCCAACAGGACGCACAGGTCAGTGGCCAGCAGGACCCACAGGTCCGCAGCTTGTGGGTCCTGCTGGGAGCTGGGCACTGACCTGTGGGTCCTGCTGGGAGCTGGCCACTGACCTCTGGGTCCTGCTGACCACTAGCCTAGGGGGACCAGAAGTCCCCAGCACCGCCGGATTACAAATATCTCCCGCTTACAGGGCATGGTCACTGTTTGCAGTCTATCATAGGAGCCCATCCAGGAGGCGGTACTTTGTATGACAGTGGCCGCCGGGTAAGTGGGAGATCCCTGCTCTGTGTAATCCAGCGGCACTCGCCCCCCCTTCCACCATGCACTGGTGAGGCTGCATTGATGGGCAACAGTGAGGCTGCATTGATGGGCACCGGTGAGGTTGCATTGATGGGCACCAGTGAGGCTGCGTTGAGGGGCACCAGTGAGGCTGCATTGAGGGGCACCAGTGAGGCTGCATTGAGGGGCACCGGTGAGGCTGCATAGATGGGCACTGGTGAGGCTGCATAGATGGGCACTGGTGAGGCTGCATAGATGGGCACTATATATATATATATATATATATATATATATATATATATATATATATATATATATTTGCGTTTAATGGTTGCCCCTCCCTACTTTTGTCCTTGTCCCCCCATGTGCCCCCCTAAATATGAAAGCTAGAGACACCACTGATGTGCAGTAACCTCTAACAACCAATTGGTTAGCATAAATGATGTGCGGTAACCTTTAGAAACGAATCAATGAGTTATAATGTGTGCTGTAACCTCTAGCATCCAGTTAATGAGCAGTACTGATATGCTGTAACCTCTGGCAATCAATCGCAATTGCTGCCTGACCTGATATTTACTGTATGTCTCAGAGTGAGGGGGGCTGGGGGAAGCGAGGGGGGCCCAAAGGAAATGTTTGCCCAGGGTCCAATCAGTAATAAAGACGGCCCTGCCTGCAAGCTGCTCAGAATGCTACTGTGCTGAAGCCTGGTCTGTTTTACAGCCAGAGGAAAGCTGTTTCCAGCATCCCCTTATGTAGCTGTCTATTATCAGCTGCTTCATGAGCAGGAATACTCAGTGGGTGGAGGACTGCAGGAAGGCTGGTAGAATGGGGGAGAGAAAGGGCAGGGGGGATTGAAAGCGTAGGCTGAAATCAGGCACCAGTATACACGAGCCTGTGTTTCTGGTCACATCTCTAACCTATATTTAATAATATACCTAGCCCTTGGTGGCACATTCCCAGAATCATAGATTGTGGCTAATGGGACACTTAAAGAACCACCACTAGATGGCCAGTGAGCACAATAACTGTATTGAAAACTCCAACATAAATACATGTGACAAAGAAAAATCACAATGTATCAATCACAAAGAATAAAAAGAAAAACATGGAAATGCTCAGAAGTTACATGTAAATGAAAATGATTAGTGTAGGTAACCAATGGGAAAAAATGAACCGATTGGGAAATATACAGATGGTGATGATAATAGCAGAATCCCAAAGGTATAGCTGTTGTTTATTAGAGTTGGGCTGAACACCCCCTGGCTTGGTTCGCGCCAGAACTCTCGAACATCACAAAAGATCTGACCCGAACCCCATTGAAGTCTATGGGGCCTGAATTTAAAAAAATCAAAAGTCCCCATTTTGAAGGCTTATATGCAAGTTATTGGCTGTAAAGAGGGTATGGGGGCCGGGTACTGCCCTGGGGGACATGTATCAATGCAAAAAAGAAAAAAGATTGTTTTTACAGGAGCAGTGTTTTTAATGATGCCTAAAGTGAAACAATAAAAATGAAAAGTTCCTTTAACGGCTTCAGCCCCAGAAGAATTTACCCCCTTCCTGACCAGAGCACTTTTTGCGATTCGGCACTGCATCGCTTTAACTGACAATTGCGCGGTCGTGGCTCCCAAACAAAATTGACGTCTTTTTTTCCCCACAAATAGAGCTTTCTTTTGGTGGTATTTGATCACCCCTGCGGTTTTTATTTTTTGTGCAATAAACAAAAAGAGTGTAAATTTTGAAAAAAAAAAGCATTATTTTTAACTTTTTGCTATAATAAATATCCCCCGAAAATATATAAAAAAAACATTTTTTTCCTCAGTTTAGGCCGATACGTATTCTTCTACATATTTTTGGTTTGCGCAAAATTTATAGCGTTTACAAAATAGGGGATAGCTTTATGGCATTTTTATTAATAATAAAAAAAAAAAATGTAAATGGCGGCAATCAGTGATTTTTATCGTGACTGCGACATTATGGCAGACACATCGGACATTTTTGACACATTTTTGGGACCATTGTAATTTATACATCAATCAGTGCTATACAAATGCACTGATTCCTGTGTAAATGACACTGGCAGTGAAGGTGTTAACCACTAGGTGGCAGTGTAGGGTTTAAGTGTGTACTAGGGGCGTGTTTCTGACTGTGGGGGGGGCGTGGCTGTGTGTGACACGTCACTGATCTCTGCTCCGATCACACGGAGCAGAGATCAGTGACACTGTCACTAGGCAGAACGGGGAGATGCTTGTTTACATTAGTATCTCCCCATTCTTCCTCTCCGTGAGGCGATCGCGGGTATCCGTGAGGCGATCGCGGGTATCCGTGAGGCGATCGCGGGTATCCCTGTGGCGATCGAGTCCGCAGGACCTGCGACCTGTCTCAGAGCTTCCCGTGGGCGAGCCCACCGGCCACCTCTTAAAGGGCAACGTACAGGTATCTGATTCTGCCTGTACGTGCCCTTCTGCCACAGTATATCTGTAGCTTGTGGCTACTTTTTCAAGAAATTGTCAGCTGCGGAGTGCAATTACGAGATTGGTGACAGAGAGCTGTTAGCGATCAGTTTAGCCCTGAAACAATGGAGACATCTCCTCGAAGGTACCACTGCGCTGGTTCTCATTCTTACTGACCATAGGAATATCACATTCTTGTCTGAGGCTAAACACCTTTCTCCCAGAAGGGCGCGATGGGCTCTTTTCTTGTCTAGTTTCAATTACATTGTCTCATTCTTACCTGGTACTAAGAATGTAAGGGCTGACGCTTTGTCACAACAATTTTCCTCCACTTTCAAGATCGAGTCGGTTCCGGTTCCTGTGATTCCTCCTGATCGTATTCTGGCTACGGTTCGCACCAGTTTCATTTCTCCTTTGGGTGACAAAATTCTTGTTGCTCAGGTCCATTCTCCTCCTGAGAAACCTTGTGACCGCTGCTTTGTCCCAGAGAGTCTCCGTACTGCCGTGCTCCAGACTTACCATTCTCCCAAGGCTGCTGGCCACCCTGGGAAGAATCAACTCTTTTGGGCCATTTCCCAACAATTCTGGTGGCCTAGTCTACGCGCTGATGTAACCGCTTTCATAGCTGCCTGTTCCGTGTGTGCTCAGAGTAAGACTCCACGACACCTTCCAGTGGGCCTCCTACAACACATACCCAATGGAGAGAGGCCCTGGACCCACCTGTCTATGGATTTCATTGTGGAGTTACCCAACTTCCAGGGCAACACAGTTATCCTTATGGTGGTTGACCGGTTCTCGAAAATGTCCCATTGTATTCCACTTAAGAAGTTGCCCACTTCTAAGGAACTGGCTTCCATTTTTGCTCAGGAGATCTCTATAGTTTACATGGGCCACCCAAGATGATTGTCTCGGACAGGGGTAGTCAGTTTGTGTCCCGGTTCTGGCGAGCCTTTTGTGCACAGTTGGGAATTCAGCTTGTTTTCTCCTCTGCGTATCACCCACAGTCTAATGGGGCCTCAAAACAAGCCAATCAGTCCTTGGAGCAATTCCTACATTGCTATATTTCTGACCTTAACAACTGGTCAGACCTCTTACCGTGGACGGAGTTTGCTCACAATAGTTCCTTGAATTCTGCTTCCTGATTTGTCCCCATTTATGGCGAACTATGGTTTCCAACCTTCCATGTTGCCTGACTCATTTGTTCCGCAGAGTATTCCTGCATTAGAGGAGCATCTCTATGGTCTTCGTTCCACTTGGACACAAGTCCAGGAAGCTTTGCGACATGCTAATAATAGGTACAGACTCCATGCTGACCGCAGACGCCTGCCTGTGCCTTCCTACCAGGTTGGGGACAGGGTCTGGATGTCATCTTGCAACCTTCGACTTTGTGTTCCCTCTCTGAAGTTCGCACCTCGGTTTATTGGGCCTTTCCATATTCTTCGCAGGATTAACCCAGTGGCTTACGCATTAGACCTTCCTTCTAATATGCGTACTCTGTTTACCTTTTTTTATTATTATTAAACAAGTGTGATTTAACTGTACTTCTGTCTCAGTCTGATTCATGGTTTCTGACAGAATCAAACTTTTTTAACAAACCTAAACCAAATGTGGCCTGCTTCAAAAGTCATGGCCAATAGCCAACGATAATTTGTGAGGCCTACTTGATGCTGCTGTACCAGTGTGTCCACGTAAAATATAAAATGTTCTCATATGCATGTCATACAAAAAGGGTGACTTTACCTTCGTTCTTTGAACAGATAACTCGTTTAGTGGATCAATCAGACCATCGAAGTGTTCCAAGCTCGTTTACAGATCATTCGGGTCTGCCATGCGGTTTCGTTGGATTACATAGTGAGCATGCACCCGTTGCTACGCCTTACTCTGATGACTCACGCAGCAGTGTGTATGTATGTAGGGCTTGTCTGCGACACATGCGGAAGACGGTGTACGAAATGGCGGATGAGGAGAATGAAGGGGAGCCAAGACCAAAGGCCAGAGGGATATGTGGGAGTAAGATAAAGGCAACAGCCATGTCCAAAAATGAAATGGTCGATCTTGTATACCTGCTTTAGAAGCACGATTATGATGGAAAGCTCCAAATTTATGACAGGCCCAACAGCAGAAAAGGCAACATCTTGGACAAAGTTCTGGAATACTTAAGCAAGAAGCATGGAGTAGAAAGATTAAAAGACCCACTCATAAAAAAGATGGTCAGATTCAAAACACTGTGAGAAGAAACAAATAGAACAAATCCATTGCATATGAAAAGTTAGTATCTAAATATCTATCTATATATATATATATATATATATATATATATATATATATATATATATATGCTAAAACAATGGATGGAAGCAATGTTATAGTTTCTATGCATGTACGACCTGTACATTGCTGTGGAATTTAACATTTCTCTCTTTTATTTCCTCTTATTGCAGGACAACATTTAAATTATAGAGCCAAAAGGAGAGAAATGCAAAAGAGAAGCCATGCTAACCTGCCAAATACCTCTTTGGAGCAAGAAGAAAATGATGAGGATGACACAGAAGGTAATCTGCGCACAAAAACTAAATCAAGTAGGTAAGTTTGTTGATTCAAGCATAGAAAAACCAGGTGAACACACTGATGAGGACAGTGGCGTCATAATGGTGGAAGATTTATCTATACCAGAGTCTGTTGTAAAAGGTTTGTTTTTACTTATTATATCAGATTTATATCTGAATCAGATCATTGATGTATGTCAGCTATTATAGTATTGCGGTATACTATGTAATGAAGTATTCCTGCGCTACCGTGGAAGGGGAGGGTAAGGGACGGGGAGGGTGGTTGGGAGACTGAATGTGGGGGGACTGCTGCAAGCACCGGGTGTAGGTCAAACCGTACCTTCCAGACAAAGTAAATAGAAATGGGGATGGTGCTGCGCTGTTCCCCAGGGGGGTGACTAGATCTACCACAAAGTGGCAGTAACGGGGTAAAAGACGTAAACCCCTAAGATAAAATAATAGCAAGAGACAATGATATTAAATAGTATAACTATTAAATCAGAGTTCTGTGAGTAGAGTAGAGTATCTCCCTTACTGTCTGTATTGAAGAATATGACCTGACCAGTAGGGGTCACTAATAAATAGGGATATAATATTAGTGGTCACTAATAGATAGAAATACAATATATATATATACTAAAGTGCGAGAGTGTTAAATAAATAACTAATAGCACCTAGATATAATGATATAAAAAAACATAAACAGGTACACAGATACAATTCCAGCTAGGCATATAAAATAATATAAGTGAACATATGGTTAAAATAATAAATATAAAATCCATGATCCCTTGATGAAGTCACGTGACGTGACGCCACGCGTAGGGACGAGGAGAGGCATTCAGACCTAAAGAGGAAACAAGCTTGGCGCTCGTCTAAGATAAGCACTGTTTTAATTTTGTTTGTGAGTAATAATTCTACTGATGTTTTAAATAAACTGTTTACTGAACATTTAAACCATACTACACTATACGGCTCCCCCCTCATTTTTCACCTACCACTCCGGCATCAGCCGTGAGATATAAGGCTAGCTACATCTGACACCTGGAACCAGGGATAAGGAAAACGCACCCACCCAGGCAGACCATCGAGACCGAGGGAGAAGGGAGAAGAAAGCAGACCCCACTTCATCATATTATATGCGGTTAACCCTTTACCGCAAGGTAAGGGTCCATTGCTCACTATAGTGCACCCCACACAAAGAGGAGAGACCCCCACCATTTAGGACACCTCACTGCACGGATATCACCATTATCCAAGGATCACAATATTATCCCCACTCTCGCACCAGATATAATTATCACAATCATAAACTGCTGAGAATTTCTATAAACCACGGACTTATATGCATGCAGCATAGTCTGTTATGACTATTCATTTATTTTGTCACATTCTTAAGTATATTATTTGAGTTATCTGATACTGGATTTTTCTGTGCACTTTGCGTTTGCACTCTGCGATTTATTGTTTACCTGCACTTTGCGATTGGTATCTTTTTATTCTGCCAAAATTGACTACGTATTTTTCTAGTCACACAGACTAGCTTTATCCTGCTCTGCAATATTTGCACTGCCGTTTATGTCTATATATCTTGCACTTTAGACCTCTGGTTTAACCATTCACTTTAGTGCAGTATCTTTGCACATCCCTTTTTTCATATACCTTGGTATGTGATTAAGACAATCATTTAGCATTTCACTTGATCATCTGTGCACATTTGCACCAGCACACCACGGATACTACTATTATTTATTATTTAAATATTTTTTTCACTATTTCTTATGCACTTTGGATTTTATATTTATTATTTTAACCATATGTTCACTTATATTATTTTATATGCCTAGCTGGAATTTTATCTGTGTACCTGTTTATGGTTTTTTATATCATTATATCTAGGTGCTATTAGTTATTTATTTAACACTCTCGCACTTTAGTATATATATATTGTATTTCTATCTATAAGTGACCACTAATATTATATCCCTACTGGTCAGGTCATATTCTTCAATACAGACAGTAAGGGAGATACTCTACTCTACTCACAGAACTCTGATTTAATAGTTATACCGTTTAATATCATTGTCTCTTGCTATTATTTTACCTTAGGGGTTTACGTCTTTTACCCCGTTACTGCCACTTTGTGGTAGATCTAGTCACCCCCCCTGGGGAACAGCGCAGCACCATCCCCATTTCTATTGGGGTATACTATATTTGGGTTCGGTATAGGTTCCAGCCAATCATGATTCGCATTAGATCAGTATTCAGTTAGGTTTTTTTCCAGATTGGTAGGGGAGTATTCAGAGATTTCGAATCACTTTGATGGACCACTGCAGAGGCTTCAATTCTCACATTTGAACAAGTTGGTAGCTGTAGTAAATTTCAATTTTGTGAAGTGTCCCTGCACTTATAATGTCATTGATAAAAAGAAATGCTGAAATGCAGGTTATATGGAAGCTCTCAGGACATTTTGTTTACTGATGCATTAAATCTGACTATAAAAATTGGTATCTTTTGAAATGCAGATGCTAGAACAAAAGAATACGTGGAGCTTCACGAAATGACCAGTTACGATCAGTGGTGTCTCTAGCTTTCCTATTTAGGGGGGCACATGGGGGGACAAGGACAAAAGTAGGGGGGCCAACCAATCATAAAATCGCAAATTATATATATATATATATATATATATATATATATATATATATATATATATATATATATATATAGTGCCCATCTATGCAGCCTAACCGGTGCCCCTCAATTCAGCCTCACCGGTGCCCCTCAATTCAGCCTCACTGGTGCCCATCAATGCAGCCTCACTGGTGCCCATCAATGCAGCCTCACTGATGCCCATCAATGCAGTCTCACTGGTGTCCATCAATGCAGCCTCATCGGTGCCCATCAATGCAGCCTCACCAGTTCCCATCAATGTAGCCTCACCAATATCCGACCACAGTGATGGGAGCTGTAGCATGTAGGCTGGCTGCGCTTCTCTCCTCAGACTGACTCCACCCCCCAGGAGCAGGGAGCTGCTTGAGCAAGCATTAGCCTCTGCAGACTGCAACTCCCATAAACAACAGTGGCGGCCTGGTGGCCATCACGCAATGTCACCTGGGATAGCCCCGCTTACTCGAGGCTCAGAGACTGACAGTCAATAGTGAGTCATTCAAGTGGGCAGACACTCGGACAGCCGCGGCACCTTATTCGGGTTAAACAGTCAGTACTTAACTTGGGGGGGCACATGGGGGCACACAGTAAAATTGGGGGGGGTCGTGGCCCCCTCAGGCCCCACCCTGGTGACGCCATTGGTTACGATAGCAGATCAGATTTCTTGGAAGGGGACACTTTGGAGAATGTGAATGCAGATGTCATGCAGCCAACAGATGAGGACATTGCAGAGACAGTATTATTCTCCTGTAAGTGACATGCTCATGTGTTTTTTTTTTGTTGTTGTTTCTGTTTCCACTAGAACAGGCCATTAATTATTATTATTTACTTAACAGAACCCAGATTGAATCTAGCAACCATTGGTCGTCTAACTGCTGATTTGCGTAGCTGCTGCACTCATCTGCAGAATACACAAGATGCAACAAGTTCCGTACTGTGTTTATTAAAAAATTTAATTGATATTCTAGCTAAATTTTAGACCAAGGCTTTGGAAAGCAATCATGGCACTTACCGGTATGTTTTCAAATTTGTAAAAGTTAACAATATTTTTGGTATAGTTTATTTTTTAATAACCATTTTATATTCATAATATTTTTTTCTTATGGTGTTGTGTAGAAAAATAACATATTTGCACACGTTAAGATTTATTACCCTATGTCATTCGACGTGAGATAATAAACCTTTTGCATAAATAGCCTATGACTGGCAACACTGCAAATTACCAATTATGTTCTCTGAACTCTCCACATGGCTATGAACAGCAGGAATTTTCTCTTCCTGTTGCTGTCAGTGACATCATTTTCAAATATAGCAAGGTCTCTCTGCAATACTGCCCAGCATAGAGTGGCCATGGCACTTGCATTTTTTTTATAGCCTTACTAATATGAAGAACTGTTTGCATTTTCACTATATGTCTAGCATGTTGTCAGACATACAAGGCCTATCATGTCCTGTTTACTGTTTTACATTTTAAATGTCTGCTGTTATCTCTCAAGTAGGGATGAACCCGGTGTTCGATTCAAACCCATGTTCGAATCGAACATCGGCCGCTCGTCCGCTCGACAAGTCCAGAACTCTGCGGGCCGTTCGCATCAAACCCGTGTGATACGAACAGCCCACAATGCACTGCGCCAGTCGTAGTGCATTGCTGGCTGATGATTGGCCAAGCATGCACTGTGACTCTGCATCCTTGGCCAATCACAGCGCCGGCAGCAAGGAGAGCCATAATTGGCCACAGGCAGAATGCCCCACACTATATAAGGCCACCATCGCGGCGGCCTTGTGTAGTGTTTTCCGGCGTGCAGGGAAAGAGCATTGATAGGTGTGTTCTTATCAGGCATTTGCGTGTGGGGAAAGTGCAGGAAAAGAGCATTGATAGGCAGGGACAGTGTGTTCTTATCAGGCATTTGCGTGTGGGAAAAGTGCAGGGAAAGAGCATTGATAGGCAGGGACAGTGTGTTCTTATCAGGACTTAGTGTGTGTTCTGTGCCTCCAGCGCAGTATACACCTGTATCTACCCTTTAGTGGTGTTGTTCAGTGGTGTTGTTCTCTATATATACAGCCATCTGAAGGATTTATAGTGTGTGCTGTGCTTCCAGCACAGTATACACCTGTATTTACCATTTAGTGCTGTTCTCCATTAATACAGCCATCTGCAGGAGTTAGTGTGTGCTGTGTGAGTCCAGCACAGCACAGTATACATCTGCACCTGTATCTACCCTTTAGTGCTGTTGTTCTCCATTAATACAGCCATCTGCAGGAGTTAGTGTGTGCTGTGTGAGTCCAGCACAGCACAGTATACATCTGCACCTGTATCTACCCTTTAGTGCTGTTGTTCTCCATTAATACAGCCATCTGCAGGAGTTAGTGTGTGCTGTGTGAGTCCAGCACAGCACAGTATACATCTGCACCTGTATCTACCCTTTAGTGCTGTTGTTCTCCATTAATACAGCCATCTGCAGGAGTTAGTGTGTGCTGTGTGAGTCCAGCACAGCACAGTATACATCTGCACCTGTATCTACCCTTTAATGCTGTTCTCCATTAATACAGCCATTTGCAGGAGTTAGTGTGTGCTGTGTGAGTCCAGCACAGTATACATATGCACCTGTATCTACCCTTTAGTGCTGTTCTCCATTAATACAGCCATCTGCAGGAGTTAGTGTGTGCTGTGTGACTCCAGGACAGCACAGTATACATCTGCACCTGTATCTACCCTTTAGTGCTGTTCTCCATTAATACAGCCATCTGCAGGAGTTAGTGTGTGCTGTGTGAGTCCAGCACAGTATACATCTGCACCGGTATCTACCCTTTAGTGCTGTTTTCCATTAATACAGCCATCTGCAGGAGTTAGTGTGTGCTGTGTGAGTCCAGCACAGCACAGTATACATCTGCACCGGTATCTACCCTTTAGTGCTGTTCTCCATTAATACAGCCATCTGCAGGAGTTAGTGTGTGCTGTGTGAGTCCAGCCCAGCACAGTATACATCTGCACCTGTATCTACCCTTAAGTGCTGTTGTTCTCCATTAATACAGTCATCTGCAGGAGTTAGTGTGTGCTGTGTGAGTCTAGCACAGCACAGTATACATCTGCACCTGTATCTACCCTTTAGTGCTGTTCTCCATTAATACAGCCATCTGCAAGAGTTAGTGTGTGCTGTGTGAGTCCAGCACAGCACAGTTGTTAGGTACCTGGTAGTGATGAGCCTGCAAGCCAGAGGTTCAGCAACAATAACACAGTCCAAAGCAGGGTCAAACAAGCCGGGGTCAAGGAACGGAGAAGGCAGCAGAGTCAGACAGGCCGGGTCACAGATAGGATCAGCAGACAGGTTCAGGTTGGGGTTACAGGTGGGAGCCGAGACGGACAGCGCCGCATGCAGGCAGCTGTCCCCTTTAAATAGGGCCACTGGCGCCAAAGCGTCGCCGATCGCGCACGGGGGCGCGCGTGCGCGCTATTCGCGCATGGGAGCGCGCGCACATGTCCGGCGGGCCCGTGCACGCGCCCGCGGTGGGCCCCGATGCGCGCGCTGATGCTCAGGAGGGCCAGGGTTGCCCAGGTGCCTGCGCACCCTCAGGTTAACGTGCCCAGGGCGGCTAGAGCCCTGACAACAGTATACATCTGCACCTGTATCTACCCTTTAGTGCTGTTGTTCTCCATTAATACAGCCATCTGCAGGAGTTAGTGTTTGTTATGTGAGTCCAGCACAGCACAGTATACACCTGCACCTGTATCTGCCCTTCTTTGCTGGTGTCATCTAATCCAACTATCTGCAGGAGTTAGTGTGTGTTGTGTGAGTCCAGCACAGCACAGTATACACCTGCACCTGTATCTGCCCTTCTTTGCTGGTGTCATCTAATCCAGCCATCTGCAGTAGTGTGTGTGTTGTGTGACTCCAGCACAATATACACTACCCAATTGCTGTTTTTCCCATCTCCCTGCAGGCCATTACAATGTCTGGAAGGTCAACAAGGAGAGGCAGACAGTCACAAGGCAATAAAAGAGGGCAAGCAGGCTCTGTGTCTAGAGAAAACAGTGCTGGTCGTGGACGCAGTGCATCGTCACCAGCACGTGGCCTATGGGACACGCTTGTCCTTATTTTCGGCAGCTGGACATGTTGAGCCGCATCATACCGAAGACTTGGTAGAGTGGATGACCAAGCCCTCCTCATCCTCCTCATCCTCTCTCACCCAGGCTCAGGGTACTGGCAAAGCAGCTGCCAATGCGTCCTCTTCCCTCGTCTCAATGGCATCAGTCACTCCTTCCCTAGACCCCCCATGTGCTCCTGAGGAGTCCCCCAAACTGTTTGACCACAGTGTTGGGTACATGCTCCAGGAGGATGGCCAGCGTTTTGAAGGCTCTGAAGATGATACCCAGCTAGAGGAAGGCAGTAGCGTGAGCGCAGAGAGAGGGGATACTCAAGGACAGCAATATGGAAGTCATGTTCCACCAGCTGCAGCATACTGCCAGGTTTGCTCCAGTGGTGAAGAGGGAGGGGATGATGAGGTCACTGACTCCATGTGGGTGCCTGATCGGAGAGAGGAGGAGGAGGAGGAGGCGGCACATCTCCAAAGAGGCAGGATGCCCTCCGGGGGCCAGCTTAAGGGCAGCACACCAACTGAATCACACCGCAGAGCTCCGCCTGTGCAGCACGCTGCCTCTGCGTGTTATTACAAAAGTTCTTTGGTGTGGGCCTTTTTTGAGATGAGTGCATCAGATCGCACCTCTGCTATTTGCAACATATGTCTCAAGCTTATCTCGCGTGGCCAAAACATCAGCCGCTTGGGCACCACAAGCATGACCAGACATATGTTGACCTGCCATGCAGCTCGTTGGCGCATTAAGCGTACCTTAAAGACCCACACCAAAGAACAAAGCGGACCTCTCCTTGCTCCTCATCAGCTGGGATCTCCAACCCCACTATACCTTCAGTCCTCTCTGAAAGCTGCACTGAGAGCAATGAAGGTGTAGAATTAGGTGTGTCACAGCCAAGTACTTGCGGGCACTCTGCTAGCAGTACACCGACGTCCGATTGTACCAGGCAAATTTCCCTGCCGCAGCTGCTTGACCGTTGAAAGAAGTTCACTCCCAGCCATCCACATGCCCAGCGGTTGAATGCTAGCTTGGCTAAATTGCTAGCACTTCAACTGCTGCCTTTTCAGATGGTAGACTCGGCCCCCTTCCGTGAGTTTGTGCAATGTGCGGTTCCTCAGTGGCAGGTTCCCAAACGCCACTTTTTCTCACGGAAGGCGATTCTACCGGCATGTGAAATGTCCATGCCTCGCTGGACAGGGCGGTCATCGGTAAGGTGCATATTACCGCTGACTCATGGTCCAGCAGGCATGGACAGTGACGTTACCTATCTTTCACAGCCCATTGGGTCACTCTTTTGGCAGCTGGGAAGGTTGCAGGACAAGGTGCTGTAGTGTTGGAGGTTGTTCCGACCACCACGCCTCCAAAATGCTACTACTGGTTGTGACACACCTCTTTCCTCCACCCCCTCCTCTTCTTCTTCCTCCATGGCCTCTTCCTGTCCTTTGTCCTCGGAACCAGCGGTGCTCCGTAGGCGTTCAAGCGGCTACACAAGTACGCAGGCAAAAGGATGCCATGCCGTGTTTGCGCTGGTGTGTTTGGGGGACAGGAGCCACACTGGGGCAGAGGTTCTGTCAGCTCTGCAGGGGCAGGCCGATAGGTGGTTGACGCCACGCCAACTTAAGCCAGGAATGGTGGTTTGCGACAATGGCCTGCGACAGAGACAACTGACCCATGTGCCCTGTATGGCTCACGTCCTTAACCTGGTGGTGCAGCGGTTCTTGGGCAGGTACCCAGGCTTACAGGATGTCCTGAGGCAGGCCAGGAAAGTCTGTGTGCATTTCCGCCGATCATATAATGCCAGTGCTCGGCTGGCTGAGCTGCAAAAGGAGTTGAACCTGCCCAAGAACCGCCTTATATGTGACAT
Source organism: Lithobates sylvaticus (assembly GCA_028564925.1). NCBI lineage: Eukaryota > Metazoa > Chordata > Amphibia > Anura > Ranidae > Lithobates > Lithobates sylvaticus. The sequence goes on along the minus strand of CM053031.1, from coordinate 148,148,580 downwards.
GCCCACCAGGTGGAACTCAACGTTGGCCATGCTGCAGCGACTGCACATGCAGCAGAGGGCCATCAATGAGTACCTGTGCGACTACGGCACCAGGACAGGGTCAGGGGAGCTCGGATTTTTTTCACCACGCCAGTGGAGCATGATCAGGGATGCATGCACTGTCCTGTCACCATTTGAGGAGGCCATGAGGATGGTGAGCAGTTACAGTGCATGCATCAGTGACACTGTACCTCTTGTCCACCTGTTGGAGCATACACTGCATGGAATAATGGACAGGGCACTTGAGGCAGAACAGAGGCAGGAAGAGGAGGACTTCCTTGCCTCTCAAGGCCCCCTTTATCCAGACAGTGTTCCTTCTCTCCCACCCATCACACAGGAAGAGGATGAGGAGGAGGAGGAGGAGGATTGTGTCAGCATGGAGGTGGAGCCTGGCACTCAGCATCATCAGCAGCAGTCTTTTAGGGGTGATTTACAGTCCCAAGAAACCGGTGAACATGTACGTGGCTGGGAGGAGGTGGCTGTTTAACAGGGGCGTGTAATTACAATTTTTTATGCAATGCTTTGCAACAGGTCTCATTGCTGTGCTCCAAGTACAGTATCTGTGAGGGGTTGCAGTGTTGTGGCACCGGCACCAGTGGCTAAGGCCCAATATTTAAGCCCCTGTTTAACATGCCATTTTTCTCAAAGATTTTCATCAATATTGCCAGGACAAGACATGACATTAAAGCCGCAAGCAGTTTTAAATGGCTTTTTTTCCTTTACAAATGTCATTTTGTGCAGGGACAGTTCTAAACACGGGAAACACATGCCACTTCACAGGCATACTTTAGACACCCCCCAGGTACGATATTTAAAGGAATATTTCACTTTTTTTTCACTTTATGCATCATTAAAATGACTGCTCCAGAAAAAATTTCCATTTTAAAACTTCTTTTTGCATTGATACATGTTCCCTGGGGCAGGACCCGGGTCCCCAAACCTCTTTTAGGACAATAACATGCATATTGGCCGTTATAATTAGCACTTTAGATTTTGAACGTTCGTGTCCATTGTAATTAATAGGGTTCTAACATTCATGCAAACTTTCGGTCCGTTCGCAGGTTCGGCTCATCCCTACTCTCAAGTACTGGTTTTACTGGTTTGGTATAGGTTGGACCATTCCTCCTGGAAGTTTTTTGCCACTTCTAACCATTCCTCTGGGTTTTGGGGAAACTGCAAAAAATAATCAGATAGGATTTGTAAATCTGTGTGCTACAGACAACAATTTAAACCTAGCTATATTTTTAGACATGGGAATAAGCTGAGGCTGATAGCTGTTAGACATGAATTGCAACCAAAATGTAAACATTGTTTAAGGTATGTATTTAACATATATGCACATTACCTTTATATATTCACTCTGTAGAGCAGTGATCAGTGCTTTGCATATCTCAGGTATGATCTTGCCAAGGGCCTGAGGAGAAATTCCTGTGGTAAATTTCAAGTCCTGCAGGCTTCGTCCTGTCGCCACATAATGCAGGGTAGACATGTGCGATTAGTTTCGTACGAATTCGTACGAATTTTTCGAAATTCGTACGAATTTACGAATCTGTAGTACGAATTTTTTCGAATACGAATTCCGTACGGAATACGAAATTCCGTTTACGAATTTCATCGCCGAATTTATTCGAATCCGACTACCAAATATCGAATTTCAACTAATATGAAATAAATTATTATAGCAGATATAACGAATGATTCGAATGAATTCGAATGAATTCGAATGACAAAGTGTCATTTTTGCAGGAAAAATTCCGTTTACGAATTTCAGCTCCAAATTATTCGAATCCAACTACCAATATCGAATTTCAACTAATTCGAAAGAAATTATTATAGCGAATGAATTCGAATGATTCGAATGACAAAGTGTAATTTTTGCAGAAAAAAAAGCTATTTAAAATCACTTGCGGCTATTGCCGGCAAATGAATTCTCGGCTCCATAACACAGAGAACAGTCATTCATTGATATAAAAAAAAAAAAGCGTAGGGGTCCCCCAAATTCAATAACCAGGCCCTTCAGGTCTAGTATGGATATTAAGGGGGACCCCAGCCAAAAAAAAAAAAAAATGGCGTGGGGTCCCCCCAAATATACATACCAGACCCTTCAGGTCTGGGATGGATTTTAAGGGGAACCCCGGCCAAAAAAAAATAAAAAATGGCGTGGGGTCCCCCTCAAAATCCATACCAGACCCTTTATCCGAGCACGCAACCTGGCAGGCCGCAAGAAAAGAGGGGGGACGAGCGCGGCCCCCCCCTCCCGCCTGAACCGTACCAGGCCACATGCCCTCAACATTGGGAGGGTGCTTTGGGGTCCCCCCCAAAGCACCTTGTCCCCATGTTGATGAGGACAAGGGCCTCATCCCCACAACCCTGGCCGGTGGTTGTGGGGGTCTGCGGGCGGGGGGCTTATCGGAATCTGGAAGCCCCCTTTAACAAGGGGACCCCCAGATCCGGCCCCCCCCCCCTGTGTGAAATGGTAAGGGCCTACCATTTCACCAAAAAAGTGTCAAAAATTTAAAAATGACAGGAGACGGTCTTTGACAATTCCTTTATTAAAATCTTCTTTCTTCTTTCTTCTTGTCTTCCTTTCTTCATCTTCTCCTTCCGGCATCTTCTTCCATCTTCTTCTTTCTCCGATCCGCTTCTTCTTGCTCCGGTCTTCTCGTCCTTCTCGTCCGGCATCGGCGTCGGCGTCTGTTCTCGAAGGCCGCTCCTCGCAATGGGAGGCTCCCGCTCTGTGAGGCTTCGCTCCGGCTGACAGGTCTTTTATAACGAAGGCACCTGGTGACCCCGCCCCCCCTCTGACGTCATGGGGAAAGCCATAGGGAAGTCCCCATGACGTCCCCGTGCGTCAGAGGGGGCGGGGTCACCAGGTGCCCTCCATTATAAAAGACCTGTCAGCCGGAGCGAAGCCTCACAGAGCGGGAGCCTCCCATTGCGAGGAGAGGCCTGCGAGAACAGACGCCCATGCCGAACGAGAAGGACGAGAAGACCGGAGCAAGAAGAAGCGGAATGGAGGAAGAAGAAGATGGAAGAAGATGGAAGAAGATGCTGGAAGGAGAAGACGAAGAAAGGAAGACAAGAAGAAAGAAGAAAGAAGATTTTAATAAAGGAATTGTCAAAGACCGTCTCCTGTCATTTTTACAATTTTTGACACTTTTTTGGTGAAATGGTAGGGGTACTTTTGTACCCCCTTACCATTTCACACTGGGGGGGGCGGGATCTGGGGGTCCCCTTGTTAAAGGGGGCTTCCAGATTCCGATAAGCCCCCCGCCCGCAGACCCCCACAACCACCGGCCAGGGTTGTGGGGATGAGGCCCTTGTCCTCATCAACACGGGGACAAGGTGCTTTGGGGGGGACCCCAAAGCACCCTCCCAAAGTTGAGGGCATGTGGCCTGGTACGGTTCAGGCGGGAGGGGGGGCGCTCTCGTCACCCCCCTCTTCCTGCGGCCTGCCAGGTTGCGTGCTCGGATAAAGGGTCTGGTATGGATTTTGAGGGGGACCCCACGCCATTTTTAATTTTTTTTTGGCCAGGGTTCCCCTTAAAACCCATCACAGACCTGAAGGGTCTGGTATGGATATTTGGGGGGGACCCCACGCCATTTTTTTTTGGCTGGGGTTCCCCTTAATATCCATACCAGACTTGAAGGGCCTGGTTATTGAATTGGGGGGGCCCCCCACGCTTTTTTTTTATCAATGAATGACTGTTCTCTGTGTTACGTAGCCGACTTTTTATTAGCCGCGAGTGATTTTAAATAGCTTTTTTTCCTGCAAAAATGACACTTTGTGCAGGAACAGTTCTCTATATTAGATATACTGAATCTCGAATTCATTTGAAGCATTCAAACCATTCGTTATATCCGCTATTATAATTTCTTTCATATTAGTTGAATTTACTAATGATTCGTAACTATTCGTAACGATTCGTAACTTGAAATTGAAATTCGATATTTGTATTTGGATTCGAATTGTTCTCTGTGTTATGAGAACCGACAATTCATTAGCCGCGTTAACGATTCGTAACGATTCGTAACTTTACTAACGATTCGAAAAAAAATTTACGATTCGTCCGAAATTCGTATTTCGTACGAATTCGAACGGAATTTCGTACACGAATTACGAATTACGATTTTTTTTATATACGAAACGGGACGAAACGAAACAAATTTTTTGACAGTTCCCATGTCTAATGCAGGGTGGCTATCAGCCTTTGCTTGGCACTGATAGCCTGACGCATTGATGTATCCTGTTTTTGGATCATTGGAGTGATAGCTGCCAAGAGTTGCTGGAAGCACTAATTGTTTATTCGCAAATAATTGCGGAAGTCATCTGGGTTATTTTCTTGAGTTTCCCGGATGAGTTGCATATGGGAGTACTTTCTTTACTCCACACTCTTTGCCTTGACTTTTTTTTGGTTAAGTACATTTTGGATAGCCATAAAACCAAGCATAGCTACTGGAATGCTGGTATATTCCATATTTCCAATTAAGTGCGAAAAGCCACGTAGAACGATTGAAAAAACGAATATACATGACCGGACATGAATATTCCAAGTAGCTACAAACTCAGGCGCGCAAGGCATGGCTAGAGGGGTCACACGCACATTACATAATTTCCCCTCACATGCTACAACATAGTTCCGCATACAGGAAGCTATTGTAGTATCGTATGGGAAAATTTCTAGAGAAAAATCAGAGGAGAAGTCGTCCGATTTTCGGATCGTGTGTACGGCCTATAAGTCTTGGAGAGTAGACCTCATCTTTGGAAAATTTGCTTAAAGTTAAGTGTTTTTATATTTCCCGTATGTGTTTGTTGCTTACAGCTAACACTAAATTAAATCATGTTATGGTCACTAATAAGCTCTGCATGGTTTGGGATTACCTCAGCAGAAAGTCATTCCTAGTCAGGGCCTCAATAAACTAGACCATACAATTGTCTTGTAATAGGTCTATAAGTTTGTGCCCTTTAACTATTCCAGCAGTACCAATACTCCACTCAATTTAGGAGGCAGTTAAAATCCCCCATTATTATCACTGTCCCAGCCCTTGCAGCCCTGGTCTGGCGCTCCTTCCATTAGTGCATATTTTTCTTTAGGTCCCAAATACCCAGTAGAGACCTGCAGCACATCTGCACAAGTGCAGGATAATTGAAGATGGTGGAACATAAGAGGAGTGGCAGGAGGAGAATATTGGCAGATCAAGGTTCTTTCCTTTTTTAATGTCATTGTATATTCCTAAACTGCGATATTGCCTAGGGTGTCACTGTCACTACTGATGTCATATATATTCTCTCATTAATTAGCAAAAGTATACTTATTTGTGCACAGGAGAAGATACACCAGTCATACAAGGAACACTACTTGGAGCACTGCAAATTATTTTTCACCTTTCACTGTTGTTTTTATGCTTTTAACAGAGCTAAAAGAACATGCAGCCAAACAGGCAAACTGTATTTTCCAGCACAGCACAGTATACATCTGCACCTGTATCTACCCTTTAGTGCTGTTCTCCATTAATACAGCCATCTGCAGGAGTTAGTGTGTGCTGTGTGAGTCCAGCACAGTATACATCTGCACCGGTATCTACCCTTTAGTGCTGTTTTCCATTAATACAGCCATCTGCAGGAGTTAGTGTGTGCTGTGTGAGTCCAGCACAGCACAGTATACATCTGCACCGGTATCTACCCTTTAGTGCTGTTCTCCATTAATACAGCCATCTGCAGGAGTTAGTGTGTGCTGTGTGAGTCCAGCCCAGCACAGTATACATCTGCACCTGTATCTACCCTTAAGTGCTGTTGTTCTCCATTAATACAGTCATCTGCAGGAGTTAGTGTGTGCTGTGTGAGTCTAGCACAGCACAGTATACATCTGCACCTGTATCTACCCTTTAGTGCTGTTCTCCATTAATACAGCCATCTGCAAGAGTTAGTGTGTGCTGTGTGAGTCCAGCACAGCACAGTTGTTAGGTACCTGGTAGTGATGAGCCTGCAAGCCAGAGGTTCAGCAACAATAACACAGTCCAAAGCAGGGTCAAACAAGCCGGGGTCAAGGAACGGAGAAGGCAGCAGAGTCAGACAGGCCGGGTCACAGATAGGATCAGCAGACAGGTTCAGGTTGGGGTTACAGGTGGGAGCCGAGACGGACAGCGCCGCATGCAGGCAGCTGTCCCCTTTAAATAGGGCCACTGGCGCCAAAGCGCCGCCGATCGCGCACGGGGGCGCGCGTGCGCGCTATTCGCGCACGGGAGCGCGCGCACATGTCCGGCGGGCCCGTGCACGCGCCCGCGGTGGGCCCCGATGCGCGCGCTGATGCTCAGGAGGGCCAGGGTTGCCCAGGTGCCTGCGCACCCTCAGGTTAACGTGCCCAGGGCGGCTAGAGCCCTGACAACAGTATACATCTGCACCTGTATCTACCCTTTAGTGCTGTTGTTCTCCATTAATACAGCCATCTGCAGGAGTTAGTGTTTGTTATGTGAGTCCAGCACAGCACAGTATACACCTGCACCTGTATCTGCCCTTCTTTGCTGGTGTCATCTAATCCAACTATCTGCAGGAGTTAGTGTGTGTTGTGTGAGTCCAGCACAGCACAGTATACACCTGCACCTGTATCTGCCCTTCTTTGCTGGTGTCATCTAATCCAGCCATCTGCAGTAGTGTGTGTGTTGTGTGACTCCAGCACAATATACACTACCCAATTGCTGTTTTTCCCATCTCCCTGCAGGCCATTACAATGTCTGGAAGGTCAACAAGGAGAGGCAGACAGTCACAAGGCAATAAAAGAGGGCAAGCAGGCTCTGTGTCTAGAGAAAACAGTGCTGGTCGTGGACGCAGTGCATCGTCACCAGCACGTGGCCTATGGGACACGCTTGTCCTTATTTTCGGCAGCTGGACATGTTGAGCCGCATCATACCGAAGACTTGGTAGAGTGGATGACCAAGCCCTCCTCATCCTCCTCATCCTCTCTCACCCAGGCTCAGGGTACTGGCAAAGCAGCTGCCAATGCGTCCTCTTCCCTCGTCTCAATGGCATCAGTCACTCCTTCCCTAGACCCCCCATGTGCTCCTGAGGAGTCCCCCAAACTGTTTGACCACAGTGTTGGGTACATGCTCCAGGAGGATGGCCAGCGTTTTGAAGGCTCTGAAGATGATACCCAGCTAGAGGAAGGCAGTAGCGTGAGCGCAGAGAGAGGGGATACTCAAGGACAGCAATATGGAAGTCATGTTCCACCAGCTGCAGCATACTGCCAGGTTTGCTCCAGTGGTGAAGAGGGAGGGGATGATGAGGTCACTGACTCCATGTGGGTGCCTGATCGGAGAGAGGAGGAGGAGGAGGAGGCGGCACATCTCCAAAGAGGCAGGATGCCCTCCGGGGGCCAGCTTAAGGGCAGCACACCAACTGAATCACACCGCAGAGCTCCGCCTGTGCAGCACGCTGCCTCTGCGTGTTATTACAAAAGTTCTTTGGTGTGGGCCTTTTTTGAGATGAGTGCATCAGATCGCACCTCTGCTATTTGCAACATATGTCTCAAGCTTATCTCGCGTGGCCAAAACATCAGCCGCTTGGGCACCACAAGCATGACCAGACATATGTTGACCTGCCATGCAGCTCGTTGGCGCATTAAGCGTACCTTAAAGACCCACACCAAAGAACAAAGCGGACCTCTCCTTGCTCCTCATCAGCTGGGATCTCCAACCCCACTATACCTTCAGTCCTCTCTGAAAGCTGCACTGAGAGCAATGAAGGTGTAGAATTAGGTGTGTCACAGCCAAGTACTTGCGGGCACTCTGCTAGCAGTACACCGACGTCCGATTGTACCAGGCAAATTTCCCTGCCGCAGCTGCTTGACCGTTGAAAGAAGTTCACTCCCAGCCATCCACATGCCCAGCGGTTGAATGCTAGCTTGGCTAAATTGCTAGCACTTCAACTGCTGCCTTTTCAGATGGTAGACTCGGCCCCCTTCCGTGAGTTTGTGCAATGTGCGGTTCCTCAGTGGCAGGTTCCCAAACGCCACTTTTTCTCACGGAAGGCGATTCTACCGGCATGTGAAATGTCCATGCCTCGCTGGACAGGGCGGTCATCGGTAAGGTGCATATTACCGCTGACTCATGGTCCAGCAGGCATGGACAGTGACGTTACCTATCTTTCACAGCCCATTGGGTCACTCTTTTGGCAGCTGGGAAGGTTGCAGGACAAGGTGCTGTAGTGTTGGAGGTTGTTCCGACCACCACGCCTCCAAAATGCTACTACTGGTTGTGACACACCTCTTTCCTCCACCCCCTCCTCTTCTTCTTCCTCCATGGCCTCTTCCTGTCCTTTGTCCTCGGAACCAGCGGTGCTCCGTAGGCGTTCAAGCGGCTACACAAGTACGCAGGCAAAAGGATGCCATGCCGTGCTTGCGCTGGTGTGTTTGGGGGACAGGAGCCACACTGGGGCAGAGGTTCTGTCAGCTCTGCAGGGGCAGGCCGATAGGTGGTTGACGCCACGCCAACTTAAGCCAGGAATGGTGGTTTGCGACAATGGCCTGCGACAGAGACAACTGACCCATGTGCCCTGTATGGCTCACGTCCTTAACCTGGTGGTGCAGCGGTTCTTGGGCAGGTACCCCGGCTTACAGGATGTCCTGAGGCAGGCCAGGAAAGTCTGTGTGCATTTCCGCCGATCATATAATGCCAGTGCTCGGCTGGCTGAGCTGCAAAAGGAGTTGAACCTGCCCAAGAACCGCCTTATATGTGACATGCCCACCAGGTGGAACTCAACGTTGGCCATGCTGCAGCGACTGCACATGCAGCAGAGGGCCATCAATGAGTACCTGTGCGACTACGGCACCAGGACAGGGTCAGGGGAGCTCGGATTTTTTTCACCACGCCAGTGGAGCATGATCAGGGATGCATGCACTGTCCTGTCACCATTTGAGGAGGCCATGAGGATGGTGAGCAGTTACAGTGCATGCATCAGTGACACTGTACCTCTTGTCCACCTGTTGGAGCATACACTGCATGGAATAATGGACAGGGCACTTGAGGCAGAACAGAGGCAGGAAGAGGAGGACTTCCTTGCCTCTCAAGGCCCCCTTTATCCAGACAGTGTTCCTTCTCTCCCACCCATCACACAGGAAGAGGATGAGGAGGAGGAGGAGGAGGATTGTGTCAGCATGGAGGTGGAGCCTGGCACTCAGCATCATCAGCAGCAGTCTTTTAGGGGTGATTTACAGTCCCAAGAAACCGGTGAACATGTACGTGGCTGGGAGGAGGTGGCTGTTTAACAGGGGCGTGTAATTACAATTTTTTATGCAATGCTTTGCAACAGGTCTCATTGCTGTGCTCCAAGTACAGTATCTGTGAGGGGTTGCAGTGTTGTGGCACCGGCACCAGTGGCTAAGGCCCAATATTTAAGCCCCTGTTTAACATGCCATTTTTCTCAAAGATTTTCATCAATATTGCCAGGACAAGACATGACATTAAAGCCGCAAGCAGTTTTAAATGGCTTTTTTTCCTTTACAAATGTCATTTTGTGCAGGGACAGTTCTAAACACGGGAAACACATGCCACTTCACAGGCATACTTTAGACACCCCCCAGGTACGATATTTAAAGGAATATTTCACTTTTTTTTCACTTTATGCATCATTAAAATGACTGCTCCAGAAAAAATTTCCATTTTAAAACTTCTTTTTGCATTGATACATGTTCCCTGGGGCAGGACCCGGGTCCCCAAACCTCTTTTAGGACAATAACATGCATATTGGCCGTTATAATTAGCACTTTAGATTTTGAACGTTCGTGTCCATTGTAATTAATAGGGTTCTAACATTCATGCAAACTTTCGGTCCGTTCGCAGGTTCGGCTCATCCCTACTCTCAAGTACTGGTTTTACTGGTTTGGTATAGGTTGGACCATTCCTCCTGGAAGTTTTTTGCCACTTCTAACCATTCCTCTGGGTTTTGGGGAAACTGCAAAAAATAATCAGATAGGATTTGTAAATCTGTGTGCTACAGACAACAATTTAAACCTAGCTATATTTTTAGACATGGGAATAAGCTGAGGCTGATAGCTGTTAGACATGAATTGCAACCAAAATGTAAACATTGTTTAAGGTATGTATTTAACATATATGCACATTACCTTTATATATTCACTCTGTAGAGCAGTGATCAGTGCTTTGCATATCTCAGGTATGATCTTGCCAAGGGCCTGAGGAGAAATTCCTGTGGTAAATTTCAAGTCCTGCAGGCTTCGTCCTGTCGCCACATAATGCAGGGTAGACATGTGCGATTAGTTTCGTACGAATTCGTACGAATTTTTCGAAATTCGTACGAATTTACGAATCTGTAGTACGAATTTTTTCGAATACGAATTCCGTACGGAATACGAAATTCCGTTTACGAATTTCATCGCCGAATTTATTCGAATCCGACTACCAAATATCGAATTTCAACTAATATGAAATAAATTATTATAGCAGATATAACGAATGATTCGAATGAATTCGAATGAATTCGAATGACAAAGTGTCATTTTTGCAGGAAAAATTCCGTTTACGAATTTCAGCTCCAAATTATTCGAATCCAACTACCAATATCGAATTTCAACTAATTCGAAAGAAATTATTATAGCGAATGAATTCGAATGATTCGAATGACAAAGTGTAATTTTTGCAGAAAAAAAAGCTATTTAAAATCACTTGCGGCTATTGCCGGCAAATGAATTCTCGGCTCCATAACACAGAGAACAGTCATTCATTGATATAAAAAAAAAAAAGCGTAGGGGTCCCACCAAATTCAATAACCAGGCCCTTCAGGTCTAGTATGGATATTAAGGGGGACCCCAGCCAAAAAAAAAAAAAAAAATGGCGTGGGGTCCCCCCAAATATACATACCAGACCCTTCAGGTCTGGGATGGATTTTAAGGGGAACCCCGGCCAAAAAAAAATAAAAAATGGCGTGGGGTCCCCCTCAAAATCCATACCAGACCCTTTATCCGAGCACGCAACCTGGCAGGCCGCAAGAAAAGAGGGGGGGACGAGCGCGGCCCCCCCTCCCGCCTGAACCGTACCAGGCCACATGCCCTCAACATTGGGAGGGTGCTTTGGGGTCCCCCCAAAGCACCTTGTCCCCATGTTGATGAGGACAAGGGCCTCATCCCCACAACCCTGGCCGGTGGTTGTGGGGGTCTGCGGGCGGGGGGCTTATCGGAATCTGGAAGCCCCCTTTAACAAGGGGACCCCCAGATCCGGCCCCCCCCCCCCCTGTGTGAAATGGTAAGGGCCTACCATTTCACCAAAAAAGTGTCAAAAATTGTAAAAATGACAGGAGACGGTCTTTGACAATTCCTTTATTAAAATCTTCTTTCTTCTTTCTTCTTGTCTTCCTTTCTTCATCTTCTCCTTCCGGCATCTTCTTCCATCTTCTTCTTTCTCCGATCCGCTTCTTCTTGCTCCGGTCTTCTCGTCCTTCTCGTCCGGCATCGGCGTCGGCGTCTGTTCTCGAAGGCCGCTCCTCGCAATGGGAGGCTCCCGCTCTGTGAGGCTTCGCTCCGGCTGACAGGTCTTTTATAACGAAGGCACCTGGTGACCCCGCCCCCCCTCTGACGTCATGGGGAAAGCCATAGGGAAGTCCCCATGACGTCCCCGTGCGTCAGAGGGGGCGGGGTCACCAGGTGCCCTCCATTATAAAAGACCTGTCAGCCGGAGCGAAGCCTCACAGAGCGGGAGCCTCCCATTGCGAGGAGAGGCCTGCGAGAACAGACGCCCATGCCGAACGAGAAGGACGAGAAGACCGGAGCAAGAAGAAGCGGATCGGAGGAAGAAGAAGATGGAAGAAGATGGAAGAAGATGCTGGAAGGAGAAGACGAAGAAAGGAAGACAAGAAGAAAGAAGAAAGAAGATTTTAATAAAGGAATTGTCAAAGACCGTCTCCTGTCATTTTTACAATTTTTGACACTTTTTTGGTGAAATGGTAGGGGTACTTTTGTACCCCCTTACCATTTCACACAGGGGGGGCGGGATCTGGGGGTCCCCTTGTTAAAGGGGGCTTCCAGATTCCGATAAGCCCCCCGCCCGCAGACCCCCACAACCACCGGCCAGGGTTGTGGGGATGAGGCCCTTGTCCTCATCAACACGGGGACAAGGTGCTTTGGGGGGGACCCCAAAGCACCCTCCCAAAGTTGAGGGCATGTGGCCTGGTACGGTTCAGGCGGGAGGGGGGGCGCTCTCGTCACCCCCCTCTTCCTGCGGCCTGCCAGGTTGCGTGCTCGGATAAAGGGTCTGGTATGGATTTTGAGGGGGACCCCACGCCATTTTTAATTTTTTTTTGGCCAGGGTTCCCCTTAAAACCCATCACAGACCTGAAGGGTCTGGTATGGATATTTGGGGGGGACCCCACGCCATTTTTTTTTGGCTGGGGTTCCCCTTAATATCCATACCAGACTTGAAGGGCCTGGTTATTGAATTGGGGGGGCCCCCCACGCTTTTTTTTATCAATGAATGACTGTTCTCTGTGTTACGTAGCCGACTTTTTATTAGCCGCGAGTGATTTTAAATAGCTTTTTTTCCTGCAAAAATGACACTTTGTGCAGGAACAGTTCTCTATATTAGATATACTGAATCTCGAATTCATTTGAAGCATTCAAACCATTCGTTATATCCGCTATTATAATTTCTTTCATATTAGTTGAATTTACTAATGATTCGTAACTATTCGTAACGATTCGTAACTTGAAATTGAAATTCGATATTTGTATTTGGATTCGAATTGTTCTCTGTGTTATGAGAACCGACAATTCATTAGCCGCGTTAACGATTCGTAACGATTCGTAACTTTACTAACGATTCGAAAAAAAATTTACGATTCGTCCGAAATTCGTATTTCGTACGAATTCGAACGGAATTTCGTACACGAATTACGAATTACGATTTTTTTTATATACGAAACGGGACGAAACGAAACAAATTTTTTGACAGTTCCCATGTCTAATGCAGGGTGGCTATCAGCCTTTGCTTGGCACTGATAGCCTGACGCATTGATGTATCCTGTTTTTGGATCATTGGAGTGATAGCTGCCAAGAGTTGCTGGAAGCACTAATTGTTTATTCGCAAATAATTGCGGAAGTCATCTGGGTTATTTTCTTGAGTTTCCCGGATGAGTTGCATATGGGAGTACTTTCTTTACTCCACACTCTTTGCCTTGACTTTTTTTTGGTTAAGTACATTTTGGATAGCCATAAAACCAAGCATAGCTACTGGAATGCTGGTATATTCCATATTTCCAATTAAGTGCGAAAAGCCACGTAGAACGATTGAAAAAACGAATATACATGACCGGACATGAATATTCCAAGTAGCTACAAACTCAGGCGCGCAAGGCATGGCTAGAGGGGTCACACGCACATTACATAATTTCCCCTCACATGCTACAACATAGTTCCGCATACAGGAAGCTATTGTAGTATCGTATGGGAAAATTTCTAGAGAAAAATCAGAGGAGAAGTCGTCCGATTTTCGGATCGTGTGTACGGCCTATAAGTCTTGGAGAGTAGACCTCATCTTTGGAAAATTTGCTTAAAGTTAAGTGTTTTTATATTTCCCGTATGTGTTTGTTGCTTACAGCTAACACTAAATTAAATCATGTTATGGTCACTAATAAGCTCTGCATGGTTTGGGATTACCTCAGCAGAAAGTCATTCCTAGTCAGGGCCTCAATAAACTAGACCATACAATTGTCTTGTAATAGGTCTATAAGTTTGTGCCCTTTAACTATTCCAGCAGTACCAATACTCCACTCAATTTAGGAGGCAGTTAAAATCCCCCATTATTATCACTGTCCCAGCCCTTGCAGCCCTGGTCTGGCGCTCCTTCCATTAGTGCATATTTTTCTTTAGGTCCCAAATACCCAGTAGAGACCTGCAGCACATCTGCACAAGTGCAGGATAATTGAAGATGGTGGAACATAAGAGGAGTGGCAGGAGGAGAATATTGGCAGATCAAGGTTCTTTCCTTTTTTTAATGTCATTGTATATTCCTAAACTGCGATATTGCCTAGGGTGTCACTGTCACTACTGATGTCATATATATTCTCTCATTAATTAGCAAAAGTATACTTATTTGTGCACAGGAGAAGATACACCAGTCATACAAGGAACACTACTTGGAGCACTGCAAATTATTTTTCACCTTTCACTGTTGTTTTTATGCTTTTAACAGAGCTAAAAGAACATGCAGCCAAACAGGCAAACTGTATTTTCCTTTATTGTCCATTGAGTGGCCCAGTTGGGTTGCCATCTACAGGAAGTGGAGACACGTGGTAAAACAGTGCACTCCCACCCTAACCCCCCAGCCCCCCCGGAATATTTATTTGCTATTCTCAGCACCCCGAGAAGAGCCTGTTTCAAAGCCTCTGGCTCTAATAGGTGCTTCAAAAAACCACCCACCCCGCATTGGAATCCATGTACCCGGCATCCTGAAAGGGGCCAGATGCAAGGATAGGGGGGTGGCGGCGATGGATGGGGGAGGCGGTGACCTTAATGGATGGCTGCCCCTGTTGTGACCAAGTCTCTGAAGACTTACAATACCTTGTGTATAAGGCCAGGTAGGCTGAAGCACTGGTAGCTACAGTTCTATGAAAAAGTATTTACCTCCTTCCTGATTTTTTATTTTTTTTTGCATATTTGTCACATTTAAATGATTCAGATCATGAAACTAATTTTAATATTACACAAACATAACTCAAATAAAAACAAAATGCAGTTTTTATATGATGATTTCAAGGGAAAAAATCTGTCCAAACCTGCCTGGTCCTATGTGAAAATGTAATTGCCCCCTAAACTTAATAACTGGTTGTGTCACCCTTGGTGGCAACAATGGCAGTGAAGCGTTTGCGATAACTGGCAATGAGTCTTTCACATCGCTGTGGAGGAATTTTGGCCCACTCTTCTCTGCAGAATTGTTTAATTTCAGCCACATTGGAGGGTTTTCAAGTGAATAGCCTGTTAACCACTAGCCGACCAGCCACCGCAGTTATACTGTGGCAGGTTGGCTCGGCTAGGCAAATTGCCGTAGCTGTACGACACTCCTTTAAGATGTGACAGCAGGTGCATGTGCCCAGCGGGTGCAATGACCGCAGGGCACCCGCAATCGTTCATGACAGAGCGAGAACCGGGATCTGTGTGTGTAAACACAAAATCTCTCTCCTCTCAGGGGAGAGGAGAGATCGTGTGATCACACTAAATATGAACACCGATCTCTCTCCTCCCCTAGTCAGTCCTATACCCCCAGAGTTAGAACACACCCAGGGAACACAGTTAACACCTTGAACGCCCCCTAGTGTTAACACCTTCCCTGCTAATGTCATTTATACAGTAATCAGTGGCTATTTTTAGCTCTGATCGCTGATTAAATGTCAATATCCCAAAATAGTGTCAATAGTGTACGATCTGACCGCCGCAATATTGCAGTTGCGATAAAAATCGGAGATCGCTGCCATTACTAGTAAAAAAAAAATAATAATAAAAATGACATAAATCTATCCCCTATTTTGTAGACACTATAACTTTTGCGCAAACCAATCAATATACACTTATTGCAATTTTTTTTTACCAAAAATATGTAAAAGAATACTTATTGGCCTAAATTGAGGAAAAAATTGGTTTTGTTTTTTAAAATTTGGGGATATTAATTATAGCAAAAACTACAAAATATTGTGGTTTTTTTTTCAAAATTTTTGCTGTTTTTTTGTTTATAACGCAAAAAATAAAAACCGGAGAGGTGATCAAATACCACCAAAAGAAAGCTCTATTTGTGGGGAAAAGGGGACATAAATTTTGTTTGGGTACAATGTCGCATGACCCCGCAATTGTCAGTTAAAACAACGCAGTGCCGAATCGCAAAAAAAATGGCCTGGTCAGGAAGGGGGCAAATCCTTCCGGGGCTGAAGTGGTTAAGATCATGCCACAGCATTTCAATCTGAGTTAAGTCTGGACTTTGACTAGGCCACTCCAAAACCTTCATTTTTTTTTTACCAATCAGAGGTAGACTTGCTGGTGTGTATCAGATAACTGTCCTGCTGTATAAACCAATTGCGCTTGAGCTTGGTTCCACAAACTGATGGCCGGACATTTTCAGTTACAGTGCAGAATTAATGGTTCCATTAATTATGGCAAGTTGTCCAGGTCCTGAAGCTGCAAAGCTGCCTCAGACCATCACACTACCACCACTATGTTTGACTGTTGGTATGATCTTTTTATGAAATGCTGTGTTAGTTTTAGGCCAAATGTAATGGGACGCACACCTTTCAAAAAGTTCAACTTTTGTCTCATCAGTCTACAGAATATTTATCCAAAAAACTTGGGATAGGCAAGATTTTTTTTGGGGCGAATGTGAGACAAGCCATTATGTTCTTTTTGGTCAGCAGTGGCTTTTGCCTTGGAACTCTCCAATGGATGCTATTTTTGCCCAGTCTTTCTAATTGTTGACTCATGAACACTGATCTTACCTGAGGCAAGTGAGGCATTTTAGATGTTGATCTGGGTTCTTTTATGACCTCCTGGATGAGTCGTCGTTGTGCTTTTGGAGTAATTTTGGTAGACCGGCCACTCCTGGGAAGGTTCACCGCTGTTCCAAGTTTTCTCCATTTATGGATAGTGGCTTTCATGATGTTTCACTGAGTCTCAAAGCCTTAGAGATAGCTTTGTAACCCTTTCCAGACTGTTCTTATCTGTTCTTGAATTTCTTTTGATCACGGTATGATGTGTTGCTTTTTGAGATTTTTAGCGTGCTTCACTCTGTCAGGCAGCTTCTATTTAAGTGATTTCTTGATCCATCAAGTCTGGCAGTAATCAGGCCTGGGTGTGACGAGTGCAATTTAACTCAGCTTTCCAAAAAATGTGGTTAATCAGAGTTTATTCATGATTTAGCAGGGGGGTGGGGGGAATTACCTTTTCACATACAGTAGGGCCAGGCAGGTTTAGGCAGCTTTTTTCCCTTAATAAATGAAATCGTCATTTAAAATCTGCATTTTGTATTTATTTGAGTTATCTTTGTGTGATATTAAAATGTTTTGATGATCTGAATCATTTACAGCTTTTTTACCCCAACACTTCATATTCCTGATATGTGGCTGCTGTACCATGTACTTGTATGAGAAAGTATCTTGTTCTCTTTGTATTGCTTATTTTAAGTGAAATCCTTGGTGTTCCTGCTAGTGTTATGGAAAATGTTATTAATGTATGTTGTCAGATGCCCCCCAGTGTCGGTTTTGCTGTAATGCGCTCATGTGAGCGTATTCGCACATAAAGACGTTGGCGGGAAAGACCATTGGCTGCAGAAATCTTCCTGTGGACACTACAGACGTGTTTGCTGGTTTAAGGAAGTTAATTTGTGCCTCACCGGGAGATTGGCCACTTCCCGGTGACTGCATTGATAACTTCAAGCGAACATCTCTGTATACATTGGAACTTTAGCATAATGATATAAATATTATGGCCCACTGAGCCATGGCTTTATATCGTTCGTTGTCATTGAAAGCAGTTAAATGGTTTGGACATCACTGCTAGTCTGTTTGAATGTATTCTGTGATTGGTTCTTTTGAAGGAAAACAATTGTCCCTGTATTGTAACACCATTGTATTGAATTTGTATTGTATGTCCTTATATGGTCATTCACATCCTGTGTGAATGAGATGAGGTCACAACCTTATGTGGGAGGGGTTTAGCTGTTGGAGGCAAACCTTTGAGGGTGTGGCTTTTGAATGGATTTGAAATAAAGGAGTTCACTGAGCTGGGACAGAGGCAGTGATGATGACTGACTATGCTGAGATGAGGCTGTAAGAATACTTACTTGTGATGGCTCTTATATGGGACTTAGATGGGAAGCAGCTAGGCTGGAAAGGTGATGTATGGATGCTATGCTGAGATAAGGATGAATGCATAGATGAAGGGGTTTGGGAGGTAATCGAAGATCTGTAGGTAAGGCATTATATCATTAAGACAGAAATGGGTATTTATATTAGAAACAGGAAAAATTGGCTGTTTGCTCTGCGGACAGCCGAATTTCGCTGACACTAGTCCCCTTGCTCTCCTGTTAAAAACCGACTACACTTGACAGGCGCCCACGCTGCACAGCCATTTACTGGTAAGTTCAGTGTGCTGCTGCTTCTTCTTCTTCTCCTCCTCCTCCTCCTCCTCCTCCTCCTCCTAGTTCCTATGCACCTGAGAACAGAGGGAATTTGATAATTTATAAAAAAAACTGAAACAAGGTATTTATAATGTATAGTGTATTTATATATTTTTTATATCTATAAAAACATGTTTTGCCTTTAATTTCTATTTTAAAATGAATGGGTTGTTTTACAAGGCGATCATTTACAATCACTTTAAGTGTGACAAATAAGCAAAAAAAAATATATAAAAAAAATCAGGAAGGGCAAATTCTTTTTCACAGCACTGTACAAGTGAGTTGGTACCTTTGGATGCCATTTTCAAAATACTGCCACCACCATCTTACAGTGATGGTTAAAGCGGGACTGTACCTGAATTTTTTTTTTTATAAGCCAGCAGCTACAAATACTGCAGCTGCTGACTTTTAAAAAATGGACACTTACCTGCCTCCCAGTTCCAGCGATGTCGGCAGCAGAGGCGGATCGATCACTCGGCTCTCTGCTGTTGCCGGCGCCATTCTCGGTGAGGGAATCAGGAAGTAAAGCCTGCGGATTCACTTCCCGGTTCCCCACTGCGCATGCACGAGTCGCGCGGCGCAATGAGAATCTTCAGCGCTGTCTGCCGGGACACGTGTGTGTCCCGGCAGACAGCGCGCAGGGACAGGAAGCTGCGTAAACTCCCGTGGGAGTTTATGCCCGGAAGTGGGTGCAGATACCTGTCTTAGACAGGTATCTGCACCCCCCTCCCCCCTGAAAGGTGCCAAATGTGACATTGGAGGGGGGGGAGGGTTCCGAAAAGCGGAAGTTCCACTTTAGGGTGGAATCCCGCTTTAAGGCTGAGTGAACTGAGCGCTGACATCATCCACTAGGTAGAGTGCTGTGTGCATGCTTTTTCTCCTGCCTAGAGGACGCACCATACTGTTGCCGCTTAAGAAGAACTAGGTGGATCATCATGTCTCCACTCACATTCTTCTGCCTTGACTCATTTTGGGCCTAGGTGATCTCTGCTACCTCATTCAACATGTGTTCTCAAAGCTGCACAGAGGGCAGTCCTACTGCAATGTGTGACCTCAGCCCATACTCTTCTACTGGTTCTGAAAACATTTATCCAGTATTCCTGAAAGGAACAGACATCTCTAATCTAGAACCTGGGTCCCCTTCCTTATTAAAAAAAGCTTCTTCAGCTTGTGTAAACCGAGGCATCCTCCATGTTTACAAGGACCTTCAAGTCTGCTTTGTACTTTTTATCCTGTTTGTGCCCAATTAAGAGGAGAATCTACTTGTAGAGGCTCTAAGCGCACTCCTGTACCATCCCCAGAAGAGTCTAGCTCTTTTTGGGCCTCTAATGCAAACTGTGATCGAGGACCCTGTCATCTTCGGTATTTCAGAGTCTCAACAATCTGCTCCTGGAGAGGCTGTATTTGTACCACCTGCAGATGCCTCTGGTTTTGAAGGTGTTGTTTCTAACCTTCTTTTTTTCTAACCTGATTGTTTTCGAACAGAGATGAGCTCTACCTTTCAGCCTGTGTGGCCATGCGGTGTCTGGTCAACAGCTGGTTTCCTGCACACTCATTCATTCCATTTGGAAGCAAAAGATACCAGAGACTGATCACAAACCTTATTCATTTATTGTTTAAAATGTCAGGGCCTCTGACAGAACAAGAACACTTAACACATTTCATCTGAAAAGGCCTTGCAGGCAAAACACACTAGTGTTCATGCTGTGAAGTTTTAATCCAAAAAGAATCTGAAGCTTGTGTTCTGGTATCATTTGTGCCTAGATGGAATGAATGAGTATATAGGAACCCACCCAGCTGGAACCCACACCACATGGCCACACAGGCTAAAAGGTCATCTCTGAAGAGGAAAAAAAAAAAAAAAAGGTTAGAAATTACCCCTTATAAACCAGAGTCATCCACAAGTGGTTTCTAACTTAGCTGCGGTGGTACAAACTACCCTGTGTTTGGAGGATCACCCTAATTTAGGCCTAGGGTCTTGCTTCCACAGCTCTCTGTGGAAATGGGAACACCCTGTAACATCCAATGGAAATTTTCCCTTTTGGAAGGGAATTTACTGCTTGTTTTTTTTCCCACAACTGATGCTCAAGTAATCCATTTCTACCAAACAGTTTAATGGTATACTCACCAAATGGGAAACAGACCTGCAAACGACAATCCCTGATACCCAGAAAGATAAAATCTTGCGGCTGACACATGTGTCTTCCATTTCCTCCAAAACCTCAGAAATGAACTATAAGTTACTTTCGAGATGGCATCACACACCAGTCAAGCTTCACACCATGTTCCCCTCCAACTCCCTGTTATGCTGGAGGAGTTGTGGGAAAGCAGCCTCACATTCACACATCTGGTGGTCGTGCCCAGTCATTCAGCCTTTCTGGGTCAAGATTGTTCAGCTGGTCAATCAAATTGCCAGCACGTCCCTTCCTATGGAACCATGGACTATCTTATTGCATAATACAGTGGAGCCGGTGGGCCCATACAAACGTTCCATCGTGCCCCACCTTCTGAATGCTGCCAAGGCCCTCATCCCAGCAAGATGGGGACAACCTGCGCCACCTGTGCTGAAAGACTGGGTAAAAACAGTAAATCACATCTGCCTCATGGAGGAACTTACCCTCACGGCAAAAGATAATTTCCATAGACATGCTACTACTTGGCTATCCTGGTTAGAATTTAAGAACTCACCCAGCTACTTGGATATCCTACAAACCTCCCAAACGGTAGCTTGATCTCGAACAAATACCTGACACGCTGCAATTTCTCCTATTGTTTTTGCACCTAGAAACTGAGTAGATTTCAATATCAATGTTTGGAGGAAAGAGACCCCATGCCAAATAAGTAAGGTCCTTGTAGACCCATTTAACTTTCCCAGTAGTCTAACTGGTCATGCTTAAGGCAAATATGCCAACCGTTTCATATTATATATGTTGTACTTAACTTCACCTGTAATTGCTCATCGTACGTAAACCAAGCTCACACCCTCTTTTTCTTTTCTCTCATCACATTCTTTCTCCTTTTCTGCCTCTCTCTCTCTCTCTCTCTCTCTCTCTCTCCTCTTCCTGCTCTTGTTCTTCGTGTTCTTCTTACTCTCCTTCCCCCCTACCCCTTCCCTCTCCGCCTTCCCACCCCTCTCCCCCCCCCCCCAGTAAATGGTGTACTGCTGTTAGTAAATGTTTGTAGATTGAAGTCATGATCACGTTTACTGTTCTGTGCCCTCGACCCGGACAGGCTCGGGGGCGATCAACGATATTACTTTTGGAGTAGTGATGATGCTCACAGATGCTGTTTTTTGTTGTATTTTTCTACAAAGCTAAGTTATATTGTATACCCTGTATACGCTGTTTTCTAAAAACTGTTCAATAAACAAAAATTAAACAAAAAAAAATAAATGGTATACTCACCTTTTGGGATTTCACTGGCAGACAGTTCTTAGGTCCCAATTTGATTTAGCAGAAAAGACTCCCTGTGTTGGTAATGATTAATTTTGATTTGTTGAACTGTATTTTTCTTTTTAGTCAAGTCCCTTAAAGAGGACCCTGACATTACCAGCAGAAGCCCCTGTTTCATTAAACGTTTGGAGCAAATGACTGGAGGCTTACCTTTCAAATGTGACCTCCTGATACCAGCATCTAAGCTTGTTCCTCACATGGGGCTAATGTCCATTCAAATGCGTAGGGCAATTTGGTTGCCTGGAACACTGATGATTCGTCCAAAAAACATCTCATTATGTTGTCCTTTGGGGGATGTCGACTCTTCTGACCTGCATTTAATCTTGTCATTGGGAAAGCCACTGGTGGTTGGTGCATACTTCTGCCTCAATGCAAGAGGCGAGTGGTAGGTGAAGATTGACCCCCCTTATCCTTCATTTACTACAGCAGTAGTAGCTCATAATCAATCCAAGCCTTCCTCCCACTCAAAGGGCTTGAAGCCACAGACCTAACTACTCTGCTCAGCCTTCTGCATGAAGGTGCACACCCACTTCTTTAAGAGGTGGGCTTTTTGTTTATTTAGCTGTGTCCTGGGACAATTTACCCCCCAAGCATTTAGGTTGCTCAAGTCACCATTTGCTCAGCTGTCCCTCATCAGTCTTCTGATCAGGCAATTTTTAATGATATATCAATCCGATCTTGTTTATATTCCCCACACTCTGGGTCCTTTGCTACCTTCTTTGGCAGATCTGTCCTTCAAGAGTGGTTCCCCTTGTTGAACTGACACCCTCCCTAAAGGGGAGCTTTGAATTTGTGTCCACTGTTGTTCCCTTTATAGTTCTTACTAACCATCAGTCCTATCTGTATACTGAGAGCATTCCCGTTCCACATAGTACTTATGATTCAGCTTTGGCTGTTACCCTGTTGATAAGGATCATTTCATTCAGCATCAGCCAGATGTACCCACTTTAATTAGTCAATCTGACATTCACCACAGTGCCTTCTCCTGGCATCTCTATTGCAGAACATGTAGGAGCCCCTCCCTGAAGAGGGTCTGTTTGGTGGATTCTCACAAACTGAGTACTGTTGGACCTTACTCCTGTAGGCCTCATCTATAGATGGCCTTCTCCTGGGTCTTCCGCTGGTACCTTTGATTCACCTAAGGCCAAGTAATTTAGATTAGTCCTCCACTAAAAAAAAGTCCCCCTTTGGTGGACCTTTGCTCCTATCTTTACCTGTTCAAAAATGTGCCACTTACACCTCTGGGGATTGTGAGGTATCTAGCAATTACCCTATTGGTCTTCCCTTATGATGGGTGCTCTCATCCACCATCAGCCTTTCAGTGTCAGGGTGTCTGGACACTAGAAGAGACATCCACATGATCCCTTTGGATCAAGAAGTCAAGAATACTACTTTGCAGTCTCTACCTTCATCTACAGCTGCTCTGATGCCTCTTGAGGAATTTCCTTAATTTTTCTTCCTGCTCTCAACCAGGAAAGTACTCCTAGTGTAGCACCCTCTAGTGTGTGCTAGTAGAGTAGTGTAGATAAAAGCATTGTCTGGCTCTAGGAAATAACCTAAGTCAATTACTTGGGTCAGGGTTATTAGAGGCCAGGGCTGGATGACGCTAGTGGGTGGAAGCTAGGAGGGGCTGCTATAAATATTAATGGGCCCTCAGCCAATCCCCAGGTGGGCCTGGCAGGGGACTGAGATGTTCCTAGCTTGTAATGGGCAGTTGCTGAATTAACACTAGAGACTGTTAGTTCTCTTAGAGTGATTAGCAGGTGCTGTACATGTGAACCAAGTTTGTGCAGGAGGAAGGAAGAAAAGGACTAAAGGACTTTGTGTAAATAGGGAGGAAGTTGTCCCCTTTGTTAATAGTTCTGGACATTTTTCAAGTTGGGCATCCCGTAATTCCCTACCCCATCCAAGTTATCAACCCCTAATAAAACCTCAAAAAACAAGCAAAGGACTGTTTCCTGTGTTGGAATGCCTGAAGGAAATGTGTGCCTGGCCGTGTAGCAGTGGGAAATCCTAACTTAGCAGCTCCTAAGAGGGTTGCTGCCAACCAGCTATACTGCATGCCCAGTTGCCCCAACCTCGGCTGGTATGGTTACTTGTGATGCACCAGAGTCTGCTTTAAACAAGGACTGTGTTGTGTGCTGTCGCCTGTGGCAACCACAGCAGGTGATTGCGCCCATGGATTACAAAGTGCTCAGTGGTCTGAATAGGGCTCGGGAAAGTGTGTTGAAGTGTCCTGCTGGACAGTAAAATATGCATGGGGACGTCTGCTGTTGCCCATGGCAACCAGTGGGTTCCTGCAGGAGGGTGTCTATCAGTTGTCCAATCACGGTTGATTCTAAAGACTGTCCTGACCCTGCTAAAAACTGTGTGGTGTGTGTTACAAACTTTGCAGTCACCCATGGCAACCACAGTGAACTTTTGTTGTTGCCTGCATTCAGTTGTTCAGTCATGGCCAGAGTCGAGTGGCATGTCTCAACAAGTCCTGCAAGTATCAGTATGTGTAAAGTGACTGTAAATATACTGATCGTGCCTGCAAAATTCAGTCCGGCCAAGAAGGAGTTACAAAGAATGCAGGAACAAGTCTGCATATCAGAACTGCTGGTGCCAACCTGTCAGGAAGCTTGGGGGCAGTGCCACTCCCCAGAGGAAATTCAGCATACCCAGCACCTGAAAGTGGAGAAGTGCAGCATGCCAGGTTACCTACAGCTCTGTGGCCCGTTTGCTTAGGGTAGATTCCAGATGGTGGATACCGGGGTGCAGTTAGAGCACCGAGGGGGATTCGCTTTCAGCATTATCAATGGGATGGAGAAGCTATGCCTGTTAAATTTAAATCTAATAATGCTGCAGCATATTTTTATGTACTCTTTGTATTTAGCGAGATATAGTGTGTTTATTAGGATATACATTCTCCCCTTGACATACACCTAAATTATTGTGTATGTGGCCCCTCCCCCTACTTTTAAATAAAGCCTTTTTATAATTTTGTATCACAAGCCGTGGTTGATTCTTCCCCCTTTTGCTCTCTTGGGACTCTCTTGTCCCTATTTTTTGTTTTTTCATATAGTGTTTTTTTGCTTATGTGGCAGGTATCCCGTCTATCATAGACAAACCAGCTGATACTTTATTAATCCATTTAGGTGAGAGAGGATTCTAGGACTCTTTTACCCTTATTTTTGTATGCCTGTTGTGCCCTGAATGCAGGAAGCCTACATCGGCGGTCAGAGCCTGGCTGAAGTGTGGAAACTGTAAAGAGCCTTTAATTAGGTTGATGCCTAGTGACCTATGCTGTGGATTTGTCAACAGGGCTATGCGTGGAGCGGAGAGTGAAATCCCGGCTGGCCGGAGAGAGTTCAGGGGTGAGTGGTGTGCAGGCGGGCCCCTAGAAGTGGAAGCTGAGTGGTCCCTGGATAGTGAGTCAGAGGAAGAGTGGACTTGGGGGGGATGCTCAGGAAGCTGAAGATCTGCCAGCAGGGATGCCTGGGAAACAGCGGGGTGAGATGATCGTTACCCCTGAAGAGGCAGAGTGGGCGGCGGAGGTGAATTTGCAGCGGCCCTTGTTCTTCTATGCAGATGGACCGCTTACTCCACAAACACAACTCCGTAGTGCCCCTGCCTCATCCCTGGTTAGGACAGAGCCAGCTGTCACCAGGGGAAGTTTACAGGCACGAGACACGGCCTACAAACTGTGGATTGTCTGATCTTCATTCACAGGTCTGTCTCTTACCCAGACGCAGAAAGCCCAGGGAGCTCCCCAGGTTCTCCCGATTTCAGAGGGAGGTGCAGAGAAGCACTGCTGTGGAGTGGGTTTGGATTTCCCGTATGTTCTGCAGGATGTCATGGAAATCTTTGAGGTCTCCCATGTCAGCTGGAAAGAGAAGCTTGTTTGGGACTTTTTACACGTTCCTAAAGCCCAGAGGGGACCTCACAATCAAGATGCCTAGACCAGGTTCCTAGATATCTGGAGGGAATGGAGCTGGGGAGAGCCATTTATAAAGACAGAGTGGTCATCGTGAAAGCCGGATGGTTCAGTTGAAGCTACTCTATTGCTAGATGGGGAAGTTATCAGACTGTCAAATTCAGAGATGTACTGGTGAGCAAAAGGGCTGATGTAGGAATTTAGCATGAAACAGGGCAGCTGATGTGCTGAGGGGAACCTTTCCTCCCCCTTGTTGAATGGACTAGGCAGGTCCCTGCCACCTATCCTTGCCAGAAGGAGGACTGTTGGAGAAGATAGCGGTGGTAAGGCCTAGAGTGCTACTTTAAAGAGACTGATGTTGCAGAGGGGCTCTTCCTTTTTAGAGACTTTTGAAGAAAAAAAAAAAGTTGTTCATTGTCTGTTTCTGCCAGCAGGTTCATAAGCCCCTGCTGCCAGCTGGTAGATATAGATAGGATGTTAGCGTAAGGATTATGTTCTTTTTCTATTTCTTCTATTGCAGGTATCTTCAAGGACGGCTGTCCCTCCTGCTTTACTGAATAGACATTCCCATTTTTCTGCTTCACATTGGTGGGAGGGTTTCCCTTTAGGAGGAGGTACTCCGGCAACCATATGCCTTTAAAGTATGTGTAAATATGTTGCGTTTGCTAGCTGCAGGGACCTGTAGTTAGGATGTACATATTTTGAAGAAAAAAAATATATATACATTTTGTACATTTATACACTTAATTTATTTGTACTATAGCCCAGCCAATGGGGATATGGTTGATATTTAGAGAGAGGCGAGTGTAGCACTCTAGTGTGTGCTACTAGTAGTGTAGTGTAGTTAAAAGCATTGTCTGGCTCTAGGATAAAACCTGAGTCAATTAATTAGGTCAGGGTTATTAGAGGCCAGGGCTGGATGACTCATCCTAGCGGCTTTCTGGTCCTCCCCCTGTTTCTGGGACATTGGAATGGGTGGAGGTTAGAAGGGGCCACTATGAATAATTATTGGCCCTCAACCAATACCCAGGTGGGCCTAGCAGACTACTGAGAAAAAAATCCCATAGACAGGAGCCGTACCAGCATGAGGGAGAAGATGGAGAAGCAGTGCTGAGGAGAGGCTGCCAGTGACCCTTGAGGGACCCCTTACTGAGACAAGCAGAGACAGTGAGTACAATCAGGACTATGCAGGGACAACACAAGGGGAGAGACTGTCAGCTGTAACAGCACTCTCTGAAGACAGCAGGGTGCTTAAAGCAGCGTTCCACACAGTTTATTAAAGGTCAGCAGCTACAATGCTGTAATAAACACACACTCACCTGTCCCACGGTCCAAGCCTCGGTTCTCTCCCCCGCCATTACTAGTGTGGGCACCCTGCTGTGACAGCTTGCGGCTTCACAACCGGGTGCACACTGCGCATGCACGAGTTGCGATGTTCTGAATGGCCGAGCAATCTTCTGGGACGTGTCCCAGAAGATTGCAGAGAGGGAGAGCAGGAGTCACCTAGGCAGCGCGGGTAGAAGTGAAAGCTGGGTACCTGTCAAAACTAGGCGGGATGGTATCGTCTGCAGCAGTAGAACTGCGCTCAGGATCTACAGGAAGGCAGGAGATGCTGTTCACTCCATAATGTGCTACTTTGTCCACAAATGGACGGGTGTTCCTAGCCTGTAATGGGCAGTTGCTGAATTAACACTAGAGACTGTTGGTTCTCCTGGAGTGATCAGCAGGTGATATACATGTGAACCAAATTTGTGCAGGAGGCAGGAAGAAGAGGACTTTGTGTAAATAGGGAGGAAGTTTTCCCCTTTGTTCATAGTTCTGGACATTTTTCAAATTGGGCATTCCATAATTCCCTACCCTATCCACGTTATCAACCCCTAATAAAACATCAAAAAACAAGCCAAAGACTGTTTTCTGTGTTGGAATGCCCGAAGGAAATGCTGTGTGCCTGGCCATGTAGCTGTGGGGAATTCTAACTCAGCAGCTCCTACGTGAGGTGTGCTAGACTAGTAAGGAGCATCGGATGGCTACCCCTCGTTCCTTGGTGGAGGAAGAGGAAGGGTCAGGACGGGTTCCTTCAGAATTGGTAAGTTCTCTTTTTTTGTAAAGGAGTTGTAAAGACAGAAGTTTTTTTTTATCTTAATGCATTCTAGGCATTAAGATAAAATGCCTTCTGGGTGTAGCAGCCTTTCCAGCACCCCCTAACACTTACCTGAGCCCTATCTCTGTTCAGCAATGTCCACGAATCCCTCGGCTGTCCAGGACTCTCCCTCCTAATTGGCTGAGATACAGCAGCGGCGCGATTGGCTAACTGACTTTGACAGCTGCCAAATCAGGGGAGAGAGGGGGCGGGGCTGAATGGCAGCTCTGTGTCTGAATGAACACATGGAGCTGCAGCTCGGTTCGGGTGCCCCCATAGCAAGCTGCTTGCTGTGGGGAAACTCAACAGGAGGGAGGGGCCAGGAGCAGCAAAGAGGCACCCGAGAAGAGGAGGATCCAGGCTGCTCATGCTAGTTATTTTAAAGAAAAAAAAAATAGACAACCACTTTAACCACATGTCGACCAGTTGTACTGCGGCAGAATGGCACGGCTATGTCGCTTCACCCTGTGGCCACTTGGGGGCGTGCACGCCCCCGAGCTGATGCGAGTGCCCGGCGGTCTCCGCGATCGCCGATGGGACACGGGGAACCGGGAACTGTGTGTGTAAACACACAGCTTCCGGTTCTCTGAGGGGAGAAGTCACAGATCGTCTGTTCATACAGAGTATGAACAGCAATCTGTCATCTCCCCTGCACAGTCCCCATCCCCCCTTCAGTTAGAACACACTTAACCCCTTCACTGCCAGTGACGTTTTTACAGTAATCAATGCATTTTTAATCACACTGATCGCTGTAATAATGCCAATGGTCCCAAAAATGTGTCAAAATTGTCCGAAGTGTCCGCCATAATGTCGCAGTCACAATACAAAATCGCAGATCGCCGCCATTACTAGTTAAAAAAAAAAAGAATAAATATGCTATAAATCTATCCCCTATTTTGTAGACTATATAACTTTTGCGCAAACCAATCAATTTACGCTTATTGCGTTTTTTTATTACCAAAAATATGTAGAATACATATCGGCCTAAACTGAGGAAAAAAAGTTAATATATTTTTGGGGGTATTTATTATAGCAAAAAGTAAAACATTTTGTTTTTTTCAAAATTGTCGCTCTTTTTTTGTTTATAGCTCAAAAAATAAAAACCGCAGAAGTGATCAAATACCACCAAAAGAAAGCTCTATTTGTGGGAAAAAAAGGACGTCAATTTTTTTTTGGGTGCAACGTCGCACGACCACGCAATCGTCAGTTAAATTGACACAGTGCCGAATCGCAAAAAGTGCTCTGGTCAGGTGGAGGGTAAAAATCTTCTGGGGCTGAAGTGGTTAAGAGCACAAAGCTTAGGCCCCTGCTCCTTCATTTATCACCTGCTGGTCGTTTTCTGAGGACTTGCATCTTATCCAAGCTTTTTATTAGGGATTTGTATTTATACTGGGTCTGGACCCAGTGAATTGTTTTTCTTCTATTAACTTAACCACCGTGGCGGTATGATTATGGCAGATTTTTGCGTCTCAAAGCGGTACATTGTTTTGCATATTAATTTGGCGTTTTAGATTTTAGGCCTGTAATTCTTAGTAAAAACCCACTTAAATCTGTCCAAACATGAGTCTAGTAGACATCCTAGGTATGATAAAGTTTGAAACACTAAATCATAAATTATAATAAATAACTATAAATAATTATAAACAAATTATAATATAATAATAATAAAACAAATTTCCCCACAATTCACTATTGCTCAATCCTGCAAGTGTTCCAATTTACTATCGCGGTTTTCTAGCTGGTCTCAAATCACTTTTGACGTAAAAGGGACACTTTTTGGTTGCCATGGACAATCTCAAGTTTATTGTGTGTTCTCATTTGTAGCAAGCAAGTGGAGCCATCAGCTTCTTTTCATGTTTTACAGACTTTCCGGATCTGCCTGGTTACAAAAAATGATTTATAGATCTTCATAGCTTAAGCTAAAATTTACAGATAAAAGTGAATGAATTAAAGCAACACCCCTTCCACACTCAGTTTTGAATAGAGTGGGGAGGGGTTAGAATTTGGCATGTTTTACTGCCATTTCTTTTTCCTCTGGGGAAATCTTCCTTCACTTCAGTGTGAGCTATAGGTAGGTCCCTATGTCGTCAGCACGCTGGATGCAGTGGCCATCTTTTTGGTTTGAAGCAAGCGCTTGTACTACAATATACATGTGAGTTTACTACCATTATAAAAATTGTTTTTATTGAACATATACTATGAAGGCTTCTCTATTTTTATGAGGCTGTGTCTGCCCTATGCCTGTTTGTGCTGGCCATTTGGTGATGGTCTTAGCCCTGGAATCTCGGCATCTTGGATAGATCGGGTTATCTGCTTGTTATAGCTATGAGCCTGTGTGATCACTCTAAAATCTGTGGGTCTTTGATATCTGGTAAGCAGTTTGGCTTATTACACCTGGGTGCCAAGTGCCATTTACCATCACTTCTGAAACTGGCGTCAGGCTTTTTCATCTGTATATACATAAATAATCTCTCTCGATCTCTCTCTCTCGATCTCTCTCTCTCTCGATCTCTCTCTCTCTCGATCTCTCTCTCTCGATCTCTCTCTCTCGATCTCTCTCTCGATCTCTCGATCTCTCTCTCTATATATATATATATATATATATAGAGAGAGAGAGATTTATGGACTTTGTATCATAATTTTGAAAACGCTGCATAATCAGAATTCTTATTATTTTAGTTCAAGTGGACTTTCTTTGCTGGCTGCTTTTAGTAATCATACATCATTGTGCATATTAGCTGTTTATTAACCTTTTCCAAGTGCATCTTATTTGTTCTCACTCCTGATTGGCAGAGACACAGCAGCAGGAGCCATTGGCTCTCAACAATAATCAGTGAGGAGGGAGCAGGGGGCGGAACCGAGCCACACTCTGTGTGTCCCATAGACACACAGAGGTGGCTCGGTAGCGAGCATGCATGGGTGCCCCCAGAGCAAACAGCTTACTCTGGGGGAACTCGGCAAGGGGCCAGAAAAGGCATCAGGGGACCTGAGAAGAGCAGATAAACAGGATGTGTTTATTATTTGAAAGAAAAAAAACAGGCTTTAGAACCAGTTTAATGTCCACTCGACTGCAATTTTGTAGCAAGTCATAAGATGAGGACAGCACTAGAGGGCTAATGTGTGTGTGTTGAAGAATCAGATATTTTCAAATGAAATGCTGTGATTTCTTCTGAATGATAAATACCTGCAAGTGTTAGGCTTACATATTCAACATTCTGCTTGTACACAAAGTTGAAGTTAACTATCCGAGCACCACAAACCAAAAAAAACGCTATTGATTCATTTGTAGTATTCAAAGCAAACCCATCCATCTAGGTCTTTATGCTTTATTTTGTTGAGAAATCACTTTGAAAAACACCCTCCTAGCATTTCTAGCCATGGCTATCTTGAGTAAGGGCAGATGATTCATGTTACATAGAATACATTACTTCCCCTAGTAAAAGCAGCACACAGTTAACACAAAAACACACTGGCTGGCTAGGCAGTTAACCCCTTGATCTCCCTAGATGTTAACTCCTTCCCAGCCAGCATTATTAGTACAGTGACCGTGCATATTTTTTTAGCACTGAGCACTGTATTAGTGTCACTGGTTCCAGGCAAAGTACCGTATTTATCGGCGTATAACACGCACCCCAAGTTTAGGAGGGAATTTTAAAAGGAAAAAAAGTTTTAGGAGAGAAGTTTAGGGAAAAAAAAAAAAACTTACATTTAAGCGTCATTTGCAGCTTTCCCAGCGTCATTTGCAGCTTGCCCAGCGTCATTTGCAGCTTGCCCAGCGTCATTTGCAGCTTGCCCAGCGTCATTTGCAGCTTTCCCAGCGTCATTTGCAGCTTTCCCAGCGTCATTTGCAACCTGCCCAGCGTCATTTGCAGCTTTCCCAGCGTCATTTGCAACCTGCCCAGCGTCATTTGTAGCTTGCCCAGCGTCATTTGCAGCTTGCCCAGCGTCATTTGCAGCTTGCTAGTGTCATTTGCAGTTTGCCCGCGTTTAAATTTCCCGCCGCGTGACAAACCGCGCATGCGCGGCCGAAAAAGACCGAACCGCGGCCGAAAAAGACCGAGCCGACTGTTCAGCTCCGCTCGGAGTCCCGCCTCCCTGCTGTTTCGGGAGCGAGCGCAGGGAGGCGGGACTACGAGCGGAGCTGAACAGCCGGCTTCGGTCTTTTTCGGCCGTGCTTCGGCTTTTTCCGGCCTTTTTCGGCCGCGGTTCGGCCTTTTTTTTTTTTTCGGCCGCGGTCGCCATTTTTCGGCGCAGCAACCGATTTTTGTCATTTTTTTTTGGGGTATCGGCGTATAACACGCACCCACGACTTTCCCCCGATTTTAAGGGGGAAAAAGTGCGTGTTATACGCCAATAAATACGGTATCAGAATTTCTGCTGCAATATCGCAGTCCGCTATAAGTTGCTGATTACCATTATTACTAGAATAAAAAATAAATAAAAATTCCATAACTATATCCCATAGTTTGTAGATGCAGATGGATTTCTCTTCTGTTAATTTACTTTCCATTTTATTTGAAGTGTTAATAGTTGATTTTTCTCAATTAACCATTTCTGAAAGCATTCTTACATTTTTCAAACCTGCCTAAAATGTACGACACACCTGCTCAAAATGTATGTTATCATTTTGGCCTAGGTAAGAAACTAAAGTAATGAAAAAAAAAAAGAAAAAGATTTTTTATAAGTAAATATAATATACCTTCGTATCTGTTTACCAAGACTAGCAGCATAGGCATTAAAAGAGTTAATGTTGATCGAAAGAGTAAAGTTCCGCTATAACATTAAAGAAATATATCCGATTGTGGATACTTTAGGGGGTAGGTTTGATAGATGTGTCTTATTTCAGCACATGAAAATATTTAAATTACTGTATGCATATGACGAGGACCAATCTTTTTTCACAGTTTATTTAGATAAAATGTAGTTAACATTTACAAATTACAGTATGTTACTGTACAACTCAGAGCACACAGAATGCCGGCTAAATTTTGCAGCAGTAACTGATAGTCCATCATAGTTCAGGTTGGATTTGATGTGACTATACAGGTTTTGTCTTTGCTCCCAACAGAGGCTCTGAACACATTATGCCTCTTTCAGCTTTCGCTCCTTTTTAGCTCTTGCCGCCATGAGAGAAAAGAAGATCTTTGGAGCAAGAGGCCTCAAGTATACAGCTAATGTAGGCACCAGTCCAGCTATCAGAACTTCTTTACTCCTTTCACCTACAGCACGCAACACAATCTGTGCAACCTCTTCTGGTGTTCTGCCTTCAGCTGTGGTTTTATCCATTACTATAAAAAGATGCAACATAGTTAGAGAAACACATTATTATTCGTTTACATTTTTTATTACAATATTTCATTTTCCCCATGCAATAGAAGACTGTACAGCAAAATTGTTCACAGTAAGCATCGATCTGTCCCAGTGTTGCCAACCTACCAGATTGAAATTTACTGGCACGACACCCAAAATTTACTGGCAAAGCCACATTTTTACTGGCACTTTACAAAAGTTACAAAATTACAGTATTAAGTGCAAATTTCAATATTTAGGCTACAAACAAGTACACTATCTGAATAGCAATGCAATTTAAGGTAGATATTAAAGGTAAAACATATTTCTGTTATTTTCAATATAAAAATAGTCCATCAGAGTTTGTTCACCATCACCTCCTGCCCCCATCACCACCAGCTCCTCCTGTCACCTCCTGCCCCAACCATCACCTTCTGCCCCCACCAGCTCCTCCTGCCACCGTCACCTGCTGCCCCAACCAGCTCCTGCCATCACCAGCCCCCTCCGGCTCCTGCCACCATCACCGGCTGCTGCCA
This sequence comes from Lithobates sylvaticus, assembly GCA_028564925.1. Taxonomy (NCBI): domain Eukaryota; kingdom Metazoa; phylum Chordata; class Amphibia; order Anura; family Ranidae; genus Lithobates; species Lithobates sylvaticus. The sequence continues at coordinate 148,115,046 of CM053031.1, read as the reverse complement.
CCATCACCGGCTGCTGCCACCACCAGCTCTGGCCACAAGCTCCTCCGCCCCCACCAGATCCTGCCACAAGCTCCTCCTGCCCCCACCAGCTCCTGCCACCATCACCAGCTCCTCCTGCCACCGCCTGCCCCCACCAGCTCCTGCCACCTCCTGCCATCATCACCAGCTCCTGCTACAAGCTCCTCCATGACCTGTCACCGCCAGCTCCTCCTGTCACCGCCAGCTCCTCCTGTCACCACCACCATCACCAGCTCCTGTCACCACCAGCTCCTCCTGTCACCACCAGCTCCTCCTGTCACCACCAGCTCCTCTTGTCACCGCCACCATCACCAGCTCCTGTCACCGCCAGCTCCTCCTGTCACCGCCAGCTCCTCCTGTCACCACCACCATCACCAGCTCCTGTCACCGCCAGCTCCTCCTGTCACCGCCAGCTTCTCCTGTCACCGCCAGCATCACCAGCTCCTGTCACCTCCAGCTTCTCCTGTCACCGCCAGCTCCTGCCTCCACCACCATCACCAGCTCCTGTCACCGCCAGCTCCTCCTGTCACCGCCAGCATCACCAGCTCCTGTCACCTCCAGCTCCTGCCTCCACCACCAGCTCCTGTCACCGCCAGCTCCTCCTGCCCCCACCACCAGCTTCTGCCCCCACCAGCTCCTCCTGCCCCCACCACCAGCTTCTGCCCCCACCACCATCACCTGTCACCGCTAGCTCCTCCTGTCACCGCCAGCTTCTCCTGTCAACTCCAGCTCCTGCCCCCACCACCATCACCTGCTCCTGTCACCACCAGCTCCTCCTGCCACCTCCTGCCCCCACCACCATCACCAGCTTCTGCCCCCACCAACTCCTGTCACCTCCTGCCCCCATCACCTGTCACTGCAAACTGCTCCTGCCCCCACCAGCTCCTGCCACAAGCTCCTCCTGCCCCCACAACCTCCTTTATTACCTTAAAGCAAGGAAGTCTGAGAATGCAGGCTTGCCCTGAGCTGGTCCGGTTGTGCTGGGCTGGGCAGGGCTTTTACTGAATCGTCTAGGCAGACCACCGCCGGCACCACGAAGGCAAGACTCCTCCATTCCACCTGCTCAGTTTCTGTATTTTTAAAGGCTGGCGCGCCTGGTGGGATGCGCCATGACATCACTCGCATCGCCGCCAGCGCGCCACGCAGCTTCGTCAAATCTGCCACCTCTGAGCCGAGACGGAATACAGGATCGGCTCAGCTCGGGAATCGAGCAGCTCGCCAGAACTGCGCGCCGGAACTGCGCATGCGCAATTCAAAGCCGACCCGGTTACTGCTATTTTTACGGGCACGTTTGTCCTATCACGGACATTTACGGACAGTGAAAAAATACCTTGTTTTTACGGACTGCCCGGAAAAATACGGGCGGTTGGCAACACTGATCTGTCCCACGCAAATAACAGCAAGTTTATTGTGCGTTTTCGCAAGTGGCGCTATCGGCTTATTTTCCTGTTTTACAGACTTTCCTGATCTGCCTGGTTACAAAAACTTATTATAGAGCTTCATATCTCAAGCTAAAATTTACAGATATAAGTGAATGAATTAAAGCAACACCCCTTCCACTCTCAGTTTTCAATAGGGAGGAGGGGAGGGGTTAGAATTTGTCATGTTTCACTGCCATTGCAGTTTCCTCTGGGGAAATCTTCCTTCACTTACTGTATAAGAAAGAAACCATAATTCCAAAAATGCAGATAACCTTTACCAAGTTTTTATTGCCGACGTTGTGCCTGCTGGGGAGATCACTTTCTTTTCTTGCCATATTACAAGAAGAAGTAAAACCCACTCTAACCCAAAAATACATTCTGGCTGGAGTTGAGCTTTAAACACATCAACAAAATTTGAATGCATAATTTTCTTACAACTAATTTAACAAACTTCATACATAAAAAGTTTGAGCACCCTGTCAGTCAGTATTGCCCCTTTAGGCAGATACCTATGCCACCAAACCATTTTCCAAGACCATAAAGTGTGAACCCCACCCCCACCCTAAAATACCATGGTTGATTGAGGTTTCAAAGCGTTCTCTCTGAATATCCAACTTCTTTTTCATTTTCACTGATATTGGATTTGTTTCAGTTCAGGATCACCTCCTGGATTTGTTGGTATTGTGCAGGTAGAGGGAAAGATGGCTTGTAATACGTTCTGTCATTTAGCTATTAAAACAATCCCAAAGTTTAACTGATACTTCTTTACAGTTAGCAAGCTGCTTTTTATTTTTTATTTTTTTAAAAAGCTTCTTTAGAAATTTTAGACAGATTTTAATTGTTAAATCAAATCACAGCATTTGGTTCCAGAATGCCTCTGATTTATCCAATTTATTTCAGGTACTTCTATAGCGCCGTCATTTTACGTAGCACTTTACATATACATTGTACATTCACATCAGTCCCTATCCTCAAGGAGCTTACACTAAGGTCCCTAACTCACATTCATACATACTGGGGACAATTTAGACAGGATCCAAATTAACCTACCAGCATGTCTTTGTAGTCAATTTCTATTTTTGTACGCTGGATACACTGACATTTTTAAGATTGCAAGTAAAGCCGCCTTCTTAGAACTTTTTCATGCAAATGATATTTGGGTAAGCAATTCTGCAAATTACTCGGTGTGCGCGGTGAGGGTTGGATGGGCTCCATTCACACTTGTATGACTCCAAAGTTGCAGGACTTTGGAGTGCAACTTTGACACAACTTTAGATGGGTATGACTTGGATGCGACTTTGGCTTTGACCACTGATAATGGCCAAATGTTACACAACTGTCACATGTAGAGCATTTAGGTGCACCTTCCATGTGTGTTGCCGACTGGCTCACTCCGATATACGTCAGCAGAATGGCACAGACAGGCATATTAACGTACGTGGCATTGTGGGCACGCGCGTGCCCACTGCGAGCTCCGTGAGTGATCGTGGGTCGCATGGACTCGATGTCCGCGGGGATACCCACGATTGTCTCACGTAGAGGAAGAACGGGGAAATGCTGATGTAAACAAGTATTTCCCCATTCTTCCTAGTGACAGGATACTGATCCCAGCTCCCTGTGATCGGGAGCGGTGATCAGTGTCGTGACACACGTAGCCCATCCCCTCTACAGTTAGAGCACATCCCTAGGACACACTTAACCCCTTCAACGCCCCTTCCTAGTTAACCCCTTCACTGCCAGTCACATTTACCCAGTAATCAATGCATTTTTATAGCACTGATCGCTGTATAAATGTGAATGGTCCCAAAATGGCGCCAAAAGTGTCCGATGGGTCCGCCATAATGTCGCAGTCATGATAAAATCGCTGATCGCCGCCCAAAAAAAAAAAAAAAAAGATTAATAAAAATGCCATAAAACTATCCCCTATTTTGTAGACGCTATAACTTTTGCGCAAATCAAACGCTTATTGTGATTTTTTTTTTCCGAAAAATATGTAGAAGAATACATATCGGCCTAAACTGAGGAAAAAAATGTTTTTTTTTATATATTTTTTGGGGATATGTATTATAGCAAAACGTAAAAAATATTGCTTTTTTTTTTCAAAATTGTCGCTCTTTTTTTTGTTTATAAAAAAAAAAAAACGCAAAAAAAAAAAAAACGCAGAGGCGATCAAATACCACCAAAAGAAAACTATTTGTGGGGAAAAAAGGACGTCAATTTTGTTTGGGAGCCACGTCGCACGATCGTACAATTGTCAGTTAAAGCGAAACAGTGCCGAAACGCAAAAAGTGCTCTGGTCTTTGGCCAGCCAAATGGTTCGGGGCTGAAGTGGTTAGGGCTTAATATTGCAGTCTATGGCCCTCAAGTTGCATGAAAGTTGTACCAAAGTATTGCATGAACTACTTTGAAGTCGCTCATTGGAAAATATGGGGTGCAACTTGTTATTGCAACTTTGATGTTCAAAATCACATGACAAGTCGCAAAAGCGTAAATGTAGGCTTATACTTTTTCCTCGACCAAATTAATGCTTTTTTTTTTATCGGTTGAACCCTGTATCCATAAAAATTCTTGTGAGTATATTGGTATTCTTTCTTAAATATAGTTAGATAAACTTTACCACACTATGGAAGTCTTTTTTTTTACATTTACATGCTTGTGCTGAGAGCCGAGTTATTGAAGGAGAAGAGTGCTGCACTTGAAGGAAAGTGACCACCACCTGGGTTGAATACATTTAAAGCAGTTAGCCTATTCTTGTGTAAAGATAGGCACACACTTCCGGTAAGTGCATTTCTAAAGATTGGTGGAGTCAAGATTTTTTGATTATACGCTATTAGACTTTGAAGAATTCAAATCATTTAGAAAAAAAATAACAGTGCATGTGCCATTAAATCAAGACTTGTGCAGAGAAAATATACATGAATCTTGTGCACAGGACTTTGGATTAATTGAATTTTTAAGTACACATTTTGGGGGTAGCAAGGGTGCTTCATTTGTTCAGCACTGTTATATGTCATAGTTGTTTGTAAGGGGTGTTTTATTTATTTATAGCTACTGACTGATTTATTTGGTTTTTCAAATTTGATTTTGTTGGGGTTTTTGTGTCATAGCGAGGAAGGGTTTCACATCTTATAAATAACAGACTCACTCAAAAGGTACCCAGCGAAATTTGGCAAAATCTGGGTTGTATGGATGGCCTCCTCTCTAAAGCTAGAGATGCCCAATACGGTTTTGTATGCGTTGTCTAATGGTTATATAAAATGTAAAATTATATAAATAAAAAAATAAAAATAATAACACACAATAAAATAAAATGTAACCCCTAAACTTAACTTTACTAGTTCAATGAATCATAACAAGGCTCAGAAAATGTATGAAATGCCACTATTTTCACCTGGGATAACAGCTCTAATGCTAATTTAGTCATGGAAGCTTCCAAAAAACAAAAAACACTTCTTTGTGCATTACCCGGAAGGATGATTCTCAGAGAGCAGGATTCCTTTTCATACAAGTACATGGTACAGCAGGCACATATCAGGACTATAGAATGCTGGGTTTACATATTCTTTATTCTAATGGCACAATATTAATGTATGTATACATGCAAGCCTCCTGCATGTATCCCTACCTTGCAAATGTCACCCCCTACAGCAGTAGGAGCCCTGCAAAACTCTGGAATTAGTGGGTGGGGTTCAATGCCGCAGCTCAGTGGGCAGAGTTGTGATGTCACAAGACTCTCCGCCCACCTCTACACTCTCCTACACTCCTGTTCCAAGAGCTTTGAGTAACATCCAGTCAAAACTCAGGAAAGGCACTGCATGACTTCAGCATGCCCAATCATGATGAGGTGTGGAGCAGCCAATGCTGGGAGAGCTGCAGAAGAGAGGATGAGAGATGCAAATCTGGAATCGTAACACCATAGGAAAGGCCGTGGCTTCGGCCTGGCTCCGACCATCTTGGTACACCCAGCAGCAGCCGCTGTCTCGCCAGGAAGTGGCGTTTCGCCGCCATCTTGCTACACCCCACACTCCTGTGCAGTAATAATAGTGAGAAGGGGGCAACACAAAGTGGCACATAATTGTGAAGGGGAAAGAAAATTATAAAATGGTTTTCAATTTTTTTTACACATATATGAAAAGTGTGGTGTGCATTTGTATTCAGCCCCCCTGAGTCAATACTTTGTAAAACTACCTTTCGCTGCAATTACAGTTGCAAGTTTTTTTGGGTATGTCTCTACCAGCTTTGCACATCTAGGAGAGTGGAATTGTTGCCCATTCTGCTTTGTAAAATAGCTCAAGCTCTGTCAGATTGGATAGAGAGTGTCTGAAGAGCAATTTAAGTCTTGCCACAGATTCTCAATTGGATCTAGGTCTGGACAATTTTAAACACATGAATATGCTTTGATCTAAACCATTCCATTGTAGCTCTGGCTGTATGTTTAGGGTCCTTGTCCTGCTGGAAGGTGAACCTCTGCCCCAGTCTCAAGTCTTTTGCAGACTCTAACAAGTTTTCTTTTAAGATTGCCCTATATTTGGCTCCATTCATCTTCCCATCAACTCTAACCAGCTTCCCTGTCCTTGCTGAAGCAAAGCATCCCCACAACATGATGCTGCTACTACTATGTTTAACGGTGGGGATGGTGTGTGCAGGGTGATGTGCAGTGTTCATTTTTGGCCACACAGAGTTTTGCTTTTAGGCCAAAAAGTTCAATTTTGGCCTCATCTGACCAGACACCTTCTTCCACATGTTTGTTATGGCTTCTTGCAAACTGTAAACTGAATTTCTTATGGCTTTCTTCTTGTCACTTTTTCATAAAGACCATATTTGTGCACAACCATGGGCCTCTTGGCTGCTTTTCTGATTATTGCTCTCATTGCCCAGCCTGTCAGTTTAGGTGGAGAGCCATGTCTTGGTAGCTTTGCAGCTGTGCCATACTCTTTCCATTTTCGGCTGATGGATTGAACAGTGCTCCATGAGATGTTCGAAGATTGGGATTTTTTTTCTTTTTATAACCTAACCCTTTTTTAGCCTAGGTTCACACTGCTGCGGGTTAGAAATCATGTGAGTTCAGTTGTACTCGTACGATTTCAAACCAGCAATGCAGTCCAACTTTGGGGGGGGGGGGGGGGGGGGGGGCATTTGACAGACATCTATGTGGGTTCATGCACAGATGTTGCCAAAAGTAGTACAGGAACTACTTTTTGGAATCGGTGCAGCACAGCAAAGTCGGCGTTACACCAAGTCGGGCGGTGCCATTGCTGGCAATAGCTGTCAATGTGAACGTGGTGTTAAAGGAGAACTATAGCCAAAGCTTGTTTGGCTGTACTTCTCCTATGGATCACATGAGTGCAGTTCGTTTTGCACTTCTATGACCTGTTTTCAGCAGAGAGTGGGTTGAAGACCTGAAGCTCTGAATACCGAGCGATCAGCAGTGTTCTCAGTGTAGAGATGCCAGGGAACAGATGCTGCATTGGACCCATCCTGTATTCATCTACGGAAGTAAGAATGTGCAAAAAAAAACTTTTTAAACTTCTCCACAACTTTATCCCTGACCTGTCTGGTGTGTTCCTTGGTCTTCATGATGCTATATGTGCACTAAGGTTCTCTAACAAACCTCTGAGGGCTTCACAGAACAGCTGTATTTATACTGAGCTTAAATAACACACAGGTGGACTCTATTTACTAATTAGGTGACTTCTGAAGGAAATTGGTTCCGCTAGATTTTAGTTAGGAGTATCAGAGAAAAAGGGGCTGAATACAAATGCACGCCACACTTTTCAGATATTTATTTGTAAAAAATGTTGAAAACCATTTATACATTTTCCTTTCACTTCACAATTATGTGCCACTTTGGGTTGGTCTATCACATAAAATCTATTTACATTTTCTATTGTAACATGACAATTTGTGGAAAATTTAAAGGGGTATGAATACTTTTTCAAGGCATTGTAGGTGGACATTAGGAACAAACCGAGGAGAGTTCCATGTGTCTCTTGTGATCGGGAGCAGGAAGGCGAGTCTTCAAAACTGAATGTAAAGAACGAAAGCACAGTGTGCATATGCAATACTCCATCCCGTGGATGACATCAAGGCACAATCCCTCACCCTGGGTTCACACTAGTGCGATGTGGGAACCAGCGCCGATTGCCACATCACTCCTCTCCCGCAGGCAGTTCACACTGCCTTGTGCAAACCGCTGTGGGTGTCAAAAAAGTTAATGACACCCCAGTTTAGTTCACAGATTGCAGTGCGAACTCGCACAGGAATCGGATTGAATAGGTGAGAACACCCATGCGATCCGATTCTAGTGAGGGGGAAAACAAGTCCCTGCACTATTTTCTGTGCGAAATCCAATGTGAGTTCTGAACTTGCATTGCTCAGACATCATATGTGATCTTCACCTGTAGTGCGGGTCCAAATCACATGCAATCTCAGAGATCGTGCTAGTGTGAACCCAGGCTCACTTTCAGCAGTAAAACTAATCAGTGCAAATCTTAAAATTCCTCATTTGTGAAAAAGTTTCCCAAGATGTCCAACTGTTCTATAGGGGTACCACCGGGCCATCTGTAGGGGGCCCGGGCCCCATCACTTTAAAAGGGGGGGGGGGGCCCCGGCTGGCAGCTGTAAATTTGACAAGGCATTTATCCAAAAGCAGGTTTTGGGCACTTAGTTTCCTCGTGTTCCCCATGGCTCCCAGGTGGTCAAAATCATATCTTGGATTCAGTTCATTCAGAGTGGCCCAGGAGGCTGTAGCATGGAGGGATTATTTATATTTTTTTAAAGTCCACACTGTTGATCTCTGTCCTGTTCCCCAATGACCTCTGTTCTCTTCACGGCTGAACTCCGTCCTCTGCCGTACTGAATCCTGCACACTGTCATACTGACCTCCCATCCTCTGCCCTGTTGACCCCCTGTCCTGCTGCCCCCCTGCACACTGTCCTATAAATAAATGGCCTCTGTACAGTCCTCTACAAACTGCTGACCATATCATCTGCCCTGCTGACCTCCCAACCAATGTTACCCTGACATTTTTTAACAGCAGACAGAAAGTGTTCAAAAATATATTATATTAAAATAATAATAAAAAAAAGCACCCCAGTACACATTATAATCCACATGTGTACCCCCTCCTCTAATTTACTTGTGCAGCCTAGGGCACACACGTGTATGTAAACAAATTCTGCTACACATGGTTGAGTATGTATGAAACTTTAAGTGGTGTTGCCACCAAAAAAAAAAATAAAAAAAGTAGTGTTTAAAAATCATAAAAAAATAAATAAAAAAAAAATACTCACCTCTAAATGCATGTTGCTAGGGGGTCCCTCGTAGTCTGCCACCTTCAGTGCCCGGGCACTGACATCTCTTCCCCTCGGCGCCGCACAGTCATCTGGGACCTGTCACGTGTCCCAGATGACTGAGTGTCGCATGCGCAGTGGGTGCCCGGCTGTGAAGCCACAGCCGGGTGCCCACAGTAAGGATGCCGGCGCCGCGAGCGGAGCGGGGAACGGGGGGGGCTTCGTTCCCCCGCATCGCTGGACCCTGGGACAGATAACTGAGCACGGCTTATTATGGTAACATATATCATCTGCAGAGCATCTACCCTTTTATCTGGGTAAAGTACACTACAACATTTGTATACCTATTGCCAGCTGTGCTATATTTGCTGAAATTATCTTGACTTTATGCTTGATTGTCATAATGTCAGTTTTTCTATTTGCTTTCTGGATCTCTGCAAAAATCTGTGTTTATGAGGTGGAACTTTACTAGCTTACATTCCTTACCTTTCCTGCCGTATGTCCCTAATAACCATAGACTGCGGATTCTGACCCTTTGATTTTTGATAGAATTTTTTGGTCTTCATATGTGCAGGCTCCTGCCCCTCCACAATACTCTCCTATAAGGACTGCTTGGCCCCACGGTGTTTTCTGCCACATTGCACATTGTGTTTTTCATGGCTTATACGTGCAGCAAAGACGTTCCCTTATTTGTTTTTCTGTATTTGTTTGTCTATCGACAACGTTGTCATTAGATGGTGAATGGTGGAGGCTGTAATGATTTTATGCTTCTGTGTATTTGGATATTTTTATCAAACATTTAATACATTTTCCAATTTTTTTTATATATTATTTGCATTTATTCAGATACTATATCTCTGTGGCTCTGTATGTGGCATCTTTTTCTATGCTTCGCTTTTCTTGGTATAGATTTGTGTTTTCCACAGTCAGTGTGTACCTAGGCTAAAGGTCAGTTTTTACCTGCAGGGAATGAGCAGGTTTTCCATGCAGGCAGGTGGTCCCATTGATGTCTACTGTGATGCAGCAGCTGCTACTCCCAATATGACACCCGAGCAGCTGCAAGTGTGGGCCCCAGAATGCAGATAAAGCAGACCCTGAACACAGACCCGCACCTACTGGGTTTCAAATTGGGAGCACTGGCTGTGTCCGTGCAGCTCCTGTATCTCAATAGAATTAATGGGAATGCCTGTGCATGGAACATCTAAGTCGGCAATCAGCGACTTATAGCGGGACATTGAAAGCATGGCAGGCAGTCTGACACAAAATTAAATATTGTGGGAACCAGTGACACTAATACAATGATCAGTGGTAATACTATACACTGTCACTGGCTGAGAACTGACATCACCAGTGACACCAATACAGAGATCAGTGATAATATCATACTCTGTCACTGCACAGGCTGGGAACTGACACTGACACCAATACAGAGTATATAGTGCCTGTAAAGCGCCTCAGTGTGAAAGGGATGTTAAAGTAACATGTGCCACTTTCCTATACGCTGAGATAAGCACAACTTACTGCACTGCAGTTACAGGCTGCATTGTAATGCAAAAAGGGCAAATAGTAGAATTTTTTTTTTGTGTGTCCTAGTGGCAACAGGCATTATTACAATGCAGAAAAATGCCAGTCACCACACTATATGTGTGTGTATAATGCAAAAATTATAGTGTCTACCACTATGGGATATATATATATATTTTTTTTTTTTTTTACTGGCAATGGAGGCAATAAGCGACTTATAGCGATATTGTGGCAGAAGGAAGCCTCTTCTAAAGATGATGAACAAGTAAGCCCGCAAACTGTTTGCTGAAAACAAGTAGACTAAGGAAATGGATTACTGGAACCATGTCCTGTGGTCTGGTGAAACCAAGATAAACTTATTTGGTTCAGATGGTGTCAAGCGTGTGTGGTGGCAACCAGGTGAGGAGTACAAAGTCAAGTGTGTCTTGCCTACAGTCAAGCATGGTGGTGGGAGTGTCATGGTCTGGGGCTGCATGAGTGCTGCCGGGACTGGGGAGCTACAGTTGATTGAGGGAACCCTGAATGCCAACATGTACTGTGACATACTGAAGCAGAGCATGATCCCCTCCTTTCAGAGACTGGGCCACGGGGCAGTATTCCAACATGATAACGACAGCAAATTTTATTGTTATATTATTGTTATACAAGCTGTACACTCACTACTTTACATTGTAGAAAAGTGTAATTTCTTCAGTGTTGTAACATGAAAAGATATAATTAAATATTTACAAAAATGTGAGGGGTGTACTCACTTTTGTGAAATACTGTATGTTAGTTATCTATTTACTCAATGCAACATCATCTTTTCTATTTAACCAAAAAATTGTGTATTGTGTTTGTGTGTACTAAAATTAGCAGTGGCTAAGTGGTTACCACTTCCATCTAGCAGAACTAGGGTTGCCTGTTTGAATACCAACCAGAACACCATCTGCCTGGAGTTTGCATGTTCTCCCTGTGCCTGCGTGGGTCTCCTCTGGGTTCTCCCATTTCCTCCCACACTCCAAAGACATGCTGGTATATTAATTTGATCCTGTCTAAATTGGCCCTAGTATGTGTATGTATGAATGTATGTTAAGGAGCTTACAATCTAAGGTCCCTGAGGGCAGGGACTGACGTGAATCACTGCGTAAATGGACAGTGATTTTATAATATATATATATATATATATATATATATATATATATATATATATATACACATATACACACACATACATACACATACACACACCTCTAATCATTTTACATTTTTTTAAGGCAGGTGGGCGTGGTCGAGCAGGGTCCTATCATGTAGGCTAAAGGGGTCCCATTATTTCTAAAAAGCAGCCCTGCTTGACCCACACAAGCCTACTCACAGAGTGAGGCTTCAGAGACAGGATCACCTCGGGTTGTGCCACAGCTCTGGATCTGAAGTGTGCTCCACAGATAATTTTTACCAGTACACGGGGGTCTAGAAAGCACCACAATGCAGATCATGGTGCCCAAAGGTCACGTTCCAGACTAGCTCTGCATGTCCAGTCTAGTATGGTCCTGGTACAGCACTCCCAAGACAAGCTGAAAAAAGGTTGACCTGCAAAGCTGCATACAGATACCAGCTGTCAGAAAAACCAACCTCCTACCCATGCTCAAAAGATTGAGCATACGTGCAGAACAGTCCACAGAAACGTGCAACAGAATCAGGACCATGTGCACATCCACACATGCACATGCGCATTAGCATGCTCATGAGCGTGAGCATGCACGTTTGAATGGACTTTAGTGCCCAGTGACCTATTTAAGGCAGTGCAGGACTCATTGCCGTGTGATCTCAGCTCTTTCTGCTTATGACTTAATCCCGTGCTCTCAGCTGTATCCTGACCTGGCTTGTTGACTGCTTGTTCCGAAAACTTTTTTTTTTTACCGACTCCAGCTTGTGATCCGATCTTGCCTCCTGCCTGCTTTTCAAGCACCTGCTCTGCTTGGTCATTACTGACCTTGGCCTGGCTCTGCTCCATGTTCCTGATTCTGATTCTGTACCTCTACCTCCCAGTTGTTATCAACTTCTGCCTGCATGACCACAAATCTGAGATAATGCATCTACCTGCTGCACTGTCTCCAGTTCTGTATCTGCTACAAGATCTCCTACAGGCACCCATGCCACTCTGTGTCCTGTTACACCATGTCATCAATCCCAGGGAAAACAGGACGAGAGGGGTAAGAAAAGCCATGTAGTAGGAATCCCAACTGAAGAAAAATTGGTGGCTAGCAAAATAAGAAAAAAGATGTTTATCCTCTTAAGACAATAGCAAAATACTGAAGCATGCTGGAAGCAGGTGAGGTTGTAAGTTTGCTCACAGCTTTTTGGGCAATTCACTTGTGGTAGCAGCATGACCAGATCATTTCTATAGTCCGGTTTCTTTCAATGGATGAGAAAGAAAAATGTTTAAAGTATCCAGTATTGCATTATTATAAACACACGTTTACTTATGATATAGCTACATTTTCATTCCCATATTTAGCTTTACTTACAATTTATTTTAATTTTATTTTAAATAGAGTAGGGAATGGTTAGAACCTGTGTCAGGTTTCATAGATTTAGCCTACATATCTGAATGCTCTCTAAAAATCCAGTTAGCTTTTGTCTGTGGCCTTGCAGGTTTGTAAAACAGATGGTCTTATTAAAAAAAGATGCCTACCTCCATATTTGGACCCATCTTCAGTCACTGCATTCAGTGAGAGGCTGGTTTGAATATATCCTGGGCTTATCACAGTCACATCAATCTCATGTGGTGCCATCTCTGCTCTCAAGCAATCAAAAAAGGCTTGTGTTGCATGCTTAGAAGCTGAATCTGGGGAAAATAATATCAGTAGAGAGAAGGATATCCATTATATAAAAAGCATACATACCTGTGTGTGTATGTGTGTGTGTGTGTGTGTGTGTGTGTGTGTGTGTGTGTGTGTGTGTGTGTGTGTGTGTGTGTGTATGTGTATATATATATATATATATATATATATATATATATATATATATATATATATATATATATATATATATATATATATATATATAGCTCAAATATAGATTGGTGTACGGCTCCTAGCATAAATCAGACGAAACCTCCAACCAAAGCATCAGTTTGTGGCCCTGGACAGGCCCAGATGACACCATAATGATATAATGCAGATGCTAAAGCGTTTAGAGGGTAAACCCTGTTTCTCAGAGACGATTGTTTAGCATCCCTAGTTCCTTTAAAGTGATAAAGTCTCCTTTATTTTTTGGTTAACAATAACAAACATGTTATACTTGCCTGCTCTGTGCAGTTTGTTTTGCACAGAGCAGCCCAGATTCATCCTCTTCTCAAGTCACTCTTAGGTGCCCCCACAGCATGCAGCTTGCTATGGGGGCACCCGAGCCAAGCCGCAGCTTCATGTGTCCATTCAGCCTGGCCCTGCCCCTATTTTCTCCTCATTGGTTGACTGACAGCAGTGGGAGCCAATGGCGCCACGCTGCTGTCTCAGCTAATGAAAATGGGAGTCCCGGGCAGCCGAGACACTCCTGCAAGATCGCTGGATCTAAATGGAGCTCAGGTAAGTATAAGGGGGGCTGAGGGGGTTTGCTACGCGCAGAAGGCTTTTTTATCTTAACCACTTCCCACCCGGCCAATGTAGATATACGGCCGGGTGGGAGCCGTCTACTTCTGAGTGGACGTTCAGGAACGTCCTTCAGAAGTAGAGGGATCGCCCGCGCAGCGGCGCGATCCCGATGCGGCCGTGTCACCTGGACACGGCGCATCTCGGATCGGCAGGAGGGCTCGGTGATTGGCCCTCCTGATCACGACGGCCGTGTCGAATCACGGCCGTCATGTGATGTAAACAAACAGCCGGTTGCTAGGCAATCGGCCCTCCTCTCCTCACACGGAAGTCGTCGGTGCAAGCTTTTGCGATAACTGGCCATGAGTCTTACACATTGTTGTGGAGCAATTTTGGCCCACTCTTCTTTGCAGAATTGTTTTCCAGCATTAACGGCCTGTGTAAGGTCATGATACAGCATCTTAATTGGATTTAAGTCTGGGCTTTGACTAGGCCACTCCAAAAGCTAAATTTTGCTTTGTTTAATCCACTTGGAGGTGGACTTGCTGTTGTGTTTCGGATCATTGTCCTGCTGCAAAACCCAATTTCACTTGAGCTTGAGGTCATGAACTGATGGCCGGACATTCTCCTTTAGGATTTTCTGGTAGAGCTCAGAATTCATGGTTCCATCAATTATGGCAAGTCGTCCAGGTCCTGAAGCTGTAAAGCAGCCCCAGACCATCACGCTACCACCACCATGTCTGACTGTTGGTTTGATGTTCTTGTTATAAAATGCTTTATTAGTTTTATGCCAGATGTAATGGGACGCACACCTTCCAAAAACTCTCCCATGGATGCCATTTTTGCCCAGTCTCTTTCTTATTGTTGAATCATGAACACTGATCTAACCTGGGGCAAGTGAGGCCTGCAGTACTTGAGGTTGTTCTGGGTTGTAGTAATTGCCCCCTAAACCTAATAACTGGTTGCGCCACCCTTGGTGGCACCAAGTGCAATCAAGCGTTTGTGATAACTGGCAATGAGTCTTTCACATTGCTGTAGAGCAATTCTTTGCAGAATTGTTTTAATTCAGCCACATTGGAGGGTTTTCCAGCAAGAACGGCCTTTGTAAGGTCATGATACAGCATCTCAATTGGATTTGAGTCCAGGCTTTGACTAGGCCACTCCAAAACCTAAATTTTGTTTTAATTCACTCGGAGGTGGACTTGCTGTTGTGCTTCGGATCATTGTCCTGCTGCATAACCCAAGTGCACTTAAGGTCACGAACTGATGGCCAGACATTATCCTTATCAGTCCACAGAATATTTGCCTAAAAGTCGTGGGGATAATCAAGATGTTTTTTGGTAAAATGCGAGATGAGCCTTCGTGTTATTTTTGGTCAGCAGTGGCTTTGGCCTTGGAACTCTCCCATGGATTCCATTTTTGCCGTCTCTTTATTGTTGAATCATGAACGATGATCTTATCTGGAGGCAAGTGAGGCCTGCAGTTCTGGGTTCTTTTATGACCTCCTGGATGAGTCGTTGTCATGTTCTTGGAGTAATTTTTGTAGGCCGACCACTCCTGGGAAGGTTCAACCACAAGTTATCTCCATTTGTGGATAATGGCTCTCCCCATGGTTCACTGGAGTTCCAAAGCCGTAGAAATTGCTTTGAAACCCTTCCTAGACCAACACATTTTTGTTTCTAATCTGTTCTTTGTTAGCGTGCTTCACTTTGTCAGACAGCTTCTATTTATATGATTTCTTGATTCAACAGGTCTGGCAGTAATCAGGCCTGGGTGTGGCAAGTGAAATTTACCTCAGCTTTTCAAAAAAATGCTGTTAATCACAGTTCATTCATGATTCAGCATGGGTGGGGGCAATTACCTTTTTCACATAGGGCCAGGCAGGATGGAGCAGATTTTTTCCCTTAAAGCGGTAGTAAACCCGCTGACATATTTTTTATTTTTTATACACCTGTAAGGGAAAAGGCATAATGAGCTAGTATGCACCGCATACTAGCTCATTATGAAATACTTACCTTAGAACGAGGCGTCGGTAACTTACCTGGTCCACGCCGAGCTCGCTGACATGTTGCCTCGGCGTGTCTTCCGGGTATCGCGACTCCAGCGCTGTGAGTGGCTGGAGCCGCGATGTCGTCACTCCCGCGCATGCGCACGGGAGACTTCATCCCGGCAGGGTTCGGATTCTGCCGGCCTTTCGGCCGAGAATCCCCTGTGCGCATGCGCCGCTGCAGTCAGCGGCGCATTGCACGGGAAATATCTCCTAAACCGTACAGGTTTAGGAGATATTTTTTTTACCTACAGGTAAGCCTCATTATAGGCTTACCTGTAAGTAAAAGTCAAAAAATCGACTTTACTTCCACTTTAATAAATGAAATAATAATTTAAAAAACTGCATCTTGGATTTACTTGGGTTATCTTTGTGCAATATTAAAATTTGTTTGATGATCTGAATCATTCAAATGTGGGAAATATGCAAAAAAAGAAAAAAATATCAGGAAGGGGCAAATACTTCTTACCAGAACTGTATATGATACATTTTATACACACACACACACACACACACACACACACACACTGGGTCGACTTCTTAGTCGGTCACCAGTTCTATAGAAGGGAGGGACTGCACCTAAATGAAGAGGGTGCAGATCTGCTGGGAGTCAAGATGGGCGAATAGTAAGAGGGTCTTTTAAACTAGCCAATGGGGGGGAAAAATCCAGGAGGTAGAGATAGTGAGCGCGGAAGATATTCCAGAGGGTAGTATTGGGGGCATTAGTGGTAGGTTGACTAAAGCACATAAACCCGAGGTAAGTTTAGTAACAAGTCCTATTTGCAATCTCGGAACACCCAATAAGTGGACAGTATGCGACCGGTCTAAACTATGTGGCACTTTCACCAATGCCAGGAGCCTGGCGGACAAGATGGGAGAACTAGAGATACTGTTGTATGAGGTAGATTTCGATTTTTGGGCATTTCAGAGACTTGGATCAACAGCTCTCATGACTGGCTGGCAACCATTTAAGGGTATTCCCTTTATCGTAGGGATAGAGAGGGTAAAAAAGGGGGAGGGGTATGCCTGTATATCAAGAATAATATACAAGTGAATGTGAGAGATGACATCACTAAAGAAAGCTAGAGAAAATACTGGGAGTATGCTGTAGGGGGAGACGGACCTCCTATCACAATTTGGATTAGCAGCAAGGATGGGAAGTGTCATCATAATGGGGGATTTTAATTATCCAGACATAGTCTGGGCAGAAGGAACCACTCATTAGTCTAATGCCGCGTACACACGGTCGGAATTTTCGATGGAAACAGTCCGATGGGAGCTTTTCATCGGATTTTCCGACCGTGTGTATGCCCATCAGTCTTTTTCTGTCGGAATTTCCGACGGACTTTGGATTGAGAACCTGTTCTTAATTTTTCCGACGGAAAACATTTCTATCGGAATTTCCGATCGTGTGTATGCAATTCTGACACGCAAAATTCCGACGCATGCTCGGAAACAATTTGACGCATGCTCAGAAGCATTAAACTTCCCTTTTATAGTGCAGTCGAACGTGTTGTATGCCGTGGTGTTATTGACCGTCGGAATTTGGTGTGACTGCGTGTAGGCAAGACAGTTTGAGCAATAGGGATAAGACATTTCCGCGTGGAACACAGTGTGGAACACAGCGAAGAGAGTCATCATCAAGTGGAGAAAATATGACACAACAGTGACATTACCAAGAACCGTCCCTCCAAAATTGATGTGATGAGAAAAAAAAAATGGTCAAAAAGATGAGAAGAAAAAATGGTCAGGGAGGCTGCAAATAGGCCTACAGCAACATTAAAGGAGCTGCAGGAATATCTGGCAAGTACTGGCTGTGTGGTACATAAAATGTGAGTGGTGTCACCGGCGCAAACCAAGAAATATAAATGTGAAAATCTGTGGATCTGCTGCAGTTATATAATGTGGGATAGTGAAAAGTATTTATGAAGGATAACTGTGCCAACCCTAAACCTATACCTTGTGTCTAAACAATTCTATCATACACTTCATGTGAATATACAAAATTAGGTGAATACATAAAAAAAATATATAAGAAAATATATAAAGAATAAAAAATATATATTATAAAAAATACTTGTGAAAAATTATCAGTGAAAAAAACATTTAAAAAAATATATCCCATTTCTGCTCCTTTAAGTATATATGATATCCATTGTGCTCAAAAACGTCATGCTTTTATGCGCCACCAATTCGTGATTCACCACCACCTTCCAAAGTTTGCACTCACCAGAAAGCAATAATAAAACCACCTCAATTTTATGCCAGGATTTGTTTTCCTTCCATAGGGTTTAACAGAATTTTGCCAGCAATTATCACAGTGTTCCATCCATGCTCCAACAATCTCAAAATCTCATGAAAAACAAATAGCCATCATTGTGCAACATTCTAAGCTTTATTTTGTATCTTAAAAAATTAATAGACGAATGCACTCATATGTTATTGTGCCTATAAGACAGGCACAAGTGTATCCAGCGATCCGAGTAACCACCGGCGTGTAGTGCAAGCCTCGTTTGGTGCGGGTCAGTGGCAGGAAGTGATGTTGACGCTATTCTCTGGACTCTGCGCGTTTCGCATTATTCATGCGTCATCAGGAAGCTGGTGGCACCATTTTACTTAAGGTATTTATGCCCATTCTTCCTTGCATTCGACCAATCAGGCTTTCCGCGGAACCAGAAGTTTGCAGACCGCCATTTTGGTTACTGGTATTACATGCCCATACTATACTTTGCTTACTTCCTGTTTCCCCCTTAGCTAGTTTAACCACTTCACGACCGGAGGCCGTCATATGACGGCCTCCACTTTGCGGGGGTATATCTGAATGATGCCTGTAGCTACAGACATCATTCAGATATTGACGGTTTCAGCCGGCGATTCCCTGCACCATAAGAACGATCATAGCGGCTGTTCCACCGCTTGATCGTTCTTATGGGCGGCGGGAGGGGACGCCCCCCCCCTCCCGCCGCCCTCCGGTGCTTCTACCGACTCACCGCTTCCATCGGTGAGTCGGACACAGGAACCGCCGGCCCCGGATGATCACTATAGAGATTTCCGGCGGACCAGATGGTCGCCGGAGTCTCTATGATCGTTCGGAGGCCGGGCGCGATGTGATGACGTCACGCCCGGCCTCTGCATTCGAATAACGGCGCCGCCTCCGCTGGGAAGCGCTGATCGTTTTTTTTTTTTTTTTTTATTTTAGGCTTTCCAGCCTAGAGGCGAGATGTGGGTTCTTATTGACCCCATATCTCACTGTTAATAGGTCCGATCAGGTAATATTCCTATTACAAGGGATGTTTACATTCCTTGTAATAGGAATAAAAGTAATCAATTTTTTTTTTTTTTTTTTTTAAACTGTCAAATTTAAAAAATAAAAGTCAAATTAACAATAATAAAAAAAAACGCATACGTAAGCCCCGCCCACATATGAAAACAGTGTTCAAACCACACATGTGAGGTATCACCGCGAACGTTAGAGCGAGAGCAATAATTGTAGCCCTAGACCTCCTCTGTAACTCAAAACATGTAACCAGTAAAAAATGTTAAAGCGTCGCCTATGGAGATTTTTAAAATAAAATATTTTGAAGCGTGACATGTTGGGTATCTATTTACTCGGCGTATCTTCATCTTTCACATTATGCAAAAAAAATTGGGCTAACTTTACTGTTTTGTTTTTTTTAAAGCATGAAATAGTTTTTTTTCTGAAAAAAACGTGTTCGAAAAATTGCTGCGCAAATACCGTGCGAGATAAAAACAATGCAACAAGCATCATTGTATTCTCTAGGGTCTTTGCTAAAAAAACATATATAATGTTTGGGGGTTCTATGTAATTTTCGAGCAAAAAAATTATGAATTTTACATGTAGGAGAGAAATGTCAGAAGTGGCCTGGTTGCGAAGTGGTTAATAAAAAAACGAAAAGTAATGGTTGATTTAGCTCATGGTTTTAAATTCCTGACTTGTGGATGTCAAATTCAGGCCAGGAGGAATAGCTGGATAGACTTTTATATACTCGACATTTAAAGTGGTTGTAAACTCTCCCCCACAACTTTGTCCCATGTAAATCAGCATAAAAAACCCTAATGAAAACTGCTTGTAGATATCTCCTTACTTGCTTAGTATTGTTGCAATACTTTGTTCTTTAGCATGATGTCACTGAGCATGCCCAGATCTCCCCTGATTTACGGCACACTCTGTGTACTTGTCTATCTATTATCAGGACTTCCTACGGCACACAACACTGAAATCCCAGGAGACTGCAGAATCATTCAGAGCTTCCTCCTACACCCCATGTGACATCACATGCAGTGTAAACCAGGGCATTGGACAGCATTACTGCAGTCTTATCAGCTGAAGCTATAAGACTTACAAAGGCAAACACTAGATAATCAGCACAAGTAAATACTATGAAATAAAACAAGTCAGCTATGAACAGGGAAGCAGGGTTGCCATAGAAACGTTGGATTGAGAAGGAGGCTTGGTTAACAGTACAGGAAGTGCTCAATGTAAGGGCGGAAATACACTCCACTGTGGACTCAGAAAACAATACTTAAGATGGCGCTGCCTAACCACTGGAAACAAGTTTTTTAAAGTTTCTTTAATTTCTTGCCGACCGCCCACTGTCAAAAGACGGCGGAGCGGTGCGGCTCTTGTGGCGGGCCGCCGTCATATGACAGCGCTACCATTTTGGCTACTAGGGGCCGCGCGTGCCCACCGCAGTGCTGGGGACCCGATGCGTGTGCCCGGCGGCCGCGATGTCCGCCGGGCACCCGCGATTGCCCAGTAACTGAGCAGGACGTGGATCTGTGTATGTAAACACACAGATTCACATCCTGTCACTGGAGAGGAGACTGATGGTGTGTCCCTTGAATGTGTGCGCTGTAATATGTTCGCTATTGCTTGTTGGTCTTATGGCAGCACCATCTTGAATTTAAACGCATTGGTGAGTGCTTCCCAAATATGTTTTTGTACCTTGTACATAGGGACAACGATCGGTCCCCTCCCCCAGTCAGTCCCCTCCCCCCACAGTTAGAATCACCAACATAGGGAACATATTAACCCCTGCAGCGCCCCCTAGTGTTAACCCCTTCCCTGCTAGTCACATTTATACAGTAATCAATACATTTTTATAGCACGGATCGCTGTATAAATGTGAATGGTCACAAAAATGTGTCAAAATTGTCCGATATGTCTGCCGCAATGTCGCAGTCACGATAAAAATCGCAGATCGGCGCCATTACTAGTAAAAAAATAAAAAATAAAAATGTCATAAATTTATCCCCTATTTTGTAGACGCTATAACTTTTGCGCAAACCAATCAATATACGCTTATTGCGATTTTTTTTTACCAAAAATATGTAGAAGAATATGTATCGGCCTAAACTGAGGAAAAAATTTGTTTAAAAAATTGGATATTTATTATAATAAAAAGTAAAAAATATTATGTTTTTCAAACTTGTCCCTCTTCTTTTGTTTATAGCGCAAGAAATAAAAACCGTAGAGGTGATCAAATACCACAAAAATAAAGCTCTATCTGTGGGGAAAAAATTATAAAAATTTTATTTGGGTACAGCGTTGCATGACCGCGCAATTGTCATTCAAATTGCGACAGCGCTGAAAGCTGAAAAATGGCTTGGTCAGGAAGGAGGTGTTCGTGCCTGGTAGGCAAGTGGTTAAACAGTAAGTAATATGCGATTTGGGCTGGATTACAGTGGCTATAGTTTGATAATTACTTATAATGGACTAAATGAAAAGAAGCAGAGTGGGAGAGTTTACATCCTCTTTAAGACTCCATAACAAACTATTTCAAAAACACATTTAAAAATTCTATATATTACACCCGTTTAAAATAATGCTACCCTTAGACGATCTGCAAAATTGGTATCATACTGCAGAATACATAAATTCAAGTAAAATGCATAAAATACTACAAAAAGTAGGAAAAATAAAATTAATGATATAAATTAGAAAAAAAAAAAAAAAGAATTAAATGAAAATATAAATGAAAATAAAAAAAAATTGAAACAAAAACAAAAAAAAATAAAAAAAATGAAAATGAAAATAAATTAACATTAAAAATCTTCAATAAAACAATTTATGTCTAATTCCACATTCAATCCGTGCGGTTTTAACGTATTCATTTTAAATATCCAGTGGGTTTCATTGCGCGAGACCGCCCTTCACAGGTTTGAATTTCTCCAATTTTGTTCAACTTTATCAATGGCATAATTTGAGGTACTGTGGGTCCCTATTGTGTTTAATCCTAAAATGCTGCGAGCCACTATGGTGTCTAAATCTTTTCTTTATATTTTGGATATGTTCACCTATCCTGACAGATATTTTTCTCGTTGTTCTTCCCACGTATTGCAGCCCACAACTGCATTCCATTACATATGTTACATGTGTGCTGCAACAAGTGATAAGTTTATCTATTCTGTGTTTTTGCATGTGGTATTTGATTGAAATTCTGATGTTGATTTTTTTGTGGTTCTGCAAGGTTTGCATTTGCCACATTTGTAAAATCCTTTATGATAAAAGAAAGTTACCATCTATTTTAGATGGGTCAGGCACATTTTTTAATCACACCATCTCTGATTCTCCTTGCTGTTCTGTATATGAACCTAGGTTTAGATGGTAGGATCTGGCCAAGATGGGGATCATTGCAAATGTCGTAATTTTTTCTTTATTACTTTCTCTAGGGCTTTATATTCAGTATTGAATCCTGTAATGAAGGATATTTAATTTTGTTCTCTTGTTTTTGCTGTTTTTTCTTTGAGCATACTTTCCCTATCGGTATTTCCTATTATGTCCCTAGTGTGCTCCAATTCTGTTCTGGTAACTTTCTTTGATCATAAAGTATTTTACAAATGTGGCAAATGCAAACCTTGCAAAACCACGAAAAAAGGAACAAGAAAAACATCAGAATTTCAATCAAATACCACATGCAAAAACACAAAATAGATAAACTTATCACGTGTTGCAGCACACATGTAACATATGTGCTGGAATGCAGTTGTGGGCTGCAATATGTGGGAAGAACAACGAGAAAATTGTCAGGATAGGTGAACATATCCAAAATATAAAGAAGGGATTTAGACACCATAGTGTCTCACAGCATTTTAGGATTAAACACAATAGGGACCCTCAGTACCTCAAATTATATGCCATTGATAAATTTGAACAAAATTGGAGACATTCAAACCAGCAAAGGGAGGTTGCACGCAATGAAACCCGCTGAATATTTAAAATGAATGTGTTAAAAACCGCACGGATTGAATGTGGAATTGGACAAAAATTTTTTATTGAAGATTTTTAATTTTAATTTATTTTTATTATTTAGATTTTTATTTCATGTTAATTTCTTGATTTTTATCTTATTTTAAATTTTATTTTTATTTTATTTTCACTTTATTTCTAATTTATATCATTATAATTTTCCCACATATCTTTCTAGTATTTTACTTGAACTTATGTATTCTGCAGTATGATACCAATTTTGCAGATCGTCTAAGAGTAGCATATTTTTAAACAATATGTGTAATATATAGAAGTTTTAAATATGTTTTTTAAATAGAGTTTGTTATGGAGTCTTAAATTTCGAGTATGTAAAAAAAAAAAAG
The DNA here is from genome assembly GCA_028564925.1 of Lithobates sylvaticus. Classification (NCBI taxonomy): domain Eukaryota; kingdom Metazoa; phylum Chordata; class Amphibia; order Anura; family Ranidae; genus Lithobates; species Lithobates sylvaticus. The sequence continues at coordinate 148,091,561 of CM053031.1, read as the reverse complement.
TCTATCCAGCTATTCCTCCTAGCCTGAATTGGACATCCACACATCGGAGATTAAAACAGTGATCGAAAGCAATCATTACTTCTGTTTTTATTAAACTAGATAAGGGGGGGGGGGGGGGAACAGGAAGTAAGCAAAGTATAGTATGGGCATGTAGTAACGGTAACCAAAATGGCAGTCTGCGAACTTCCGGTTCCGCGGAAAGCCCGATTGGTGGAATGTAATGAAGAATGGGCAAAAAATACCTTAAGTAAATTGGCGCCACCAGCTTCCCGATGACACACAAATGATGTGAAACGTGTAGAGACCGGTGGAGAGCGTCAACCTCACTTCCTACCACTGACCCGGACCAAACCGAAGCTTGCACCGCACGCCAGTTCCTAGAGACGGGACGGTGAGCAAAAGGCTTTACTTGAATCTCTGCATATACTTGTGCCTGTCTTTTAGCCACAATAACATGCGAGTGCATTCATCTATCAATTTTTTTAAGATACAAAATAAAGCTTTGAATGTTGCACAATGATGGCATTTTGTTTTCCATGAGATTTTGAGAATGTTGAAGCAGGGATGGAACACTGTGATAATTGCTGGCAAACCTGTGTTGAACCCTATGCAAGGAAAACAAATCCTGGCATAATATTGAGGCAGTTTTATTATTGCTTTCTGGTGAGTGCAAACTTTGGAAGATGGTGGTGAATCACAAATTGGTGGTGCATTAAAACATTACGTTTTTTAGCACAAGGGATAATTGTATATACTTAAAGGAGCAGCACTGGGACTTTATATATTTTTTTTTATATTTTTTTCACTGATAATTTTTCATAATATATATTTTTTATTCTTTATATATTTTTTATGTATTTACCTAATTTTGTATATTCGCATGAAGTGTATGATAGAATTGTTTAGACACAAGGTATAGGTTTAGGGTTGGTGCAATTATCCTTCATAAATACACTTTTCACTATCCCACACTATATAGTGGGAAATCTAACTGCAGCAGATCCTATATTTACACATTTATATTTCTTGGTTTGCACCGGTGACACTACTCACATTATTTCTCTGTAATTTTCTCACAAACTGCACCAATGAACGTTTTTTTTCTTTTTAGATAATAAAAGATTAGATTTGGGTGAATTATTTGAAACAACGAAAAAATGCCATGGATAAACAGGTTAGGACATCACCACATTGGGAAGATATAGGGATGCCGACATCACACCAAGACTAAGGTAGGATGTGGGCCCCAATGATGGACTAACAGATGAGGAACTTGCCAAAAATTTGTATTTTTTCTTTAATGATTGTGAAAACAAACTTTTGAACATTATTATCGAAAGAAGGGAGGAAAAAGCTAATCAAAATAGAAACCAACATTAATAAAATTAGAGAAAGTTTAGTACCACATATGGAAACTAATATAAAACCAGCCAGCCAGCAAATTAAAAAAGATTGTTTTGCAAAATTGGATAATGAAATAAAAAAAAAAAAATCAAGAAGTACCAAAGAGATAAGAAAGATTACCAAGTGGGGAAGGTTTACAAGTGGCAGGAGGACGATATTATAATTAACTCAGCTAACACTTCCATGAATGAGGACATGGAAGAAGCTGGGCCAAGTACAGGAGTACTAGAAATGAGAGTAACAGATACGCCATTAACAGAAATAGCAGATACAAAAGAAACCCCAGGCAATAGGAACACCCCCACAACCACCCAGAATAAGGCTACTCCAAATAGAGGAGAAGGAGGGTCGGGGAACACAGGAAACCAATATCCGAACCAACCACTGATGGAATATTATATAGACCATAGAGAGGGGGATACAGGGGTAGAGGAAGTGGATCGTATGCCCCAAACTATGGACCCCCATATTGGCAGGTGGAATGGAGGGAATGAAGGGAGCCCTACAGACTGCCCATGCCAACCTACCCAATGAACAGGGGAGAATGGAACAAAAACCCACAAGACGCAGAGGGTGTAGAGGGGGGAAGCAAAAACAAAAAAAAGAGAACTAGGGAAAATACATTTTTAACCTAACATCTATCACATTTACTCAGGGCTTTTATAGATCTGCACAAATTTGTGAGGAAATTCTAATTTAAAGAAACATTTCCTAGAGAAAGGAGAAAAAAAAATAATCAGAGAACCCAATGCAGAATGCATTCATAGTCAGTTGAGAAATAAATCCACATTCAATCCGAAATCCAATTTGAGTCAATTTATAGAAGGATTTAAAAAAAAAAAAAATGGTAGAAAAGGAAATTAAAGGGATTAAACCTAAACAAACAAAATCGAGACAGAGTTTGGCAGGGGATAAATAAACTAGAAAAACGTAAGGACATAGTGGTGAGACCAGCCGATAAGGGGGGAGGGCGTGTCATCCTCACTAAGGAGGACTACACAGCAGAACTAGACAGGCTTGTTAGTGAAACCACCTATTAAAAGTTGAGTAAAAACCCAAACAGAGAAGTTGAAAATGAAATTAAGAGAATTCTTAAGTAATGGAATTAGGAATAAAAAAATAGTAAATAAAAAAAAGAAGAGAAAAGAAGGTAGATACCCGTTACCCGAAGCACCGAAAGTACCTGTAATCTACCAGGTTCCCAAAGATACATAAACATAGAACTAGACCACCAGGTAGACCAATTATTAGTGGTATTGAATCTATTTACTCAAGACTGGGGGAATACCTGGATATAGTCCTAGAACCCCTAGCAAGCAAAGGGCAGGCATTCATTAAAGACCGTAAGGATGTCAGAAACAAACTTAGGAAGGTATGCGTAGATGACTCCACTCTATTAGTACCAATTGAGTGGAGTCATACACCAATATAAAAACAAACCGCATGGGGCATGGGCATTAAAAAAATCAGTCCGACCGAAAACTGAAACAAAGAAAAAGAGGGTCTAAGAATGGCCATGGGAAATAACTTTTTTTGGCACAAATTCCACTATTATAGACAAATAAAGGGTTTAGGAATGGGGAACAAAACAAGTGTGGCCAATATATTCCTGTGTGGGAGAAAGGGGACATTTTTGGAAGATATTGGCCACAAATTTCAATCTATAAAGGGTTTATAGATTATATAATTATTATATGGAAAGGAAACCAGGAATAGTTAAATGAGTTCATTAAATATATTATAGGTACAAACAACTGTGGCATCACATTTACAGTAAATGTCCTGCAAACTTCCTAGATTTGGAGATTTTCAAAAATGGTAACCAAGTGAACACCAGGATACACTTTAAGGATACAGACAGAAATGGATACATTCCTTACAGTAGCTGTCACCATCCACAGTGGAAAAGAGGCATAAGGCCAATAAAGGTCATAAAGATCAGGCACAATTGTGACCTTATGGAGGACTATTATACACAAACATACTAATTGATACATTTGAAGCAAAAGGTTATGCAAAAACAGAAATTAGAGCACACTAGGGACATAATAGGGAATACCGATAGGGAAAGATGTCAGGGCTGGGCTCAACCCTTCCTTCTCTGAGCTGGCTGCTCAGCTGTCGGCTAATTGCCAGCTCTTATCTATCCACAGTTACTCAGCTGTTGACGATATCCTACTCGTCAGTCTTGCCTACTTAAGCCGTCCAGTCCAGAGGATCTCTGCCTTTGCCTTGGTCAACATCACAGAAACATCTCCTGCGATCCTGTTCCAAGACTTGCTTTGCCGACATCCCTTTCTGGTTCCAGATCCTGCTTGCCGTTCCAGACTTCTGGCTTGGTCGACTATCCATTTTGGTTACTGAACTTTGGCTATGCTTTGACTACGTTTGTTCTTTTATTATTAAACAAGTGTGATTTAACTGTAGTTCTGTCTCGGCCTGATTTCATGGTTTCCGACAGTAGGCGAAGGCCATGAATTCAGAATATGCAGTCAATCCACTTGTTGGTAATATTTTTTCCTGATTGGATGAACAGGATCACCGCATGGATCAGTTTGCCATGGCGTTACAAACGCTCCTGAGTCGCACGGCTCACCTGGAATCTCCCACTGTGGCCGCCCCGGTACAACCTATTATGCAGGCCAACCCTGCTGCTGCTCCAGTCTCTGTGCAGGCACCCGCCTCGAGTATTGGCTCTATAAGAGGTATGTCTGGTTCCGCTCCGCTTCCCCAGCGATTTGGGGGCGATCCAGTCCAATGCAGAGGGTTTCTCAATCATGTTGAGATATACTTTGAGATGCTGCCCCAGCTCCGCTTCTGCTGCCAAGTGCCTCATGTCCATCAGAGTACAATAACTGTTGCCGACTACGCCATTGAATTCCATACTCTGGCAGGAGAGGTTGCGTGGAACAATGAGGCCCTCGCGGCTGCTTTTTCTCATGGTCTCTTGGATACCATCAAGGATGAGATAGCAGCCTGAGATATACCCACTGAACTGGATAAGTTGATCCCGTTTGCCATCCTCATTGACTACAGACTCAGAAAAAGACTCTTAAGGAGTGCTTGCAGAAACTTCCTGTACGTTTGTCTCCGAGATTTGCAGTCATCCGTGCCTCCCTCACCTTCCATGCCTCCTGGTACCGAGTCGGTCAGTGAAGGTGAACCCATGCACTTGGGTTTTACGCGTTTCTCTGCGGATGATAGAACCTTTAGGAGGAGGGAGAGATTGTGACTTTATGGCCAGGCAGGTCACTTTTTGAAGTCTTGTCCTACCCGTCCAGGGAACGCCCGAACCTTGAGGTCCTGTCATGGACAGACCTTAGGTGGCATTGTTTCATCCCCAGTTATCCAGAAGGATAAGCCCCTGGTTTAGGTCACCCTTTCTTTGGCTGAGTCATCTGTCGAGATGCAGGCTCTAATTGACTCTGGGCCTGTTCATTCACGCTGCCTTTATATCGAAACACTCGATTCCGCTGCAGCTCCGTGACATGCCACTTGCCATTGAGGCTCTTGACGGGAGACCTCTGCAGCCTGCCCATGTGACTCATGAAACAGTTCCGTTGTCCATGGCTGTAGGGGCTCTTTACCATGAGATAATCCAATTACACGTTATTTCCTCACCCAAGTTTCTGATGGTTATCCTTGGTTACAGGAGGCACAACCCCTCTTTTGATTGGCTCCATGCTGAGGTTCTCTCCTGGTCACCACAATGCAGTGAGACATGCTTCCAGAAGGTAGCCAAGGTCCTGTGCACCTCTTCACTCTCCCTCCCTCTACCGATTTTAGCGATATCTTTGGCAAAGGTCAAGCCGGTAATTTGCGCAATTGACCTTCAACCTGGTTTCATACCCCCTTGTGGCCGGGTTTGTCAGTCTTGGAGGATAAGGCCATGGAGGAGTATGTTGCAGACGCACTCAAGGTTTCATCCGCAAATCCTTGTTTTCCGGCTGCTGCTGGTTTCTTCTTTGTGAAGAAGAAGAGTGGTGAACTGAGACCTTGTATTGATTATAGGCATTCTTAATCGTGAAACGATTGCGACCCCTATCAGATTCTGTTGATTATGGAGTTATTTGACCGCTTCAAGGAAGCAACGGTTTTCACAAAGCTTGATTTGAGAGGGGCATACAATCTTGTGGGGATTAAGGAGAGCGACGAGTGGAAAACTGCGTTTAATACCAGAACAGGCAATTATGAGTACCTCGAAATGCCTTTTGGCTTTTGTAAAGTCCCGGCAGTTTTCCAGGAATTTAGTAACACTGTCCTCCGAGATTTGTTGCAGTTATGTATGGTGGTTTATCTCGATGATATCCTCATATTTTCCAAGTCCCTGGAGAGCCACCATACAGATGTCTGTCGTGTGTTTCAGAAACAAAGAGAACAATCTCTATTGTAAATTGGAGATGTGCGAATTTAATCATGAACCGGTCATTTTCCTGGGTTATGTCATTTCAACTGCTGGTTTTTCGATGGACCCGGAAAAACTTTCAGCAGTCCTACAGTGGCCCTGACCCGTGGGTTTACGTTCTCTGCAGCATTTCCTGGGCTTTGCCAACTTTTAATTGGAAGTTTATTCGTAACTTCTGGTCTCTGGTCAAGCCCCTGACTGATATGACCAGAAAGGATGGTAACCCACAGAGTTGGTCTCCAGAGTCCATTAAGGCCTATGAGAGTCTCAAGGCTGCCTTTGTTTCTGCTCCTGTGTTGGCACATCCTGATCCTACGTTACCTTTTATCTTTGAAGTCGATGCTTCTGAGACTGGTGTTGCCGCCCTTCTGTCTCAACGTCCTAGCCCTGAGAGCGCTATGCATCTTTGTGGCTACTTTTCCAAGAAATTGTCACCTGCGGAGTGCAATTACGAGATTGGTGACCGAGAGCTGTTGGCGATCATTTTAGCCCTGAAAGAATGGATACATCTCCTCGAAGGTACCACTGTTCCAGTTCTCATTCTTACTGACCATAAGAATCTCACATCCTTGTCAGACTAAACGCCTCTTTCCCAGAAGGGCGCGATGGGCTCTTTTCTTGTCAAGTTTCAATTACTTTGTCTCATTCTTACCTGGTACTAAGAATGTAAGGGCTGACACCTTGTCACAACAATTTTCCTCCACTTCCAAGTTGGAGTGGGTTCCGGTTCCTGCGATTCCTCCTGATCGTATTCTGTCCACGGTTTGCACCAGTCTCACTTCTCCTTTGGGTGACAAAATTCTTGCTGCTCAGGTCCATGCTCCTCCTGAGAAACCTTGTGACTGCTGCTTTGTCCCAAAGCGTCTCCTTACTGTCGTGCTCCAGACTTACCATTCTCCCAAGGCTTCTGGCCACCCTGAGAAGAATCAACTCTTTTGAGCCATTTCCCAACAATTCTGGTGGCCTAGTCTACGTGCTGATGTAACTGCCTTCGTAGCTGCCTGTTCCATGTGTGCTCAGAGTAAGACTCCCCAACACCTTCCAGTGGGCTTCCTACAACCCATACCCAATGGAGAGAGGCCCTGGACCCACCAGTCTATGGATTGCATTGTGGAGTTACCCAACTCCCAGGGCAACACAGTTATCCTTATAGTGGTTGACTGGTTCTCAAAGATATGTCATTGTATTCCACTTAAGAAGTTGCCCACTTCTAAAGGAACTGGCTTCCATTTTTGCTTGGGAGATCTTTCGCTTATATGGGCTACCCAAGGTGACAGGGGTAGTCAGTTTTCTCCCGATTCTGGCAAGCCTTTTGTGCACAATTAGGAATTCAGCTTGCTTTCTCCTCTGTGCATCACCCGCAGTCTAATGGGGCCACAGAACGAGCCAATCAGTCCTTGGAGCAATTCCTACGTTGCTATATTTCTGACCAACAACTGGTCAGACCTATTACCATGGACAGAGTTTGCTCACAACAGTGCCTTTAAACGGGTGTAATATATAGAAGTTTTAGATATGTTTTTTAAAAGAGTTTTTTATGGAGTCGTAATTGTCGAATATGTAAAAAAAGTCTATCCAGCTATTCCTCCTGGCCCCGAATTTGACATCCACAAGTCGGGGATTAAAACAGTGATCGAAAGCAACCATTACTTCCGTTTTTTATTAAACTAGATAAGGGGGAAACAGGAAGTAAGCAAAAGTATAGTATGGGCATGTAATACCAGTAACCAAAATGGCAGTCGGCGAACTTCCCGTTTCCGCGGAAAGCCTGATTTGTCGAATGTTAAGTAAAATGGCGCCACCAGCTTCCTGATGATGCACAAATGATGTGAAACGCATAGAGGCCGGTGAATAGTGTCAACGTCACTTCCTGCCACTGATCCGCACCAAACCGAGGCTTGCACCGCACGCCAGTTCCTAGAGATGGGACAGCGAGCAAAAGGCTTTACATGGATCGATAGACAGACTTGTGCCCATCTTATAGGCACAATAACATGTGAGTACATTCGTCTATCAATTTTTTAAGATACAAAATAAAGCTTAGAATGTCGCGCAAGGATGGTTATTTGTTTTCCATGATATTTTGAGAATGTTGAAGCAGAGATGGAACACTGATAATTGCTGGAAAACCGGTGTTATACCCTAAGGAAGGAAACACATCCTGGCATAATATTGAGGCAGTTTTATTATTGCTTTTTGGTGAGCGCAAACTTTGGAAGGTGGTGGTGAAACACGAATTGATGGTGCATCAAAGCATGACGTTTTTGAGCACAAGCGATATCGTATATACTTAAAAAGGAGCAGCACTGGGGACTTTATATATATTTTGAAAAAAATTTTCACTGATAATTTCTCACAAGTATTTTTTTATAATACATATTTTTTAAGCATACACCTAATTTTGTATAGTCAGTTGGTGTGTGGTACATATGACAACAGTCTCCCGTATTCTTCATATGTCTGGGCTATGGGGTAGAGTGGCAAGATGGAAGCCTTTTCTTATGAAGAAAAATATCCAAGCCCGGCTAAAGTTTGCACAAACACATCTGAAGTCTCCCAAAAGCATGTGGGAAAATGTGTTATGGTCTCATGAAACCAAGTTTGAAGTTTTTGGCCATAATTTCAAGAGATATGTTTGGCGCAAAAACAACAACACTGCACATCACCAAAAGAACACCATACCCACAGTGAAGCATAGTGGTGGCAGCATCATGCTTTGAGGCTGTTTTTCTTCAGCTGGAACAGGGGCCTTATTAAAAAGGTAGAGGGAATTATATACAGTTCCAAATACCAGTCACTATTGGCACAAAACCTTCATGTTAAGAAAGCTTAACATGAAGAGGAAGTTCATCTTTCAGCATGACAATGACCCAAAGCATACATCCAAAACAAAGGAATGGCTTCACCAGAAGAAGATTAAAGTTTTGGAATGGCTCAGTCAGAGCCCAGACCTGAATCTCATTGAAAATGTGTGGGGTGATCTATAGAGGGCTGTGCAAAGGGAGATGCCCACGCAATCTGACAGATTTGGAGCATTTTTGCAAAGTCAAGATGTGCCATGCTGATAGACTCATACCAAAAAAGTCTGAGTGCTGTAATAAAAGCACAAAAGGTGCTTTTAACAAAGTATTAGTTTAAGGGTGTGCACTTAAGCAAACATATTATTTTAGTTTATGTTTACTTCCCTCCACCTAAAAGATGTCAGTTTGTTGTTCAGTTAATAGGTCACATTAAAAAGGTCAATTAAATGTGTGTGTATATATATATATATATATATATATATATATATATATATATATATATATATATATATATATATATATATATATATATATATATATATATAAATAAAATGTCAAAACAGCCAGAGTTCAGGAACTGGAATGGATAGTCAGACAAGCCAAACGTCAGGGAGCCAGAGATGAGCGTAGTAAAACAGCAAGCAGGATCTGGAGCCAGAAGGGATGTCAGACAAGCAAGTCTTTAACAGGAATGCAGGAGATAGTCTCTGATGTTGACCAAGGCGAAGGCAAAGATCCTCTGGGCTGAACGGCTTAAGTAGGCAGGACTGACAAGCAGGATATCATCAACAGCTGAGTCACTGTGGAGAGATAAGAGCTGGCAATTAGCCAACATTTAAGTGGCCAGCTCAGAGAAAAAAAAGGGCTGAGCCCAGCTCTGACAACATCTGATCAGATCAACACCATCATCCCCAATAGTTTAGGGTTCCCAAAAACGCAGCATTAGCGGGATCAGCCCAGATACCTGCTAGCACCTGCGTTTAGCCCCTCCGTCAAGCCCACCCAAGTGCATATCAACTGATTACTGTCACTTACAAAACACAAACTGCAGCATTTGCAGAGTCAGGCTAGATCCTTGCGAACGCTAACAGTTTTTTTGGTAGCGTTTGAAGCAGTTGCTGACAGTCAGGCGCTCCTTTTTTTTCCTCTCTCTCTCACTAGTGTACCAGTACATTTAGAGTCCAAAATGAAGGTACAGTAGTGAAGAGGCCTACATGTTTCTGAGCCTGACAGATGAGTAAAGAGGAAGTCACCCATCTGTCCGATTCTGACTCAGAATACGAACCTGTGGCACCCTGACAGATAGCTCTGATGACGGAGTAGTGGTCCCTGCCAAGGTTAGGCGTACCCGACCCCATTGTTCTGCTTTTGTTGAGGTGCAAGAACCGAAGGGCTCTCATATGGAGCAGAGGCAGTACTAGTGCTGCTCATCCTTCTGGTGAACTGGCAAGCACCAGCAGCCTAGTACATCCTGGTCATACATCCAGCACTGCAGTATCACGTGGTGACGTGGCGAGTCCCATAAGTGCAGTTCAAGCTGGTGCGGTGGCTAGCACAACTAGTGTCCTGCAGCCACCAAGAAGACAAACACAGGCCCGTCGAGCCCATAGTGCCTTTCCTGCTGCATTTGCCAATCTGAATTGGGAGCCCACCGATTATGCAGCACCCGTACTTCCCCCATTCACTGGCCAACCCGGAATTCAGGTGGAAACAGTTGATTTTACGTCACTTGATATTTATTCTCTGTTTTTCACAGAAGATCACTCTAGATCTATTGTGGACCAAAGCAATTTGTATGCTGGTCAATTAATCGCCGCTAATCCCCAGTTGACCCTTGCCAGAGATTGGAAACCTATTACGGTTTCCGGATTTAAGACCTTCCTGGCCCTATCCCTCCTCATGGGCATAACTTAAAAAAGTGAGTTACGGTCATATTTGTCCACTGACCCAATTCACCATATGCCCCGCGTTCTCTGCCTCCATGACCAGGACACGATACGAGCAGATCTTGGGGTTCAAGCATTTCAATGACATTGAACCCTGTCATCCTTGGGGTGACCCTGAATACGATTGGCTCCACAAAATTCGGCCCCTCTCGTAAACCACTTCAGCCAGCAGTTTGCAGCCTTGTTTACTCCCGATCAAGTTGTCTGCATTAATGATTCCCTGATTACGTTTTCTGGCCGCTTGTCTATCAAACAGTATCTTCCCAGCAAGCGTGCCAGATATGGGGTCAAGATGTATAAGCTCTGCGACAGGCTGTACATATAGTTTTATGGTTTACGAGGGAAGAGATAGTCACGTGGAGCCGGAGAACTGGCCAGACTACATAGGGAGTGCTGGCAAGATTGTGTGGGACATGGTGTCACCCTTATTCGAAAAGGGGCACCACTTGTACGTGGACAATTATTACACAAGCGTGCCACTTTATAGTCACCTTTTTGATTGTGGAATTGGTGCATGTGGCACCGTGTGATCTAATCCTACGGGGCTTCCCCCAACGGCTTGTAGAGTCCCAACTTAGACGGGGAGAGAGCCTGCTTGAAATGTAATAATTTGTTAGCAGTGAAGTGGAGGGATGTCCCAGAGCAATAGCCTTGAGGGGAGGGAGACACCCTGCCAAAAAATAGCCATCGGAACTTATACGGCAGCCCGCAGTACACTGCGACCAAAAGCCGAATCCTTGGCTGCTCGAACATCCACTTGATAACATTTTTTTAACGTATGCACTGAAGACCAGGTAGCAGTCTTACAAATCTGAGCCACAGATACCTGATGGCGAAAAGCCCAGGAGGTTCCTACACCCCTGCTAGAATGAGCTCTCATCCTAAAGGGAGGAGCTTTATGTTGCAGACCGTAGGCCTAAATGACCAATTGACAAACCCAATTCGCAATGGAAGCTTTGGAATCTGCCTGCTCCTTCTTGGGTCCTTTTGATAAAATAAAAAAAAAAAATAAAAAAAAAAAAAAAAAGTCTGCTTCTCGGATCTCCGCAGATCTAGACAAACCTTGACTGCCTGGACAACGTTCAAAGAATGCAATCGTCTCTCTTCCGCCGAATGAGGCTGAGAGAAAATAGAAGGTAAAATAAATGTCCTGATTTAAATGAAAGGCCGACAACACCTTTGGCAAAAAGGATGGAACAGGTCGTAACACGACTGTCGTGGTAAAGGAATAAGTACAGTTCCCTGCATAAAAGGGCTGCCAACTCCGACACCCTTCTAGCCGAGGTGATAGCCATCAGGAAGGCTAGCTTGCTTGACAACAAGTCTAATGGAATTTCCTTAATAGGTTCAAATGGTTGTTTCTGTAACACAGACAGCACCAAGTTCAAGTCCCAAGGACACATGGGGGGAAGCAAGCGAGTTGCCCCTTGCATAAAGGTTCGGATCAGTGAATGGGAGGCTAAAGGCCTTTGGAAGAATACTGATAGGGCCGAAACTTGACCTCCGATTGTACTCAAAGCCAATTTGATTTCCACAGCTGACTGTAGAAAATTTCAAGTTAGACTTATCGGTAACTTGTTTTCCAACAGACTTTCAGGACAGCCACCCGAGAGATCATGGCTCCACCTCCCAAAAGGAAACCCCTCCTCCATCAGAGATTTTAAAAGGAAAGCCTCCACGCAGCCTCCTCAGTTGTTTGTAGAGACTCTCCGACACCGGCTGCAACACATAAGTGACAGTTATATCATAGTATTACAGCAATAACATCAAAACAGGGCGGGTTACTGCTGTCCTTAAAGTCTATTGGAAAACAAGTTATTGGTAAGTCTAACTTGAAATTTCCAAAACAACTTTCAGGACAGTCCCCGGAAAGGATTACCGAGACTTACTCCATTCAGGGTGGGACAAAAGCCTGCAAGACTTTCCTTCCAAAAGCCTGATCCCCAGCCGTCATGAGATCTAATCTGTAATGGCGGGTAAATGTCATCAGACTTGACCAGGTAGCTGCCTTACATATCTGCTCGGGGGTGGCACCAGCTTTCTCTGCCCAACTCACCGCTGTAGCCCTTGTGGAGTGAGCCCGGACACTCACTGGACTCCTTTGGCCTGCAGAGGAATAGGCTTCTGCAATAGCCATCCTTAACCATCTTGCTATGGTACTTCTGGAAGCTTGCTTTCCCTTTTTATTGCCTGAAAATAAAACAAACATATAGTGCATCCGCACGTCTAACGTCCTTCGTGGATTCCAAATAACTTAAAACTGCTCTCTTAACTTCCAAGGTGTGGAATTCTTCCTTCTTTCCCTCCGGATTAGAGCAGAATGTAGGGAGAACTATCTCCTGAGATCGTTTTTTTACTGACGCCACTTTGGGCAAAAAATTAGGGTGCTTTTTTAGGACAATCCTGTCTGGAAAAACTGAAAAAAATGGCTCCCTGATAGACAAAGCCTGCAACTCGCTAATTCTGCGAGCTGATGAAATGCCCACTAAAAAAAAATGTTTTAACGTAATCAATTTCAGGGAGGCCAATCCAATAGGTTTGAAAGGATCCTTAGTCAGGGCCTGTAGAACAGTCGTCAGGTCCCATGCTGGGCAATTCTTAGTCACTACTGGTCTAGACCGGGAGAGTGCTTTAAAAAATCTAGTTACTAAAGGATCTGAAGCAATAGACCTCTCCAAGAAAACTCCTAGCGCTGCAACTTGGACCTTGAGAGTGCTGGTCGCTAGGCCACTATCTGCCCCCTCTTGCAGAAACTCCAGCACCGAAGCAATCTGCTTTGGTGATCTTGTAGAAGTTGCGCACCAAGAGTTAAAGACCTTCCAATACTTAAAGTATATAGCTCTTGTGACTTTTTTCCTACTGGAAATCAGAGTAGCCACCAGCCTATCTGAGAACCCCTTTCTCTTAAGGAGCTGCCTCCTCAGAAACCAGGCTGTGAGTCTTAGCTTTTCTAGATCTTGATGAACCAGAGGGCCCTGCAAGAGGAGATCCTGTCTCAGTGGAAGATGCCAGTATGGCTTCAGCTGCATCTGTAGCAGGGATGAGAACCACTGCCTTTTGGGCCAGAATGGAGTGATCAAAATTATCGTTGTATCCCCTCTCCTGATTTTGCTTATGACTCGAGGTATCAACTGAAATGGGGGAAAAGCATAACATAGGCGAATCCTCCACCTGTGTGCCAAGGCATCTATTCCCAGTGACAGCTCATGCCTGTTCAAGGAAAAGAAGAGAGGGACCTGAGCATTTCCCTGGGTCGCAAATAGATCTACACTTGGTTGTCCCCACCTTTTTACAGGTTGTCCCGAACCTGAAGACCTCTGGATTCAACTGCCACTCTGCCTCTAGAATATGGTTCCTGCTGAGAAAATCTGCTATTTCGTTTAGGGTTCCCTTTAGATGAAACGCGGACAAGGATAGAGTGTGCCGCCCTGCTCATGCCAGAATACCTCTTGCCACATCTTGTAGTGCCCGAATTTTGGTTCCCCCCTGCCAGTTCATGTAAGCCACCGCCATGGCGTTGTCCGATAGGACCCGAACATGTTGCCCCCGGACAAAACCTGCAAAGGCTAGAATTGCCATTTCCACTACCTTCTGTTCTCTCCAATTTGAAGACCTCCCCGCCTCCTCTGCGGACCATGAGCCCTGAATCCACTGACTGCCCATGTGAGATCCCCAACCCCAGGAGCTGGCATTTGTCATCAGCCGTACCTGGACTGGGAAGGACCACAACAGACCCTCTGAAAGAACCTCCCGGTTCCTCCACCACCAGAGACTTATTTTTACTGTGGTGGGGATCCTTACCAGAGAATCCAATGAAGTCTGCTGGTGGTCCCAAACCTTCAATAGAAAGGTTTGCAGAGGTCTGAAATGGTATCTTGCCCACTGGACTGCCGGGATGGAAGAAGTCAAGGTCCCCAACACTGACATCACCTTTCTGATGGACAGGGTTTGATTGGATTGTAGTTGGGAAACTAACTGCATTAGCTTCTCCTGTTTCTCTTCTGGCAGGAAGATTTCTAATCCAGCGAGCTGATACGAAACCCCAGGAAGATCACCTCCTGAGCAGAGGTCAAACTTGTTTTTTCCAGCCTAGGCCTAATCCAACCTAACACTTTTAGGTGGGTGCAGGCCCTGTTCAGGTCTTTCTGCAGACCATCCCTGGACTGGGTGAAGAATAGCAGATCGTCCAGGTAGGGAATCACTGCGATTCCCTCCAGGCTTAGTGGCGCTAATGCTTCGGCCATAATCTTGGTAAACACCCTTGGGGACGAAGACAGGCCGAACGGGAGTTCTCTGAACTGTAGATGAACTATCCTGCTCCCTTCTCTTAGTGCCAATCTCATATCTCTCTAAACTGGCGGAAACTGGGACATGGAGATAGGTATCCTGCAAGTCTATGGAAGCCAAATAGCACCCCTGACTCAAGAGGTTTCTTACGGAAAAGATGGAATCCATCCAAAACCTTTGGTACTGTACCGACTTGTTCAGACCTTTGGAGGTTTAAAATGAGTCGGCACTTCCCCCGAAGGCTTCTGAACTAGAAACACATGAGAGTAAAACCCCCGACCTAGCTCTCCTGACGGGACCGGCACGATGACTTGCTTATTTATCAGTTCCTGAATAAGGGACTTCATGGCGAAAGCCTTGACCTGGTTCCTTGGGATGTTTGTGACCAACAGTCTTTCCGGGGGGACCTCTGTGAGCTATCTTGTAACCCTGGGAGATCATTCCCAAAATAAATTGGTTTTGGGTAATGGCTCCCCACTGAGGGAGAAACTCCTGGAGTCTCCCTCCCACCCTGACAGGTGAGTCATTGTGGTTTGGTGGCGGTCGCAGGAGGATTGAGGAGCACTCCACCCCTACCCTTTGGTTTCTGTGCACCCCAGAACTTCCTATTGTTCTGCGATCTATCCTCTGGTTGCCCCTTTGGGGCCCGAAAAAAACGTACGCGTTTGCACAGGTTTTTTCTTGACCGGAATCTACTTCTTGTCCGCCGTCCAGTCAAGAATAGATTCTAACTCTGCACCAAACAAAAGATCCCCTGCAAAGGGGATACTGCATAGCCTATTCTTAGAAGCCGCATCCCCTGGCCACGTCTTCAGCCACAAGGCCCTTCTCACTGAGTTAGTCAGGGCGGCTGATCTGGCAGTCATGCGGACCGACTCGGCTGAAGCGTCAGCGATATAAGCAATTGCAGCCGACAAGGTAGAGAAAGTCTAATATCTCCTGTTTAGAGGAATCAGCCAAAATGTGTGCTTTTAATTGGTTAACCCAATGGTCTAGATTCCTTGCCACACAGGTTGTTGCCATCGTCGGTTTCATGACTACATACATGACTGCCAGGTTAATTTTTTTTTTGTCCATGGGCGCTTTCAAAGTGCCCATGTCCTCAAAAGCTAAATCTGTCGACTTTGAAACTTGAGAGAAGGCAGAATCTAACTTCGGGACCTTGTTCCAAATCAAATCCGAGCCGTCTTTAAAAGGGAAACCTTCTTTTGTGTGCCTTAGAAAAAAAAAAACGTCTTCTTCTTGGGCTCTAACCATTCCTTCTTGATCATATTCGCAATCAGGGAATGGACCGGGAAGGTGCGACTTCTGGAATCCCCCAGCCCTGCATACATACGATCATGTAGGGAGAGTTCCTTCCTTTCTTCCTCAATTTCTAAAGTCGCATAGATCACCTTAAGGAGACCTCCCACTTCTAAGGATAAATTATACTTAGAGGCTGCTTCTGAACCATTTTCTTCTTCCTCCAAATCCGATTCGTCCAAGGCCAAAGAGAGAATCCTGAGAGGCGTCTTGTGACATCCCCCCCCCCCCGTCATCAACTGAGAACACCCCTGGAGCTCCAAGGGTGACTGCGGGGTTCTAGGCTCTCCTGACATTCCAGGACCCTGTGCTAAATTAGACCTGAAGGCCTGAAAAGTAATTTTCAGGCCTTCAGGCCTTCATTAAGTCATCCTTAATGGTTGTCAGTAAATCACCACAAATGGATGGGGATTCTTCCCTGACCAGACTTGAAATGCAAGATGCACAGAGCGTCTTGATCCAGGATTCACTTAGTTTTTCCTTGCAGACAGGGCATCTCCCCTCAACTGGTTGGGCATCACTTTTTGTCTATACAAACAGAAAAGAGACAAGAAAAAAACAAACCACGCTTTTTTAACTCTGCAGAACTAATGCAGGTAACACCCAGGTGCATCTAGAAAAAAAACACACAATTTCCAGTGCATAAGCAAGCAGACACCACAGGCAAACCTACAGGTGAACAGTGGACCCTCCCCCGGGGGGGGGGGGGAAGGGGAACGGGGGGGGGGGGGGAAGGGTGATACTTCCCTCCCCCCCACAGGAGCAGAAGGATACGGACCATTAAGAGACACAGCTCCAACCTTCACCTTGCTGGCGCCTTGGCTTGCCCCTTGTCTGTATTGCTCTCCATCTCTAGCTTCAACAGAAAGCATGGTATCCTCACCACCGGTCCCCGGATTCAAAAACGCTGCTGCGCTGAATAAGGCGACCCTCTCCCCTTGCTTTCCAGCGGCTGGAAATGATGCTGTGCGCCATCCAGAAGTCCCGCCCCTTTCCCAAAGGACATGGCCGAGGCTCTCCTGGCCACCAGAATGATGGCGGCCATCCACTCCCACGATGCAGCGCGCACTGCATGCGGGAAAAACAAACGCTGCGGCCGCCAGCTCTGATGCAAAAACAGGGGGACAAGACGATCAGACGTACTGGCTCTCCCCGAGCACTGAAGAGGGAGAGAGAGCCCATAACACCGTCCAGCTAGGAGGACGATGGGAGGACCAGCTCCAGGGAAAAAAAAATACAGGTGAGAACCTACTTTCTCCCAGGACCATGGCTCCCACCGGAGGTGTTCCTCCTAGTTGGAGGAAACACAAAAAAACTGAGGAGGCTGCGTGGAGGCTTTCCTTTTAAAAGCTCTGATGGAGGAGGGGTTTCCTTTTTGGAGGTGGAGCCATGATCTTTCAGGTGGCTGTCCTGAAAGTCGTTTTGGAAAGAGAATTCTCACAAATCGCATATTTCCAAGGATGCCATTTTCTGGCTGCACACCAAGCAATGTAAGTCTTCCAGACCTTATGATAAATCTTCCTAGTGACAGCTTTTCTAGCATTCACTAGAGTAGACACCACTGGCCCAGAGATGCCACGGTCCTTTAACATCCTGGCTTCAATAGCCATGCCGGCAAATTTAGAGACTGTAAATTGGGGTGGAATATAGGACCTTGAGACAGTAGATCGGGACAACGTGGAAGCATCCATGGCCCCTCTATTGTCAGTCTCACAATCTCCAGGAACCAGGGCCTTACAAGTTACCGGTAGAAAGGATTTTCCCTTTCGCAGGTTCTGATCCTGCAACCACCAGTTTAGGCTTAAGCATGCCTGAGGCAATAAGCACATTGGATAATCCAGGGCTTTTCTTCCTCTGTTCCAAGCCAACCAGAAGTCTTGTTGTAAGGGCCTGGAATGGAACTGGGCATAGGGCACTGCCTCAAAAAAGGATACCATCCTCCCTAGAAGACTCATACAGAGCCGAATGGAGGGTTGTCTGGTGCCCCTTATCTGACGCACCTGATCCTTCAGGGCACAGATTCTTATGGGTGGCAAAAATACTCTTGCTTGGTATCAGACCTAAATACCTTAGACTGAGCTGGTCTCAAGGCTGACATTTTGGTATTTATAATCCAGTCTAAGCTTTTCAAATACCGCACTGTGTATATTATGCTGTTCTAGAGACTGTACCGAGTGATCTCTGAGCAGGAGGTGGTCCAGATATCCGAGCACCAGGATCCCTTGGGTCCTTAAAAGACCCAGTGCTGGTGCTAGGACCTATGTGAACACCCGGGAGCTGTAGCAAGCCCGAAGGGTAGAGCCACAAACTGAAAATGACGTTCCTCTACTTCAAAATGTAGGAACCTCTAAGGCTGAAAGATAGGTACGTGTAAGTACATGTCCTTTATATCGATGGAGGCTATAAAGTCTCCCCTCTGGAGTGAGGTTACTACTGTGCAGACAGACTCCATCCAAAAGGACTATTAAGAGATACTTGTTCAGGGACCTTAGGTCCAAAATGGACCTTGTGTCACAGTTTGGTTTCTGAACCGTAAACAGGTTTGAGTAAAACCCTGTGCCCCTTTTGAATACAGGAACCTCTACAATCATTCCTTGATGCACTAGATGTAGTGTCTGAAGCAAGAAGTTTCTTTTTTGGAGGATCCGAAAGAACGCTGGATCTTGGAACCCCCCCCCCCCCCCCCCCCCCCCCCCGTAACTCCAGCTTGTAACCGCAAGATATAATTGAGGTGACCCACTCGTCCTGAATTGTTGTTTTCCAAATGTCTGCAAAGTGCAGCAGCCTTCCCCCCACCCAATGGAGTGGGGGCGCCCCTCAAAAGGAGGGCTTGGTTCTGGGTTTAGAAGAATTTTGAACCCAGGGCCTTTTCTGGCCCTGGCCCCACGGCTTGCCCCTGGCCCAAGCGCCCTGACGCTGAGACATTTGAGGAAGCAGTCCCTGGGTTTTTAAACAAGGGACATCTGGTGCTTTTTTTCACAGGAAGTAATGAACTCTTCCCTCCAGAAATCTTTTGGATATATTTGTCCAAGTGATCACCGAATAAACGCTCCCCATGAAAACAAGAAACCTGCCAATAACTTTTTACAAGGAAGCTCGGCTGACCAGTTAAGCCATAAAAAAGAATTTTTTTCTTTAAAGCAGCAACAGCAAAACAGAGCTTAAGGAATATCTGTCTTACTTTCAGGCAGATCATCCACCTGGTTAGGCCTATCAAGCCCTTTGACTTGATCCTTTACCAAATACCAATTGCTGCAACAGCTGGCTGAATAGCTAAACTGGCCAAAGAAAAGAAGGCCTTTAATAATAACTCCAATTTCTCATCAACAGGGTCTTTCAAGCCCTGTGCGTTATCTACTGGACAAGTTAAGTTCTTGTTTAAGGAAGAGACTGCTGCATCTACGGCTGGCATGCTCCATTTTTTAAAGCGGTTGTATACTCAAAAAATTCACTTTTACCTACAGGTAAGCCTATAATAAGGCTTACCTGTAGGTAAAAAAAAAATATCTGCTAAACCGAGCCGCTGACTGCAACAGCGCATGCGCACAGGGATTCTCCGCTGAAAGGCCAGCAGAATCCGGACCTTGCCGGGAAGAAGTCTCCCATGCGCATGCACGGGAGTGACGACATCGTGGCTCCAGACACTCACAGCGCTGGAGTCGCGATACCCGGAAGACACGCCGAGGGAACATGTCGGCTACCTCGGCGTGGACCAGGTGAGTTACCGACGCCTCGTTTTAAGGTAAGTATTTCATAATGAGCTAGTATGCAGTGCATACTAGCTCATTATGCCTTTACGCTTACAGGTATATATAAAAAAAATAATAAGTTTCAGCAGGTTTACTACCGCTTTAACAAACTTTTCATCCATGGGATATAAAAAGGGAAAACCTTTTAGGACAGGGGTCTCAAACTGGTGGCCCTCCAGCTGTTGCAAAACTACAAGTCCCATCATGCCTCTGCCTGTGGGAGTCATGCTTGTAACTGTCAGTCTTGCAATGCCTCATGGGACTTGTAGTTTCACAACAGCTGGAGGGCCGCCAGTTTGAGACCCCTGTTTTAGGAGGCAATAAAGTCCTGTTAGGATGTTCTCAATCAGCATACACTGCCTGTTCCAACAGGGGGTGTAGAGGTTAAGTCTGTGCGACCTGAAAAGGCCTCAGAGATCCCAAATCACCTCTGCAAGAGGCAACTTAAAGGCAGAACAAACTATTTCGGTCAGAGTCAGGATCAAAGGCCTCTGCGACACAGGCAGACACCGACTGGATATCTTGTCCAGATTGCTCGGAAGCAGACTCATCCGCCGGACACTCCACTGAATCCTGAGCTTTAAGCTCTTCCTCAACCCATTCTTGCTCCAGACTAGGAGACTCCGGGGAGGGGGAATCTGTCTCGCTTTCTGCCACCCTGTGGGATGAAGGCAATCAAGCCAACAATTCTGTGCTGAATCCATGTGTCATGGCTGGGCTCATCCCTTCCTTCTCTGAGCTGGCCACTCAGCTGTTGGCTAATTGCCAGATCCTATCGCTCCCCCCAGGTACCCAGCTGTTGATATCCTGCTCGTCAGTCCTGCCTACTTAAGCTGTCCAGCCCAGAGGATCTCTGCCTTCACTTTAGTCAACATCACAGAGACGCTCGTCTGCATTCCTGTTAAAAAGACTTGCTTGACTGACATCCCTTCTGGCTCCAGATCCTGCTTGCTGTTTTACTACGCTCATCTCCGGCTCCCTGACGTTTGGCTTGTCTGACTATCCGTTCCGTTTCTGAACTCTGCTATGTTTTGACTACATTTGTTCTATTTACTTTTATTATTAAACAAGTGTGATTTAACGGCTTCCCGACCGCCTCATGTAGATATACGTCTACAGAATGGCACGGGCAGGCAAAACCACGTACCCGTACGTCCCCTTTAATTTGCCTGCCCGTGGGTCGCGCGCGCTCGCGTCACGGTCGGGAGCTCCGTGACCCCGGCCCCCCGTGATCGGGCTACGGAGCTGAAGAACGGGGAGAGGTTTGTGTAAACAAACCTCTCCCCGCGCTTCCTACACTGACTGTCATTGATTGGCTGTTCCCGGTCATCGGGAAAGCCGATCAATGACGTCAGACGTCAGCCCCGCCCCCTAATGTAAAAAAAAAAAAAAAAAAACACACGTCAGAGCCCATAACCCCTCCCCTCCCCCTAGTGGTTAACTCTTTCACTACAACTGTCATTTATACAGAAATCAATGCATTTAAATAGCATTGATTTCTGTATAAATGAAAATGGTCCCAAAAATGTGTCAAAAATGTCCGATGTGTTCGCCATAATGTCGCAGTCACAATAAAAATCGCTGATCGCCGCCATTACTAGTAAAAAAAAATAATAAAAATGCTATAAAACTATCCCCTATTTTGTAAACGCTATAACTTTTGCGCAAACCAATCAATAATCGCTAATTGCAATTTGTTTTACCAAAAATATGTAGAAGAAGAATACGTATCGGCCTAAACTGAGGGAAAAAAAAAATTTTTATATATTTTTTTGGGGATATTTATTATAGCAAAAAGCAAAAAATATTGCATTTTTTTCAAAATTGTCGCTCTATTTTTGTTTATAGCGCAAAAAATAAAAACCGCAGGGGCGATCAAATACCACCAAAAGAAAGCTCTATTTGTGGGAAAAAAAGGACGCCAATTTTGTTTTGGAGCCACGTCGCACGACCGCGCAATTGTCAGTTAAAGCGACGCAGTGCCGAATCGCAAAAAGGGGCCTGGTCCTTTGGCTGCCAATTGGTCCGAGGCTGAAGTGGTTAACTGTACTTCTGTCTCGGTACGATTTCTTGGTTTCTGACAACCGGCTAGGGCTGAGGACAGTTCATCCTTAGTGATAAAGGGTGAAGCAACAGTGTTAACTGTAGGCACAATACCAGATGGGTGTAGCGGCTCAGATTGCCCAGGAGCCTCTGGTTCTTCAGGGGATACAACACTAGGGATACGACTAGGTTCATCAGGAACTACTGACGACATATGTGTGCCCTTCCCTGTGGTGTTAGTCCCACTCCTCTTTTTGGAATACATTTAATAACCGCAAACAAAGTCCCTTTGATAGGGCTCACCAAGCCCATATGCAACAAGCCTGCTAAGCACCTTTAGCCTGCCAAGCAACACCTAGTGACTCACGTGACCCGGGTAAGGAAAAATGAACCAGGGCATGTGTCTGTTCAGAGCCTGCTCTGTGTCTCACAGATGCCTTCTTGAAGCACCACATGCTTGGCCTACACGGCTTAAATAAACTGGGTGCGCGCTGGAACCTTCTGTGTGTGTGCGTGTGTGTGTGTGTGTGTGTGCGGTCCCGGCAAGCGGACCTGACTGTATTCGCGTATGACGCCAATCTTCGTGTGCCCAGATAAAGGCTACAGCACATGTGCAGCAAAGCCACGTGCGCCATGGCCACCAAACTGCCTAGCCCAGCGACACTCTTGCAAACGCACGTGCGCTATGGTGAACCAAGGCGAAATGGCACACCTTTGTGCATCATCATACAGGTAATAAACAGCCAGACACAAGCAAAGAAGGTACACTTTGCAAACACCCACAGCTAGCCCAGGACACCACTGTATGGTCACCGCACACAGGTGTGCCCAATCTTCACCCTTCACAGCGGATTCCGGTCACTTGGACCTTTAAGGACTGGGTACCCTTTCATGTTTAGGGTCCACTACCTTGGACCTATACAGCACCCTGCAGGGAATGCCTTAGTGCTGTAGTGTCCACGATTTCTACTCCACAGGGTCCAGCGTCCGGAGGCCACGTTACAGGCAAAACCTCGCAGGATCTTGAGTCTTCTTTGTGAGGCTCCGGTACCATTTATCCAAGCATAAAAGTCTGTGTCAAATGGATCCAATCGGTCAATCCTTTGATTCATTTTGGAACAGTTTGTGGGACTAGAGACCTGGAGCTCAGTGAGCTCCAACAAACCGTGCCATCCACCTTGCAGACACTGGTAAAAAAACGAAAGTACTTCCTGTATGAGAGGGGTTATATAAAGGACCGCTTCCTGTCTGTCCTTTGGTCGGAGGTGGCTGAGGACCGCTGCGGTGACTTCGATCACAGGTAATTCATAATGAGCTAGTATGCTATGCCTTTGCCTTGCAGGGTGTCTTTTTTATTATTTTGTCTATACTTTCCCTTTAAACACCCCCCCAAGCCATTTACTGATAGGCATGTTTAGTCTATGTAATGTTTTATATTTTGCCACTAGGTTTATTTTTATTTATTTTTTTGCACAAAGTTGTCACTTAATGATATATTGCTCAAACATGCCATGGGCATATGTGGAATTACACCCCAAAATACATTCTGCTGCTTCTCCTGAGTACGGGGATACCACTTGTGAGACTTTTTGGGAGCCTAGCCGTGTACAGGACCCCGAAAACCAATCACCGCCTTCAGGGTTTCTAAGGGCGTAAAATGGTGATTTCACTTCCCCGCTACCCATCACAGTTACGGAGGCCCTGAAATGTCAAGATAGCACAAAACCCCCCACAAATGACCCCCTTTTGGAAAGTAGACACCCCAAGGTATTTGCCAAGAGGCATGGTGAGTATTTTGCAGCTCTGATTTGTTTTTGAAAATGAAGAAATTTAGAAAAAATATTTTTTTCCAATTTCCAAAACTTTGCTGAGAGGCATGTTGAGTATTTTGCAGAGCTCGCTTTTTGTCGCATATAGCTTAGGGTGTCCACTTTCCAAAATGGGGTCTCACACGTGTGGTATCGCCACATAGGAGAAGCAGCAGAATGTATTTTGGGGTGTAATTCCTCATATAAACATGCCATGTTTGAACAATATATCATTTAGTAACAACTTTGTGTAAAAAAAAAAAAAAAAAAAAAAAAAAAAAAAAAAAAAAAATATATATATATATATATATATATATATATATATATATATATATATATATATATATATATATATATAATTTTAATTTATTTTAATTTATTTTCTCAAAACTTGTGGGAAAATATAAAAATATTCCATGGACTCAACAGGCCTCTCAGCAAATCGCTTGAAGTTTCTTCTTTCCAAAATGGTGTCATTTGGGGGGGAGGGGGGGGGGTTGTGCTATCTTGGCATGTTATAGCCTTCGAAACTGTGATAGGTAGTGAGGAGTGAAATTTACGCCCTTAGAAATCCTGAAAGCGGTGCTTGGTTTTCGGGGTCCTGTACGTAGCTAAGCTCGCACAAAGTCTCACATGTGGTATCCCCGTACTCAGGAGAAGCAGCAGAATGTATTTTGGGGTGCAATTCCACATATGCCAATGGCATGTTTGAGCAATATATATCATTTAGTGACAACTTTGTGTAATTTTTCTTTTTTCCCCCCATCTTTAATCACTTGTGACAAAAAAAATAAAATATTCAATGGGCTCAACATGCCTCTCAGGAATTGAGGTCATTTGGGGGGGTTGTACTGCCCTGCCATTTTAGCACCTCAAGAAATGAGATGGGCAGTCAAAGTAAAAGCTGCGTAAATTCCAGAAAAATGTACCCTAGTTTGTAGACGCTATAACTTTTGCACAAATATACGCTTATTGACATTTTTTTTTACCACAGACATGTGGCTGAATACATTTTGGCCTAAATGTATGACTAAAATTTAGTTTATTGGATTTTTTTTTTATAACAAAAAGTAGAAAGACATTTTTTTTTCAAACCTCTATTTGTGGGAAAAAAATGATGCAAATTTCCTTTGGGTACAACATTGCATGATTGCGCAATTACCAGTTAAAGCAGCGCAGTGCCAAATTGTAAAAAGTGCTCTGGTCATTGAGCAGCCAAATCTTCAGGAGCTGAAGTGGTTAAGGTTTTATGTGCGTTCACAGATGGTATTCTGCATACCTTGGTTGTATAAATGAGTGGTTATTTTAGTTACTGTTGCCGTTCTATCATCTCGAACCAATCTGCCCATTCTCCTCTGACAATGTCAACAAGACATTTTTGTCCACAGATGGTGTGCTTGAAAATCCCAGTAGATCAGCAGTTTTTGAAATACTCAGACCAGCCCATCTGGCACCAACAAACATACCACAATCAAAGTCACTTAAATCCCCTTTCTTCCCCATTCTGATGCTTGGTCTGAATTTCAGGAAGTTGTCTTCACCATGGCTAAATGCAATGAGTTGCTGCCACTTGATTGGCTGATTAGCAAATTGAACAGGTGTACCTTTTAAAGTGGCTGGTGAGTGTGTATATCTACACACCCATACATACCACTATTTTTAGAAAATAGAATATCCTACTTGCATTGTACCAATCCACCACTACCTGTCTAGCCACCTGTCCTGGAAAAGAACATTGGGAATCTGAAAGTTTGCCCTACCATATCTTTTTTTTTTTAGGCAATTAGATTTTCCACTTTTGAACTCATGTCTCTCATGTAGTGTCTCTCCTTGCCCTACGTCACATGCTGCTTCCACGAGCCGCACTCCGAGAAGGCAGGAAACAGCTGAGTTCCCCCCGGCATCTTGCTAAAGAACATCACAGGGGTACACAGCGACCCGGCGGTGCACATGTGACCATTACTTATCTGTATGCAGAATTCCCTGATCCCAGATGCAAGTGTTATTATGACATTTTTACTTGTTATTAAAGAGCTTGTTTGCTGATTGGCGCTGTTCTATTTTGTTTCTCTTTCCTCTACTATTGAGTCGGCTTCGCTCTTGAAGAAAAGCAGCCTCCAGCACAGAGCCTATCTTCCACTTGAATATTCATCCAGCAAAATAGATTGAACTTCTTATTTGGACTTTGCACTTTATAATACTTCTTAAATTTTCCCTTAAAGTGGAATTGGACATTATATACTGTATTTTATAATATAAAGAAACCCTGCCCAGCAATTATATTTATGACCCACACTTGCACACTGAGCACCTATGTCTTTTTGTTTTATTTTTGAGGGGGCCTCTAGGAACCCTTAACGATAGAGTTTGAGGTTCATGGGCACATTGAAGCATGCAAATGGGCACAGTGAGGCTGCAAATGGGCATTATTGACCCTCTTTTCCACTTACAGTAGCTGCGCATTTCTC
The DNA here is from genome assembly GCA_028564925.1 of Lithobates sylvaticus. NCBI lineage: Eukaryota > Metazoa > Chordata > Amphibia > Anura > Ranidae > Lithobates > Lithobates sylvaticus. Next base: position 148,065,348 of record CM053031.1, on the reverse strand, counting down.
ACCCTAGGCTTATACTCGAGTCAATACGTTTTCCCAGTTTTTTTGTGGTAAAATTAGGTGCCTCAGCTTATACTCGAGTATACGCGGTAATTAAAAAACACAGGGTTCATGTATATATTTAATTTGATGGATTTGATGGTATTTGGTGTCTAGGATCGACGGTGTTTCGCAAGAGATTCCCTTTTCAGTATCCATGCCATTTATATATACAATGAATAGGACACTCTGAATGGTCAAAGATTCCTCTTCTAGCAGGACATACAGCCGTAGCCAAAAGTTGAGAAGGACACAAATATAACATTTTCACAAAGTCTGCTGCCTCGGTTTTTATGAGAAAAAGGAAGGTGGGACTTTAAATGAGGCTATTTTTGTGGGGGTGAGATAAATAGAAAATATATTTAATTGGCATATTGAGTCTTACAATACATAAACAATGATGCACATAGTAGAAAATGTTTAATATGTATATACACACACATTATGTGATCAGTGGTGTACCACAAGGTTCAGTGCTGGGACCCTTACTTTTTAATATCTTTATAAATGATATTGGGTCTGGGATCAAAAGTAACATTTCTGTCTTTGCAGATGACACCAAGCTATGCAGTGGAATAACGTCCTTACAGGATGTCTCCAATTTACAAGCTGACCTCAATGCTCTGTCTAATTGGGCGACTATGTGGCAGATGAGGTTTAATGTTGATAAATGTAAAGTTATGCACTTGGGGGCTAAGAATATGCATGCATCATACATACTAGGTGGAGTACAACTGGGGGGGAACCATAGTGGAGAAGGATCTGGGGGTTTTGGTAGATCATACGCTCAATAATAGCATGCAATGCCAAGCTGCGGTTTCCAAAGCGAGCAAAGTCCTTTCTTGTATTAAGAGAGGTATGGACGCCAGAGAGATATCATTTTGCCCCTGTTCAAATCATTAGTAAGACCTCATCTGGAATATGCAGTTCAGTTTTAGGCACCAGTTCTCAAAAAGGATATTGGGGAACTGGAGAAAGTGCAGAGAAGGGCAACCAAACTTAGAGGCATGGAGGAGCTCAGCTATGAGGAAAGATTAGACAAACTGAATTTATTCTCTCTTGATAAGAGGAGATTAAGGGGGATATGATCAACATGTACAAATATATAAGGGGTCCATATAGTGAACTTGGTGTTGAGTTATTCGCTTTACAGTCAACAAAGAGGACAAGGGGGCACTCTTTACGTCTAGAGGAAAAGAGATTTCATCTCCAAAATACGGAAAGGTTTCTTCACAGTAAGAGCTGTGAAAATGTGGAATAGACTCCCTGCAGAGGTGGTTCTGGCCAGCTCAGTAGATTGCTTTAAGAAAGGCCTGGATACTTTCCTAAATGTACATAATATAACTGGGTACCAACATTTATAGGTAAAGTTGGTCCGTGGAAAATTGCCTCTCGGGGGATCAGGAAGGAATTTTTTCCCCTGCTTTAGCAAATTGGAGCATGCGCTGCTGGGGTTTTTTGCCTTCCTCTGGATCAACTGTGGGTATAGAATAGGGTATATGGGATTGTATGATATTTTTTTTATTTTATTTGTGCTTGAACTGGATGGACTTGTGTCTTTTTTCAACCTATGTAACATACATGGTGTTGACCTCATGAATACATTACATATACATATCAAAGTGACGGCATATAAAATTGACAAGAGATATAATATGGATAAAATGAATTATTGCAAATTCATATAAGTACACGTCATCTAAATGGCACTATGCAGTGTAATCAATTGTAAAAAAACACAGTATAAGCATTTGGTTGTAGATAATGAGTCTAAGTAGGTTCCTATCAGTAGGCATGACAATGCATCCTAAAAGTCTGGCGCATTTCGTGGATGATACCACTCCTCAGGGGAAGATGCATGCAACTCTATAAAAAAATGCAACAAAACATGAGTTGACCAGTATTATCAAATGTTATACTCCTCAACAGGGAGGATGTATACAAGAGAAAAGGGTACTTGCATCCTTTTTTCTCATACCTGAACCAGGGATGGAGGCACACACCATGTGCTTCATTTAAAGTCCCAAACTCCCCCCTATTATCCTCAGTTTTTATGATGGCAATTTGCATATACTCCAGAATGTTACGAAGAGTGATCAGATAAATTGCAATTAATTGCAAAGTCCCTCTTTGCCATGAAAATGAACTTAGTCCCATAAAAAACATTTCCACTGCATTAGTGAAGAAAGCTTCAGGGCACCCAAGAAAGTCCAGCAATCGCTAGGACCGTCTCCTACAGTTTATTCCACTGCAGGATTGGGACACCACCAGTGTAGAGCTTGCTCGGGACTGGCAGCAGGCAGGCGGGAGTGCATCTGCATGCACAGTGAGGCAAGGACTTTTGGGAGGATGGCCCGATATCAAAAAGGGCAGCAATATTGATAATTTGATATTCTGCAAAAGGTACAGGGATTGGACTACTGATGACTGGGGTAAAGTCATTTTTTCTGATGAATCCCCTTTCCGATTGTTTGGGGCATCTGGAAAAATCCTTGTCCGGCGAAGAAAAGAAGAGCGATACCATCAATCCTGTGTCATGCCAACAGTAAAGAATCCTGAGACTATTCATGCGTGGGGTTGCTTCTCAGCCAAGGGAGTGGGCTTACGTACAATTTTTTTTCCCAAGAACACAGCCATAAATAAAGAATGGTACAAAAACATCCTCCGAGAGAAACTTCTCCCAACCATCCAAGAACAGTTTGCCAAGGAAAAATGCCTTTTCCAGCATGATGGCGCACCTTGCCAGAAGGCAAAAGCGATAACCAAGTGGCTTGGGAAACAAAACATCAACATTTTGGGTTCATAGCCAGGAAACGCCTCAGACTTTAATACCATTGAGGACTTGTGGTCAATCCTCAAGAGACAGGTGAACCAAACCAAACCCCAAGCATTGATTATGCAAGAATGGGCTGCCATCAGTCAGGATGTAGCCCAGAAGTTAATTGACGAGGTCTTGAAAAATAAGGGGCAACACTGCAAATATTGACTCTTTGCATAAACTTAATGTAACGGTCAATAAAGGTCTACTTCAGTATACCATAGTAACAAAAAAATAAATAAAAAAAATCTAACAAACACTTAAGCAGCACACTATGTGAAAATTTAGATTTGTGTCGTTCTCAAACTTTTGGCCATGGCTGTACTATGCTGGATTTTAACCCCATATATAAAACAAAAATGAAAGGCAAGGCACCATCAAATACGTAAAGGCTGCTCCCATTACTTAACAACCAGATTTAAACTTCCATATGTGTATCCCTCTATTTTATACAAACAAGGTATTTTCTTCATGTACCTTCAAAGTGTATGACTACCACCACATCTTTTAACAAGTGAAACATAGCTGTCTTCCATTGCAAAATGAAAGAGCAATATGTTCCACTCATTAAAATGGATGTGGTGGTAGTCATACACTTTGAAGATAGATGAAAATATCTTGTTTATATGCAATTGAGGGATACATATATGGAAGTTTCAATCTGGTGGTTAAGTGGTGGGAGCAGCTTGAAGTAGTTGATGGTAGCCAATTATATATATGGGGGTTATACGCGAGCATAGGATGGCTTGCTAGAAGAGAAATACAGTTGTAGAAATTATGATTGCTTGGCCATTTTTCAGAGAAAATGAATAACTCAGAAACGTTTTAGTGTTTGACTGAAGCCATTTATTATCAATCAACTGTGTTTACTCTTTAAATCATAAATGACAACAGAAACTACCCAAATGACCCTGATCAAGATTTACATACCCTAGTTCTTAATAAGCTTGACGTCTTTTGTGGTATTTGTGGATGAGGCTCTTTATCTTCTCAAATGGTAAAGCTGCCCATTCCTCTCAGTTCCTGTAAATTCTTGGGCTGTCTTGCATGAACTGCACGTTTGAGATCTCCCCAGAGTGGCTCAATGATATATTGAGGTCAGGAGACAGATGGCCACTCCAGAACCTTCACTTTATTCTGCTGTAGCCAATTACAGGTCGACTTGGCCTTGTATTTTGGATCATTGTCATGTTGGAATGTCCAAGTACGTTCCATGCGCAGCTTCCTGGCTGATGAATGCAAAATGTTCCTCCAGTATTTTGATAACATACTGCATGCATCTTGCCATCAATTTTGACCAAATTTCCTGTGCCTTTGTAGCTCACACATCCCCAAAACATCAGCGATCCACCTCTGCGTTTCACAGTAGGAGTGGTGTACCTTTCATCATAGGCCTTGTTGACTCCTCTCTAAATATAGCGTTTATAGTTGTGGCCAAAAAGCTCAATTTGTGCCAGAAGGTTTGAGGCTTGTCTCTGCTGTAAGCATAAGTATTGTAAGCGGGATACTTTGTGGCATTTGCGTAGTAATGGCTTTCTTCTTCCTCTTTCTTCTCCTGGCAGTTGTGGCTGAAATTTTAGTTGGTCTACCTGACTGTGGTTTGGTTTCAAGAGAACCCCTCTTTTTACACTTCTTGATTAGAGTTTGAACACTGCTGATACACATTCTCAATTCCTTGGATAGCTTTTTATATCCCTTTCCTGTTTTATGCAGTTTAACTACCTTTTCCCGCAGATTCTGACACTTATTTTGCTTTACCCATGACTCAGAATCCAGAAACGTCAGTACAGCACTGGATAAAAGATGCAAGGGTCTGTCAGGAGTCCATAAACTCATTGACCTTTTAAAACACACACTAATTACAAGCAAACAGATCACAGGTGAGGCTGATTACCTTTAACTGCTTCCCGACCGGCGCACGACAGTATACGTCGACAGAATGGCACGGACAGGCATAAGGGCGTATATATACGTCCCCTTTAAGATGCCGCCATGCCATCGGGCACGCGCCGCGCTCGCGCTGGTCGGGACCCCCATGAGGCCGCTCACGGGTCCCGCAGACTCCATCGCCTCGGGGACACCCGCGATCGTCTCATGGGAAGGCTGAACGGGGAGGAGATGCGGAAATAAACAGCATCTCCCCGTTCTGCCTAGCAACTAGTGACGCCGATCTCTGCTCCCTGTGATTGGAGCAGAGATCAGCATTCACTAGCTGACAGCCACGCCCCCCCCACAGTAAGAAACATACCTCTAGGCATACTTAACCCCTACACTGCCACCTAGTGGTTAACCCATTCACTGCAAGTGTCATTTATACAGGAATCAATGCATTTAAATAGCATTGATTGCTGTATAAATGACAATGGTCCCAAAAATGTGTCAAAAATGTCCGATGTGTCCACCATAATGTCGCAGTCACAATAAAAATCGCTGATCGCCGCCATTACTAATAAAAAAATAATATTTAATAAAAATGCTATAAAACTATCCCCTATCTTGTAAACGCTATAACTTCTGCGCAAACCAATCAATAATAATCGCTTATTGCGATTTTTTTTACCAAAAATATGTAGAATACATATCGGCCTAAACTGAGGAAAAAAATAAGTTTTTTTAATATATTTTTGGGGGATATTTATTATAGCAAAAAATAAAAAAGAATGCGTTTTTTCTCAAAATTGTCGCTCTTTTTTGTTTATAGCGCAAAAAATAAAAACCGCAGGGGCGATCAAATACCACCAAAAGAAAGCTCTATTTGTGGGGAAAAAAAGGACGTCATATTTGTTTGGGAGCCACGTCGTACGACTGCGCAATTGTCAGTTAAAGCAACGCAGTGCCGAATCCCAAAAAGGGGCCTGGTCCTTTGGCTGCAAATTGGTCCAGTCTAAAAGTGGTTAATAGCCATTCAAACCCGTTTGTGTCAACTTGTGTGCATGTTATCAGGCCAAAATCACCAGGATATGTAATCTTTGGATTAGAGTCATTTGGGTAGTTTCGGTTGTCATTATGAGTCAAAAAGAGTAAACACAGTTGATTGATAATAAATGGCTTCAACCAAACATTAACCATGAGTGAAAAATGTTTTTGTGTCATCATTCATATTCTCTGAAAAATGGCCAAGAAAGCATAAATTCTGCCAGGGTATGTAAACTTATGAGCACAACTGTATATGACCATATAGAAAGAATTTCCTTTTCATTGCATATATAAAAAGGCATGGATCCAGAGAAAGTGTGCAAAACACGTTGATCTCAGACGTCAAATACCATCATATTGATTGTATAAACCCTGTGGATTTAATGACATTTGTTCTATGTAGGAATTTTAGAATACCGTAATAAAAAAAGAAGAAAAAAAAAAAAAAAGAATTAGAACTGCAGATTTCTCTGTGGCACACAAAGTGACCATTACCTTTCCCTGCCCTCTTGGTTTTGAGAGTGAAGGGTTTTCCATAGTTTTTGTGCACGATTAGGGATGGTATATACTGGGAAATTAAATTATATAAATGTTTAATACAAACGGAGCATCCCAGCACATTATTGTACTATCTTTGTTGCGCCTCGATGCAAAGTGGACACACCCCAAGGCAGGAATCGCGTTACTGGCCAGATCACAGGTGAAACAAAAAAAAACACACCTAAGGCCCATACACACAATCAGACTTTGACAACAAACATGCAAATTAGCTGTTGTAAGGCAACATCCGACCGTGTGTACGCTCCAATCGGACAAACTTTTTCGGTTTTCATCGGACAAAAATGTTCGCTGTGCAAACCGACAAACTTTTCGGCAAAAACAAGTCTGATGGAGCAAAGTCTGATCGTGTGTACAGAAATCCATCGGACTTAAGTCCAAAGTACAAACACGCATGCTTAGAACAAATGCAAAAGATCAGACAACAATACAGAAGTTGACCAAAGGGTGGCGGTAAAGAGCAGAAAAACCACATGATTTGGTGAAAGTTGGCCAAAAAAGTCCTGCCGTGTGTATGCAATCGTGGGTACGAGGCTATACAATGACTACATAAATGCAGCTACTGCATTTAGGCTCTGCAATTTATTGGATGATAAATGTGTAACAAAGTAATGCCGCAATTTAACTAAAAGGATAAATGCAAAAAACTAAAAACAAAACTGCTGCAAACATGAATTGTATTCCCACAATGAATAAAATGCTAAATATACAGTAAATGTGCTTGCGCTGCTAAACTTATACATTTGTGTACGTATGTGAAAGTAACATGCTGAACTGGAGGCCTGAGTAGCAGTTCATTGAATACTTAACATTTCTACAATGCGCAGTCATTGCACAGCTGCTGAAATATTCAAACACGTGTAGAAGGAACAGTGGGAGGCAGATGCACATGTGCAGGCAATATACTGTGTAAAGTACTGTATTGCATGTAGTGAATGTATGGTGCAAATATTTTAGACACTAACTTAAAAAAATATCTTTTATATCTGCTTTCAAAGGCAAACACTGGACTATACAAGTATTGTTGTTCGATTTCCTTTAGATTTACCTTCAACTATTTAGTGCAATGGCCTGCCTGATTGCATACAAATTGAAAGTATTTAGGTTTGACCTCAGGATTATATGGTTTTGGTAAATCTAAAGGAAAATTTAAAGAGACATGTATAGTGTGTATCCAACTAAAGAGTGGACACACCAGATATTGAATAGATTGTTTTTTGGTTTATGTACCATGTTTATTGCTAAATAAACTAAAACCTTAGTACAGTACCGTGCTTTACAATCAGAGGATAGTGGCAAAATATAGAGTCTGAGTAATAACCTTACCTATTGCCGATATAATCTCTTTAGTAAGGATATTTCTCAGTACAGAAACCTATTACTTTCATCTTGGTTATGTACTCTGAGATTATGTGATGTACAAATTTATATATTATATTATATTATATTATATATATATATATTATATATACATACATACCTACACACACACACACACACACACACATACATATATACACATACATACACACACACATAAACAGGTGTCACAGATTTCTGATTACTTACATGCAGATCTGAAAGGGATACTTATTTTTCCTTGAATGCTACTGATGGCAACAATGTGTCCTTTTTTATTATTGATCATTGATGGAAGAAGAGCTGGAAACAATACAAAAAAAAAATTGGTTTGAAAGGGTTTTTAACTGCAGACTCACAAAATATTACTTTGTTTTCAAAGAAAATATTCCATGAATTTTAATGAAAATGTCAAATTGATTTGGCCGATTACCAGTGATTTGTACTCTTGTGCTTTGGCTGACCGTCCCCTAGAAAGTGGAATTTTTGTGCATTGGTTCATCTTGTTATTGAGTTTTCCTTAGTGTGTTTTTGTGAACGTCATGATGCTGCATGTGCCGTGACATCAAGCATGTCATTAGGTTACATGCATCGTGACATCCTGACATCATGTGCATCTTTTGTGTCATGACATTTTGACTTTAGACTTGTTTGACCACCCCTAGCACATTGGCAACATTCAGCTTGCTTGAGAAAGTCACTCTGTGTAGTGACAAACACGTTGTGGGGGACTGGCATTGCCTGACTTAGCCATGTACTTTGGGCACTGCATTAAAAATTGTCCTCGGAAAGATACCCCACTGTCTCAGCAGTAGGGAGGGCCGAGATACATCAGTACTTTAATGGTGACTGCTGGGATCAAGAAATCCGATTGGAAGTAAGGCAGGGGGGAGTGGGAGGAGTGCCCCCCCAGCTGCAGCCTCGGCTGGGGAAACTAATGGATGGAATGAATGACTGGGTGTGAATGATGTGAAAGATGTATGCAAAAACCAAGTCACTAATAAATGTTGATTACCAAGTGAGCCCTGCGTGACTCACAGCTAATATTCTGATTACATTTTTGGGTATCAGTTTCTTCCTCCGTTGAGGAATTTGGGACAATACAAGACCTATGGTCATAAGTTGTTAGCCTCGTTAGGCTACGATATTACTTTGAGACTGTAATGTTTACAATGCCGCTTCACCACGAACTGTGAGTAAGTTAACAATAGACACCTGATATTATTGTGAAAGCCTGTATTTATGGTTCTTTATTGTTTTGTATGAAAAAATTCTATAAACATATATTTAAAAAAAAAATTGTCCTCATTGGCCTTCGATAGCCATACATACAAATAGGACACATTTTTCCTGGAATGGTTACAGGGGGTCCCCGAGTTACGAACTCGTTAGGGACTGCCCGCCTGTACGGAAGTCGGAAATGTTCGTAAGTCGGCGCGCATGCGCAGACCGACAAATACGGAGATTTCCGGACATTTCCGATGTTCCGTCTATTGCCGTTCTGCGCATGCGCGGCAAATTACGGACATTTCCGGCATTTTCCGAAGCTCCGTATGGCCGCGCATGCGCAGAACGGCCAAAAGACGCCGAAAAAGGACGAAAAATGGCGGAGGGTCCCCGCAGCACCCCGTTCGTAAGTAGGGGTTGTTCGTAGGTCGGGTGTTCGTAAGTCGGGGACCCCCTGTACTTCAGATCCAGTGAAGTATTATTTTGTGGTTTATTATCCATTCTGCCATTTATCACTTCCCTAGAGTTTGGAGTGAATGGTCTATTTTTATTTCATAACTGTTTTCCTTGCGATATACAAGTTGGGGGACATATATAGCACTTAGTTTCAAGACTAAAGCCCCACACACACACACTATCAGATTTTCTGCAGATTTTTGTCCAAAACCATGTAGTGCAAGGGCCTGCCTGATTGCATACAAATTGAAATTCCTAAGGTTTGACCTCATAATATATGGTTTTGCTAAATCTGAAGACAAAAATCAGCAGAAAATCTGATAGTGTGTATGGGGCTTAAGTGAAGACTAATGGCCCATACACACGATCTGACTTTTTGACAACAAACATGCAAATTAGCTGTTTTAACAGATTCCCGACCGGCGCACGCCGATATACGTCGGCAGAATGGCACGGACAGGCATAAGGGCGTATATAAGAAGATATAAGGGCGTATATAAGAAGATGCCGCCGTGCCATCGGGAGCGGCGCGCTCCCACGCCGGTCGGGACCCCCGTGAGGCCGGTCGCGGGGACACCCGCGATCGTCTCACGGGAAGGCTGAACGGGGAGGAGATGCGGAAATAAACAGCATCTCCCCGTTCTGCCTAGCAACTAGTGACGCTGATCTCTGCTCCCTGTGATTGGAGCAGAGATCAGCATTCACTAGCTGACAGCCACACCCCCCACAGTAAGAAACACACCCCTAGGCATATTTAACCCCTACACTGCCACCTAGAGGTTATCCCCTTCACTGCCAGTGTCATTTATACAGGAATCAATGCATTTAAATAGCATTGATTGCTGTATAAATGACAATGGTCCCAAAAATGTGTCAAAAATGTCCGATGTGTCCGCCATAATGTCGTAGTCACAATAAAAATCGCTGATCGCCATTACTAATAAAAAAATAATATTTAATAAAAATGCTATAAAACTATCCCCTATCTTGTAAACGCTATAACTTTTGCGCAAACCAATCAATAATCGCTTATATAGCAAAAAATAAAAAAAAATGTTTTTTTTTCAAAATTGTCGCACTTTTTTGTTTATAGCGCAAAAAATAAAAAACCGCAGGGGCAATCAACTACCACCAAAAGAAAGCTCCATTTGTGGGAAAAAAAGGATGTCAATTTTGTTTGGGAGCCACGTCGCATGACCGCGCAATTGTCAGTGCTGAATTGCAAAAAGGGGCCTGGTCCTTTGGTTGCAAATTGGTCCGGTCTGAAAGTGGTTAAGGCAACATCCGACCGTGTGTACGCTCCATCGGACAAACTTTCGCTGTGCAAACAGACAAACTTTTCGGCAACAAAAGTCTGATGAAGCAAAGTCTGATCGTGTGTACAGAAATCCATCGGACTTAAGTCCAAAGTACAAACACGCTTAGAACCAATGCAAAAAAAAATCAGACAAGAATACAGAAGTTGACCAAAGGGTGGCGGTAAAGAGCAGAAAAAACACTTGATTTGGTGAAAGTTGGCAGAAAAAGTCCTGCCGTGTGTATGTACAATACCAACGCTCTTTGAACAGAAATCCGCGGAAAAGTTTGTTTGAAGTCCAATCGTGTGTACGAGGCTTTAGAGTCATTCTCTACCATATAAAAGCACTTTGTCTGAAGTGATTACCCTTGTAGTTTGGTAGCCATGTATTAATATGAGTGGACTCCTATTTGTGATGGGGCAGTTAGGCTTTGGAGCCATGATGGCTATGCAAGATATGCACAATATATTAATATTTGGGGGTGGGGGGCGACAAGCAAACAATTTGTTAGTGGACAGTGATAAATAGTTTTTCTTTGGAGGAACACCTGAAGATCACACCCCTTGGCATTTTTCGTGTTTTGTTGCCTCACAACCTGGAATTCACATGGATTGTTTGAGGATTTGCATCATTTAATTTACAGAACACGCCCACAACTTTGCTTCACAATAAAAAAATAAATAAAAAAAACATCTGCAAACAAATAGGACAAAATAACAGAAAAAGTCAATGTGCATAACTATTCACCCTCCTAAAGCCAATACTTTGTAGAGACACCTTTTGCAGCTATCACAGCTCCAAGTCGCTTTGGATAAGTCTCTATGAGCTTGCCACATCTTACCTGGATTCTTGCCCATTCACCCTTGCAAAACTGCTCCAGCTCCTTTAAGTTGGATGGTTTGCACTTGTGAACAGCAATCTTTAAGTCTGACCACAGATTTTTTTATTGGATTGAGGTCTGGGCTTTGACTAGGCCATTCCAACACATTTACATGTTCCCCCTTAAACCACTCAAGTGTTGCTTTAGTAGTGTGTTTGGGGTCATTGTCCTGCTGGCAGGTGAACTTCCGTCCTAGCCTCAAATTCACACAAAATGCAAAAAACGCAAATCGCAGTTAAATCACGTGCGCAAAAATCAAAACACACAGCAAAAAGCACTGCAGAAACAGATCAACAAAAGCAAACTGCATAGGTGTGAACCGAGCCTTATACTGGCCACACGGATTAATTATAAAATCGAACAAACGTTCTTAAAATTACATTACGACATTGTTTGTTTTTAATAAAAAAAAATTGATCTCTGCGTCTGATGATATTAACCAGATTCACCCTTTAATAGTATATACAGTATACCTCTTCTGTCTGTTATTCTCAGAGTGGATTTGATATTTTACTAACTAACCATATAGTTGGTTATTTATATTTACCACTACATAGAGATATTTAAGAATAAATTGCCTTTTTTTAAACTTTACATATGAACTATATTATACACCACACTTTTCGTATCGAAACAATAAAATCGGCCAACTAATCGATTATGAAAATAATGGTTAGTTGCAGCCCTACTGCTAACCATCCAGGAGTGTTTTAACTTTCAGCTATCCTCTGGGTAGGTACGAGACTGCAGTGACAATGGGAAGGGTATCCGCCGTGGTAAACGCCATGTCAATCCGAGACATGGTGTGGAAGGAATCCGAGTGGCAAGAATACTGGCTCACGTCCGGATGCTTCCAGCGCCATATCTCTGCAAGATCATATACCTGCATCCAATTCAGAAGGGAGGCAAAAGGTCTACCACCACCCCCCAAGCGGTCCATGGCTGGGTCTAATAGGAAATTAAACTCCCCTATATAAAGTAAATCGGTCCAGGGTGACTAGTCAGCAGCTTAAAGGGGTGTTTCAGCGGGAAACACATTTTTTTTTTAAAAGTCAGCAGCTAAAAAAAAAAAAAAAGTAGCTGCTGACTTTTAATAAGTACACTTACCTTTCCAGGGCGCCCACGATGTCGGCCGCTGAGGCCAACGCGTCCCTCGGCTCCCAGCGCCGCCATCCTCACTAAGGAAAACAGGCAGTGGAGCCTTGCGGCTTCACTGCCCGTTTCCTACTGCGAGTCGTGCGTCGCTTTGTGAATGGGACGCGCTGTGTAAGGAAACACACAGTTCCCAGAACACAGCGCACCCATTACCCAGAAGACACAACAAGGAGAAGAGAAGACTGAAGATCACAGCGGAGTAGGAAGAGGCAGATTAGGAAAACTGCCTAGCAACAGGGGTTTCTGGTAAGGTAAAAAAAAAAAAAAAAATTTCAAATGTTTTTTTTTTTTTTTTTTTAAGAATATTAATCCTGTTTTTTTTTTGTTTTTTTTTTTAGGGTGGCCCTCCACTTTAAGTGACAATTTAGATAGTACCTCCACCGAAAATGGGGGAGGAAAGTAAACAATCACAAGAGTAAACGTCACAGAGGAAATTTGTAAGGTTAGTATAATAAATCTCCCCTCTGGGTCTGTGGTTACTTGTAAGGTTTCAGCGGGAAGGGATTTAGCTAGTAGAATAGATACCCCCCTGGAATAGTTTGTGTAGGTAGAGTGATAAGATTTTGCCAGCCATGGACGCCCAAGGGTTCTCACTTTAGTGCCGGTGAGGGGAGTTTCTTGGAGACATAATATGGAGACGGCATTTTATAAAACCGAAAAGACTAGGGATCTCTTTTGGGGTGCATTCATTCCTCTAGTGTTCCATGACACTATCTTCAAGGGCTTTGCCATTCTAAGTCATACATCATATCACAGTCACATAGAAATGTAAATGCCTTCACACTTAATACCTGGTAGGCCGTGCCACTTTGAGCATATCTAAACATATCTTCAACATACTGCATATAACTGCCTCTGCAGCTGCACAAGCTATCAGTTAGTAAACCAGAAATAAACTGCCCTGGACAGTACCCGTAGAAGATGCAAAAGAATCAAAAATGAGTGTCCCAAAAGAGAGAGAGAAAAAAAAAAAAAGAAGGCGCAAAAAAAAAAAAAAAAAAAAGGACCTTTGCCCCTCCCCGCCCCCCGCTCGGCCAACCCCAACATAGCGAGCCTTGGATCCCTGAACTGAAGAAACCTAAAGGGCCCACTTTAAACTGGGGGAGAACTGTCCTGTGGCCTTGCCACCAACTGGTGTAGGGTTGTAGTGGAATCCAGAGTGACCCCCGAATGGTTCTGCATATGGGGGGGGGATGTAGCATAGTTCAATAGTAGATGGAACAAATTGCATAGTTAAAGGCCAGTAGCCTGTATAGGGGGACTCAGATCTGACAATAGGAAGGAGGTCTGGTCTGTAAGGGTGGAGGATGACAGGATAACAGTTCAGTTCTGCTGTAGGGGTGGGTGGGATATCCTCATGGAAAACCAAAACGGTCCGTTGGGCATGGTAAAGGAACTCCCATGTATAGGGAGAGAGGCGTCTCCACATTCAGCTCAGGGCAAGCGTAGATGGGGATTGTAGGGGTTAGAGCCTCAGGCTTTAAACTGCTCTGCATCTTGGTGGAACTCCATATCGGTCATTGAGCCATGCCATGGCCTCCTTGGGATGGTGTAGAATTGCGCCTTGCCATCATGAATGATGCGCAGCTTTGCAGGGAAAAGCATGGCATAGGAGAGGCCCTCTGTGCGTAATCGAGCCTTTACTGCTGCGAAAGGAGATGCGCTGCCTCTGGACAGCCGCTGAAAAAAGTCAGGGTGTACTGAAATGGTATAGCCATTGTATTGTAAGGGGCCTTTCTCCCTGGCGAGGCGAAGCATGGCAACCTTGTCTTGGAAGTTGAGGAGCCGGGCAATAATAGAGCGGGGTGGTGCTCCAGAGGGTGGGGGGCATGGAGGGGTGCGATGTGCCGGCTCAATCACATGGGAAAAGGATGGTGTGTCAGACCCAAAAATTTCCCTTTAGAGGAACTTTTCAGGGCGAGGACCCTCTGCACGTTCAGGGATTTTCCAGGTCATCAATTTTGGCGCAAAGGGCCGCCATTTCCCCTGTATGATCCCTCACTGTGGCAGATAGGGGCGTTCCTCTGCTTCCCCTGCCCTATCCCTTAAGTTTTGTACGTCTTGCTTCAGGAGAGAAAAGTCCATGCATACTGACGCTATCTGAGCAGTGAGGGAGGCTTTACAGTCCTGAATAGCAAGCATAATGGAGGCTAGGGTAGGTTCAGTGGAGGGGGAGCCTGGGCAGGAGCCATTTTCACTGTCCATGTGGAGGTTCTGGGACTGCAGTGGGTCAGGCTGCGTGTCTCTAGTAGCAGGGGCAAAGTCACTCACCATTGCAGCCTGTTTGTGGAGAGCAGAGTCCGACGGCTGCAGCAGCATGTCATGCTGCTCTGTCTGTGTCCCGGCTCCATCTTGCCTTTGGTGCCTGGCCGCCTGTCCCGCCCTCGATACTGTCACGAGGTGCCCGTATTTTAACATGGATGCCAGCCTGGAACGTTCCCACAGCTGTGGGGAACAATTTAAGACCTTTCTGGAGCAAATCGGGCTC
The DNA here is from genome assembly GCA_028564925.1 of Lithobates sylvaticus. Classification (NCBI taxonomy): domain Eukaryota; kingdom Metazoa; phylum Chordata; class Amphibia; order Anura; family Ranidae; genus Lithobates; species Lithobates sylvaticus. The sequence goes on along the minus strand of CM053031.1, from coordinate 148,050,157 downwards.
AGGAGGACTGCAGGATTCCGTTCGGAAGAGGGAGCTGAGGCTTTACACTTCTGCTCTCTCTGCCATCCGGACACGCCCCCCACTGCATATATTCTTAATCATCCAAACGTTATTTCAGCATATTCACCAGCGCCATCTTCACTGTGGTCTTCCGCATCTGAATCGCTCTGTATTTCCGCCCCCAGAACATCCTTGTCTCGATAATCCCACGCATGCGCACTAGTAAAGATATTCAAGCCTCTTCTGAAAAGAAAATAATCACAGCGTGCTTCAGAAAAGAGTGACCATACCTCCTGGAGAACACTGTTAAAGCACATTATAAAGACACATTGGTGCATGAATTCTGATGACGTATCGCGGGATGTCGTGGCTGACATCCAAAACAGGAAATGACGCAGCCCACGACAGACACTGAATCTTTCTAGCAGGGTCTCGGCTTGCCGGATACGGCGCATGCGCATTAGACGTAATGACTTGACAAAATATCGATAACACGGACAGGAAGCAGGTACAGTAAAAATTACTCATGGCAATTCATTCTTAAACTACAAATTTTGGGTTTACTACTGCTTTAAGGCTTCTGTCACGAGCAGTGGACACAGACTTCACACCTTACGTCTGGGACATCTAAAAGCAGTAATGTGGGGTGAGCAATACCATAAAGAACGCCAACAGTTCCTCATAACAAAAACAGGACAGAAAGGCTTGACAGACTCAGAGCAACTTGTAGCACTTTACAACTGAAATTGGCACCAATTAGGTTCCTCAATTAACAAAGGTAAGGTAAGCTTTCTCAATTAACAAAGTCCAGAGCGAGGGTCAAGGACTGCTATTCAGTTTGGCATTTGTAGTGAAAACCTTCTACGGCCATGGAGGAAAGGGCATCCCTAACTGAAGCGCTAGAAGAAATAAAAGTAAAAAAAAAAAAAAAAGTAAGAAAAAAAAAGGAGTGGAGAGACAACACATAAGATAAGCTTTTCAGTAGACAGAAGAGTTCCATCACCTAAGGACATGGGGGGGGGGGGGGGGGGGGGGGGGGGGGGGGGGGGGGGGTGTCCTTGTAGCTTTTAAGTAGGGATTAAGTAATGTGAAAAGCCCAGAAGAGGCCATCTCTACACAATGCTGGTGGCCAATCTCCTGAATGTAGCAGCATTTAACCCAGAGACAGAAGAAAAAAGGGATAAATAGTTTTTTAATGGGATCCCACGCGCCTGTTCTTTTTTTCGTGCTAGCTATGATCAGCCCGGATCATTGGAGGAAGCTGTGGGATCCCATGACTGTTAATACTGTGATTTTTCCTCTCTGACTTTGGGACTATTGTCTCTACACATCAGGGATTGCGAGCTGCTGTACTACTGTGGTGGTTTGTTTGTATATGCATTTAAAGCTATATGCATTTAAAGTTCCATCCTGAAATGTTTTATTCCATAAATCAGACTCCTTTAAACCTATAAAGAAACATGGAGGAAAAAATGTTTTTATACTTACCAGAAACGCTCTGTTGTAGACCTCCTAATCTGCCACTTCCTGGGCTGCAGACCTCCTTGTCACTTCCTTACTCACCTGTGCTCCTGGGAAATGCGAGTCATCATTTCCCAGGAGTCTGTGGGCAGTACTGTGAGCAAAAACTGTGTTATTTATTCCCCGTCAGGATCTAACGCAATTTAGGGCAGTTGCTATAACATGGAGGGACCTTCCTCCGTCACTGCCTGTTGTAATGGTAACTTTACAAACAATCAGCGCTACGGCTGCCGGTAAATCGCGCATGCGAGAGGTGCATGCTGGGTCCAACGCTTATCCCGGAAGGGTTATCGATTGGGCTTCACATCAATCATGATGGCAACGACCAGAACAGGAGGTACAACAGTGAGTATAACATTTACAGTATACACGCTTCACATTTTTGAAAATATTTTATATATATATATATATATATATATATATATATATATATATATATATATATATATATATATATATATATATATATATATATATATATATATTTATTATATATATATCTTTTCATGTGACAACACTGAAGAAATTAGACTTTGTTACATTGTAAAGTAGTGAGTGTACAGCTTGTATAACAGTGTAAATTGGCTGTCCCCTCAAAACAACAACACACAGCCATTAATGGCTAAACCGCTGGCAACAAAAGAGAGTATACCTCTAAGTGAAAATTTCAAAATTGGGCTCAAAGTGTCAATATTTTGTGTGGCCACCCTTATTTTCCAGCACTGCCTTAACCCTCTTGGGCAAGGAGTTCACCAGAGATTCACAGGTTGCTACTGGAGTCCTCTTCGACTCCTCCATGACGACACCACAGAGCTGGTGGATGTTAGAGACCTTGCGCTCCTCTGCCCTCCACTTGAGGATGCCCCACAGATTAATAGGGTTTAGGTCTGAAGACATGCTTGGCCAGTCCATCACTTTTACCCTCATCTTCTTTAGCAAGACAGTGGTCGTATTGGAGGCGTGTTTGGGGTCGTCATTTTGGAATACTGCCCGGCGGCCCAGTCTCTGAAGGGATGGAATCATGCTCTGCTTCAGTGTGTCACAGTACATGTTGGCATTAATGGTTCCCTCAATGAACTGTAGCTCCCCAGCGCCGGCAGCACTCATGCAGCCCCAGACCATAACATTCCCACCACCATGCATGACTGTAGGCAAGACACACTTGTCTTTGTACTCCTCACCTGGTTGCCACCACACACGCTTGACACCATCTGAACCAAATAAGTTTATCTTGGTCTCATCAGATCACAGGACATGGTTCCAGTAATCCTTGTCCTTAGTCTGCTTGTCTTCAAACTGTTTGTGGGTTTTCTTGTGCATCATCTTTAGAAGAAGCTTCCTTCTGGGAAGACAGCCATGCAGACCAATTTAAAGCAGTGTGCGGCGAATGGTCTGAGCACTGACAGGCTGACCCCCCTGCCCCTTCGACTTCTGTAGTAATGCTGGCAGCACTCATATGTATTTCCCAAAGACAACCTCTGGATACGACACTGAGTATGTGCACTCAAGTTCCTTGGTCGACCATGGCGAGGCCTGTCCTGAGTGGAACTTGTCCATTTAAACTGCTGTATGTTCTTGGCCACCGTGCTGCAGCTTAGTTTCAGGGTCTTGGCAATCTTCTTGTAGTCTAGACCATCTTTATGTAGCGCAACAATTCTTTCTTTTCAGATCCTCAGAGAGTTCTTTGCCATGAGTTGCCATGGTGAACTTCCAGTTACCAGTATGTTACCAGAGTGCGATAACACCAAATTTAGCACACTTTCTCCCGTTCACACCTGAGACCCTGTAACACTAAGGAGTGACATGACCCCCCGTAGGGGGAAAATGGCTAATTGGGTCTAATTTTGACATTTTCACTTAGAGGTGTACTCACTTTTGTTGCCAGCGGTTTAGACATAAATGGCTGTGTGTTTAGTTATTTTGAGGGGACAGCAAATTTACACTGTTATACAAGCTGTGCACTCACTACTTTACATTGTACTAAAGTGTAATTTCCTCAGTGTTGTCACATGAAATTATATAATAAAATAATTACAAAAATGTGAGGGGTGTACTCACTTTTGGGAGATACTGTATATTTTAGCAACATCCACTATTAAAGTGGTTGTATAGTCTTTTTTTTTTTTTTACTTTTACAGGCTTACCTGTAGGTAAAAAAAAATAAAATAATCTCCTAAACCTGTATGGTTTAGGAGATATTCCCATCTCACAATGAGCCGCATTCGCACAGGGGGATTCTCGGGCTAGAAGCCCGGTGGCCGCCAGACCCTGCCGGGAGGAAATCTCCCGCGCGCATGCGCGGGAGTAGGGATATCGCGGCTCCGGCCACATGTCAGCTCCCTCGGCGTGGATTGGGCGAGATGTCGAGGCTTCGTTCTAAGTTAAGTATTTCATAATGCCTTTTCCCTTGTTGGTCTGAAAAAAATAAATAAAAAAAAAGTCAGCGGGCATACAACCGCTTTAAACTTTTATAATCGTTTAAATGTAAATAATGCATTATGCTCGGATCAATTAAAAAGAAAGTGGCCGGAACTCCGCTTTAACCCAGACAAGCCCATGTCCTGGAGTTACTGAGGACGGCCAACCTGATAGGCTGAAATGCATAGAGGTTGAGTCACGTTATCGTGACACTTCCGCCCACACATTCAACCCAGAAATCAAGCCTTCACTGAGCCAGCGGCTGTATGAAGTAATTTAGCGGATTTCACGGATTTACATATACCCGCTGTTCACTCCGTGTGCCAGGATATTAGGCACTCATACATGTGAGTTGAATACCTTTATATTTTTTGGAATAAAAACGCTCTTTATCAACGGTACTGCGCAATGAGGCTTTTTCTATTGAGCATGGAACATTCACCGCAGCCAATCATCGGACCAGAGGACATCCACAGGGGTCGCCCCACACGCACATTTGACCCAACTAGCGATAGTTGGTTCACTCCCAGGGGTGAGTGCACATCCATCAGGGGGAGGCAACCTATTTTAAGCACTTAAAAAGCACGGAATCATCCATCTATTATTCAAGTCACAGCACTGGATACTGTTACACTAGCATAAGCACCTTTTTTTCACTGGGGACTGATTTTAGTTTTATTGTTACCAGTTTATCACCTATATCTATTACCTGTATGTAATTTGTTAGCATTTAGCATGGTATACTTTTTATCATCTCAGCTTATATGGTGTAGAAAATGCAATTTAGTGACCAATCTATTGCTCGAAACACATTTAGGCATTTTCTTAGAGACCTTTTTTTTTTTTTTTTTTAATGAGTCATTTAAAAGTTAATTCAACCGCTTGCCGACCGGTGCACGACGATGTACGTCGACAGAATGGCACAGACAGGCATAAGGGCATACAGGTACGTCCCCTTTAAGATGCCGCCATCTGGCACGCGCCGGTCGGGACCCCCGTGAGGCCAGTCGTGGGTCCCGCGGACTCCATCGCCGCGGGGACACCCGCGATCGTCTCACGGGAAGGCTGAACAGGGAGATGCGAAAATAAACAGCATCTCCCCGTTCTGCCTAGCAACTAGTGATGCCGATCTCTGCTCCCTGTGATTGGAGCAGAGATCAGCATTCACTAGCTGAAAGCCACGCCTCCCCACAGTTAGAAACACGCCTCTAGGAACATTTAACCCCTACACTGCCACCTAGTGGTTAACCCCTTCACTGCCAGTGTAATTTACACAGGAATCAATGAATTTAAATAGCATTGATTGCTGTATAAATGACACTGGTCCCAAAAATGTGTCAAAAATGTCCGATGTGTCTGCCATAATGTCGCAGTCACAATTAAAAAAAAAAAAAAAAAAAAATAATAATAAATCGTTGATCGCCGCCATTACTAGTAAAAAAAAATTACTAATAAAAATGCTATAAAACTATCCCCTATTTGTAAACGCTATAACTTCTGTGCAAACCAATCAATAAATCGCTTATTGCGATTTTTTTTACCAAAAAAATGTAGAGGAAAACGTATCGGCCTAAACTGAGGAAAAAAAATGTTTTTTTTTTTTTTAATATATTTATTATAGCAAAAAGTAAAAAAGAATGCGTTTTTTTCAAAATTGTTGCACTTTTTTGTTTATAGCGCAAAAAAAAATAAAAAAAGTCAGGGGCGATCAAATACCACCAAAAGAAAGCTCTATTTGTGGGGAAAAAAAAAGGACATACATTTTGTTTGGGAACCACGTCGCACGACCGCGCAATTGTCAGTTAAAGCAACGCAGTGCCGAATCGCAAAAAGGGGCCTGGTCATTTGGCTGCAAATTGGTCTGGTCTGAAAGTGGTTAAAGCACATATGCAGTACTTGTGCTATTCTTTTTTTAAGTTCAGGCAGAAAAGAGCCTATGTAATTTGAAAGCAGCACAGCACAAAGATGTTACATATTATATTATGTAACACAAGACTGTCCTACTTAGTCTGACTCATAACTGAATTAGTCAAGTCAGTTTCTCTACTCACGAATGCCAGAATGAAAGTACATATGAAAGGGTCAAGGAAGATTTAGTTATGGCTGAGTCACTGTTTCCAAGCCACACTCACTATTGGGGATAAAATTGTAAGGGTTTGAATTACACAACCATGTAAAAGGAGTCATCAGGCCCAGCGGTAAAGTATTTGTAAAAGTCGCAATGTCCCTTTCAGAAATGTTCTGCAGGTTTCAAATGTCAAAATAAAAATAACTATCTGTACTTTTTTTTTTTTTTTTTTTACACCGTTACATAACCAGAATTCCTGCTTAGTGCAGGTAAGAGTGGTACATGTGTTGGTTGGGAATGCCACCTAGGAGCTCCTACATAATAGTGAAGGGTCGGAGCTGTTCTGCAGATGTTTACAACTGCTTTCTTATGAATGAAGACACTTGTGCTTAGCAGGAAGTGTCCTACATGCATGCATCATCCTGCCTACTATTTAGGTGTGGGGGCCTGACAACACAAGCAGACAATCTCATTCACTTGCAGCAATACAGCATAGTTGGCCTGATACTAGAACTGGAGATTAGGTGGGTAATCGAGCAGGATCAGCAGGTAAAATCTAGCTATACATAAAGAAGCAGAAATAATGTGTTCAAATACATGGTGAATTGTTAAAAATAAAGCAAAAAAAAAATAATCATATTGTATATATATATACATATATATATATATATATATATATATATATATATATACATATATACATATACATATACATATATACACATACACATACATATATACATACATATATACACACTGTACGAAAAAAAAAATTGTAAATGTATAATTTTTCTTAAATTATACATTTTTTTTCCTGATTTTATTTTTTTTTTTAAAAACACACTTTGACCAGAGCAATATATTACTACTAACATTGTACTACTCTGGGGAAGTGATCAGTATTATTTTTTTACACATTAGGTTTACCTTTAGCAATGAATTTCATTGCTATAAGCAAGTATCTCAGTTTGTTTTTGTTGCGATTAGCTGCGATTGGCCACAGCTGATCACATGCCACAGATGGGCTGGCCCAGTCTGTACCATGTGATCACTGTGACCAATCACGGCTAGCAAACACAATTGTACACAATGGATTGCTTGAAAGGAAGCAATCCATTATTTACAACATTATTTACAACTGTCAGGTGACCTGCTGTGATTGATCACATGGTAACAGCAGTGAGCCGGTACACTGATCAGTCATCGAGCAAGTGACAGATAGCACCTGAGGGGACCTCATATGATGTCCACTCAAAACGGTAAAGCCACCGCCCGGGCGTCATTCTGCTAGGCTAGGTGGGAAGGTGTTAACATTTCCACAATGTGCAGTCATTGCACAGCTGCTGAAATGTATGTAGTCACTGTACTGTAGCATGTGATCATTGTGACCAATCACAGCTAGCAACACAATTGTAAACAATGGATGGCTTGAAAGGAAGCCATCCATGTGACCTGCTCTGATTGGTTACATGGCAGCGGGCCGGTGCAGTGGTCAGATGTCGGATGGGCCCCATGGACACAGCCGGTGATGAATCGTGTTACAGCGCAGCCCAGCGATCCAGGAAAACTTCATATAACGTCCACCCGCATCGACACGGGGCCCACCTAGCCGTCAATTGACTGTAGGCTGGGTGGGAAATGGTTTAAGTGGTTCTAAACCTTTTTTTTTTTTTTTTTTTTTAAATTGAATACATACATACATACATATATTAATGTTAAAAAACGTCTGACAGACTCACCCAGGACAGGGGCTTTTAGAGGTGACTGAATGATAGCCTCTTGCCTACCGACTATGGGCCCTGGCATTTGAGGAAGCTACAAGCATTTAGGAAGATATTCTGTTATGTAATGCAAAAGGACATTATTAAGGAGGCCACAATGGTCTCTGCCAGCTTGGGACTCAGTGGACAGATGTATGTGAAAGGATTGATTGTGGTTGTTAGCGGTTGGAATATCTATATTCAGACTGGGAGGAAGCGGTATAAGACGTAAGCACTCAAGCGGAGTGCGAGACGTTTTGTTACAACATCTTACTACCTGTTCTCTATACCCCTCCTCCCTCCCCCTGTCCCAATGCTGTGAAAGTATTTGCCCCCTTTCTGATTTTTTTGCATATTTGTCACACTTAAATGACTCAGATCAAACAAATATTATTTACACAAAGATAACCCAAGTAAATACAAAATGCAGTTTTTAAATGATGGTTTCATTTAGGCCCCTTTCACACTGGGCGGGAGCCGCGACGACGGTATAGCAGCGCTATATTTAGCGCTGCTTTACCGTCGTTTTAGCCGCGGTATTCGGCCGCTAGCGGTGCGGGTTTAACCCCCGCTAGCGGCCGAAAAAGGGTTGAAATCCCCCGCAAAGCGTCGCCGTATCGGCACTTTGCGGCGGTATTACCGCGGTGTCCCATTGAAATCAATGGATAGGAGCAGTATAGGAGCGGTGAATACACTGCTCCAAAGATGCTGCTAGCAAGACTTTTTTTTACCGTCCTGCTAACGCACCACTCCAGTGTGAAAGCCCGCTGGCTTTCACACTGGAGTGAATGGGGCCGGTTTTTTCAGGCGGTCTACAGGCGCTATTTTTAGCGATGTACCGCCTGAAAAACGCCCCAGTGTGAAAGGGGCCTTATTAAGGCAAAAAAGCAGTCCAAACCGGTTTGGCTTTATGTGGAAAAGTAATTGCCCCCTAAACCTAATAACTGGTTGCGCCACCCTTGGTGGCACCAAGTGCAATCAAGCGTTTGTGATAACTGGCAATGAGTCTTTCACATTGCTGTAGAGCAATTCTTTGCAGAATTGTTTTAATTCAGCCACATTGGAGGGTTTTCCAGCAAGAACGGCCTTTGTAAGGTCATGATACAGCATCTCAATTGGATTTGAGTCCAGGCTTTGACTAGGCCACTCCAAAACCTAAATTTTGTTTTAATTCACTTGGAGGTGGACTTGCTGTTGTGCTTCGGATCATTGTCCTGCTGCATAACCCAAGTGCACTTAAGGTCACAAACCGATGGCCAGACATTATCCTTATCAGTCCACAGAATATTTGCCTAAAAGTCGTGGGGATAATCAAGATGTTTTTTGGTAAAATGCGAGATGAGCCTTCGTGTTATTTTTGGTCAGCAGTGGCTTTGGCCTTGGAACTCTCCCATGGATGCCATTTTTGCCGTCTCTTTATTGTTGAATTATGAACGATGATCTTATCTGGAGGCAAGTGAGGCCTGCAGTTCTGGGTTCTTTTATGACCTCCTGGATGAGTCGTCATGCTCTTGGAGTGATTTTGTAGGCTGGCCACTCCTGGGAAGGTTTACCACTGTTCCAAGTTATCTCCATTTGTGGAGGATGGCTTTCCCCATGGTTCCCTGGAGTTCCAAAGCCTTAAAAATAGCTTGGAAACCCTTCCTAGACCAATACATGTTTGTGTCTAATCTGTTCTTGAATTTTTTTTAGATTGTGGCATGATGTGTGGCTTTTTGTGATTTGTTAGCGTGCTTCACTTTGTCAGACAGATTCCATTCATGTAATCAGGCCTGGGTGTGGCAAATAAAATGTAACTCTTTTAATTGCGGTTAATCACAGTTCATTCATGATTCCACATAGGAAGTGGGCAATTCATTTTTTACATAGGGCCAGACAGCTTTTTTCCCTTAATGAAATAATTTAAAAACTGCAGCTTAGATTTACTTGGGTTATTTTTGTTTAATATTAAAATTCGTTTGATGTCCTGAATCATTTAAGTGTGAAAAATATGCAAAAAATAAATAAATCAGGAAGGGGGAAATATTTTATTCACACCACTGTACTTGACTTGTCTCACCCCTCCAGTGCCATCCTGGCTGCAGCACTGCTCTGTATATGCAGTCCCTGAACTTCTTCAGCAAACGTCAGTAAGGCCATTTCTATTGCCTTTAGTTCCCTTCAATTTGAAGACCTTACTGCTTCTCTTGTGGACCACGAGCCATGAGCCTACCGACCGCTCATGTGAGCCCCCCCCCCACCCCAAGAGCTGGCATCCGTTAATCTTACTTGGATTGGGAAGGACCATAACAGACCTGCTGAATACCTTGTCTGGTTCTTCCACCAAAGACTCCTTTTCACCGTGGTGATCCCAGGTTTTTAACAAAAAACTTTGCAGAGGTCTGAAGTGGAGCCTTGCCCACTGAATTGCTGGTATGGAAGAGGTCAGGGTTTCCAATGCTGACATGATCTTCCTGATGGACAGGAGCTGACTGGACTGTAACACCACCACTTCCACCAACTTTTTCAGTTTTTCTTCTGAAAGAAAAATCTTTTGCACCACTGAGTTGATACGGAAACCCAAGAATCACACCTCCTGCGAGGGAATCAGATTAGACTTTGAGGTTTAAGATCCATCCTATGGATTCGAGGTGAGCACGAGCTCTGACCAAGTTCTTCTGAAGCACTTCTCTGGTTTTAGCGAAAAACAGCAGTTGGTCCAGATAAGGAATCACTGAGATAACTTCTAGACGCAAAAGGTGCCAAAGCTTCAGCCATTACCTTCGTGAACACTCTTGGGGACAATGAGAGGCAAAAATGGGAGTGCTCTGAACTGCAGGTGTACCACCTTCGTCCCTACTTTCAATGGCAACCTCAGATATTTCTGGGACCTGGCGGCAATGGGTATGTGGAATGTGCAATGGAAGAACTCCCCTGTAGGGACCACAACAACGACTCTCTGGGATTTCAGTTCCTAGATTAGCGACTTCATGGCGAGAGCCTTGGCTGGATCCCTTGGGGCATTTGTCACCAAGAATCTTTTTGGAGGTTCTTTTGTGGAATTGATCACGCATCCCTGGGAGAGCAGGTTTACAATAAACTGGTTTGATGTAACGCCTCTCCACTGTGGAAGAAACTCCTGAATTCCTCCCCCGACCAGGAGGGAGGAGTCAATGCGGCTTTTTGGAAGTCGCAGGAGGATTGAAAAGCACTCCACTCCTACCTTTGGGCTTCTGTAAAGACCACGGTTTCCTTTTGTTCTGCGTTTTTCCTTCGTGCTGTCCTTTTTGAGGCCAAAAAAAACCGCTAACAGGTCTGCACTTGCTTCTTGACCGTAAATTAAATTTCTTTTTATCAGCCATTTGGTCAAGAATGGAGTCTAGTTCAGAAATCAAACAGCAAATCCCCTGCAAAGGGAATGCTACACAGCCCGTTTAATGCCCCATCCCCAGGCCAGGCATCCGCAATATACGATACTGCTGCAGATAAAAGTTGTAAAGGAATCCAAAATCTCCTGTTTTGGGGAATCTGCAGTAACATGGGCTTTCATCTGGTTAATTCAGTGTTCTAAATTCCTAGCAATGCATGTCGTTGCCATTGCTGGCTTCAGATTGTTCATCACTGATTGCCAGGCTCTTTTAAGAAGCAGGTCCATCCTCCTATCCATGGGCTCCTTTAGTGTGCCCATATCTTCAAAGGCGAGATCAGTTGATTTGGAGACCTGTGAGAAAGCGGAATCCAGTCTTGTTCCACATAGTCAGGATTTTCCGGAAAAATGGGAATCTTCTCGTGAGCCAGAGAAAAAAAAAAAAAGAAGGGGGCTTCTTCTCTGGTTCTAGCCATTTTTTTTTTTTATCTCATGTCTGATTATTGAATGGAACCAAAAAGTACGGCCTTTTGAGACTCCCAAACCTGCGTGCTCCTGCTTTTCCTCCTCTTTCCCCAAGTAGCCTGGATTACTTTCAGAAGTCCTCCAACCTCTTCTAGTGACATCTTGTACTTAGCGGCAGCATCTGCTTAATTTTCCTCCTCCTCTGAATCTGTTCCATCTGGAGCGAGGGAAGCAGGTTCTTGGGAAGTGTCTTGGGAGATCGGACCCACTGCCAGTATTAGGGAGCCCCCTTGGGATCCTGAAGATGGCTACGGAGCCCTCAGGGACCTGGTTCTTCTCTAAGGCCCCTTTCACATGGACGCAGTCAGTTTAGGCACGTCAAAAACGTATCAGTTCTTGTCCGTTGTCTCATCCGTTTTCATCCGCTTACACCCGCTGTACACGTTTACGTCCGTTTTTTTCATCTGTTTTTGTATACGTTTTGTTCCATTTATATGTGTGCCTGTGCCCTTAAGAGGTTGAGTTCACAGATGAACACAATTTATTTATTTTTTCTTTCAAAACGGATCTTAACGGATCGTCAGTTAATATCCGTTTTGACGGATCTGGACGTAGCCTTGTACGTTAAAAAAAACGGATACAAAAGGAAGCGGAGGTTAACTGATGGTGACGGGTGTTCATCCATCTGCCCATAGGAATGCATTGTCGTCCGTCGACGGATGGAAGAAAAACGGATAGACGGTCCGTCTGTGTGAAAGGGGCCTTAGGTTTGAAAGGCTTGAAAAGTGGCACAGAGCTCATCCTTAATGGTTGTAACCAGATCGCCACAAATGGATGGAGACTCCTCCCTGACTAATTCTGAGATGAAATCTGCACAAAGCGATTTAGTCCAAGCTTTGCTTAAATTTTTCTTTGCAGCCAGGAAACCTTCTCTTGACTGGTTTAACAGAGCTTTTGGCCTCGACAAACAGAAGAAAAAAAAACAAAAAAACAAATGACCACGCTAAAAAGGCTGTAAAACACCCAGGTGCACTAGGAAAGAAAAACGTAGGATTCAAAAATGCCGCCATGCCGACCCTGAAGTTTAAGAAGGCACCAGGTGACCTTGCCCCCTGCGCTTGCAGACTGAAATGACTCCGTGGGCCCGACCCGAAAGTGGTCTCTTCCTGTACACTCTGCACAGGACATGGCCGAGGACTCTCCTCGGCCACCAGAACAATGGTGGCTGCTCAACCTTGCACCGCCGCTGTCCCGCCATGCGGGCGGCCAGCAGGGGACCACTGCAAACCGCCCATCTGCAGAAAAAAAAAAAAGGGCAGCACTCCCAGGCAGTACAGGCTCTCCCCGAGCACGGAAGGGGGAGAGGGAGCCCACGGGACCATCCAGCAAGAGGCAAGTGGGAGGATCACTCTCCTACCAAAAAACCTGACAGGTGAGAACCTTTTGTCTCTCAGAAAAGCCCTGAGAGATCATGGCTCTCACCAGAGTTGTTCCTCCGCCTGGAGGAAACAAAAAACTGATGGAAGCAACGTGGAGGCCTCCTGATAAAGATTTTATTGATGAGGTGTTTCCTGTGGGAGGAGGAGCCATGATCTCTCGGGTGTTGTCCTGGAAAGACGTTTTGGAAAATTAGCCTTTAAAATTTCTATTATGAAGGGTGTCAGCAAGATGGGAACAGAGGAATCAACCAACAGGGACTTTGATAGCAAGAAAGGGTTGAGTTGAACTAACAGCCTCCAAAAGCTAGGCTGCGAAAATGATTTTACATGCATTTCGAAAATTGTCCCCAGTGGTTGCCACAATCTCTCTTTATACAACTTCATAGTATTTTTACTTCATTTCTATGGGAGGAACCAGTCACCTAGATATAAAAACTTACCACATTTATGCATCGTCTGGAGCAGGAAGGATTGGCCTTTCCAGACTTAAAACCTAACATAAATAGGATTTGGCAGCACAGCTGGTAACAGCAGTAGGATGGTTAAATCCAAATAAATATAATCCTTCTACAATGTTAGAGGCAGAGGTGGTTCATTCCATTGAGGCACTTCAAGCATAGCATTGTTGTTTAGAGGCTTGAATCCCCTGTATAATTTGACTCCCTTAATGATAACAACTATTAGGGCATGGAGAATCGGACTAGCTTGTGAAAAATATTCCCGAATACCCCCCTGTGGGGGAATCCCCAATTGAGCTCCATTTAAGATCCAAGAGCCTGGGCTAAATTTAAGGTTAAAACTATAGACCAGGAAGTGCAGGGAAGAAATGTGAAACCCTTTGTAAGATTAATGGAACAGTGGAATATTCCAGATAGCTATTTTTTGCTACATGCAACTTTCTAACACCCTTTCTGCCCAATTTCCTCAAGGTCTCCCCCAACTTATAAAGCCTGGATTAGAGCAAGTAGTTAGAACAAAGCTAATAAAGAAACACATATCAGCTCTATATACCCACCTTTTGACAGTACCTTTTAGAGATGAGGGAGCTCCGGTCAAGATGGGAGAGGGATAGCCCAGATTTAGAGGAAGAGGATTGGGAAGATTTATGGGGATTCCCCTTTCAGACACTGGTCTCGCTGCGAGAAACTCATACAATTCAAGATAACACATAGAGCCCATTATACACCATATAGACCAGTGAACATCAACCCTGTCCTCAGGGCCCACTAACAGGCCTGGTTTTATGCATTACCTTGAGGAGATGCAGACTAGAATACTGCAATCACTGAGCAGCAAATGATATCACCTGTGATATATTTCAGTTATCTTGCAAACCTGGCCTGTTAGTGGGCCCGGAGGACAGGGTTGATGACCACTGATATAGGACTACATAAATGAAGCCCATTAAACTCTCAGAACTGCTGGAGATGGCCATATAATTCTGGACCTGCCCGGCTATCGTCATGTTCTGGACAGGAGTCATAGGCATGATCGTAGCAGTTTCGTCTGTCGCTCTAGAACAGAACGTGGTGATTTGCCTCTTAGGATTAGTGGAAAAAATATCTACACAGTGACAAAGATAACACAAATAAACTGGAAAAAAAAAAAAAAACAGCTCTACCTTCACTAGCCTTTTGGAATTATCTAGTAAATAGTAAATTTACCTCTATAAAAAGATACATATTGTAATAGAATTTGTTTTTTAAAAATATGAGAAAGTATGGTCTAGTTGGATAGCAGATCTTACAACTGAAACTTAATAGTCTATGGACTAAACATAATATAGACGGGAGTGAACGTGTGGGAAGTTTAGAGAGCAATAACATGAAGATTAAAGATAAAAAAGCGAGGGGGGTATACAATCCAGACCAAGGTACGAGTTTAGTGGGGGAGAATGAGACTCTTGATGTAGGGCAAATGTGGATATAACAAAGAATATGTAGAAGCTCCTGCGTGAGCTCAAAATAGAGTCTGAATGTTTTATTGTATTTTATTATGTGTTTTATATGTATATTAAAAAAAGCAATACAGGGGGTCCCCTACTTACAAACATCTGACTTACAAACGACTCCTACTTACAAACGGAGGGAGACAACAGGAAGTGAGAGGAAATCTACCCCTAGGAAGGGAAATTCACTCCTGTAAGAGTTAATATGGGGAAAAGGTTTCCCCACTGATGCTTTATCACCAGTCCATGCTTCCATAACAACCCAAAATTTTCAAAATCCAATTGTCATTGGGACAGAAGGTGAGGTGAAATCTTCTGAACAGGGGCACAGACAGCAAAACAAATGTTACAGGGGTGATAACCCTTCTCTGTTATCTAAAAAACTTAAAAATAGATTTTTTGGCTGGAGCTACACTTAAAAAAATTTAACTTTTCTGACTTACAAACAGATTCAACTTAAGAACAAACCTACAGTCCCTAGCTTGTTTGTAACCCAGGGACCCCCTGTAGAGAAATATATATATATATATATATATATATATAATAAAATAAATATATAAAAAAAAATGCTCTTATGGATATCTGCTATATAGAGACTAGATCAAGCAGCAGTGTAGTGAGGAATCGTGTCACCAAAGAATAAAATTCCAAAAAAAACAAACAAAAAAAAAAAAATGGCAACAAAACTATAAAACTATCAGCAGAGCTGTAGAAAATTCATCCAACCTCTAGGACACTAGAAAAAACTGAGGCATGCTGGGTAGAGGAATATTATGTGGGATCAGGCCCAATTTTTCTGTTTGACAACCTCCTGTAGGTGGACCCAACTTCTGAAGGGGTCACTATAACCTGACCATTTCTAAATGCCTGTCTCCCTCAATGGACAAGAAAGAAAAACAGAGTGAGTAGTAGCGAGTGTCCAGGCAATAAGGACGACCACTGCTTTTCGATCACTACTCACGGCATCACCGCGACTTGGCATCAGCAGGGAAAAACAATGAAAAGAAAAAAAAAAAATGAAAAAGCAGGCTGATCTGAAAGAGAAATGTCAGAAAAAGTGTCCGGCCGATGACAGGGTAGATTGCTGCTGCTCTGTTGTCACATTACCTTGATTCTGTCAGCGGAGGCAAGGGCAGGTGAAATATTTAGTTTATTATAACTGCACTGGCTACAGGACCAAAGGGGAGAAGCGAAGCAGAGCTGCGGGCAGCAAGGCGGACATAAGTGAAGTGGGACAATTGGATAGCACTGACATGCAGATGTCTGATCTAAAATAAAGGGGCATTAGGGGGTCAATTCACCCTGTTGCACACATGTTCAGTACCATGGAAATAGGGAAAAAATGCTCCGAATGAGGAATTTAAGCATGTCGTTAAAGGGAAGGCTGCTCAATAACATCACATCTCACATTAAGGCTAGGTTCACATTATTGCGTATCGTGAACGCACCGGGCCGCCTGCATTTTTAAGCACATGAAACCCATGCAGTTTTGTGCATGGGTTTAAAAAAAAAAAAAGGGTAAAGGGCTTCTTCGCCCACATTTCTGCAGGGAAGACAGCCCATTGAAATGAATGGGCTGCCCTAGACACAGAATGCAGCTGCAAAGCTGTAAACCAAGCCATTCTTCACAATTAATAGTGTAAATAAATAATTTTGAGGAGTTCAAACCTACTTTACTCACCTTTAGTTAAAGCCACCGGCCCAAAATAGTTTGTGTCCATAATCATCTTGTCCACAGTAATCTTTGTGTTCGGAATGGTGCCACGATAACTAATTCCTGCATTATTAATTAAGATGTCCACCTTTCCCGCAAGCTGAAGGATCTCAGTGGCTGCGCTGGTTACAGCCTCTACATCTGAGAGGTCAAATATTACCATATGCGGTTTATACATCTATGGTGCAAAAAAGGACAAAATTACAGCTATTAGAGTGTTTTCGCAAAAAACAGACCTACCAGTTTCAGGCAAGGAATATACAGTATGTACAGAGCTTTCCAAAAACCTGCATTTGATCTCCTTTTATGCCCAACTTGTCTTAAGCTGCTATTTAATGAGAGAGAGAGAGAGAGAGAGAGAGAGAGAGAGAGAGAGAGAGAGAGAGAGAGAGAGAGAGAGAGAGAGAGAGAGAGAGAGAGAGAGAGAGAGAGAGAGAGAGAGAGAGAGAGAGAGAGAGAGAGAGAGAGAGAGAGAGAGAGAGTAATTCAAAAGCCTCATACACACGATCAGACCGTGGACCAACTTTCCCGTGGATTTTTGTCCAAAGGGCGTTGGCCCCAAGTTGGTATTGCATACACACGGCAGGACTTTTTCAGCCAACTTTCACCAAATCACTTGGTTTTTCTGCTCTTTACCGCCACCTTTGGTAAACTTCTGTATTGTTGTCTGATCTTTTGCATTGGTTCTGCATTGGTTTGTACAAAAGTCTGTTGGTTTTGTGTACACACGGTCGGACTTTGGTCCATCGGACTTTTGTTGGCAGAAAGTTGGTCTGTTCGCACAGCCAACAAAAGTCAGATGAAACCTGGAAAAAGTTGGTCCGATGGAGCGTACACACGGTCGGATGTTGGTCCAAAACAGCTAATTTGCATGTTGGTTGTCAAAAAGTCAGATCGTGTGTACGGGCCTTAAGACAAACAAGAGCCTGTCGACACAGGCCCTAACTGAGCTCTGTAAGGGCACATTCACACCAGAAACTGCACATAGCTGCGTGTTAGCTACATGTTTACATGCATTTGAAGCCCCTTTGATGTGCGGTTGAATGCGTTTTGCGCTGCATTTTTATACTTTCTTGGGCTCGGCTTTCTTGGCTTAAAGGGGCACAGTGCTGTGCATTTGAAGAGTATTTTAGTGCATTTGTAGTGCGTTCTCTGCATTTGCAGTGTGAAAAATGCAGCATGCTTTACTTTTTTTTTTAAACTGCGTCACTGCACCTGCAATGATGTAAACTAGGTCTATAGAATAACATTGATTTTAGGCCGTCTATGCAGTTGGAGTGCAGTTAAAAATGCGCCCAACTGCATTCAGTGTGAAAAGGGCCCTAAATATGTCTTTTCAGCAAAGCAGATAAGGACAGACAGAACACCATGGCAAAAGGAGGTAAACTTAAAGCCAAAAATTCCAAGTGCGGATTTTACTGCAGTTACACTGGTCCAGTCTGCATGGATTTTTAATTTTATTTATTTCAGGTACTTATATAGCGCTTTCAATTTACGCAGCGCTTTACATATACATTGTACATTCACATCAGTCCCTACCCTCAAGGAGCTTACAACGCAAGTATGCATATGCCATACCTGTTGGATCACTGCTACTACAATGATTGCCGCTGTCTTTTAGGTCCCATGTTGAGTGCCTGCCATTCTGCATAGGAACCACAAGAAGTTTTCCACACAGCCCCATTTCCAGAATGCCTTGCAATTTTTCTGTGAGTGCAAGGCATTCACTGGTTGTAAAAGTTGGAAGGTTGGGGTATGACATCCCAAAACACCACCTCATCCAAAAAAAAAAACCCCCAAAAAACAAAAAGAAAAAAACGCAAGGTTATATGTTTAGAGAGAGCAACCCCGTGTTCACTATGCAGTAGGGCAGTTGCTAAGCGCAGGACCCGAAGATAGCAGTGATCACCACTACAGTAATTTTCAGCTTCCACAGGGATCCCACAGGTATGGCATATGCATACAGTGCGTCCGTGAAAGTATTCACAGCGCTTCACTTTTTCCATATTTTTTTATGTTACAGCCTTATTCCAAAACAAACAATACCCCATAATGACAACATAAAAGAAGTTTGTTTGAAACCTTTACAAAAATGTATTAAAAAAATAAATGAATAAATCCCATGTACATAAGTATTCACAGCCTTTGCTCAATACTTTGTTGAAGCACCTTTGGCACCAATTACAGCCTCAAGTCTTTTTGAGTATTATGCTACAAGCTTGGCACACCTATTTTTGGGCAGTTTCTCCCATTCTTCTTTGCAGGACCTCTCAAGCTCCATCAGGTTGGATGGGGAGCATCAGTGCACAGCCATTTTCAGATCTCTCCAGAGATGTTCAATCGGGTTCAAGTCTGGGCTCTAGGTGGGCCACTCAAGGACATTAACAGTTGTTCCATAGGCACTCCTTTGTTATTTTGGCTGTGTGCTTAGGTTCAATGACCTGTTGAAAGACGAACCTACGTCCCAGTCTGAGGTCCAGAGCGCTCTGGAGCAGGTTTTTATCAAGGATATGTCTGTACATTCATCTTTCCCTCGATCCTGACCAGTCCTTTCAGTTCCTGCCACTGAAAGACATCCCCACAGCATGATGCTGCCACCATCAGGCTTCACTGTAGGGATAGTATTGGCCAGGTGATGAGCGGTGCTGGTTTCCTCCAGACATGACACTTGCCATTCAGGCCAAAGAGTTCAATCTTTGTTTCATTAGACCAGAGAAGTTTCTCATGGTCTGAGAGTCCTTCAGGTGCCTTTTGGCAAACTCCAGGTGGGATGTCATGTGACTTTTACTGAGGATTGGGTTACGTCTGTCCACTATACCATACAGGCCTGATTGGTGGAGTGCTGCAAAGAGGGTGGTTCTTCTGGAAGGTTCTCCTTTTTCCACAGAGAAATTCTGGAACTCTGCCATCGGGTTCTTGGTCACCTCCCTGACTAAGGCCCTTCTCCCCCGATCACTCAGTTTGGCCGGGCAGCCCGCTCTAGGAAGAGTCCTGGCGGTTCCAAACTTTTCATTTTACGGATGATGGAGGCCACTTTGCTCATTGGGACCTTCAATGCAGCAGAATTTTTTCTGTACCCTTCCCCAGATCCATGCCTCGATACAATCCCATCTCGGAGGTCTGCAGACAATTCTTTGGACTTCATGGGTTGGGTTGTGCTGACATGCACTGGTAACTGTGGGACCTTATATTAGTCAGGTGTGTGCCTTTCCAAATCATGTCCAATCAACTGAATTTACCACAGGTGGACTCCAATCAAGTTGTAGAAATATCTCAAGGGTGAGCTTTTTGAGTGTCATGGCAGAGGCTGTAAATACTTATGTACATGCGATTTTTTTTATTTTTTTTAATAAATCTGCAAAGATTTAAAACAAACTTCTTTCACGTTGTCATTGTGGGGTATTGTTTGTAGAATTTTGAGGAAAATATTGAAATCAAACCATTTTGGAATAAGGCTGTAACATAACATGTGGAAAAAGTGAAGCGCTGTG
This sequence comes from Lithobates sylvaticus, assembly GCA_028564925.1. Classification (NCBI taxonomy): domain Eukaryota; kingdom Metazoa; phylum Chordata; class Amphibia; order Anura; family Ranidae; genus Lithobates; species Lithobates sylvaticus. Next base: position 148,029,987 of record CM053031.1, on the reverse strand, counting down.
AATACTTTCCAGATGCACTGTACATACATTGATCCAAGCTTGACCAGGACCTTTCCTTAGAGTAACATATGAGTTGCCATTGCTTTCCTGTTATTCTGAAAATGCCAGCTGCTCAGTAATTAGGAACAAATATGCAAAACAAGATACATAAATCTAAGTGGTTCTAAAGCCTAAACATGTTTACCTGAATGAATTCCTTGCATTAAGATAGAAAATGTTTGTTTAGATAAAAGCATATCCGCCACTCACTCAATCCAGCACCGTGCCTGTCTACACATCTCTCAGGCTCTCGCACAGGCCTTGCTCAGCCAGTCGAATCCTGTGGCTAGGGAGTGGGGGCGGGGCTGGGCAGTTTGTGCCTATGGATATAGGCAGCATGGCTCGTGATTAAGCACACAGGTTTGCCACAATAGGAAGTGGGTTCCTATAGTGGCACACTAAGAAGAGGTGGAGCAGAGTGTGCTGGTGGGGGACCCGAGAAGAGAAGGCAAGTATAAACCCGTTAATTTTTTTTCAAAGTGTTTACAATCACTTTAAGGGCAACTAGTTGAAATATTGTATTGTAGAATACATAACAAAAGATATAAAACAGATTGCTAAATTCTATGACCATTCCTTGCCCATCCCCCCCCCCCCCCCCAATATCAGCTTTAAACATTTCAGCACTGAAGACATCTGATCTGGGTCTTTCTGTTGGTTAGCCACCTCTTTGATACTGATAAAAGCAATAGCAATATTGCCATCATACAGATCTCAGTACAAAATACTGCTTTCATTTTGGGTAGAGGTGAAGTGAAATTAGCAAGGAAAGTCAGCCCAGGAGTTTAGGGCTATCTTCAATCGAGTAGATTCTTTGCTGGGCTTCAGACCCCTGGTGCCACCATCTTCCATTTGCGAGCCAGCTGGGACTTCCTGATGTCTCACAGCCAGCTCCCCATTGTGCTGCGATTTTAAGTCTGCTGGGACATGTGGCGTGTCCCAGGAGGTTGCAAGCGATCAGGCCAAGCTTACCTACTTATCCTCTAATAAATTGCAAGGTTTCCCAAGTTGATGTGGTGGGTCACCTTATCTTACGTACCTGTTTAAATACAGTACTTTGTAAAAGTTTTGGGCAGGTATGAAGAAATGCTGTAAAGTAAGCATGTTCTCAAAAAGATATATATGGAACAACCAAACTGCCACTAAAAGGTGAGGTGGTGGAAGACAGTTTCATCTCACAGGTCATACACTATGGCAAGACTGAGCACAGCAACAAGGCTATTATTTTAACACATTTTTATATTAATAAAACAATATTACACTATGGATATGTTTTGTTCAATTTATATGCCCCGTCTGAGCCTATGAGGAGGAAGGTTTTTCCATATATTTCCATGCCATTCCATATGTGAGCAGGCACAAACCTGTACAAGCGTTGTCTGACTATCTTTTTAATTAAAGTAGTCAAACGGATCTGGTAAGCAGACTACATTACTATCACTATTGGGTGCCGTTTGCTGAAATCTGTGGTGAAGGTTTACTCAACGTTTTTTCAGAAGACTTTACTGCACTTTGAAAGTTGTTCTGGTGGACTTGTTCTAAACAATTGCCAATATTTTTTGTATAATCACTTGGATTGGACTTTCTATGTTATACATTGTAACTGTATTATTGTACATGAATGTACGGTCATTTGAATGTCATCTATATGATATTTGCTATCAGTATTTTGAACACTGTGGTTGGTATTCACTTTACTAATCCCATTTGCCCTCACTTTGATTTATGCAAATAGTTTTTTTTTTTTATTCTATTATCAATCCAGCGCCCCATTGTCATTTTTTTCACATCATCAAGGAGCACTATACTCCTTTCCAAGGGAGCAGCTTACAATTAAATTTTTTTATTTTTCACATTTTCATAAGAGTTTTTTTTTAGTGCAGAGTTTTTCTCAGTTGATTTTTAATTGTTGTTTTACACATATCACTAGTAACAAGACATAAAAGGTAGTTATACTGCATCAGCAAGGTCTCTCTCAGGGAAAGATTTCAAAGCATACTGGGGTTTCAAGGTGTGCTGTTCAAGCTCTTTTGAAGAAGCACAAAGAAACGGGAAATGTTGAGGACCATAGACGCAGTAGTCGGCTAAGGAAACTATTTTTTTTTAAAGATATGTTTATTGCATTTTCTTAACATATAGACATACAAAGATAATACAAAAAGGACCTAACAAGATCCCAAAAAAAAGGGAGAAATACAAAGTGCTCCTATGTCAGTCTAGAACAGAAGTAATTTTGCACATCTGTTAAGCAATATACTAGAAAAACAAATGACACAATTCACAGTATCAAACTCCATAGACAAGCATTATAATCCGTCAGAAAAATTGCAGAAGAGTAATTGTGGTACAAAGCAAGCTGCCCAAGGTTTACTCTGATCATGGCAGTATAGGGGAAAGGGTCAGGAGTAGGGTTGAGCGAACCCGAACTGTAAAGTTCGGGTCCGTACCGGACTTTTGGGTGTTCGGGACCCGAACCCGAACTATTGGCTGTAAGTTCGGGTTCGGGTCCGGTGTTCGGCGCTGTATAGCGCCTTTTTAACAGCTGCAGGGCAGCCAATCAACGCTAGTTTCACTAGTGTGCCCTTAGAAGCCATCACAGCCATGCCTACTAATGGCATGGCTGTGATTGGCCAGTGCAGCATGTGACCCAGCCTCTATATATAGTCCAGACACACAGCACACAGCGTCATTCTGCTATAGACAGGTCCCTGTGCTGCTGAGAGGATTTTAGGAGTTAGTGTGATTCAGTCAGTCAGGCAGGCAGTCAGCATTCCTTAACTTTGCTTCTAATTAGTTAGATCAGTGAGCGATCTACATAGCTAGAGTAGAGTAGGGAGTTTCTTTAGTAAGGAAGAGAAAGAGGCAGAGAGAATTATTGAAGAGATTCCTAAATCAATTGTACCCTGGCTGGGGTGCAGTGCACAGTCTTTTAACAGTGCCATGAGGCCAGTGCCAGACAAAATATAAAAAAGTTTTACCTGCAAGCTCAGTGCACCATTAGGACCAACACTGCATATACTAAGAGAAACACCATAGTCTGTGTATTCTGCTATTGGAAAAACATTGCATAAAAACTTAATTTTGCATTTTTTTTTTTTTTTTCCCAATAGCATTTTCTGCGTGTTCATACATACAGGCTGTAGACACTATCCGTGTATTTTGATATTGGAAAAACATTGCAAAAAAATTTAATTTTGCAGTGTTTTTTTTCCCCAATAGCATTTTTCTGCGTTTTCATACATACACGCTGTAGACACTATCCGTGTATTGTGAAAAAATAGGTGCAGTTATATGGACTACTCCCTAATGTGGCCATACGACACCTGTGGGAATGATGGACTATCCGCCCTGGACGGGATATCCCCCTGTGTGGGGACCCCAGGTGCCTCCTTCTGGATCCCCGTGGGACCCGAGCGGTGAGTGATGTCTACCCCAGTCTACTCCCACTGTTATTACTACTTTCTATCAGTGTCATTGGTTTTCAATGTAAAAAACGATGTCTTACAGCTTTAAGACTGTATTTTTTCTTGCCCCAGATGCCCTAAACTCTCCTGAGGAAGCGATTTTTCGCGAAACTAGTTGAGAAACCTTGTCGGCATCTACTATTGCTCCCCCTTACAAGGGATCCCGGAATTATGTAAATTATAATTTCTTGTCTTAATTTATGTAATATTGTTTTTGCAGCCCCATGTTTGGGCTACATGTAAATGTTTATTTGTGTATTTTACCGTTATCTCTTTAATAAAATTGAAATTTTTATATACTTATTGTCTAAATATATGGGTATCGAGATAGTCCATCATTCCCACAGGTGTCGTATGGCCACATTAGGGAGTAGTCCATATAACTGCACCTATTTTTTCACATTAACTGCTCAGGATGATGATACCCACCCCTACCCCCCTTACTATTCGATAGAGGCTAAACCAACATATTCTCATCCGTGTATTCTGATATTGCAAAAACATTGCAAAAAAATGTAATTTTGCAGTGTTTTTTTTCTTCCCAATAGCATTTTCTGCGTTTTCATAAACGCTTTAGACACTATCCGTGTATTCTGATATTGGAAAAACATTGCAAAAAAATTTAATTTTGCAGTGTTTTTTTTCTTCCCAATAGCATTTTCTGCGTTTTCATAAACGCTTTAGACACTATCCGTGTATTCTGATATTGGAAAAACATTGCAAAAAAATTTAATTTTGCTGTGTTTTTTTTTCCCCAATAGCATTTTCTGCGTTTTCATACATACACGCTGTAGACACTATCAGTGTATTCTGATATTGCAAAAAAATTTAATTTTGCAGTGTTTTTTTTCTTCCCAATAGCATTTTCTGCATTTTCATAAACGCTTTAGACACTGTACGTGTATTCTGCTATTGACAAAAACACCCATTTAGGGCGAGATCATAAATTTTGAAAATATGAGGAGATCATCAAAAAGGGGACGTGGCCCGGGTCATGGTGCTGCTAGTGGCGCTCCTGTTGCAGGGAGAGGACTTGGTCGATCTGTGCCAGCTACACGCACTAGTGAAACACCTTCCTCCGATGCGAGTAGGCGACAGCCTGCAGCGGTATTTTGGCGCGGCTGTACGAATGTTGAGGCCAGGACAAGTACAGGCGATAGTAGATTGGGTTGCTGACAGTGCCTCCGGTTCCTTCACATTGTCTCCCACCCAGTCTCCTGATGAAAGTTAATAATTTTTTCCAGAAAGTGCGTATTTTGGGGTATTCCCACCATATGTGCGGCATCGTGCCGTTGAGTTTCTGAGGTTCTTAATGACTTCCTGTACCTCTTCTGCTGAGAAGGGGGCCTCCAGTATTTTATTTTTAATTTGTTTATGTCATTTTAAGTTATTTCCCTATCCACATTTGTTTGCAGATCACTTGCCATGCTCTTAACAACATTTTGTTGCCATTTGCAGCCCTCTAGCCCTTCCCATGACCTTTTTACAGCCATTTTAGTGTTCAAAAGTCCGGGTCCCATTGATTTCAATGGGGTTCGGAGTTCGGGGTCAAGTTCGGTCCCGAACCCGGACTTTTTTCCGAAGTTCGGCCGAACCCGAACATCCAGGTGTCCGCTCAACTCTAGTCAGGAGCAGTGTTGGTCATCTTACTTTAAAAAAGTAATTAGTTAAGTTACAAATTACTTCTCCCAAAAAGTAATTGCGTTAGAAACTCAGTTACTACATTGGAAAAGTAATTAGTTACGCAGCAAAGTAACTGACTTTTTTTTTAATATTCTATTGTAACTAAGGGGTGGGTCTAGTATTACTGTAAGCAAGGGGCGCATTTATTATTATTGTTATATATCGTGTAACCAAGGGGCTGCGCTATTATTACTCTTACCAAGGGGCAGATCTGTTATAGCGTGTAAGCAAGGGGCGGGTCTATTATTATTATTATATCGTGTAGGGGCGGATGGCTACAGAAGAGGGCGAATGTTAAATTAATGGGCAGAGCTCGATATATAACAATAAATGCGCCCTTTGGTTACAGTAATACTAGACCTGCCCCTTAGTTACACGGTAGACGCCCCATGCAGAGTAGCACGAGCATCGGGAGCGTACGGCATCGCCTCGTACAATTACATGTTAACTGCGCCTGCGCGGTGTAGTTTACTCAGAGCTGTTTAGGTTTGGCAATTTTCGTAAGCTCTGTAGTCCTTCGTACTGCGCAAGCGCTGCACCTGCGCAGAACAGGGGGTCCTTATCCGGCGGGGGAACTTTTTTTGGCAGGACACCGGAATTACACTACTGCCATCTAACTCCGCCCAAGTAATGGGAACTGCGTTACCATGAGGGGAAAAGTAATCAGTTAGATTACTCGTTACCCTCTAAAGTAACTGCGTTATGCAACTCCGTTTATTTTAACTCAGTTACTTACATCACTGGTCAGGAGGCTAGCCAGCCACCTGCCCCAGATTTTCTGAAATGCTTTTTTTCTCTTACGCATATCAAAGATGAGTTTATAAAGTGGAAGAGCTTCATTAACCAGTTTTAACGATAGTCCCTTAGTTGGGGTTGCCGTTCCCTTCCAGGTCAGTAAAATGGATTTCTTAGCGTAAAAATATAGGATATGAAGCAGCCGTTTGATCTGGGAGCGGACAGCTAAGTCACCAAAGATACCTAGAAGGCAGTTCTTGAGGTTGATTATGTTGGGAAGTCCCAGCGCTGAGGAGGGAAAGGAGCCTACGCTCTGCCAGAAGTCCTGTACTATGGGGCAATTCCAAAAACAAATGGAGGAAGTGTGTCCACATCCCCGAAAGCACTCAACAGAGCATAGTATGCCCATTTTGTGCATCTTAGCCGGTATGAGGTGCGATTGGTGGAAGATCTGAAGTTGGATTACCCTGTCCCTGGAGGATATAACAGAAGTCTTAAAAAGTATCACAGAATTCCAAGCAGTCATCTTCCTCGATGGAGATATCTAGGGATTCCCATTTCCGTTGGGTCACTTTGAACCTAGGAGTACAGTCTGTCACCAGAGCTGAATAGTAAGTAGAAATGAGCTTCGCCTGGTCCGAGGATCTTAGGAGTTTTTCCAGGTCTGGGGTTTTAAGCGGAATAGAAACCAAACTGTGCCTGCACGGCATGTCTAAGCTTGTAATAAAATAACAAATTTGTACGTGGTAAGTCAAAGTCCAATCTCATCTGAGAAAAAGATTTAAATCCCTGAGGGATGTATGTGACATAAGTATTTGATCCCCCGGGAAGTCCATCTTTGAGGGTCGGGCAAGGAGTTTAGTTCCGGAAGTGTAGGATTAAACCAAAGTGGACCATTGGGGGAGGTTAACCACGAGTCAGAGGTATGCTTAAGTATTACAGTTTTAAACAGGGATAGGGAGGTACGTAATATAGTCATTCCAGGTCCCGGAGGCGCGCACCCTTGGTAGATATTATGTAGTGTTTCAAATGAGGAAACTATGGCACCTTCAGTGGTGGTACATGCATTGTTTGAGTCAGGTTGCAACCAGTCATGAATATTGACCAATTGAGATGCCTGGTAATAGAGGTAAGTCATGGAAAGCTAACCCCGCCAAGTGTCTCCAATGCCACTCTAGGGGGTCTGCCATTCCAGAGGACATATAGAGTCAATACTCTTGAAAATCATTTTGGGGGTTTTACAGGGAGAGTTAGCCAGGACCTACAACAGCTTAGGACGGTATATCATTTTGAGAACATTGGCTTGTCCCATCAAGTCCAGGGGTAGGTCCCTCCATTGTTTGATTTGGGTCTGTAGTTGAAGCAGTAGTGTGCCCAGGTTATTGGTTATATAGAGGGATAGTGGCATTTGAACCACAACTCCTAGGTACCTAAAAGAGGTGGCTATTTGTAGTCTAGAGTCTGAGTGGGTTTGTAAAGTAAGGGCTTGGTCTAAGGCTGCTTTCACAATGGGGTGGTTTGCAGGCGCTATTGCGCTAAAAATAGCACCTGCAAACCGACCCGAAACAGCTGTTGCTGTGTCTCCAGTGTGAAAGCCCTGAGGGCTTTCACACTGGAGCGGTGCGCTAGCAGGACGGTAAAAAAAAGTCCTGCTAGCTGCATCTTTGGAGCGGTGAGTTCACCGCTCCTATCCATTGAAATCAATGGGAGACCGCGGGGATACCACCGGCAAAGCTTTTTCGGCCGCTAGCGGGGGTTAAAACCACCCCGCTAGTGGCCGCATACTGCGGGTAAAACGATGGTAAAGCAGCGCTAAATATAGCGCTGCTTTACCGTCGCCGCCCCGCACCGCCCCAGTGTGAAGCCGGCCTTGGAAGAGGATAGACTTATCCCAATTCACACGGAATCCGGAGAAGTCACCAAAAGGTAGTTACAGCAGTTAACAGGTTGGTGAGTGATTCCACGGGGTCTGCTAAGTAAACTAGCGTATCATCCGCATAGAGAAATCCGTTCCTCTATGCAATTTATGGCTAATCCCCAAATAATGGGAGCTACGGATCTGAAAAGCTAAGGGCTCCATGGCCAATGCGAACAGGAGGGGCGATAAAGGGCAGCTCTGCCTGGTGCCTCTGGTGATCTGGAAGGTTTCAGTAATCTGCGAGTTAATGCAAATACGGGAGAGTGGCATAGTATAGAGGAGCTGGATCCAGGCTATGAGCCTAGGGCCAAAGCCATATAGCTGTAAGATTGAAAACAGATATGTCCATTCCACACTGTCGCAGGCCTTACAGGTGTCTAGGGATATAACCCGGGTGGGCGCACAGTCATGCAGATAAATCAGGTTGTGGAACAGTCTGCGGATGTTCATCCTGGTTGAGCGACCCAATATGAAGCCTCCTTGATCACTCCCCACCAACTTGGCAATCACCTTGTTTAGACGGTTAGCCAGAGCCTTAGCCAGAATTTTGACATCTACATTAATAAGAGATATCGGCCAATAGGGGTCGCATTTCAGTGGATCTTTTCGAGGTTTAAGTATTAAGACAATGAGTGCCTCCCTCATTGAAAACGGTCTAAACCTGGTGTTTTATGAGCCGGCATTTGTGGAATCGAAAGTGAAAGTTCTTCCACAGAAGGTGGCTCATCCAATTCCACCCGGACCTGATCTGTCAAGCGGGGGAGTGTAATTTGGTTTAAGTAGTCGTCAAGGTGTGTCTCTGAATAATCAGCTCTGGAAGTGTAGAGGTCCTGATAAAAAGGAGAGAAAGGCGTCCGTTACATCAGGGCTTGACAAATTTCCTTAGAATCTAGGAGCCAGCTGAAAAGGTTAGGAGCCAGTTTTTTAAATCCTCTGCCCAATGCCCAGAACTGCATGTTTGTGGCATCATGCAATAAGAATCGGTCATGCCTGATGCCAAGCGATAAAAACAATATTTAAAAAAAATAAAAAATAAACTCATCTTGTTTTGTTTGTTATAATATTTTGCAAATACTTTTTTTTTTCTCCTTCACTGATGTGCACTGATGAGGTGGCACTGATGAACACTGATGGGCTGCACTGATGAGGTGGCATTGAGGTTGGAACTGATGGGCACTGACAGGTGGCACTGATGGGCAACACTGAGGTGGCACTGACAGGTACCACTAATGGGCACTGATATGTGGCACTGATAGGCAGCACTAACATGTGGCACCGAGGTGACACTGGCAGGTGACACTGACTGGCAATGGCTGTAACTGGATGGCACTAATTGGCAGGTGGCACTAACTGGCATTGGCAATGGTTGGCACTGGCTGGCATTGGCAGGTGACACTGGCAATGGTTGGCACTGGATGGGACTAATTGACAGGTGGCACTGGTTGGCACTGGCTGGCATTGGCAGGTGACACTGGCAATGGTTGGCACTGGATGGGACTAATTGACAGGTGGCACTAACTGGCATTGGCAGGTGGCACTAACTGGCATTGGCAGGTGGCACTGGCAGGTGACACTGGTTGGCACTGGCAGGTGACAATGGCAGGTTTCACAGCTGATAGTGTAACTGAAAGCTCTCTGCAGCACTGCAGTGTGTGAAACTGTATGGAGAGAGAGAGGAGCTGACAAATTCCCCAGGGAAGATAGAGTGGGGTATGGGATGGTGTATGGGAGATATGGTGTTGTCTCACTCACTTTTGCCAAGCTGCAAGGTGCTCATCCATGATCGCCTGGGCTCCCACCAACAGCAGCACAGACAGGGTGATCAGCATCAGAGGGAGATCTGTGTATTATGGGGGAGGAGGAGGAGGGGGGGTTTGGAGACAAGCCTGCAGTGTCCTCCAGGGAGTTATGTGATTTTTAGTAACTGTATTTACACTTTCAACTTATATTAGGTCTATACAAATTTCATTAACAAAAAAAGAAAAATGTGTATGGAAAAAAAACTTTCCTTAAAGCTTATCTGATTAAGACAAAAATGTAAAACAAACTTACTCAAAGGCTAGTCCTTCCAAAATGGATATTTTAGTTATAGGGGGAGAATGAAAGGCAGAGTCAGTGACTGACTTCTAAAATGCCTTGGATACAACAGGCTCTTCCTGCTATAATGAGGAACTGCATTGTTTCAGCGGGACCCGGGGTGGGCGGGACCAGCACCTATCCAGCCAATAATTGTGTGGTTTAAGAAAGGGGCGGGGCCACATACATGTAGCGGCCCGCCCAGATCGCACCCTATTGGCTAGTTTTGGATAGCTGGGTCCCGCCCACCCCCGACATCCAACCTCAATGTTGACAGATCCTCTATCTCTCCCTCTCAATACAGTTTCACATGCGAGTGTGGAGAAGGGAGGAGAATGTCAGCGGCTGCTGCGCCGCTCTCTTCCTGCTCCATCCCCACTACCAGATAGTGCGCCTCCACTTTCCCAGCCAAGACCCCACAGCCCACCCTGTAGCAGAGGCACCTGTCACTAACAAATACCCAGGCGCCAGGGCACAATTTCTAGTCGCAATGGCGACCTGGCGCCTGTGATTCGTCGAGCCCTGCGTTACATCACTATTTGTATTCCCAGAGACCAATATCCTGGGGATAGAGATAGGGTCACAGTCAAATCTGGTAAGATACGAGAGTAGGCGACCTGCTTTATTACCATGCAGGTGGAGTTCATATTCCCTGCGACTGTGGTGCTACTGGGTCAACGTAGTGGGGTTTTGGGAGTATTCCGCCTCCGCCCTCGTTAAAGCACTTTCTAATTCCTCAGTATTAGAGGTCGACCGATATATCGGCCGATATTTGGGCGTTTTTAAAAAATCGGCATCGGCCGATTATTGTGTAAACCAGGCCGATTCGCGGCCGCAGCGCTATACCCGGCCGCCTGCAGTACAAACTGTGCCCCCGTGTAACATCTTCACCTGCGCGGCCGGCCATTCTAGAAAGTTTCACAAGCACGGGACCGCTCCGCCCCGCCCCCCCCTCCGCATCGCTCCGCCCCGCCCCCGGCCGATCCGCCCCGCCCCCCCTCCGGCGTGCTGTAAGAGAGGAGCCTCCGCAGGAGATCGTGGCAAGCACCAGCTAAGCTCCTCTTGCTTCCCTGCTAAGGCGGAGCCTGCTGGATGCTGCCATCTCTCCTGCTCTGTGATTGACTGGTCAGCGTCTATCTGCATGCACCTAGCCCTATCAGGTGCATGCAGATAGATACCAGCATGTATGGAGGTCAGAAGTCAGAAAACGTGTGCTACTGTGCCCCCCTGCAGACTTTATTTAATGTCCTCCACAGCCACCTCTGTACCCCCCCCTCCTCCACAGTCACCTCTCTGTACCCCTCCACAGTCACCTCTCTGTACCCCCCCCCTCCACAGTCACCTCTCTGTACCCCCCCCCCCTCCTCCACAGCCACCTCTCTGTACCCCCCCTCCTCCACAGCCACCTCTCTGTACCCCCCCTCCTCCACAGCCACCTCTCTGTACCCCCCCCCTCCTCCACAGTCACCTCTCTGTACCCCCCCCCCTCCTCCACAGTCACCTCTCTGTACCCCCCCCTCCTCCACAGTCACCTCTGTACCCCCCCTCCTCCACAGCCACCTATCCGTACCACACCTCTCTGTAACCCCCCCCTCCTCCACAGCCACCTCTTTGTACCCCCTCTCCTCCACAGCCACCTTTCTGTACCACACCTCTCTGTACCCCCCTCCTCCACCACCACCTCTGTACCCCCCCTCCTCCACCGCCACCTCTGTAACCCCCCTCCTCCACAGTCACCTCTCTGTACCCCCCCTCCTCCACAGTCACCTCTGTACCCCCCCCCCCCTCCTCCACAGCCACCTTTCTGTACCACACCTCCTGCACAGCCACCTCTGTACCCCCCCTCCTCCACCGCCACCTCTCTGTAACCCCCCCCTCCTCACAGCCACCTCTCTGCACCCCCCTCCTCCACAGCCACCTCTCTGTACCACACCTCTCTGTACCCCCCCTCCTCCACCGCCACCTCTCTGTAACCCCCCCTCCTCCACCGCCACCTCTGTACCCCCCTCCTCCACAGCCACCTCTGTACCACACCTCTCTGTACCTCTCTGGTTAATTTAAGCAATTTTCTGTATCCCTTTATTTTTTAACTATACTGTTAGATTTTATGAAATGAAGGGAAAAAAAAATAAAAAATAAAAATCGGCCTAAAAAAAAATAAATCGGCCACAAAAATCGGCAGCATATCGGCCATCGGCTGCCCCAATTTCTAAATATCGGCATCGGCCAGAGAAAAACCCATATCGGTCGACCTCTACTCAGTATGTTGTACGTTTTTTGCATAGGATACCAGTAATGGACATAAAACTACCCCTCAGCACAGCCTTGGAAGCATCCCAGGCCATGGTGAGTGTCCAGTGTTACCTGTGACGGAACGTCCCTACACTCCTCTTGAGTGCGTTTGTCATATATCACTTCCTCCCAGTCTGGATATAGATATCAGATATTCCAACCGCTCCCAAGCACCAAACGAGACTTGCTTAGTGCCAACATGGACTCTTTTTATTAGAACTAAAATTACAAGTATTTATATACAGTAGGAGAGGAGGTCCCCCCTCCTGCTCATATTACTCTAGCAATACACCTGTAACAACTTAACATAAACTAATTAACTAATCCCTTTAAGCAATTAATTTGCTAGATGAAGTAGTTGAACAAATGGCGATACCAAAATCCCAATATATTTGAAAAAAGATAACCTTATGTAAAGGAGAGGGGAAACAAGAGGCCACAAGCCTCCGGGATTTTTTGTTAATGGTATCTGGGTGGTTAAAATGTATGTAGACAAATAGAGATGTATATATAAAAATATAGAATTTTATTTTCCCAAAAGGGTTGGAAACAACAAGGACACAAGTAATATATCCATACATTACAGACATATGTGTTAAATCAGACGAGAGTTTGTGTAGAGCTTCGCCATACTCGACATGTTTCACTCTATGGAGTTTCTTCAGGAGTTTGATAGGTTTAGCTCAAAGATATGCTGAAATAACAAAGTCGCATGAAAACGCATCCTTTTTCAAGAAGATTGTACAGACAAGATGTACATATTTATATTTAAAACTTGGCTCAGACAGAATATACATCTAGTTGATTGAGCAATTGGTACACAGTTACATATTTAATACATAGTGAAATGAACAAGGGACATAGAAAGCAGAGGGGAAGCTGAAACAATGGAGCTAGGCAGAGCTTACCACAAATACTTGGATAAATCTGAAGTGTGACTGCATATGTTGGCTATCGATTTCTTGTATAAAAACAAATAAATTTCGAAATCGATAGCCAACATATGTCATCTTGTCTGTACAATCTTCTTGAAAAAGGATGCGTTTTCATGCGACTTTGTTATTTCAGCATATCTTTGAGCTAAACCTATCAAACTCCTGAAGAAACTCCATAGAGTGAAACATGTTGAGTATGGCGAAGCTCTACACAAACTCTCGTCTGATTTAACACATATGTCTGTAATGTATGGATATATTACTTGTGTCCTTGTTGTTTACAACCCTTTTGGGAAAATAAAATTCTATATTTTTATATATACATCTCTATTTGTCTACATACATTTTACCCACCCAGATACCATTAACAAAAAATCCCGGAGGCTTGTGGCCTCTTGTTTCCCCTCTCCTTTACATAAGGTTATCTTTTTTCTAATCCCTTTAAGCAGCCGATGTGACTCAGGATTTCACTACAGGCCAGACTTGTTGTCACCGAGCTAAACACAGTTGATTATAAATTATCATAATTACAACCACACGACATTTTATCACAATAGCAGAAGACCACCAGTACCAGACGGACCGTCTACTACATTGTACAGAGGACAATGTGATAGGCCCTCTCAATTAACATCTTGAGTTCATGACACTAGCATTTGACAGTGTGTGTCTCAACAGCATGAGACCACACACATTATATATATACACATATATACAGCATTGAATCTGACTGGGTTGGGGTTCTCCTTCACCCTATGCCCCTTAAAATCCAGGGCCCATAATCGGTTGGCAGGAGGCTCGCATTTAGTCCTCTCAAAAAGCCTGTGTCCGGGCTAGGTCTGTCACAGTACCCTAATTCACACGCCAGTATTCGGTCATGCCCTTTTGGTACTCAGTCTGCAAAATCTCAAGCCAGTGAGAGTACAATCTCCAGACCTGGGGGCCTGTTTTTGCAGGAGGAGACCAACCAACAGAGGGCATGATCTGAGATCCCTCTGGGCAAGTAGGAAATTGAATGAACCAGTGGGAGTACATCCGCCGGAGCGAATGCTAGGTCTATACGAGACATAGTGTGGAAGGAGTCAGAGTGACAGGAGAACTGCCGGTCATCTGGATGCTTCCAGTGCCACAGCACGGTAAGGGCAAATACCTGGGTCCAATCCACAAATGTGGGATAGGGCCTGCCCCCATCCCGCAAGCGGTCCACTGTAGGGTCTAGTACAGCGTTAAAGTCTCCAACAAAGAGCAAGGGACAGTAACATTAGGGACAGATGGGAGAGAACATCTGGGGAGAACGGAGGAGGAACATATACGTTCACCAGCATAAAAACTGTGAAAACTATGCGAAGAGTGAGTATAAGGAATCGTCCCGCAGGGTCCAACTTCACAAACAGAATCTCAGCTGGGAGGGACTTTGCCAGTAAAATCGAGACCCCCTGGGAGTAGTTGGTGTAAGTGGCATGATATTGGATTAGCCAACCAGGGAAGTTTAAGGGACCATAGCATAGTACCAGTGAAGTGGGTCTCCTGAAGGAAAATTATATGGGGCTAGTGTTTCTTTAAAGAGGAGAACATTAGGGACTGCTTGTGAGGGGAGTTCAACCCCCTAACATTCCATGAAATCAGTTTTAGTTAGTACAGTAACATTGCGAAAGGTATCAAATGGTGCAGCATACCATAGATATTGCAAAAAAGGTTGTTTTGATATTCTGGCCCGCTACTATCAAACAACTCTCTGCGCTCAAAGGGATATACTGTCTGGGTATGAGTTTCAGTAGTGTAGTATATTAATCACTTAATATAAATATACTTAGTTTGATGTGCAACCCAGCAAGGGTGCACCAGTAGCAGCTGCTTAAAGGAGACGTAGTATATAAAAGTACAATAAATAACCAGTGTCACGGAGTAAGAAATTGAGTAAACAATTATCTATATCCAACCTGTGTCAATATTGTAGCAGCGCTTGGGTATCAGAAAATACTGATTAGGTAGACAGGATAATGTTTGAATATATAAATGGATCAATTACTGGGTCTAGATATATGTAAGTCAATCAATAATCCATGGAATGATCAATAATAAATAGTGAACATAAATAATAATTAATAAGATAGGGGGTAAGTGCATTGATCAATTGAATAAAAAAATAAATAAATGAATACATTAATTAGAAGAGAGTCCATATGTTTCACGGTGACTCCAAATAAGTAAATAAATAAATAAATGAATGAATAAATAAATAAATTAATTAAAGTCCCGTTTTTCCATGATGCGGTAATCAAAACAAAGTGATATTGCTAGCTCAGTAATCGATGTGTCGCCGAAACTGATTAGTCCATCCACCAGTGTGTTTCACCACGTGATACAAGGTTCCCCTTTGGGGATGCACTCACCAGAGCTAAATAGAATATGGGCATGTATACACTTTCATCAGGGTCCTGTGTCTCTCTCTGTTGAAGTCAACCAGTTTTTCTCAACATCCTCCCATTCAGTAGCTCACCATTGGCAGGTAGATCATATGTTGGAACAAATTACACCACATAGTGTGACTCCGTTTAAAACATTTATTAAACCCCCCAATCAGTTAAAATAGAACACCCCTTGTTCCAAAATGCGTACCAAATGTAAAAGACAAATCAGCATGTAAGATAAATGTAAAGCACTCTGCCTGTGAACGCCTTCCGGATCCTCTGCTGGTCGGTGGACCGCAGGAAGTATCCTAGAACGCTTGAAACACCGCTCTCTATAGCGGAAATCAGCTGCAGAGGATCCGGAAGGCGTTCACAGGCAGAGTGCTTTACATTTATCTTACATGCTGATTTGTCTTTTACATTTGGTACGCATTTTGGAACAAGGGGTGTTCTATTTTAACTGATCGGTTGGCAGGAGGCTCGCATTTAGTCCTCTCAAAAAGCCTGTGTCCGGGCTAGGTCTGTCACAGTACCCTAATTCACACGCCAGTATTCGGTCATGCCCTTTTGGTACTCAGTCTGCAAAATCTCAAGCCAGTGAGAGTACAATCTCCAGACCTGGGGGCCTGTTTTTGCAGGAGGAGACCAACCAACAGAGGGCATGATCTGAGATCCCTCTGGGCAAGTAGGAAATTGAATGAACCAGTGGGAGTACATCCGCCGGAGCGAATGCTAGGTCTATACGAGACATAGTGTGGAAGGAGTCAGAGTGACAGGAGAACTGCCGGTCATCTGGATGCTTCCAGTGCCACAGCACGGTAAGGGCAAATACCTGGGTCCAATCCACAAATGTGGGATAGGGCCTGCCCCCATCCCGCAAGCGGTCCACTGTAGGGTCTAGTACAGCGTTAAAGTCTCCAACAAAGAGCAAGGGACAGTAACATTAGGGACAGATGGGAGAGAACATCTGGGGAGAACGGAGGAGGAACATATACGTTCACCAGCATAAAAACTGTGAAAACTATGCGAAGAGTGAGTATAAGGAATCGTCCCGCAGGGTCCAACTTCACAAACAGAATCTCAGCTGGGAGGGACTTTGCCAGTAAAATCGAGACCCCCTGGGAGTAGTTGGTGTAAGTGGCATGATATTGGATTAGCCAACCAGGGAAGTTTAAGGGACCATAGCATAGTACCAGTGAAGTGGGTCTCCTGAAGGAAAATTATATGGGGCTAGTGTTTCTTTAAAGAGGAGAACATTAGGGACTGCTTGTGAGGGGAGTTCAACCCCCTAACATTCCATGAAATCAGTTTTAGTTAGTACAGTAACATTGCGAAAGGTATCAAATGGTGCAGCATACCATAGATATTGCAAAAAAGGTTGTTTTGATATTCTGGCCCGCTACTATCAAACAACTCTCTGCGCTCAAAGGGATATACTGTCTGGGTATGAGTTTCAGTAGTGTAGTATATTAATCACTTAATATAAATATACTTAGTTTGATGTGCAACCCAGCAAGGGTGCACCAGTAGCAGCTGCTTAAAGGAGACGTAGTATATAAAAGTACAATAAATAACCAGTGTCACGGAGTAAGAAATTGAGTAAACAATTATCTATATCCAACCTGTGTCAATATTGTAGCAGCGCTTGGGTATCAGAAAATACTGATTAGGTAGACAGGATAATGTTTGAATATATAAATGGATCAATTACTGGGTCTAGATATATGTAAGTCAATCAATAATCCATGGAATGATCAATAATAAATAGTGAACATAAATAATAATTAATAAGATAGGGGGTAAGTGCATTGATCAATTGAATAAAAAAATAAATAAATGAATACATTAATTAGAAGAGAGTCCATATGTTTCACGGTGACTCCAAATAAGTAAATAAATAAATAAATGAATGAATAAATAAATAAATTAATTAAAGTCCCGTTTTTCCATGATGCGGTAATCAAAACAAAGTGATATTGCTAGCTCAGTAATCGATGTGTCGCCGAAACTGATTAGTCCATCCACCAGTGTGTTTCACCACGTGATACAAGGTTCCCCTTTGGGGATGCACTCACCAGAGCTAAATAGAATATGGGCATGTATACACTTTCATCAGGGTCCTGTGTCTCTCTCTGTTGAAGTCAACCAGTTTTTCTCAACATCCTCCCATTCAGTAGCTCACCATTGGCAGGTAGATCATATGTTGGAACAAATTACACCACATAGTGTGACTCCGTTTAAAACATTTATTAAACCCCCCAATCAGTTAAAATAGAACACCCCTTGTTCCAAAATGCGTACCATTGGCAGGTAGATCTATTATATTGTTGGTCAACAAATAATCACACCACATAAGTGTGACTCCAGTCAATTAAAACATTTTATTTTTAAACCCCCCATATCAGTTAAAATAGAACACCCCTTGTTTAAACCAAAATGCGTACCAGTAAAAGACAAATCAGCATGTAAGATAAATGTAAAGCACTCTGCCTGTGAACGCCTTCCGGATCCTCTGCTGGTCGGTGGACCGCAGGAAGTATCCTAGGACGCTTGAAACACCGCTCTCTATAGCGGAAATCAGCTGCAGAGGATCCGGAAGGCGTTCACAGGCAGAGTGCTTTACATTTATCTTACATGCTGATTTGTCTTTTACATTTGGTACGCATTTTGGAACAAGGGGTGTTCTATTTTAACTGATTGGGGGGTTTAATAAATGTTTTAAACGGAGTCACACTATGTGGTGTAATTTGTTCCAACATATGATCTACCTGCCAATGGTGAGCTACTGAATGGGAGGATGTTGAGAAAAACTGGTTGACTTCAACAGAGAGAGACACAGGACCCTGATGAAAGTGTATACATGCCCATATTCTATTTAGCTCTGGTGAGTGCATCCCCAAAGGGGAACCTTGTATCACGTGGTGAAACACACTGGTGGATGGACTAATCAGTTTCGGCGACACATCGATTACTGAGCTAGCAATATCACTTTGTTTTGATTACCGCATCATGGAAAAACGGGACTTTAATTAATTTATTTATTTATTCATTCATTTATTTATTTATTTACTTATTTGGAGTCACCGTGAAACATATGGACTCTCTTCTAATTAATGTATTCATTTATTTATTTTTTTATTCAATTGATCAATGCACTTACCCCCTATCTTATTAATTATTATTTATGTTCACTATTTATTATTGATCATTCCATGGATTATTGATTGACTTACATATATCTAGACCCAGTAATTGATCCATTTATATATTCAAACATTATCCTGTCTACCTAATCAGTATTTTCTGATACCCAAGCGCTGCTACAATATTGACACAGGTTGGATATAGATAATTGTTTACTCAATTTCTTACTCCGTGACACTGGTTATTTATTGTACTTTTATATACCATAGATATTGTTGACTATAATACCGTCTATAGTAGGGTAGCAATAGCAGCAAAAAGAAAATTGTTCATAGGAGTGAACATAAACAAAAACCTGAGAGGCCAGCCATTCTCAGCATCCAGAGCTTGTGAGAAGACCGTCAAAATAAACATCCCCCCTCTGCCCACCCCCCTCCCTGCTCTACCAACCCAAACACATTGAGCATTGGTTCCCAAAACAAAAATAGCGCCCCCTTAGCAACAGACTTGGGAGGGATTAACCTCCCTGGCGGTATGATTAATTCTAATTTTAGGTGCTGAAAGTGGTACAATTATTTTGCATGGAAATTTGGTGTTTTATATTGTAGGCCTGCAATTCTTAGGAATAACTCACTTAAATCTGTCCAAACCAGAGTCTAGTAGACATCCCGGGTATGATAAAGTTTGAAACACAAAATCATAAATTATAATATAATTACTAAATAATTATAACAAATAATAATATAATAAAAATTATTCAATAATGTACCGTATATACACTCGAGAATAAGCCGACCCGAATATAAGCCGAGGCACCTAATTTTACCACAAAAAACTGGGAAAACTTATTGACTCGAGTACAAGCCTAGGGTGAGAAATGCGCAGCTACTGTAAGTGGAAAAGAGGGTCACCAATGCCCATTTGCAGCCTCATTGTGCCCAATTGCATGCCATATGTCCCCCGAACGTCAAACTCGAGAGTTAAGGGTTCCTATATGCCCCCTAGCTGCAGTCAAAATGTGGGGTCTCTGGACCCAAAGGGTCCCGAAATTATATTGCTGCAGATGGACACAGTTGAACAAATTTGGGGCCCCGTATCTTGAATTTGGTGTGCAAACCCAGTTGAACTAGCACTACAACATATCTAAAGATGGGGTTCCTAGCATCAAGTGGCCCCGAGATACAGGGCCCCAAAGTCGGTTCGGAAAATGTCAAGCACTTTTCTGAAGCAGAGAATGACATTTTCCTAACCGTTTTTGTGGCCCCAAGATACGGAGCCCCAAAGTCGGTTCGGAAAATGTTATTCTCTGCTGCAGAAAAGTGCTTGACTCAAGTATAAGCCGAGGGGGGCACTTTCAGCAAAAAAAAAAAAAAAAAAAAAAAAAAAAAAAATGTGCTGAAAAACTCGGCATATACTCGAGTATATATACGGTAATCAAAAACACTGAAATTTGCTCAGTTGCAGAATTGTCGCCGTCATTAGATTTAGTGTTTGATGACGAATTTCCCCACAAATTCATATCGCTCAATTCTGCAAGTGATTCCAATTTATTATCGCTGTTTTCTAGCTGGTCTAAAATCACTTTTGACATAAAAGGGACACTTTGGTTGCTATGGACACTTTGGTTGCTATGGACACTTTGGTTGCTATGGACACTTTGGTTGCTATGGACACTTTGGTTGCTATGGACACTTTGGTTGCTATGGACACTTTGGTTGCTATGGACACTTTGGTTGCTATGGACACTTTGGTTGCTATGGACACTTTGGTTGCTATGGACACTTTGGTTGCTATGGACACTTTGGTTGCTATGGACACTTTGGTTGCTATGGACACTTTGGTTGCTATGGACACTTTGGTTGCTATGGACAATTTCCAAATTCCAGGCAAAAAAACAAAAAACTATATTTATAATATAAAACTACATGCAGGGTACTGGACAGACCACTAGGGACAAAGGGGATGTGTAATTTTTTTTATACAGTACTGTAATCTGCAAGATTACAGTGTTCTGCGTTTTTACTTTTTAGAATTTGGCACCGATCTCCGCTCCCGTGCGTCGCAAAACGTCGCAGGGAAAGGAGCCCAGCGGCACTCGGCAATGTGTAAATCGAGCGAGGAGACAGCTCGCACACACAGCGGGCAGGATCCAGGGGACAAGGCAAGTAACTTTCCCTGTATCCTGCAATGCGATCCCGAGTCTGGCTCGGGGTTACCGCTAATGGTACTGAATTTCCACCCCGAGCCAGACTCGGGAATACTGCCAGGGAGGTTAAGAACCCCTGTGGCCTTGCCACCTACTGGTATGGGGGAAATAGCAGTTTCATGAGGGCTCTCAGATGCAGTGCAAGTGTCGATTTTGCAGGATCTGAAAGAGAACTGGAATGCAAGGCACAAAACAGTAAGGCTACTTTCACACTGGAGCGGTGGGGGCGCTGGCGGTAAAGCGGCGCTATATTTAGCGCCGCTTTACCGGCGTTTTAGCGGCGCATTGCGGCCGCTCGCGGGGTGTTTTTACCCCCCGCAAGCGGCCGAAAAAGGGTCAATACCGCCCGCAAACCGCCGCTATTGCGGCGTTTTGCGGGCGGGTTCGGCGCGCTCCCCCATTGTTTTCAATGGGACCGGGCGCTATAGGAGCGGTAAATATACCGCTCCTATAGCGAGCCAAAGATGCGGCTTGCAGGACATTTTTGAGCGTCCTGCAAGCGCACCGCTTCAGTGTGAAAGCCCTCGGGCTTTCACACTGAAGGAACAGCAACAGCTGTTTCGGGTCGGTTTGCAGGCGCTATTCTTAGCGCAATAGCGCTTGCAAACCGCCCCAGTGTGAAAGGGGCCTTACAGGTGCATGAGGAGAAATCTGTAAATAGTTCAAAAGGCATTGCTGGTAGGAGTGACCATTAGGTTTGTCAGTAGGGCAAAAATGCCTGCATCAGGAAAAAGGGGAAAAAAAACCCAATGCAGAAAAAACAAAAAGCAGGCCCCAACTAGGTCCAGTATCTGATTAAGGGGGAACAGGCACAGTAATAAATTCAAGGAGGACCATGCCCATAAGAAGCAAGTAGTAGAAATGGAGGGGCATGTGGAAACTCCGGGTCTGAGACTTGTTCAATTGCGGCGTTGTCTGGGTTGCTTCCCAAATTGCAAATTCAGCCAGGACATAGCTTCTTTAGGACAGGAGCAAAAGTGAGCTTTGCCTTCATAGATGATCCGCAGCTTAGCAGGGAACAACATCGCATAGGGGAGGCCTTCAGTGCAGAGACGGTCCTTTACCGCTGCAAAGGATATGCGCTGGCGCTGCACTTCAGCTGAGAAATCAGGGTAGATGGAGAGGTTATTGCCGTTGAACTTGAGAGGGCCTTTTTCTCTGGCCAGACGCAGGATAGTGACTTTGTCATGGAAATTAGGGAATTTTGCAATTAGAGATCTTGGGGGGGGGGGGGGCAGGTTGTGGGGGGGGCGCGATGCGCACGCTCAATTTCAAAGGTTTTGGAGAGCTCCTCTACCCCCAAGTTCATCACGCAGCCATTTATGCAAGAATCGTTCGGGGCATGAAACCCTCTGATCGTTCCGGGCACCCCACAAAACAAAGATAGTTCCGATGGGAACAATTCTCCAAATCGTCCAACTTAGCTCTGAGGTCTCCCAACTCATCTGTGGCCATACGTACGGTCACAGATAAAGGATGCACTATGTCCTCCAGGGAGCTGACATCCCTCCACCTGTCCTGTCCCGCAGGCTCTGGACGTCTTGCTTCAGGTGGGAGAAATCAATATGGATGGTTTCCATTTGGACACTGAGGGAAGTTTTACAGTCCTTTATGGCTAGCATAATTTCTGCCAGTGTAGGTTCTACAATGGAGGGGGTTGGGGATGCAGAGCCTTCCGAGCAGGCCGGGGAGTCTAGGGGTTCTGAGTGTGGTGCCTGGGTGTAAAAGACAGCAGGTACAGAGTCACTCACCCCTTGAGAAGGGTTCTGTGCTGTGGATGGGGCTGGCTGAAGCGCGGCCTCATGCATAGCTGAGGGATCGGCACCATCTTGCCTTCTGAACCAGGCCAGTTGCTCTGCTGGGACGCGGGTGGCCCGTATTTGTTCACTATCATGTCTAGATCGTGTGCCCACCATCCTTAGGAGTAGATCGGTGCCTTTTTGGAGAAGATTGGAGCCAGGATGCCTGCAGGATGGATGTATAGAGCCGAAGCTGTGAGATTAAGCAGCCGCTCTCATGGACTCCAAGCCATGCCTCCCCGGATAAGGAAACAATGCAGCAGATGAAAGACCCATAATGCTTACTTCCCTTCAACATTAGAATATATCCAGCAGTGCCATTGGCACAGAACTGGCAGAAAACAGTGGGACCTACATGCATTCATATATGGTCTGGAGAGGTCTAGCCAGAAGTGGTCTTCATGGAAGAATTGCAGCCAAAAAGCCTTACCTCCGACTTGGAAACAAGGCTAAGCGACTCAACTATGTAAGAAAACATAGGAACTGGGATGCAGAAAAATGGCAGGAGATGCTCTAGACTGACGAATCAAAATTTGAAATATGTGGCTGCAGCAGGAGGCAGTTTGTTTGCTGAAGGGCTGAAGAGCACTATAATGAGTGTCTGCAGGCAACAGTGAAGCATGATGGAGGTTCCTTGTAAGCTTTGGGTTGCACTTTTGCAAATGGAGTTGGAGGAGATTTGGTCAGGATCAGTGGTGTCCTCAATTCTGAAAAATACAGACTTATTCATCAATACCATACCACCAGGAAGGCGGGTGATTGGCCCCAAATTTATTCTGCAGCAGGACAACGGCCCAAACATACAGCCGATGTCATTCAGAACGGTCTTCAACGTAAAGAGGAACAAGGAGTCCTGGAAGTGATAGTTTGGCCCCCACAGAGCCTGTCTGGGACAACCTACCTGCCAAGTTACTTCAAAAACTGCGTGCAATTAACTAGAAGAATTGAAGCAGTTTTAAAAAAGGCAAAAGGGTGGTTACGCCAAATATGGATTTAATTTGGGATTTCTCTTATGTTCACTTAGTTTTATTTTTAGGAATTAACAAAATGGAAAATATCAAAATAGAAGAAAAGTTCATAAGCAATCTTGTATTAGTAAATGTTCATAAATGCGTCATCAGCTGTTTGGACATTCGATCATCACTAGACCTGGTGCCTGTACTCACTATAGAAATTGCACTCACCAAAATGTAGATCAATAGAAGCTTCTTAATATGTATGGGATGGCAGTGATCACTGCTAGACGAACCTCCGTCCAACCCGTAGGAGCAAAACTTCTGTTGTGAATGCTGAATTAGAGGAGACCCAGCGTCTGCAGAGTTCAATCAGCTGGAAGCTTTCCATGTTACTCAAACAAACAAAGGAAAAGAGGGAAGCCTCATAGTGTAAAACTGTAAGGTCCGGTTCACACTGAGGCAGCACGACTTCCAGCACGACTGCCTCAGACGACCTGGACACGACCGCTGCGGCGTGTCTCAAGTTGCCCCCAAAGTCAGGAACCTTTTTCCAAGTCAGAGCAACTTGTGTCGCTCCGATTAGAACGGTTCCATTGTACACAACGGGACACTACTTTTCAGGCGGCTAAGTCGCCTGACAAGTCGTCCCAGTGTGAACCGACCCTCAAGCTTTTTATTGTCTAAAATAAGACCCCCTTTCCCTTAATACATTGCACTTGCAAACAAAAGTTTAAAAAGAGCATCCAATAATGGAAATGCATTCTGTTCAGTTCTATCAATCTCACCACCTATCAGAACGCTGGAATCGTCCGTGGTGGTTCCCGGGGAGAAATCAGAGCCAAAAACATGCGCAGCAAGCCGTGTGGTACACCTAGATGCGTTTCTTGAATCCGTCTTTATCAAAAGGCGTGACCCACACGGCAGGACTTGCTAATTTATAACCTCTCAGCATTATATATTAACCCCTTCAGTACTGAATGTTCGGTCATCCATGGTTCCCACCACAGATCGATCAAACTTTAATTGGGTGGGCCTATTAACACATCTTGACTGAGTGCAAGAGGAATCCATACATTACTTTAGTATATTTGTGTGCTGTGTGGACAGTAACTGAGCAGGACCTGCAATGACATTTCAGCCTGTATGTTCCAATCACTGGCATCCTCACAGTATCACACAATGTTAACACAAAATCTTCATATGCAAGCATATTCCAAATATCACTTAAAGATTTATATAACCTTTATGAAATCACTTACAAAAACTTAAAATCAATAAAATCCTCACTGAAAAAAATATATTTTTAAAATTAAACTGCATATACCGGATAATCTTTTAGTAATAGAGTTCCAACCCGTGTTATAACATTAAAAAGCCAGGGTTGTCCTGCCATAATCACCCCAGAACACTTACTTTCTCATTAACCGCTTGTTCACTGCAGCAAAACAAGTCAGATCCAAAGCCATTAAAGGTACACTACTAAATGCATGTAACATGCATTTAGCTAAATTCTAAATATTGGGCAATCTTCCTACTTCTCTATACAAACTTGCATAAATGAATAAAATCTATTGAATAACTCGCAAAGGAATCTCAACCAAATAAATATATCAATATAATAAATAAATATAATGATCAATAAAAATAAATATAAAAGTAAAAATAAAATAGGAGAAAAGGAGTAGTAGATGCATCACTGAGAAAAATGCAGTTATATATGCTGCCTCATCAATCCGCAGTTTAAAAAAAAAAATTAAATTAGATATCAGTTACAATCTCATTATCTACTCATTCATGTGGAACTTAAATCCCAAAATGCTAGAATATATTAAAACCCTAAATTAAGATCAATAGTCACTAATAAAGAAATCGTAATGTGTAAATGTGCTCAGACTCATTTAGCCAATGTTCTTTTTGTGCAGCCTATATACATTAGACCGCACAGACACTGTAGGGCATAAATTACATGTGTGGAATTGCATGATATAAAATTGTTTAATATCAAACATTCTACCATTAGCATTTGAAATAAAAGAAGATAATCCTCTAATATGAGTATGAGTCTGTTGGCAAGACTTGCATCTCCTGCAGGCATAGAAGCCATTACTATCCCAAACCATCTTAGGTTTTTGTGGGGGATCCAGGACTTTTTTTTTTAACAATCCTGTCTCCAAAGAATGATGTTTTTCTGTAGATGAAAATTGGTACTTTTGGTAATACCTTTTTCAGGATTTTGTCCATACTGAGAATATCCCAGTTTAAAAAAATATATATATTTTCTACTTCTCTGAATTGACCATGAAAGTCACTAATGAACCCCCATTCTTGTCAGGTGTCATTAATTTTCTCTTTATCTTCAAGACACATAGCCTGTGAAGAAAGTCCCACTTGTATCGTTGAATCCAAGATCTCGGTTTGATAACCTTTCTCTATAAATCCGTTTTTTTAGAACCTCTGATTGAGTATGGAAATCAGAGTCCAGAGTACAGTTTCTTCTAACGCGGGTAAATTTCCCTTTTGGTATATTTCGGAGCCAAGTTGGATGATGTCCGCTATGTATGGATAAATAGCTATTTCGATCGGAAGACTTGAAATACACTTTTGTGCTCAGTTTTTCAGAGTTTATTAGGACAGTGACCTCCAAATTGTTCACTTTGCTATACTGATAATCCAATTTTATATTGTTTGGGTTGTTATTCAGGCCATTCATTAAGTCCTTCAGTGACTCTTCAGTGCCTGCCCAAATAAGAAACAGGTCATCTATATATCTCTTGAAAAACAGTAACTCTGATCTCCTCTGAACATATATGAACTTGTCCTCCCACTCACTCATGAAGAGGTTTGCTAATCTTGGTGCAAATTTCGCGCCCATCGCAACCCCTCTTATTTGCGCGTAGAAGTGTCCACCATACCAGAAGTGGTTGTGTGTTAGACAATACTCCAATACGAACCTCAAGAATTTTTTCTGAATAAAATGAGATATCTTCCCTTTGGCTGAAGGCCCAATTAAGTGCTTAAAGTGTGTCCTCGTGCTGTATAATGGTGTACAGCGACGACGCGTCAGCTGTTACCATATAAATATCTGTTTGTTCGGGCAATTTAATCTTACTTAAACAGATCAGAAAATCTTTAGTGTCCTTCAAATAAGATTTAGTACTCGTGACACTGAAATGTAGAAAGCGATCTAAATACTGCCCTAATATGGCTGAGACAGAACCTATATTATTTACAATAGGTCTAGCAGGGGGAGTGGACATATCTTTGTGGACCTTTGAAAGGGTATATATAGTTGGTATACGACTAAAACTAGGGACCAAATATCTCCTCTCTTTTTATGTAAGGACCCTATTATCAAAACCATAATCAGCAAGATTTATCAAGTCTTCTCTATAGTTTCTGGTCGGATCTCCCTTCAAAAGTGTATATGTAGTTTCATCTGCCAACATTTGTGACAGTTGGACATGAGAAGATACCCTCTTGTATATGTCTTGGATTAATATTTCGTTTAGGTACTACTTTTTCCAAATCCTTTAGGGTTAATTGTTTAAAAACCTCTAAATGATGATTGGATGTGGAAGGGGGATTAAAAAGACTTATTTTCTGTGACCTTATCCCAGGTCCTTAAACTTGGTTGATTGCTCAAAAAATATTTTTTCACACCCAGCCAAGATGTATTAATAGGCCCACCCAATGAAAGTTTGATTGATCCGTGGTGGGAACCATGGATGACCGAACATTCAGTACTGAAGGGGTTAATATATAATGCTGAGAGGTTATAAATGAGCAAGTCCTGCCGTGTGGGTCACGCCTATTGATAAAAACTGATTCACGAAACGCGTCTAGGTGTACCACACGACTTGCTACACTCATACAAGATTGCTTATGAACTTTGCTTCTATTTTGATTTAAATACTGATTCTTTGTTTATTCATTTAAGTGTTTAGCGCTGCTGAAGACAGATAAACTACTACTACTTCCGCTTTTCAGAATTTTAGTTTTGATCGCTTCCTTTTAGAATTGCATATTTACATTATAGCAGCTGCTTTTTTTTAGATTATTCATTCTTTATAAGCGCCGGATAAGTGATCCTTGTAATCTTGTTATTATCATAAAAAATAAACTATTAAACACTTCTATTTCTGAAAACATTCTTAATTTACCACAATTTTTTTTCACACCTGCCAAAACTTTTGCACAGTAGTGTATGTATATACTATTTATGCAGAAATGTTTCCTTATGTTTTTAGATAGAGAAATTTTAATGATTTTATCCATTTTTTTTTTTTATTTGCATTTTTGCAAGGTTTACCAGTTTACTTTTGTAGTAAACATGTAAGAAAAAAAAATACATATATATATATATACATATACACACACACACACACACACACACACACACACACACCTTTAGCGTTTTAGATAAACATGTCAATGGGTTTAGCTTGTAAATATTTCAATACATGTGTCTTTTGTACACAGTGGGAGCTTTTACCAGAATCTGAAGCAGCTGTCAGTGGCAACCATTAAGCTTTGATCTTCAGCTTGTTCAGGTAAGCTTTGAATCCAGGTTCACACTGATGCAATGTGGGAAACGCAGTGAATCATGTGGGTTTCCCGCACCTAAATTGTGTTCTGCGATCTGCTGCAGGTGTCAAGTAAAAGGCAACAACACCCCAAAAGCAGGATGCAAACGTAGTGCACTTGCCTGAACCAAATTGCATGGGTATGAACACCCATGCGATGTGATTCCAGTGCAGCAAAAAAAAGTTGCCTGCAACTTTTTGATGCTCAGCAATTTGTGCAATCAAAAATGAATGGGCTCAAATTGCACCGAACAGAATCGCTTGTGATTTGCCCATTAATGCAGCGCGATTCCTGTCGGATTCGCATGCAGTTCGCAATGTGAACCTAGGTTCAAAATTAAAGAAAGAAGCTGCTTGGTCACCATGCATACCTGCTCCAGATTATGGCTGCATCAGTTTTCATAAACTATGTAGAATTTGTAATGAAATATGTAAAACAAGGAGAGCCATATGTGTTAAATTACATATAAAGACTCCACAGGAAGTGACAAGGAGAAGGGATGATCAACAGGCATTAAAATAAATAAAATGGAGAGAATCATTTTGAATCAGGATCTGAACTTTTAGCACTAGCAAGAATGAACAGCTGTCCAGATTTTTCTTTCCTAGACCAGAAACATTTAAAGTATTGTATATAGCTGGCCTCATTACTTAAGCTAATAAAAAACTATCACTTAAAAAAAGGACACACTTACTTGCATGGTACCTTTTGGCATTCGACTCAGTTCATTTAATAGGTCCTTAAGTCGTTCTTCATTACGTCCACATAAAACAAGCTGAGCACCAGCCTTGTAAAATACTTTCGCACATTCTGGATAGAACAGAAGCTATGAGAATTGTCACAAAGTACACAGCAACACATTTTATTGTAAATGTTTATATCATATAGAAGACCCAATAAAAAAATTAAAAATATACGGGCAAGATGAAGTATACTTTAAGCCAAAACGTCCCCGTCCCCCCCCCCCCCCCATTTCGGACAGTACAGGAACAGCTAAACCCCCCTGTTTTTCCCCCAACTGTCTACCATTAGATAGATGATAAACAAAGCAGAAGGTTAGAGGAAAACTCTTCAAAGTGATGAAACAAAATGACCCATTAAAAGATTCCTATTCATTTATGTTCTGGCAATAATAAAAAATGTTGCATTATCTCTGACTTTCAGCCCTGGGGACAGATCTCTGAGACAAATCTCTGTTCACATGTTTACCTTTGCCCAGGCCAGAGGTGGCACCTGTGATAACAACCACGGCATCCTGGACGTAAGCACTGCTACGTAGCTTCTGTAAGAATTTGAACAGACTATAGATTCCAATACTGCCAATAAGGAAAGGAATGATCACCCATGATGTCAAGTCCATCAGCCTGAATTTAGAGCGAGAAAGGCCCTTTCTGTTAAAAAATAAAACACTCACTATAATTGCTAAATAATACGATTTGGAGTGAAAACATGTGTACAAAAAGGACATTTTTATAAAAGTTTGTGTGTGTGTAAAAATTTATACTTCAAGTTGTATGAATGCCAGTACAATATATAATAGAAACGAGATCTACCTCTAAGCCAATGTAGCCTACAGTCGGCTAGTGTCGGCTTAATTCCTGCATGCCCATCAGATTCATCCAAAAGCAGAAAATGCTGAAGCCTGGCTATAAACTTCAAATCCTTTGGTTAAAACTTTGCACCATTTGACAGTAACAATGCCGGTGACGCTTTTTTGCTAAAAAGCCTTAATTATAGCCATCTTGTAAATGAACAGCAATGTGTTAAGTACTATTAAGACAACAGGAAAAGATTGATTTACTCTTCCTTTGTTCATTCAATCTTCCACCACCTGGGAAGCCCACCTACTTAATCTAAATAAATATCACAAAATATTCAAACATGTAATGCAATCAAATAAAAAAAAAAAAAGAAGAATTAGGGATCCTAAATGACCAAAACTGATTTTTCCATTTTGTACAAACATATCAAACTTTTAGGCCCCATGCACACGAGACGCAGATGCAAACTCCGCTGAACGCATGTTTTAAAAAGCAGAAACTTGCGTTTAAAAACGCGCGTTTTGCCACGTTTTAATGCTGCGTCTAGCCGCATTTTACTGCGTTTGCATCTATAAGCGTTTGTAAAGATAACATCATATAGACCCTCCCAAAGCTCAGAAAGCATGTATTATTAACTATTTCTGCCATTTTGATCAGAGTGAGCAGCAGCAGCAGAGAGAGCAGTTGTACACTTGCATTTGCCTCTCTTTCTGTGGTTTTGTTTTGGAAATGGATCCCATATTGAATATATGTCAGGAAATTCTCCTGATGTTGCTCTTGATGAGCCAGCAACGTCGTTGCAAATTGCATTAGAGTGGCCAGAGTCAGAGCTCGTTGATATTGGACCCATCCGTTGATGGCACAGCGAATGTCCGTTGAATATTTAACAAACATGGTGGGGGGTTGGGGCTGACTAGACATTGGTATGCAGGTTTTTCTTTGTGAAAAAAAGACATTGCTATGCTTTGGACTAGGTGGAGTCACTGATTAGATTAGAAATTGGATGAAGGGTTGGGGCAAAGAAGTGGAGGCATTCCTCATTGTCTAAGACACCTAAAAAAATAGAGTTTTTTATGGCATTGCATCAGTGAGTATATTTGCTATATGAACTTACGAAATTTTAAACAATTTTTTTTTGTATTTGTTATGGTTTACCATCATATTTCTGAGTTTTCTGGTCCAAAAAATTGGGTTCCTTTAACCACTTCAGCCCCGGACCAATTGGCAGCCAAAGGACCAGGCCCCTTTTTGCAATTCGGCACTGCGTCGCTTTAACTAACAATTGCGCGGTCATGCGACGTGGCTCCAAAACAAAATTGGCGTCCTTTTTTTCCCACAAATAGAGCTTTCTTTTGGTGGTATTTGATCGCCCCTGCGGTTTTTATTTTTTGCGCTATAAACAAAAATAGAGCGACAATTTTGAAAAAAATGCAATATTTTTTACTTTTTGCAATAATAAATATCCCCAAAAAATATATAAAAAAACTTTTTTTTTCCCTCAGTTTAGGCCGATACGTATTCTTCTACATATTTTTGGTAAAAAAAATCGCAATTAGCGATTATTGATTAGTTTGCGCAAAAGTTATAGCGTTTACAAAATAGGGGATAGTTTTATAGCATTTTTATTAATATTTTTTTTTTTATTAGTAATGGCGGCGATCAGCGATTTTTATTGTGACTGCGACATTTTGGCGGACACATCGGACATTTTTGACACATTTTTGGGACATTTGTCATTTATACAGCAATCACTGCTATTTAAATAGCACTGATTCCTATGTAAATGACAGTTGTAGTTAGGGGGTTAACCACTAGGGGGCGGGGAGGAGTCAGTGTGACGTGTTGTGTTTTTTTTTACAGTAGGGGGGCGTGGCTGTACGTCTGACGTCATTGATCGGCGTTCCCGATGACAGGGAACCGCCGATCACTGACAGTCAGTGTAGGAAGCGCGGGGAGAGGTTTGTTTACATAGACCTCTCCCCGTTCTTCCGCTCCGTAACCCGATCGCGGGATACCAGCGGCGATCGGGTCCGCTGGTCCCGCGGCCGGGGTCACGGAGCTCCCGACCGGGTCGCGAGCGCGCCGCTAGCGGCGCGCGACCCACGGGCAGGCACATGCACGATCACGTACAGGTACGTGATTCTGCCTGCCCGTGCCATTCTGCTGACGTATATATGCAGTGGCCGGTCGGGAAGCGGTTAAAAACGCTTATAAACGAAAAATGCGGCTAAGCGCAGGTGCCGCGTTTAGCCGCGTTTTGCATCTGAAAAGTGGAAAAGCAAAAAGTGTCTGAACCCATTTTTTTGCTTCTGAAAAAACGAGGTTAAATGCAACTGCATTAAAACGGGAAAAAATTAGACTGTGTACATGGACACATAGGATAACATTGCATGCATTCAGGGGCAGTTGAAAAAAGTGTCCAACTGCCTCTGAACGCGCGTTTAACAGTGTCTCGTGTGCATTGGGCCTATTATAAA
Organism: Lithobates sylvaticus; assembly: GCA_028564925.1. Taxonomy (NCBI): domain Eukaryota; kingdom Metazoa; phylum Chordata; class Amphibia; order Anura; family Ranidae; genus Lithobates; species Lithobates sylvaticus. Next base: position 147,997,727 of record CM053031.1, on the reverse strand, counting down.
TGTCAAATTGTAATAGGATCAAGTCTTATTGCACTATTAATAATCAACAGACTAGGTAGAAGCGTGGAAAAGGGGACACCACAGTCCAAAAACCCAATACTAATTAAAGGAGAAGTCCAAGCTCGATTGGCTGGGCTTCTCCTATGGATCACAGGAGTGCATTTGTTTTGCACTCCGGTGACTCATTTTCAGAGAGCAGACTGAAGTAGGGCTGAAACAACTAAATCGATTAATCGACAACTTATCGATTAGGAAAATAGTTGTCAACTATTTTCCTAATCGATTAAATCGGCCAGCCGATTAGTTGGCCTGCATACAGAATGCATTATTCGTTTACATATCAGGAAATACAATGCAGCACACATACAGCTCAGTATACCATCCATACATGTCAGTAAGTGGCTCAGAACTTGTGAATGTGAATGTGTGAGGAGCAATGCCTCATGGAACATGTAGTCCTGGGCAGGAAGTGACTATAGGGGCACTCTATACTATACTTTTCAGCTTGCTTTTGGGGCACTCTGAAGGCAGGAGGAGCCAGAAGCGTTGGTGGGGGGACCCCAGAAGAGGAGAATCGGGGCTGCTCTGTGCAAATCTATTACACAGAGCAGGTAAGTATAACATGTTTGTTGTTTAACTGCTTGCCGACAGGCTCACGCCAATATACGTCGGCAGAATGGCACGCCTGCGCAAACTGACGTACAAAAGCAGGAGAGAGGACAGGCGACTGCCGTGTGCCCACCGACTCGATGCGAGTCAGCTGCCTGCGATCACGGCGAGGAGAGGCAGGCAGGCAGGGAACTGCCTATGTAAACAAGGCATTTCCCTGTTCTGCCTAGTAACATGACAGATCTACTGTTCCCTCTCATCGGGGACATCGATCTGTTATGTCAGTGGTAGACCATCCCCCTACAGTTAGGGCACACTGAGGGAACACACTTAACCCCTTGATCGCCCCCTAGTGTTTAACCCATTCCCTGGCAGTGACATTTATACAGTAATCAGTGGCTATTTTTAGCTCTGATCGCTGTATAAGTGTCAATGGTCCCAAAATAGTGTCAAAAGTGTCCAATCTGTCCATCGCAATGTCGCAGTCCTGATAATAATTGCAGATCACCGTCATTACGAATAAAAAATAAATTAATAATAAAAATGCCATAAATCGATACCCTTATTTTGTAGACGCTATAACTTTTGCGCAAACCAATCAATATACACTTATTGTGATTTTTCTTTTTACCCAAAATATGTAGAATACATATTGGCCTAAACAGAGGAAGACATTTTTTTTTTATATATTTTTGGGGATATTTATTATAGCAGAAAGTAAATTTCAAAATTGTTGGTCTTTTTTTTTGTTTATAGCGCAAATAAATAAAAAAACGCAGAGGTGATCAAATACCACCAAAAGAAAGCTCTATTTGTGGGAAAATAAAGGACGCAAATTTAGTTTGGTTACAGTGTCGCATGACCGCGCAATTGTCAGTTAAAGCGACGCAGTGCCAAATTGTAAAAAGTGCTCTGGTCAGGAAGGAAGTAAAAAAAAAAAAAAAAAAATACACACACACCACTTTAATTAACCACTTCAGCCCCGGACCAATTGGCAGCCAAAGGACCAGGCCCCTTTTTGCAATTCGGCACTGCGCCGCTTTAACTGACAATTGCGCGGTCGTGCGACGTGGCTCCCGAACAAAATTGGCGTCCTTTTTTTCCCACAAATAGAGCTTTCTTTTGGTGGTATTTGATCGCCCCTGCGGTTTTTAATTTTTTGCGCTATAAACAAAAATAGAGCGACAATTTTGAAAAAAAATGCAATATTTTTAACTTTTTGCTATAATAACTATCCCCAAAAAAATATAAAAAAAACATTTTTTTTTCCTCAGTTTAGGCCGATACGTATTCTTCTACATATTTTTGGTAAAAAAAAAAAAAAAAAAAAAAAAAATCGCAATTAGCGATTATTGATTGGTTTGCGCAAAAGTTATAGTGTTTACAAAATAGGGGATAGTTTTATAGCATTTTTATTAATATTTTTTTTTTTACTAGTAATGGCGGCGATCAGCGATTTTTATTGTGACTGCGACATTATGGCGGACACATCGGACATTTTTGACACATTTTTGGGACCATTGTCGTTTATACAGAAATCAGTGCTATTTAAATAGCACTGATTCCTATGTAAATGACAGTGGCAGTGAAGGAGTTAACCACCAGGGGGCGGGGAGGAGTTAGTGTGACGTTTTTTTTTTTTTTTTTTTTTTTTTTACAGTAGGGGGGCGTGGCTGTACGTCTGACGTCATTGATCGGCTTTCCAGATGACCGGGAACAGCCGATCAATGACAGGCAGAGTAGGAAGCGCGGGGAGAGGTTTGTTTACACATACCTCTCCCCGTTCTTCAGCTCTGTGACCCGATCGCGGGACACCAGCGGCGATCGGGTCCGCTGGTCCCGCGGCCGTGGTCACGGAGCTCCCGTCCGGGTCGCGAGCGCGCCGCTGGCGGCGTGCCCGTGACCCCGCGGCTAGGCAATTAAAGAGGACTTATATATAAGTCCTTTTGCCTGCCCGTGCCATTCTGTAGACGTATATCTACATGAGGCGGTCGGGAATCGGTTATTAAAGACTGTGTGCATGGAAGATCAGCATCTGAACCCAGAGAAGGTGGTGACTAAATGCAATTGCAATGCCTTCTTCTAACTTCAAAGTAAAAGTTTACCAGTATTGTGCATTATATTTAAAATGATCAGATCCATGAAAAACACTAAAAATAAAGTCTCAGCTTTTAGTACTGTAGTACTTTAACCACTTCAGCCCCAGAAGATTTTACCCCCTTCCTGACCAGAGAACTTTTTGCGATTCGGCACTGCGTCGCTTTAACTGACAATTGCGCGGTCGTGGGACGTGGCTCCCAAACAAAATTGACGTCCTTTTTTTCCCACAAATAGAGCTTTCTTTTGGTGGCATTTGATCACCTCTGCGATTTTTGTTTTTTGCACTATAAACAAAAATAAAGCGACAATTTTGAAAAAAAACGCTTTTCACTATAATAAATATCCCCAAAAAATGAAAAACATTTTTTTTCCTCAGTTTAAAAAATAAAAATAAAAAATTGCAATAAGCGTTTATTGATTGGTTTGCGCAAAAGTTATAGCGTCTACAAAATAGGGGTTAATTTTATGGCATTTTTATTAATTTTTTTTTTTTTTTACTAGTAATGGTGGCGATCTGTGATTTTTATCGTGACTGCAACATTATTGGGGACACATCGGACAATTTTGACACATTTTTGCTATAAAATTACACTGATTACTGTAAAAATGACACTGGTAGTGAAGGGGTTAACCACTAGCTGGCTAGGAAGGGTTTAAGTGTGTCCTAGGGAGTGATTACAACTGTTAGGGGGCGTGGCTATGAGTGACACATCACTGATCACCGCTCCCGATCACAGGGAGCTATGATCAGTGACAATGTCACTAGGCAGAACGGGGAGATGCTTGTTTACATTAGCATCTCCCCGTTCTTCCTCTCCATGAGGCGATTGCGGGTATCCCTGCAGACATCGTGTCCGCGGGTCCCGCGATCCTACTCACGGAGCCATCGGCAGGGTCGCGCAAGCGCCGCGCACGTGACCACACAGCAGCAAATTCAAAGGGACGTACAGGTACGCCAATTTGCGCAGCCGTGCCATTCTACCAACGTATATATACATGCAGCGGTCGGCAAGTGGTAAATTATAAAAATTTGATCCGAGTCTGATATTTACCAGATTCAACCTCTAATAGTATATTCAGTATATCTCTACTGTGTGTTATTCTCAGAGTGGATTAGAGATCTAAGAAGAAGGGTCTGCAAAAGACTTGAGACTGGGGCGAAGGTTCACCTTCCAGCAGGACAACGTCCCTAAACATACAGCCAGAGCTACAATGGAATGGATTAGATCAAAGCATATTCATGGTGTTAGAATAGCCCAATCAAAGTCCAGACTTAAATCCAATTCAGAATCTGTGGCAAGCAGGGTGTATACATTTTATTTATTTTTTTAATTTAAACAAAAATCTAATTTTTTGATTTAAATGAGATTTTTTTTAAATTTAAATCTGATTATAAAATCGGATTTGATTTTTTATCAAATTTATTTTAATAAAATGATTTTGGTGTAATAATCTATCTTAATATAGTTTTCTATTTAAGATACATTAATAATTTAGTTTATTCAGCATGAAATGGAGCTTAGTTATGTAGCATGTATATTCTGCAATGTTTACAATTTTGGTAAACGCATTCAATGAACCCAAGCTCTGCAAGCTGAGATAACATGCACTGCATTGAAACATTCACACAATTTTACAGTAACCATGAGATGAAACAAGGTTCAGAAATATTCCTTTATCACATTGTTTTGCAAATCTATGTACACTACAGACTGTATGATTGAAAAGAAATGCATCTGTACCAAGTGAGGAGGAAGGGCAAGCAGTAAAAATGAAAGTGAAACCTTCTAAGCAGCTTATAAACCTTGTGATTTTTCTGCACATAGCTTGAAGTGTTTTAGTGAGTGTAATATAATTATATATATATATATATATATATATATATATATATATATATATATATATATATATATATAAAAAATTATATACACACACACACACACACACACACACACACACACACACACTTCACCCGGTTTGACTTGACTGAACTGATGAAATGAACAGTCTGCATGTGTGAATGGGGTCTAAATAATAGGAAACCTATTTTTTGTGTGAAAATATTAAAGAGTCCAACTACCAACAGTAAATGGATCCCAAATGACAGATCAAAAACCACCCAAACCCTTTCCACAGGGTTCATCGGCAGCAGACATTCCCAAGGGAACACTCTCAAATGTGAATTTTTAAAGTGGTTGTAAACCCTTACAAACCACTTGGACCTACAGGTAAGCCTAGATTAAAGCTTACCTGTGAGTCAAAGAAATATCTTCTAAACCTACACGTTTAGGAGATATTTGCCAAAAGACAGGCACCGCTGTCTAGGGCGCATGCGCCCTAGACAGCGGCACGCCTGGCGCACTGAGAAAGCCGCTCTCAGCGGTGATATGCCGCGAGTGGCGGCTCCCGTGCGCATGCACGGGAGTGACGTCATTACGGCGCCGAATGACATCGCCGGAGCCGCGAGACCCACCAAGAAGATGGAGGCTCCGTACACAACGGGACATCGGTGACTTCGCTGGCTCCTGTGTCAGGTAAGTGACACATAATGGACTACTATGATGCTATACAATGCATAGTAGTCCATTATGCTTTACCTTTGCAGGGAAACAAAGAGGAAGTAAACCCATTAGGGTTTACTTCCTTTTTAAGCCTCGTACACACGATCAGATTGTTGGCCAACAAAGCGTCAGACTTTTGTTTGAATGGGCGTGTGCCAGGAACTTATCTTGCATACAAACTGTACACAATTGTCAGCCAACAAACACGAACGTAGTAACTTACTGCTAGGAATTTCAGCTCTTGAGCGCCACCCTTTGGGCACCTTCTGCCAACACTGGGCTCGACAAACCCTGGGCGCATTTGCGACTAGAATTAGCAACCTGGTGCGACACAGCTGGGGCATCCTTTCTCCGTGCGCACACCACCCCCCCGGGGCGTGATCGCGTCGTGCTGCGCCGGCCGGTAATTGAGGCCGCGGCTTTGTGGCCTTCTGCATTTCTAGGGTTCCTTCTGGAATCTCACGCCCTCTTGTGGTGGCCGTTGGTATGACATCCAGCAATGCAAATGCTCGTTTTCACTGCCCGCCGATCTCCTTCCCCCAAACAAATCAGCGGGTGCGCACGCCTGTTAGCGCGCTTAAAGGGGCCGACGTACAGCTACGACAGTTCGCGGGATCGTGCCGACCTGCCTATGGGACACGTTCACATCTATATACTTTTTTCAGCAGCTGCATTTTTGGAAAGGGTCAGGGACTTTTTTTTTTTTTTTAAAGCCAAACAGTGCGTTTTTGGTTAAATAGATTTTAATGGAGAAGCTGCAGAAAAGCATGTAGTGCATTTTTGCCACAATTTTACTGCGATTTGCAGTTTTTAACCACTTCAATACAGGGCATTTTCACCCCTTTCCTGCCCAGACCAATTTTCAGCTTTCAGCGCTGTTACAATTTGAATGACAATTTCGCAGTCATGCAACACTGTACCCATATGAATTTTGATAATTTTTGTCCCCACAAATAGAGCTTTCTTTTGGTGGTATTTGATCACCTCTGCAGTTTTTATTTTTTGCACTATAAAACAAAAAAAAGAGCGACAATTTTGAAAAAATAAATAAATAAAAATAAAAATAAAAAAAAATAAATAAAAGTTTTTCCTCAGTTTAGGCCGATATCTTCTACATATTTTTGGTAAAAAAATAAATAAAAAAAAAATTAGCAATAAGCATATATTGATTGGTTTGCGCAAAAGTTATAGCGTCTACAAAACAGGGGATACATTTAAGGCATTGTTATTTATTTATTTTTAACTAGTAATGGCAGCGGACTGCGATATTGCGGCGGACACGTCGGACACTTTTGACACCATTTTGGGACCATTCACATTTATACAGCGATCAGAGCTGTAAAAATGCACTCATTACTGTGTAAATGTGACTGGCAGGGAAGGGGATAAATGTGTATCCTAGGGAGTGATTCTAACTGTAGGGGGAGGGGAACGATCGGTGTTCCTCTGTACTGGGAACACACAATCGGTCTCCTCTGACAGAATGTGGATCTGTGTGTTTACACACACAGATCCACGGTCCTGCTGTGTTCACTGGCAATCGCGGGTTCCTCGCGGACATCATGGCCACCGGGCACGCGCATCGGGTGCCTAGTGATGCGTGGGGCGCGAGCGCCACCTGGAGCCTCAGAAAGTAAAGAACGTTATATGATGGCGGCCCGGAGGGACAAAGGGTTCCTGCCGCAATCATATCACTATGCGCGGTAGGGAAGTGGTTAATCTGCCCAACAACAAATTGGGCAAAAAAAAAAAAAAAGAGAAGAAGAGCATAAAAAAAGCGAAATGCATAATAAAAAAGCAAGATAAATGCATCAAAAGCACGTGTGCAAAAAGAACTGCAGAAACAGATCAAAAGCAAACTGCATCGGTGTGTACTGAGCCTAAAGCCTCGTACACACTATCGGATTTTCCGCAGACAAAATCGCCAGACCATTGCCACTAGAACACGGCAGACAACCAAAATAAACAAAAAAAAGCACTCCACTTATCCAGGGATAACTGGGCCTGTCGCTGCCTTTGGTTCACTCATATTAGCACATGGCGCCCCGGGAAAAGAAGAGGTCTTTATTGGGTTTCTGTCTTGCATACACTGATGCATGGAGCTGAAAACCGGAGGCACTAGGATGTACCTGATCCATCCCATCTGTGTTCCAGTGGCTGGCACTGTATAGCAGCAATGCCCACCTAGAAAGTCCAGGCCCTACCCACAATGGACGCCATTCAACCTTGGGTCTGAAACTCCAAGCCAGCAATGCTCCCTCAAGACAACTGTTGGGGGAGAAAAAAGCAGGGGCTTTCCCTGGAATTGGGATTGGGGGGGGGGGGGGGGGACTTTGAAAAAGTGTGCTTTCAGAAGTATTTATGAATTGGCCCAATTCTCTGTGAAGATTAGACAAGAGTCACCATGTGTAACACTGAGTTGCCAGAAAAAGCATTTCTACACAACACTCAACTGGTTGCAATAAACAATGTCACTACCTTTCCTTTTATAGGAGCTTATATTCTTTTGTATTAATGTGACAATCAGCATAGTCATTTACAAGGCCGACTCAAACACACTTAAAACTTAGGAAGATTTAGGTTAGTGGAATAGCACAATTTAGACAGTTTTTATCTGATGCAAGGACAAAAGGATATTTGGATCCAAAAGATTATTCCCAACTGCCTTTCCAAAGGACAGGTGAGAGCTGAACAAGTATCCGAGGACAATACAAGTTTAAATATATTGTAGGAGAGGTGATCCATAATAATGGGACAAGAAGTAAAACAACAATTGTGAAATGCAACAAACACATACAGACTTACAGTCACAATACGTTTCCTCTTAGAGACGGCTAGCAGCCTTCTTGTTCGCTTCTGTTCTCATAATGTCACAGGCAAAGCGGGTTCATGTGACAGTACAAGAATAGAATCATAGAAAGCCAAGTTCTTGAAGTCAGTCTAACAGGGATAGCATCAGATATGCTTGTAATGTATATCAAAATCCACTGCAGATATTATCTCTAGGCAAGGACAGAAACAAATATATATTATTAGAGCCTTGCGTTGTTTTTGATTTTGTATTTAAAGGAGTTCATAATTACTGTAAAGCAAACCTGTATCCAATTTGTTGGAAAAAACAAAACAGGCACATACACACGGAGCTGTTTACAGGCTTATGTAGACCATATCAAATAATGTGTTTTGGTAATTGTATGTGACCAATACTTGTAATGATAGGATCTATTGATCCTTTTTAATTTTGCATGACTTGATTTAGATTTTTTCCCTCATTTAGGGCTCATGCACACAGATGGTTTTACTCGTACAGCATGAAAAAATCCAACTTTTTGGGTGTTAGGCTAATGCACACTAAACACTAATGCGTTTTTTGATGAATTTGGCAAAAATGCAGGGAATTTTGGTTTAACATGGATTCCTATGGAACACATTCACATCAATGCATTTTTTGTGCCTCTGCGTTTTTGGAAAGGGTCGAGGACATTTTTTCCCGCAAAATGCAGCATTTTGCATGTAAAAGACTTCAATGGACCCACATCTAAAAAACGCAAGTACCGTGTTAGCGCAGTTTAGCAACTGGGGTAGGGAAATTTGCCTGCTACAATCGTATTTTGGTGTAGCGATAGCAGATTGCCCGCAAGTACTTGGCACACCTAATTCTACACCTAGTACCGTCATAATCCCAGCCAACAATAGTGTCAACAGGGAAACGAGCATCACACGTGCTGTTTCCCTGGCGGAACGGCGTCCGGCGTCACCGCGTCAATAGGCGCAATAACGTCAGAGCGCCGCTGACACAGGGAGGAGGGCCAAAAGGAAACAGGCAGATGGACCGGCCGAATCGCACATGCGCAATAAATGGCAAAGGCCGGAAATACAAGACACAAAGAGATGCCCCAAGAGAAAATGAATGTCGCAGGGCCTCACCATGCCAGGGGACACCAAAGCCCGAAAATAGTCACCAGCAGATTCCCCAATGGGTAGGCTAAAGTCATGAAGTGCAACATAATGAAGTAATTATAAAAAAAAGTTAATAAATTATGAAAAATAAAAAAAATGATAATATACCAAAATATAACCAGGAGACCGAGGAGTGGAGTGAACCTCAAAAAAATCATCAGAAAAGGACCAGAGGAAACATATCAAAATCACATTGATTCTATTACAGAATCAAATACAGAGGCTTTTGGTTATACAGTAAGCAAAATATATAGAGCTATAAACAGACATTAAAACAAGTGGATGAAGGCAAAGGAAATGACTACAAATAAGAAACACACATTATATATATATATATATATATATAATATTAGTTATAGGTCCCCTTCATAGCTTCCTGATGTCAACCTTGTAGGAAGGGTTTAAAGCTCAATATTTCCTTTAAGCCTGGGAGGTGAGGTAGCATTGAGATTAGATTAGGGCTGCAGCTAACAATTATTTTCAGAATTGATTAGATGGCCGGTTATTGTTTAGATTAATCCGTTAATAACCTTAAAAAAAAAAAAGAAATAAAAAAAAAAGTGTGGTGTATAATTTATAAATCTATCGTACTAATATAATAATAAACAATGCTCTGTGGAAAAAAATTGTGTGTCAAAATATAAAAGGTGTACTATAAGTACACAAAATGTACCATCCGACGTTTCGTCACGATGTGGACAAAATCACGGGGATTCCCATGATTATGTCCACATCGTGACGAAACGTCGGAGGAGCGACGTGCTGACGTCACCGCGAGTGGAGCGCTTCCGTACTTGGTGCGGACGCTCAGTGCTGCAGCCGGCCGGCCGCAAATTATATTTTATATTCACAACGCTTTTTGTTTATGCACATCTATAGTGCTTTTTATTTAATAAACTACCCAAACGGGTTTTACTTATGATCCCCCCTTTCTGGCATTCCTTTTATTTTACATGCCCGAATCCCCATCTTGCTCACTGAGTGACACCGGAAGCAGGCGCTTTGAGTGAATACTCCATATTGGAATTCCTGATATAGCAGCAGATGCCCTCCACCTTACAACGGATGAGCAGCAGATGAGCCGAGAGGAAAAGGCCCTGGCTGGGCAATAGCCACACGTTTTTATCATTCCAGGAGCTGGTAAGCGAGCATTTCTAGCGGTGGTGGAGTCACTTTTGAACAACACAGTCACTTCATTTATCTGTTGTCACCCACTTACTAGGACTACACCGACCTACATATTGGATTTTTTGCAGGACAATTTCAATATCATTTCTGGTTGAACGTTCCTTTTTCTTCTTTACAGGTTCCTTTTTGGACAGTATAGACTATATTTTACATTGCACTTTTTCACTTATGGGTGATGTTGTGTTGATATATAATTTTTGTTGGTACATTTTGTGTACTTATAGTACACCTTTTATATTTTGACACACAATTTTTTCCACAGAGCATTGTTTATTATTATATTAGTATGATAGATTTATGCATTTTTTTAAGCGCAACTTTTTCACATTTTTACTATAATTTTGTGTCGTATCGCACTTGGTGTTGCTGCTTTATTGTATATATTTTTTTGTGTGTCCAGCGCAATTTTTTTCTGTACTTATTTGGTGTATAATTTAGTTAATATGTAAAGTTTTAAAAAAAGGCAATTTATTCTTAAACATCTCCTATATGCAATGGTAAACATAAATAACCAACTATATGGTAAGGAAGCAAAATATCTAATCCACTCTTAGAATAACAGACAGAAGAGATATAATGTATATACTATTAGAAGATATACACTGTATATAATATTAGAGGATATATACTGCATATACTAGTAGGGGGAATCTGGTAAATATCAGACTCGGAGATCAAATTTTTTTATTTAAAAAAAAAAAAAAACAACAATGTCTTCCTTCAAAAAAAAAAAAAAATTATTTTAAGAATGTTTGTTTGATTTTTCTAATTGTTAGTGGGGTCAAATCAACGTTCTTTTTCAACCCCAGTGACGGGAAAATTTGGAAATAGAAAACTTCTTGGTCAAAGGAATTTTCAGACAGTGTATGTGGTTGAAACAGCTACAATTACATTCATTTTAAAAACAGAATGTTAAAAACAAGTGAAAATTTCAAACAACATTTCAAACAGCACCAAACAAAATTTTTTCCTTCAGCGAATGTACAAAGATTTTTCGTCTGAAAATTGATCCGTGTGGCCAGCATAAGGCTCAGTACACACCTATGCAGTTTGCTTTTGATCTGTTTCTGCAGTACTTTTTGCTGCACGTTTAGATTTTTGCGCACGTGATTTTGCTGTGATTTGCGTTTTTGCATTTTTTTTGGACAATTTGTTGTTGGGCAGATTAAAAAACACAAATTGCTGCAAAAAAACGCATTACATGCTTTTCTACAGCTTCTCCATTGAAGTATATTGAACCAAAAAAAGCACCGTTTTGCGTTAAAAAAAAAAAGAAAAAGTCCTTGACCCTTTCCAAATACGCAGCAGCTGAATAAAAAGCATAGATGTGAACGTGTCCCATAGAAAAACCATGTAATTGAACTGTAGTGCGTTTCTGCAAAAAGCACCAAAAAACACATAGATGCGAACCAATACATTTAGTAACATAATGGGGTTAAAAAAACTAAAGTTAGCCATTTATAGTACAAAAAAAGCAAATAATCACTACTGTGAGGGGTTAATTTTTTATTTTTTTTACTGTAGAACTGTGAAAGTTAGATTTACAGTAACGATTATTTGCTCTTTTTGTACTATAAAAGGGCTCATTTTTTTTTTTGTTTAACCCCATTATGTTACTAGCCAATTAATCGATTAATCGATTACTATTTTCATAATCGATTAGTTGTTTCAGCCCTAGATTAGATATCCACCTAATTTCCTGTTATTCAGATCTCCTCCTCTGGGGGTTTTGATGTCTATCCAATACTAGCACCGAAATTTTTGGAAACCGATTATTATGGAATTTCAGGAGTGACACCTGCTAAATCGAGTAGCTTTGATCTGTCTGTGGTACAGACACTGTACGTATTTTCAACAGTAAGTCTTCCAATTCTTGCTGCCTCAATATTCGCCATGTTTAGTGTTGTAGTCCCCATGTGTTGATTATGTTCTATATACTTGTTGATTAATTCATATGTATTTTTACGATAGGCCATACAGTACATCTTCAAAATCCCTGAAGAAAAAACTGTACAAACAAAATTCCGAAACATGTTGGGTATTCTGATTATCATGCTTGATTGTATTCTCTTACTATAGAGTCCTTTCTGTCATGCTTCAGGAGATCAACTGTATGAATTGTTTTTAAATCATGTATTTTATGTAAATTGAATAAAATGTATTATTTTTCATTACTTTCATACTCACTGTATATGTATTGACCCTCACCCATACAATCCCTGGGGCATTTTTTCTCCATTTCCCTTTCCTTTCAGAGAAGGCCATTCTGGCTCTCTACCGGCATGTGGAAGGCAATGTCTGGGCCTCGTTGGACAGAGCGGTCGGGTGCATATTACCGCTGACTCATGCTCCAGCAGGCATGGACGTTACCTTTCTTTCACGGCATACTGGGTAACTCTGCTGGGAAGCATGCAGGACAGGGTGCAGTATTGTTGGAGCTTATTCCACCACCACGCCTCCAAAATCTTCTTATGCTTCTTCTTCCCATGCAGTGCTTGAGTTGGTCTGCTTAGGGGACAGGAGCCACACTGGGGCAGAGATTCTGTCAGCTCTGCAGGGGCAGGCTCAGAGGTGGTTGACGCCACGCCAGCTTCAGCCAGGAATGGTGGTTCGCTACAATGGCACCAACCTCCTCTCTGACACGGACACTTGACCTATCTTCCCTGTTTGGCTCACAATTTGGTGGTGCAGCAGTTCTTGTGCAGGTACCCGGGCTTACAGGATCTCCTGAGGCAGGCCAGGAAAGTCTGGGCATTTCCACCGGTCATATAATGCCAGTGCTCGTCTGGCTGACCTTCAAAAGGAATGCAACCTGCCAAAGAACCGTCTCATCTGTGACATGCCCACCAGGTGGAACTCAACTTTGGCAATGCTGCAGCGGCTGCACACGCAGCAGAGGGCCATCAATGAGTACCTGTGTGAGTATGACACCAGGACAGGGTCAGGGGAGCTTGGCTTTTTTTCGCCACGCCAGTGGCTACTCATCAAGGATGCATGCACTGTCCTGTCACCATTTGAGGAGGCCATGAGGATGGTGAGCAGTGACAGTGCATGCATCAGTGATACTGTCCCTCTTGGAGCACACACTTTGTGGAATAATGGACAGGGCACTTGAGGCAGAACAGAGGGAGGGGGACGAGGACTTCCTTACTGGACGACGAGGAACATTGCGCAGTCATGCAACACTGTACACAAATTAAATTTGTATCTTTTTTTTTCCCCACAAATAGGGCTTTCATTTGGTGGGGTTTGATTTTTTTTGATTTTATATATATATATATATATATATATATATATATATATATCCGAACATTTTGAAAGAAGAAAGAAAAGAAAAAAAAAAAAAAAGATATTTTCTACTTTGTTATAAAACGTATCCAATAAGATCAAATTTCTTCATAAATTTAGGCCAAAATGTATTCTGTTACATGTCTTTGGTAAAAACTAAACTGTGTTTTTGGGGACACTAGTATAGTCATGATCAAGATACTGATCTGTAAAGATACTATGCTAGTAATGATCAGCGACTTATAGTGTGACAGGCACGCTAGTGCTAACTGACACTTGCTGGGAGGGACGCTAACTGGCACTACAGTGATAATACTGTACACTAGAGGTCGACCGATATGGGTTTTTCTCTGGCCGATGCCGATGTTTAGAAATCGCGGCGGCCGATGGCCGATATAGGATGCCGATTTTCTTGGGCCGATATGTTAGGCCGATTTTTATATTTTTTTAATTTTTTCCCTTCATCTCATAAAATCTAACAGACCTTTCACACTGGGGCATTTTTCAGGCGCTTTTGGGCTAAAAATAGTGCCTGTAAAGTGCCTGCAAAACGGCTCCCCTGCAGTCTGTGTGAAAGCCCGAGTGCTTTTACACTGAAGCGATGCGCTGGCAGGACGTTAAAAAAAAAAGTCCTGCAAGCACCACTCCTGCCCATTGAAAGGGCACCGCTGCCGAAGCGCCTGCAATGCGATTTGGCAGCGGCGATTCACGGGCGCATTTAACCCCTTCCTCGACCACTAGCTGGGTTATAAATGCCCCACTAGCAGCCGAATAGCGGCGCTAAAATGACAGTAAAGCGTCGCTAAAATTAGCAGCGTTTTACCGTCAACACCTGCCCGCTCCAGTGTGAAAGCAGCCTTAAGTAATAAGTGATACAGAAAATTTCCTACATTTAAACATTTATTAAACAAAACAAACCTTCAATCAGTTCACTTGTGTGTATAATTTTAAAAAACTATATATTAAATACACAAAAATAGGTAATCAAAACTTTTGGACGAAAAAAAAAAAAAAAAAATTGGCTAACTTTACTGTTTTAGTTTTCGTTTTAAAATCATTAGTGTATTTTTTTCCCAAAAAATTGCGTTTGAAAGACCGCTGTGCAAATACCGTGTGACATAAAATATTGCAACAACCGCTATTTTATTCCCTAGGGTCTCTGTTAAAAAATATATATATAATTTTTTGGGGTTCCAAGTGACTTTCTCGCAGAAAATACAGGATTTTTACTTGTAAGCAACAAGTGTCAGAAAAGATTTAGTCTTTAAATGGTTAAACTGAGAACTTCTCCACACAGAGTTCAGTTCATTCACAAGTGTAAACATTGTATGCTTTGGTCTTTTTTTGGCAGAATGCCCAGAGAGGAGAAGTCCCTCCAGGGGAAGACTGAGGCAACTTGCATTGACTTCTATTACAGAAGTCTTTTGCAAGTCACTGCTAAAGTTATAATCAGGCTTTTTTTCTGTACTTTGATTGGTCACAGCCAATCAGTGGGTTTCAGCCAAAATTACTTGCTAAAAATTACTGACCAACTTGTGCGGTGTTGAATCACAGTATAGGTCAGCAAGGGGCGCACGCATGCACGCCGAACTAGGACATACACTGTGACGTATCCATACATCGCGGTCCTAGCTGTGCCACCCATTTGCAGTATATCTATTGTTAGCGGGTTAGCAAGCAGTTAAACTAAATGGGTTGCTTTACACGGTTAGGATTTGCATATAATTTAGGCTGGGGGTCACACTTATGCAAATTGGGTGTGGGTTTCCCTGCAACCAATTCGCACAACAGGAGAGTGTGACCGGTTCTCAATGGGGCTGGGTGACATCTCCGGGGCTGCTGCAGGCTGCACTGCAGAAGAGTCCTGTGCATCTTTGGCTCAGTTTTAGGTCCAAATTCAGGCAAAAATGTGAACCCTATTCGCCCATGAAACGTAGAACAAGGGCCGCACCGGACCCCCTGCTGCGAGCCACTCCGCAAACAGTGTTAACCCAGCCTAAAGCTGCCAGGTGAAAGCAGCCAATTCAAGTCTTTAGGGGCATAGAGACTGCACAGAAACAGCCACTCATCCCAGTTTGACAGGTGCGTGGGTGAGCAGCCCCAAACAAATGTTGCCTGCATTCAGGACAAAGTTACCAACTGTCAGTATTTTTACTGGCAGCCAGTAAAAACAGGCACCTTTCTCCTGCCAGTGGCAGGAAAAGGTTGCCAGTAAAAATATGGCTGTGATGTCGGCCGGGACCACCCAAATGTCTGTTACAGTATGTTCAGGCAGTGCTGGCAGGGGGATGGGTCTGAGCGTGTTGTGTGATGTCATGGTGCAAGGGACATGGTGCAGAGCGGAGCGGCTGAAGCCTCATGTGCTGGCCTTGTTGCACAGGAGCAAGGCAAGCCAGGACCAGGACTGTTTAACTGGAGTGGACTGAAGGGACCACCTGGCGTAGAGACTATCACTGTGACTCAGGAGGGGACGAGTCATGTTGGCAAGGTGTCATCACCTGTGCTGCTGCACACTACTGTCAGTGTCACTATGAGAGTCAATTTCATGTGTGTGTGCCTGCCCATTCTAATTTCTTGCCCTCCTGAGTCTTGTCCCTGAGCTACTTACCATATCGAAAATAAAATAAGAAATATGTTTTGTTGCCTTACGATGTACCTTAAAACAACATTGCTAATTGCATATTGAACTTGTTTAAGTGCAAAAATTCCGTATTTAGATTGCAAAGGGGTTGTAAATGCTCAAGGTTTTTCACTTTAATACATTCTATGCATAAAAGGTGAAAAACCTTCTGTAGTGCAGCAGCCCCCCAGAGCCCCCCTTTTTCTTGCCTGAACCCGATCATCCCAGCGATGGGGATGAGCAGAGCAGCTCCAGTCTCGGGTCCTTGTTGGCTGGATTGATAGCAGAAAGTGCATTGGCTCCCACTGCTGTCAAAGGCAGTGACATGGGAGCCGGGGCTGAGCCCTGCTGTCTGGGTCAATGAACGCAGCAGAACTCGGGAGCGTTCCCACATGAGTGCCCCGAGGGAATGCGGGTCTCCGTGAGGACACTCGAGACAAGGAGGAGCCAGGAGTGTCACGGAGGGACCCCAGAAGAGGATCGGGGCCCCTCTGTGCAAAACCCTTGCACAGAGGAGGTATGACATGTTTGTTATTTAAAAAAAAAAAAAAACTCCACAGACACAAGACTTTACAACCCCTTTAAAACTGTAATTTTGTAACTTTTGTAAATGCCAGTAAAAACTCGGCCGTGCCAGTAAATTTCATTCTGGAAGGTTGGCAACTAAGGATGAGCTCTGGCATGTTCGCACACCCCACGTGCAGAGCCTGCCAGGAAGTGGGCACTGCGCTGTGCTAATCACAGGCAGTAAGACATTGTCCCGATGAGCGGCTGCAGAGATCGGGAAATGTCTCACTGCCTGTGATTAGCGCAGTGATGACGTCCTGGCGTGCTCTGCACGTGGGGTGTGCAAACAGCTCATCCTTATTGGCAACACTGATTCAGGGCAGCTCCCCACACTTCTGTCAAAACACATGTGGCTGCAATAGGATCAATAATAAGATTACTATATCCTCTTGCCACTAAAGTCTCTCATATCAATGCCATCTTATTTGTATTATCCAAGTTCCCGGAACAGATATAAATGTACATGTGTAAAATGTTGGAATAATTGATCCTACCACAATATTTGGGCTCTCGCCATCAGTAAAGGGAATATAGCATGATACTTTCCAATGAAGCAGGACAGCAGTGGGTTGAATGTTGCAGCAATGTAGTAAAGCACTATCTTCTGCACGGTAATGTCTTACCTGACTACTGCAAGTACCATTCATACACTGACAGCGCAGCAACCCCACCTGCGAGCACTATATAGCCAAGCATAGACCTTCAAACAGCGGGTGATGTCACACGACGTAAGCACGTAACGTCTGTTAATAACGGGCGGGAGGTTTGGGTGTATAGATGAATGAAGCCGCTGGGTGTTTAGTGATATTTTTCCTTGTGTTAATTGCAGGTTCTGTGTAGCAACCTTAGAGCACCGACCGCGGTGGTATGGTTTTTAGCGTTTCTAAGGTGTAGTTTGAAACTGACGTATTTCCTGTCATCTTATTGATCAGAGATGCTCTCTGCTGCCACTAGTGTTTTATTGCAAGGTTACCGTACTGTATAAAGCGTGTGTGAAGTTGGCCTCAAAAGCTTATTCTTTCTCGCCCCCTATTGGTAGACTTAGGTAATTTTTTGTTACTGGAATTAGGCAGCTAACTGAATATGGAGTATATTTATTTGAGTGCTGTTGTTTCTAAGGCCTGGTTTGCATGGGCTGTACATACCCACACAGGTGTTCTGTGCATCCCTGTGCGGATAGTCCCATTCAAGTCAATTGGGACACGGCGGCTGTGCTACAGCAGGGTGTGTGAGGGGCCATTCTCCCGAAAAGCTGTCACATTGGAAGCAAACAAGCTGTGATAGCTGCAATAGCATTGTAGGTCCAGTTCACTTCTGGCTTGTTTACATTGTTGCCAGTCAGGCCCGATGAAGGGTGGCGTTTGGACGCATTGGCTACTTCTTTGGATTGTACCCCTGACTTTTATTGGAATACAGTTGCATCTGGACCTCCTAGTGGTGGTGCAGCACTTCGGTTTAAAGCGAAGGTTCACACAAAAATTGAACCTCTGCTTTTCGGAACCCAACCCAACCACCCCCCCCCCCCCCCCACGGTGTCACATTTGGCACCTTTCAGGGGGGAGGGGGTGCAGATACCTGTCTAAGAATATTTGCACCCACTTCCGGGCATAGACTCTCACGGGAGTCTACGTCTCTTCCCATCCCCCTGCGCTGTCTGCTGGGACACACACGGGTCCCAGAGACAGCAGGGACCATTCGGATTGCGATGCACGACTGGCGCATGTGTAGTAGGGAACCGGGAAGTGAAGCCACAAGGCTTCATTTCCTGATTCCCTTACCGAAGATGGAGGTGGCAGCACCCGAGGGACGGTTCGGCCTCGGTGCTGACATCGCTGGACCCTGGGACAGGTGGGTGTTCTTATTTTAAAAGTCAGCAGCTGCAATATTTGTAGCCGCTGACTTAAACAAATGTACTTTAAAACTCCTGCTTTAAGTTTTGTTGCATTACACTACAAGCCAAGTGTCAGGGCTCTAGCCGCCCTGGGCACCCCAGCCGGAGGGTGCGCGGGCACCTGGGCAGCCCTGGTCCCTCTGAACGCGGGCGCGCGCGTCGGCGCGCGCCGCGGGCGCGTGCACGCGCCCGCGGGACTCGTGCGCGCGCTCCCGTGCGCAAATAGCGGGCGCGCGCGCCCCCGTGCGCGTGCACGTGCGCGATCGGCGCCGCTTTGGCGCCAGTGGCCCTATTTAAAGGGGACATCTGCCTGCATGCGGCGCTGTCCGTCTCAGCTCCCACCTGTGACCCCAACCTGAACCTGTCTGAGCTCCCTACCTGTGACCCGGCTTGTTTGACTCCGCTACTTTCTCCGTTCCTTGACCCCGGCTTGTTTGACCCTGCTCTGGACTGTGTTACTGTTGCTGAACCCCCGGCTTGCCTCCTGACCATCCTCCTGCCTGCCGTCCTTACTTGTCTGCCTTACCTGTTGTGACCCGGCTTGCCTGACCATCCCTGCTCCAGTGTCCCTGCACAGGTCTTCGCTGCTGCCGTCATCTGCTGATCTTCTGCCGTTGCTGTCAGCTACTTCAGCCGTCTGCTGCTGCTCCTGTTGTCGGTTTACCTCCTGCCTCCTGGTTTTCTGCCGAACCTTCATCTGCAGACCTACCCTCTGAGCAAGCCCTGCATCTACCCTGCATCAGCCTGCTGCATCCACACGGACACTCCTACCCGCTGAGTTCACGGCTACGCTGTCCTCAATCCAGCAGGCCCTGAACCAGAGTTGTAAGAGAGGTCTCCAACCATCAAGTCAGGCTCAGCACTACCAGGTACCTAACAGTACGGACAGCCAATATGACTGAGCCTGCGGATGGAGCCTCAACCATGCGGGAAATGTGCTCCCACCTGGCAGCCCTCACACAAGCCGTGAAATCCCTGCAGGAGGGATACACCAAGCTGGAAGGCCAAGTTCAACAACTTGCCAGCCCCATGGCTGCTGCACCTCCACCACCAGTGCAACCTGCCTCCCAACCAACAGTGGTGATGCTTCCCCCTGAACCTAGAGTACCTATCCCAGAAAGGTTCTCGGGCGACCGGTCCAAGTTTCAAGCCTTCCGAGATGCCTGCCAGCTTTACTTTGCCCTGCAACCCCGGACCTTCTCCCTGGAAGTCACCAAGGTGGGATTCGTGGTGTCCCTTCTACAAGGAGAACCCCAGTCCTGGGCCCACCGTCTTCTGGGAGCCAACAGTGTCATGACCCAGTCCTTAGCCGCCTTCTTCCAGGCAATGGCACAGTTGTATGACGACCCTCAACGCACGGCTACAGCTGAATCTGCCCTATCCGCGCTCCAGCAAGGCCGCAGGACGGCTGAGGACTATATCACGGACTTTAGGCGCTGGAGCGCGGATACTCAATGGAACAATGCAGCCCTCAGACACCAGTTCCGCATGGGCCTCTCAGAGGGGTTGAAAGACGAACTGGCCCGTGTAGGAGTTCCTGAGGATCTTGAGGACCTT
This sequence comes from Lithobates sylvaticus, assembly GCA_028564925.1. NCBI lineage: Eukaryota > Metazoa > Chordata > Amphibia > Anura > Ranidae > Lithobates > Lithobates sylvaticus. Next base: position 147,977,386 of record CM053031.1, on the reverse strand, counting down.
GTCACTCTGACAATCCAATTGGACCGTCGCCTACGGGAGCGCCGAGCTGAACGCTCTGCTTTGCCCAGTCGCCCAGCTTGGATGGTCGCTAGGGCTCCTGTTCCTGCCACTCGCTACCTACCTGCTCCCTCTACACCTCCCGTGGGACCTGCTTCAGATGGTTCCGAACCGATGCAGATTGGTCTTCTACGTGCCCCCTTGACGCCCGAGGAACGGGCCCGACGTCGCCAGTTGAATCTGTGTCTGTACTGTGGGGGCTCTGGACATTTCGTGAATGGTTGCCCTGTCAAGACGCGTAAGTGCTTGTCATCCGTTTCTCCTCTCTCTGCACCCTGCCCAGCCAGTACTATTCACCTTACCCTTCCTCTGTCGTTGCAGTGCCAGGGAAGGACAATCCTCACCAGCGCCATCATTGACTCCGGGGCGTGTAGCTGTTTCGTGGATGCCACCTTCGCCAACACTCACGCCCTGCCGCTCCAGAAGAAGACCCAAGGACTTACTGTGTTTCTGGCGGATGGGTCCCGCATTAAGTCTGGCCAGGTGACTCAAGAGACTCTGCCCTTAACCGCTACAATTTTCCCTCAACATCAGGAGCTTCTGACCATGGACGTGATCTCCTCTCCCCTGTTCCCGGTCATCCTGGGTATGCCATGGCTCCAGGCCCATAACCCGCTGATCCATTGGTCCACCGGGGAGGTTGAATTTCAATCTCGGTACTGCCAGGAACACTGCCTACCTGCAACCCTCGGAACATCCTCTACCTTGCTTTGCCTAGACGCGGATCAAGACCTACGCCAATCTGTACCCCAACCTTATCATGACTTTCTGGACGTTTTCAGCAAGCGGGGGGCAGACTCCCTTCCGCCCCACCGTCCCTATGATTGCCCCATCGAGCTCCTCCCTGGGGCTGAAATTCCCTTCGGTCGCATTTTCCCTCTCTCCGAGAAAGAACAAGAGGCCCTGAAGACCTACATTGCCGAAAACTTAAAGAAGGGGTTCATCCGCCATTCCACCTCTCCTGCTGGCGCAGGCATCTTCTTCGTCACCAAGAAGGATCAGTCCTTGAGGCCCTGTGTGGACTACCGGGAGCTCAATAAAATAACGGTCAAGAATCGGTACCCCCTGCCCTTAATCCCTGAGCTCTTTCAGAAGCTAAGATCGGCAACGGTTTTCACCAAATTGGACCTCAGGGGTGCATACAATTTGGTCCGCATTCGGGCCGAGGACGAGTGGAAGACGGCTTTCCGGACTCGTTTCGGCCACTATGAGTACTTGGTCATGCCCTTCGGGCTCTGTAATGCCCCGGCCACGTTCCAGCATTTCATCAATGATGTACTCAGAGACTATTTGGACATTTTCGTGATCGTCTATCTGGACGACATCTTGATTTTCTCCCAAACCCTAGAACAACATCGTGGGCATGTGGGCAAGGTACTCCTTCGACTCCGACGGCACGGCCTGTATGCAAAGGCCGAGAAGTGCGAATTTGAGCAGCAGGAGATCCAGTTTTTGGGACTTGAAATCTCCCCGGCAGGCATTAGAATGGACCCTCAGAAGGTGTCCGCCGTTCTTGACTGGCCAGCACCTGTAGATAGAAAAGGAATCCAACGGTTCGTAGGATTTGCAAACTTCTACAGGAAGTTTATTAAGGGGTTCTCTGCTATCATCACCCCCATCACCCAGCTGACCAAGCAGGGCACACGCTTCCACTGGGGCCCGGAAGCTCAAGGGGCCTTTGATCAGCTTAAAAGACTGTTTACCTCCGCCCCTATCCTCAGTCACCCCGACCCTGCCCTCCCTTACATCTTGGAGGTCGATGCATCTGAAGTGGCAGTTGGGGCGGTCGTGTCACAACGACAGGGCAATAAAGACGCCATGCACCCAGTGGGATTTTTCTCTCGGAAACTTTCTCCAGCCGAGAGGAATTATGATGTCGGGGACCGGGAGCTCTTGGCTATCAAATCGGCACTAGAGGAATGGAGGTACCTCTTGGAGGGAGCTAATCATCCAGTACTCATCTACACTGACCACAAGAACCTTGAGTACTTACGAACTGCCAAGCGACTCAAACCCCGACAAGCCCGCTGGGCTCTGTTTTTCTCAAGGTTCTGCTTTCATATTACGTATCGTCCCGGTTCCAAGAATGTGAAACCTGACGCCCTTTCCCGGATGTTTGACAGTCCCAAGGACTCCACCACCCCAGACACCATCCTATCTTCCGGAAACTTTCTACTTTTACAGCCAGATCTGCTATCTCAAATCCGGGAGGCATCCGCCAGTTCCCAGGGACCCCATGGGGTCACCCTAACTTCCAGTGATGGACTTCTCTGGAGGGGAAGTCAAGTCTTCGTCCCCGAATCTGTAAGGGTGAAGGTCCTGACCCTTCTACACGACCATCCACTGGCAGGACACTTCGGGAGCCGTAAAACTGTGGAGCTGGTGCAACGCACCTTTTGGTGGCCCAAACTAAAAGAATTCTGCAAGTCTTATGTTGACTCCTGCCCTGTTTGTAACCGCAGCAAGACGTCTAGGAACCGAGCTTGGGGACTTTTGAAGCCTCTTCCTGCACCTGATCGACCTTGGCGAATGTTGTCCATGGACTTTATAGTCGAGCTTCCGTGCTCAGAGGGGTGCTCTGCTATTTTTGTAGTAGTGGACCGGCTGTCCAAAATGGCCCACTTTTTGCCTTTAAGGGGAACACCATCTGCCACAGAGACTGCCCATCTTTTTATTAAGGAGATAGTCAGGTTACATGGGGTTCCGGCCAATATAGTATCAGATAGGGGGGTCCAGTTCACGTCCCGTTTTTGGAGGGCCCTTTGTGAGATCCTTAAGATCGAGCTGGCCCTTTCTTCTGCATACCACCCCCAAACTAATGGGCAGACGGAACGCACCAACCAGACTTTAGAGCAATACATAAGGTGCTTCACGTCCTTTGTGCAGGACGATTGGGTGTCCCTATTACCCCTAGCTGAATTCTCTTATAATAATGCCAGTCATTCAGCCACAGGACAATCCCCATTTTTTGCCAACTACGGTTTTCACTTGTCTTTTCTCCCTGACTTTCTCCCAGAATCTTCAGTCCCGGCAGTCCAGGATACAGCTTCGTTCCTCAGCCGCAACAACAGGATTCTTCAGGAGGCAATCACCAAGGCACAGGAGGACAGCAAAAGATTCTTTGATCGGAAGAGGAGGGGTGAGCTGAACTTGCAGGTGGGCGACCAGGTATGGCTAGCTACAACTAACCTTAGACTTGCTTGTCCCTCTAAGAAGCTTGCTCCCAAGTTCTTAGGACCTTTCCCTGTGAAGAGGAGGATCAATGAAGTTTCCTATGAGCTGTCCCTGCCCGACTCTATGAGAGTCCACCCAGTCTTCCACGTTTCCCTCCTGAAACCCGCTGTGCCCGATCCCTTCCCTGATAGGGGTACAAACCCACCCGGACCTGTCCTGGTCCAAGGTAATGAGGAGTACGAGGTAGAGGCCATCCTTGACTGCAGGAGACGTAGGGGGGAGAGGCAGTTCCTGATTAAGTGGAAGGGGTATGGGGCCGAGAGTAATTCATGGGAGCCAGAATGCAACCTTCATGCCAAGAGACTAATCCGCACCTTTCTTTCTTCCCATCCAGAAAGACAACGCCTAATGGGCACCCGGAGGTTGCCCCTTGTGAGGGGGCAATGTCAGGGCTCTAGCCGCCCTGGGCACCCCAGCCGGAGGGTGCGCGGGCACCTGGGCAGCCCTGGTCCCTCTGAACGCCGGCGCGCGCGTCGGCGCGCGCCGCGGGCGCGTGCACGCGCCCGCGGGACTCGTGCGCGCGCTCCCGTGCGCAAATAGCGGGCGCGCGCGCCCCCGTGCGCGTGCACGTGCGCGATCGGCGCCGCTTTGGCGCCAGTGGCCCTATTTAAAGGGGACAGCTGCCTGCATGCGGCGCTGTCCGTCTCAGCTCCCACCTGTGACCCCAACCTGAACCTGTCTGAGCTCCCTACCTGTGACCCGGCTTGTTTGACTCCGCTACTTTCTCCGTTCCTTGACCCCGGCTTGTTTGACCCTGCTCTGGACTGTGTTACTGTTGCTGAACCCCCGGCTTGCCTCCTGACCATCCTCCTGCCTGCCGTCCTTACTTGTCTGCCTTACCTGTTGTGACCCGGCTTGCCTGACCATCCCTGCTCCAGTGTCCCTGCACAGGTCTTCGCTGCTGCCGTCATCTGCTGATCTTCTGCCGTTGCTGTCAGCTACTTCAGCCGTCTGCTGCTGCTCCTGTTGTCGGTTTACCTCCTGCCTCCTGGTTTTCTGCCGAACCTTCATCTGCAGACCTACCCTCTGAGCAAGCCCTGCATCTACCCTGCATCAGCCTGCTGCATCCACACGGACACTCCTACCCGCTGAGTTCACGGCTACGCTGTCCTCAATCCAGCAGGCCCTGAACCAGAGTTGTAAGAGAGGTCTCCAACCATCAAGTCAGGCTCAGCACTACCAGGTACCTAACACCAAGGAGACTGTGAAGATCCTCTGGGATGTAAATGCCACCTGCCCAGGAACCACATCATTCACACCATGATCAATACCTTAAAGAGTTCCGCCACCCAGAACCCGCCCCCCAAAAAATTTACAGTCAGCAGCTACAAATACTGTAGCTGCTGCCTTTTACTATTAGGGTACTTGTCCAGGCAGTAACCGGTGTCCTCACCCGACCAATTATTGAATCAGCTCTCGGGTGCTGCCACCACCATCTTGGCTAAGGGAAGCCTTTCCTACTGCGCATGGGCAAATCGTGCTGCGCTTTCTCAATGGGATGACTGTGGAGGGGCGAACATCTGTGTCACTTCGCCAAAACAAAACTTTAGTGTCAAAACCAGATACCCACTCCCCCACCCCACCACCACCAAAAGGTGCCAAATGTGTCAGCGGAGGGGAGGGGGAGGCAGAAAAGCAGAGCTTACCCTTTTGGGTGGAGCTCTGCTTTAAGATAACAATACCAGTAAGATGACTCCACAGGTCCCGCGCTATCTTTCCACCTTCCTATACTAAACCTTGGGAGCAGAATCTGTGTTCATGCAGCCTCTGTGTCCCAACTGACAGCTATGGGACTACCCTCACAGGGACACCTTAAATGTAAAAACTCGGCCGTGCCAGTAAATTTTGGGTGTTGTGTCAGTAAATTTCATTCTGGAAGGTTGGCAACTAAGGATGAGCTCTGGCGTGTCCACACACCCCACGTGCAGAGCCCACCAGGAAGTCGGCACTGCGCTGCACTAATCACAGGCAGTGAGACATTTCCCGATCTCTGCAGCCGCACATCGGGACAATGTCTCACTGCCTGCGATTAGGGCAGTGCCGACTTCCTGCCAGGCTGTACACGTGGGTTGTGCGAACACGCTGGAGCTCATCCTTATTGGCAACACTGATTCAGTGCAGCTCCCCACACCTCTGTCAAAACACAAGTGGCTGCAATAGGATCAATAATCTATTGATCTAATTACTATATCCTCTTGCCACTAAAGTCTCTCATATCAATGCCATCTTATTTGCATTATCTAAGTTCCTGGAACAGATATAGAATGTACAACATGTGTAAAATGCACCCCCCTCCCCCCGAAAGGTGCCAAATGTGACACCGGGGGGGGGGGGAGGGTTCCGAAAAGCAGAGGTTAAATTTTTGTGTGAATCTCCTCTTTAAACTGAAGTGCTGCACCACCACTAGGAGGTCCAGATACAACTTTATTCCAATAAAAGTCAGGGGTACAATCCAAAGAAGTAGCCAATGCGTCCAAACGCCACCCTTCATCTGGCCTGACTGGCAACAATGTAAACAAGCCGGAAGTTAACTGGACCTACAATGCTATTGCAGCTATCACAGCTTGTTTGCTTCCAATGTGACAGCTATTCGGGAGAATGGCCCCTTACACACCCTGCTCTTGCACAACCGCTGTGTCCCAATTGACTTGAATGGGACTATCCGCACAGGGATGCACAGAACACCTGTGTGGGTATATACAACCCATGCAAACTAGGCCTTAGAAACAACAGCACTCAAATAAATATACTCCATTTTTAGTTAGCTGCCTAATTCCAGTAACAAAAACTAGGGCAGAGGTTCCCAACATAATTTTCTGTTGCATCTGAAAGCATTTGGCATTTAGGGGATGTCAGGATCTGTTTTGTCTTATTGCAGGGGTAGACAACCTTAAAGAGTTGGAGATCTACCTCAAAAACATGGGAACAGTCAAAGATCACCGGACAGTGTCACCTCCTTATGCCTTATTTAAACCTCTAATTGCTGTACTACTGCCTCGCAATCATGGGTTTAAATCAGGTGGTGAGGAGGCACCATTTCAGAGAACACCTCGCTGATCCTTATTGGCCCAGGAGACCATGGTTCTCTGTTCTAAAATAACTTGCTGCAGAACCCCCATGGGTATTACTAACCTGAGAGGATCTTCTCTCCCAGGGCCCCATGTACTGTCCCCAAGTAGAAAGGTGGAACCTCGCTGCTTGGTTTCTGAGGAGCAGTTGGGGGCTTCTCGAACTGCTTGATACACTGCTTCATAGCAAGAAAATACTCGCAAATCCTTCCAGGGAACAAGAAATTAATTTCCACACGTTGGACGTAAGGAGGTGCGTCCTTCATTATTTACATTAGTCAAAACCTTTTAGGAAGATGGATTCCTTTTTCGTTTTAAGGGGGCAAGAAGGGGCATAGAGCCTCAAAGCGTACTATAGCCAGGTGGCTTAGAGAGGTTATTGGGCAGGCCTATACTTTGGGAGGTATGCAGATCCCAGAGAGTATTGGGGCACACTCGAGAATGTTGGCAATGTCACAGGTGGAGGGGGCTGGAGCAATGCCAGAGCAGATCTGCAAAGTGGCAACATGGTCAAATTTCACCACCATTGTCAAACACTACAGGGTGGACTTGTCTATAAAGGATCAGGCCTTTGGACACAAGTTCTTACAAGCTGTAGTCCCCCCCCCCCAGGGGTAAGTGCTAGATTATCCTCCCAGGTGGCTGTCCTGAAAGACGATTAGGGTAAAACAGTTACTTACCAGTAACGTTATTTCTTGGAGTCTTTCAGGACAGCATCGGTACCCACCCAAATGCATAAGTTGCTTAAGATTTCCTGAACAGAAACTGGTATTATCGACTGTGTGTATCATATGTTCTTGTGTCTCCCCATGGGGCTGGAGGTCCTCTAAGAAAACTGAGGAGCCATCAGGGGAGAAGGAAATTTTAAAGTGGGCTGGTGCAGTGTTTCCAGCAGAGAGGAGGGCCAAGGTCTCTCAGGTGGCTATCCCAAAAGACTCTGGGAAAATTTTTTATCGATAAGTAACTTTCTCCCTTCGCCTTTCAGGACAGCACCTTGGAGAGCGCAGCTCCACCTTTTCCCAGGAAACACTGCGTGACAACGCCCCTTTTTAAGAGCAGCTGCTTCCACCATGTCTTCCGTTTTAGTGTTTCCTCCGCCATGGTGGAACACTGCTGAGGAACCAAAGGTGCTGCGCTCTCTTTAAATGAGGGTTTTGGCAGTACGTTGTGCTTACATTCGTGCTCAGACCAGCCCAGCACCTTCCCGAACGAGGGGGTAGGTGTTCCAGTGTCCCTTCTTTCGTCGGCTCACAGGAGTAATGGACTGCCGGATTTCATTCGCCCGGTGCGTTCGGGGGGCCGCGGGTATGCTCAGAACGAGCGTTCCGTGCCAGGCCTCGGCATGGCGGCGCTGAATCCCAGACGGCGGGGGACGCCAGTTCCGGTGGGTGGAGACTTCCGGCAGGGCGTAGCAGCAATTGGTTCCAGCTGCTGGAACGCAGGAGGAAGGGGTGGGTCCTCTGGCTGGGACTTCCTTTTGTTTGGCATGGAAGGTAAGCCATTCAAAAGCGTGCGGACAGCGGCTGCAACGATCGGTATGGAGGAAGAATCGTCAGCAGCAATGGCGGATGCAGGCGCCCAGGCTCCCGGCCAGTCCCAGATAGGAGAGGTAGAGCGGTACCTCTTTCCTTTACATATCACTGGGTGTTTTTCTTCCTGTGTTAAGTTAACCTGCAGCTGTCTTCTTTGGTGTAAAGGTCCATAGGCAGTTCAGCAGGGAGTGAGGCTATGGGGACTATCTGTTCTACTCTTTAGTGGCTACATTTAAAGAGGACCTGTGGGGTTCTTTTGTTTCTGTCGTTTCAGAAAGCTACTGCTAAGTCTGAGAGAACATCTAAGAAATGTCCCTCATGCAAAAACCCTTTAAGGGACTCTTGGCCCGAACCCCTGTGCAGGTCCTGCATTGCGGATTTAGTGAAGGAGGAGTCCTCACAGGAGTGCAAGGATCTCCTGTCTTCTGTAAGAAAATAACTAGCAGAGGCCCTAGGGACAGTACGTTCTCTTGTGAAAAAACGTGGTCAGAGTTCCAGCCAAGAACAGAGTTCTCAATCCAGTCTCCCTCCGTCCACTTCCATACAAGTGGAAAGTGAGTCTGAAAAAGAAAGGGAAAGCATTCCTCCCTCAACGTTTGATTCTGAGGATGAGAAAGAGGAAGAAGAAGCCAGAGCTTCTAGATATAAACTGTCACTTGAGGAAGTAGATGAATTACTCAAGGCAATTTTATACTACACTGGAAATCCAGGAAGAAAAAACTCAGCTATCAGTACATGAGGATGTCTGCCAGATCATCAGCACTTGTTAATTCCGCAAGAAGAGCCCTCTGGCTTAAGGTCTGGTCAGGGGATTTAGCTTCTAAAGTGAAACTGTGCGGAATTCCTTTTTCAGGGGACTTGATGTTTGGTCCAGAACTAGAGACTGTGCTTGATAGGACAGCAGACAAAAAGAAAGCTTTTCCTCAGAAAAATAAAGTGTTACAACAGAGGAAGAATTTTCGTCCTTTTCGACAAGCCGATAAGGAAAAAGACCAAACAAAGAAAAGACCTTGGAATCCTCCGAGAGGAAGAGGCAGGTGTGGGGTATTGTTCAGAAATCCTGAGCAATCCCCTAAAAAACAATGACCAGCTCCCAGTAGGCGGGAGGCTTCAGGACGACTTGTCAGTTTGGGAAGAAACAAGAAGTCCATTTGTCCTAGGGATAATCCATCAGGGTTATCGTCTGGAGTTCTCACAAAACCCCCCCAAGTCGGTTCTACATAACAAACTTGGGTAGTCTCGCCCACACGCTCTGCGCATATGCGATCGCTTCTACACTCCCAGGCCAGGAGTTTTTATCTTTCTTAGCTACAAGGTAGCGAAACTGTTTTTATTTTGTATTGCTACTTATCTGTGCTGTACATTGGACCCATTGAGCCAGAATAAAGGCATCCCTTGTTTTAACATACTACACGATCCGGACCTTTTTTGTTTTATTTTTGGTATCCCTGCGGGACTCTGATCGGACCCCCCAGAGGGGGTATATAGGCACTTGGTGGAGCCTGATGCACGCTCTGATGAGCGAGGAATTGCCCAGCTGATTCGCTGTACCTGGAACCTCGTTTGATGGGATATATGCGGTAAAGACCAGACATCTGGTAAGCCTCCTTTTCTTACTTTATATCTCTTGAAGGGAACTGCGAGGTTAATTTGAAGAAAATCTTATTACACTCAGAAGCGCTCTGTGTAGGAGACTGTCAAAGGCTACTGAACACTGAGGACTCTGTTTGATTGTTTTTTTTGCGTTTTTCACTGTATGCGATTTGGATGCACTTATCTGTTTGAACCTATAGATTTGGGTATTCACATATATTTTTTTTGCAAATGTTAGTTTATGTACTCAATATTCAGTACTGAGGACTCTGTTTGACTATTTTGATTGATTTTTTTGCGTTTTTCACTGCATGCGATTTGGATGCACTTATGTGTTTGAACTTATAGATTTGGGTATTCACATATTTTTTTGCAAATGTTAGTTTATGTATTTAACATATATCAACACATATTTGGTTTAGGTTTGCACTGTAATTAAGTTGTTTATAAGTTTATATGCACTCAAACTGTCGCAAGTACCAGTATCCATTCACATGGAATAGGACTTGATTCACTCACCTTTACCGTTATTGGTCAAGTTTTTTTATCTCATTTTTTATCTCATTTTTCTGAGCGCTGCACTTTTTCACATTTATTTCTATTTTTGGTTTAGTATCTAGAGCCATAGTGTTCAGCTGCTCTGGTTATTTCCTAATTTTTTCCGAGCGCAGATTTCTTCCACATTTTTCTACATAACAAACTTGCCAAGGGACCAGGAGAAGGCTCTGGCTATGAAGTCTCTTCTTCAAGAGCTGATGCAACAGAAGGTCATCTCTCAGGTCCAAGAATGGAAAGGGTTTTATTCCCATATATTTCTGGTCAAGAAACCATCGGGAGAATTCCGCCTGATCCTCAATTTGAAGTTATTGAATCGGTCCATAAAATACAAAAAGTTCAGGATGGACGCGATTTTTTCGGTGAAGAACTTGCTGACCCCCAGGTGTCACATGGCCTCCATCGATTTGAGAGATGCATATCTCCATGTCCCGATAGCACCCCCGTCCCAGAAATTTCTGCGTCTTGCCGTCAATCTGGGGGTGGTGTGGCATCTACAGTTCAGAGTTTTGCCATTCGGCCTCTCCTCCTCGCCCAGGGTATTCACGAAAGTGATGGCAGAAGCTTTGGAACCCCTGAGGCTGAAAGGGATCCCAATAGTGCCCTACTTGGGCAATCTGCTACTTTTTGCCGACTTAAAGTCAGGTGAAAGTCAACCTTCAAGTGACTCAGACACATCTAAAAAGTTTTTGGGTTGGCTTCTCAACATTCAGAAGTCAAATTTAATACCATCTCAAAGAGTAAGGTTTCTGGGGTACGAAGTAGACTCACTAGAACAGAAAATATTTCTACCTCAGGAAAAAATAGAAAAGATGCAGTCAGTTCTGAAGGCACTTCACTTCAGTCCAACTCAAGGTTCTCAGTAAGGCAAGCCATGTTGGCTCTGGGTCTATTGACAGCAGCAATCCCCGCAGTACAGTGGGCCAGATTGCATGCTTGCCCGCTTCAGACGGACATTTTGACAAATTGGTCTTACCAGGAATCTCTGGAGAAAAAATTTATCATAGGGGCAAGAGCAAAAAGATCACTCTGGTGGAGGAACCAGGAAAACGTCTGAAAAGGACTCTGGTTCTTTCCAGTAACCCGAAGACTGACCACAGATGCCAGCGCATGGGGGTGGGGAGCCCACCTGGAAGAACAAACTATCCAGGGGGTTTGGTCCAAGCCAGAGGTGAGAAGGTCGTCGACCTGGAGGAAGTTGAAGGCTATTCATCTAAGCCTTCTATCCTTCCAGGAACTTCTAGAAAATCAACATGTCCAAATCTTGACGATTATGACAATATGACGGCAGTGTTATACCTAACAAAACAAGGGGGCACAAAAAGAAGAACTTTGTTGGAACTAGCCTGCCAAATACTGAGATGGGCAGAGAACAAGTTGGCCTCTCTATCGGCAGTCCACTTAAAAGGGACGGAAAACACCTTGGCAGATCTCCTCAGCAGGAGAGAAGTAAGAGAAGCAGAGTGGTCTCTGAATCAGAATTTATTCGAAACGATTTGCAAAACAAGAAAACACAAAAGTACCAGTTTTCTTCTCCCTTCAGAGACAGGATCAAGCTCTGGGAATAGATGTTGAAATAAGGACAACCAGTAATTCTGGTTGCTTAAACCCCGCGCTTGGAATAATAAGGACAAAATATTATTGGTTCCCTATTTGGTTAAGGGTACGCAATAAATTAATGGACTAGCCAAAACAAATATTAACTAACAAGTCTTGTAAGCAATAATTGAGCTGCTCCCTATAAAAATCAGCGTGATTTAGAAAGTAGTTTAAATGGTATAGTAGGGGCGCTAATTAATTGACACACCTAATTAATATCAGGTATGTATAGTATAAACGAACTCTATGGTAGCGTGATATGGGCGAGCCAATACTGTGAGAAGTGATACCTAAAAAATATACAGGGACGCACATCATAATGTTGTAATTTAAATTTACTTCGTTAGTTTGGTTTATAGTCCCCTTATTAAAATACTAGTTCCGATAGTAACAAATGTTGGTAAAAATAATAGAATAAAAAGACCTGGGTAATTCAAAACAATATACAATGAGTAGGTTAATTTAAACACTGAAAAAATTCTTGCAAAGGAATTTTTCCTGTAAATGAGCATTAATGCTAATTATTGAAACATCGACGGGTAACGTAGGTGTTTATATTCATTAGAAAATAGGTTTTAGATCTCACAAAATACTAACTATACCTTGTAACCCCTAATAAAATAAAGACAGGTAGAGATGCATGTCGTTTTAAATGTTAATTGTGTGCAAGCGGCAGGACCGCGCTGGGAGACTTAACCGAGACTGAGGCTGTGCACAACATAGCTTGTCATTGGCTGGTGGCGAATGAATGGCTATATATAATCAGGACATAGTAGTGATCAGGTACGCCACCCTGAAGACGTGACTCCACGAAACGTACGTCGGTAGGCGGTACCTGATCACTTGACGTAGCTTTCCCTGGATTTCCTGTTTGTAAGGTGCAGAGACTGAGCGAGTGGAACGCATGCTGGAGCTCCACAGGAAACATCCTAAAGGGGAAAATATTTCTCCCATTCACTGTTTTACAAGCAAGCAGCCCCAGTGCCGGGTAGGCACCCAACAATGTGAGTAGCCATTTGGCTGTTGTACATTTTTTTTATTCAGTTTTAATAAAAACAATTTTACGCTATGAGGTGCGTTTTTTTATATTCCCACCTATGTTAACACATGCGAGCTGATCTGAGAAGGAGGAAGAGGTGCCTGGAAAACGAGTGTATATGCTGTGAACAGGCACAAACCTGTAAAAGTACGATTGATTGCCTTTTAATTAAGACAATCAACTCCATCTGGTAAGCGGCCATCCAAATTTCACTGGCATCACTTTCTGGGTGTAAAAGGATATCTGTGGTGATGGTTTTTTTGCGATATCAACAGGAATGAAATATCACAATTTTTCAGCAAGAATTGTCTGTCACGAACTTTCTTTTTTTCTTTTTTTCTTTTTTTCTCTTTTTTAAAACACACTTAGTTTTTTATTTAGTTTGAGGTTTTTTTCTGTACCATTGGAATTGATTACGGACTTTATGTCTAACCACATTTTTTATGTATGATCACACGTTCAGAACTACTTATATATGGTCACAATTTAGTTTTTACATTTAAATGTGTAACAATTTGATAAGATATATGCACATTGATTGCTATTACACATGCTAATTTCTGTAGTCACGTTCAGTCACTGAAATAGTGACATTTAGCAAGTACTTTTTTAGGAGGTATTTGAGTTTGTTTGAATTAATCTCAATATTTTTTTTTGTTTGTTTGGCGGAGGCATTAGTCACATTTTAAGTAATTTGTATGATTTACAATGGATTGATAATGTGTACCTAATATAGTTTACATGGAATGTGTGGTAGAAATAGGTATATAGCATTGTATTTTTTAGGTATCACTTCTCACAGTATTGGCTCGCCCATATCACGCTACCATAGAGTTCGTTTATACTATACATACCTGATATTAATTAGGTGTGTCAATTAATTAGCGCCCCTACTATACCATTTAAACTTCTGGGAATAGATGCTCTGGCCCACAAATGGGACTTCCAGCTGTCCTACGCTTTTCCCCCATTTCCACTGATTCCAAAGGTATTAGCCAAATTCAGACTGGAATCCACAGAACTAATTCTGATAGCTCCTTACTGGCCAAAAAGACCCTGGTTTTCAACCCTGATGAATCTCTCAGTGAAACCTCCTGGGAAGTTACCAAACAGGTCAGATCTGCTGAGTCAGGGCAAGATTCTTCATCCAGATCCAGCGTATCTCAACCTAACAGCCTGGTTTCTAAAGAACAAATCTTAAGACAAAAGGGCCTATCATAAAAGCTTATTACTTATTACTACTATTAAGAACCCTGTCAGGGGAACTTTTTGATAATTAGATTTTTTTAGGGCTATGGCTAAAGTAAAGCCTAGACCTATGGTTATTTTTCCCAAATGGGACTTATCTTTGGTTCTTCAGGGATTGACAAAGCTTCCGTTTGAACCCATATAAGGATCATCACTAAAGTTTTTAATGTTTAAAACTGTGTAACATCAGCCTGTAGAGTCAGCGAGTTACAACCTCTATCAATCAAAGAGCCCTTCATGAGATGCCTACCAGATAGGGTAGTCCTGAAAACAGATCCAGCCTTCCTACCGAAAGTGAGCTCTGCATTTCATCGGGCACAGGAGATTATTCTCCCTACATTTTGTCCTTCACCTTCGGGGCCAGGAGAAGAAGCCTTCCATACTCTAGATGTCAGGAGGTGTCTTCTTAAGTATCTGGAGATAACAAAGGACTTTAGAAAATCATCCTCACTCTTTGTGTTAAAGCGGAAGTAAACCCATCGATTTAACAGTCTAAAAAAAAAAGGCATGCCGTGAATGCTAACTGCACATTGGCTGTGCTCTCAACCAAACAGTCAAACCATCCAATGGCTGGTGTCATAACGGATCACATGTGCAGCACTGTGGCAGTTGAAGATTAAACAGAGGCAAAGATGGCAGCTTCCTTGGCTGAAAACGATAGGGGGGTTTACTTCCACTTTAATGGAAGACACTCACAAGGGATGTAAAACTTCCAAAAACACCCTCGGAAGATGGTTAAAGCAAGCTATTAAAGAAGCATACACCTCTTTAGGTTTGGAGCCTCCAGAAGGAATCTTGCCTCATTCGACCAGAGCAGTAGCGGCATCTTGGGCAGAAAAGGCCAGGGCATCGCCTGAGCAAATTTGCAAGGCTACCACATGGTCCAGTTTTTCAACTTTTATAAAGCATTACCGCTTGGATCTGCTCTCAGCCTCCGACCAATTCTTTGGTAGGAAGGTTTTGCAGGCAGTGGTCCCACCCTGAAGTAAGTTTCTCGGTTATTATCTCCAAGGTTCCTTTCCTGAAAGGCGAAGGGAGAAAACCTTAGTTAGACTAGACTGTCAGGACAGCAGCCTACTTCCCTACCTAGGTTATGATTTATAATTATAGGGAGTGGTAACTGTCTGCTTGTATTTTCCAGCATGTTGGAGGATTTCTCGGTAACAACTGAAGGCATGGTGGAAGCAGCTGCTCTTAAAAAGGGGCGTTGTCACGCAGTGTTTTCTGGGAAAAGGCGGAGCTGCGCTCTCCAAGGTGCTGTCCTGAAAGGCTCGTAGAAATACCGTCACTGGTAAGTCTAACTAAGGTTTTTGTTTTTTCAGCTGAAAGATAGAAAGCTCTATCAAAATTGGTTTGCTGTCTGATGATTGTATGC